>CM018696.1:40751069-41951069 GCA_009363875.1 Mikania micrantha
TTTCGTCATACATGATATACTAGCATTATATCATCTTTTACCATAATCATCATAACATTTACTGCTAGCATTATAACATCGTTCATAGCAGTCATCATGGCATCTTAGACATGTTATACTAGCATCGTCTCATCATACCATCATAGCATACTGTCATCATGCACAGTTCATCATAACATACTAGCATCATCAGCATATCATAATATCATGTCATCATGCCTACATATCATACTTCCATCCTAGCAACCTAGGACCTTGTCATACTCCTATAACTATTCTCATAGTTATCATCAAGAAGCATGTTATCATAAAGTCATCATCATATCAAATGCTAGCATCATTTTCATGTCATGTTATTCATTATCATAATTCATTTCTCATGCATTCATCATACTTAACATACTTTCATGCATAGATCATACTAACACGTACGCATGCATACATAGTCAGGGCATACCATCATTCATTCATCATCATCATAAGCACATAACATCATAACATAACCATAAGCATGTATGCCAGCCCAAAACAGTTAACATGAAATAGGGCGTCTAGAACTCACCTGATAGTAGACTCCTGTTAACCTTAGCCGAACTCCTTAGCTGGGGCCTTAAGGACCTATATCAGTTACATCATATCATCACATACCATCACATCACATACTTAGACTTAGAAATTATTCTAAGTCCTCATAGCCTACTAGTCCCCCTTATGAATCCAAGTTCTCAACACTTAGCTAAGTGTTCGAAACCCTTGAAATTCATTAAGTCTCATGTACACGAAATCCATGAGTATTCGAAACACCAGTACACGAAATACCCAAGGTACACGAACCCCCTGTGTACACGAACATCCCTGTTACTCGAACCCAATGGTGTACTCGAAATCACCACATACTCGAAATACTTGTACTCGAAATATCATGTACACGAAATGGCCCTGTACTCGAATTACCCATGTACTCGAAATACTCATGTACACGAAATTCTAAGTATGATTTCGAGTACCCTAGTGTATAGCTTCGTGTACTCATCATTTCGTCATTAAACATCTCAGAAATTCATCTAAGGCCTTGGGGAGCTAGTTCTAGGTTCCTTAGGTTGTTACCAACGTATTGGAACCTCAAAGTTACGAACTTTACGCATAAAGGTGTGAGCTTTATGCATAAGTTCACTCTTTGTCTAACCATTCTAACTTTCGCATAAAAATCCTAGCTTTTTGATTTAGAACACTTACTTGAAGTTAGGTGATCACCCCTGTAGATTCCCGTGCGTTTCCTCCTTCGTTTGGTCGATCAAAAGCTCGATCCTTGAAGTTTCTTGGTTCCGACTTCGTGTACTCGAGAGAGAACGTGCTCAGCCAAAGGTTCGCACATATCCCAAGGCACTACTATTTATAGGCAGTGTCTGGTACTCGAAATTTGGAGAATTTCGAGTACAGCTTCGAGTACAGTGTACTCGAAGTTCCATATCGAGTACACGAACTTGGGACTTCAACTTGGTTATTTTTTCGTCTATTTCCTTCAAGCTTATTATCCGTTACCCATTCGTAAGTTCCAAGTAACTTGTATTAGAAATTTGGGATGTTACAAGTCTCCCCTCCTTACAATAGGTTTCGTCCCGAAACCTGCCTCGTTACATATCGAACAAATGAGGGTACATCTTCCTCATTTCGTCTTCCAATTCCCACGTCGTGTCTGAACCCTTCCGATGCTTCCACTGAACTCTTACTTGACGAACCGTTTTATTCCGTAGCTGTTTTTCCTTTGTGTCCACAATGGCAACTGGCTCTTCAATGTAGTTCCGTCGATCATCTACCTCAATGTCATCCAAAGGAACATGCGCCTGCTCGTCTGCCAAGCACTTCCTAAGATGTGACACGTGGAAGGTAGGATGAATCCCATTCAGCTCCTCTGGTAGGTCCAGCCGATACGCGACCTTCCCTACCCTTGCCTTTATCGGAAATGGTCCAATGTACCTCGGACTCAACTTGCCTCGCTTTCTGAATCGAATGATTCCCTTCCATGGTGATACTTTCAGCAACACTCGATCGCCAACATCAAACTCGATCGGTCTTCGGCGCTTGTCAGCGTAAGACTTTTGGCGATCTTGTGCAGCTTTCATACGTGCTTTTATCACCCGTAGCTTTTCTGCCATATCAATCACAGCAGCCTTGTTTCCCATTTCTTTCTGTCCAACTTCACCCCAGCATACCGGGGTTCTACACCGTCGTCCGTACAACGCCTCATATGGGGGCATTCCGATACTAGAGTGATAGCTGTTGTTGTATGAGAACTCCACCAAGGGCAAGTGGTCATCCCAGCTTCCTCCAAAATCGATAATGCATGCCCTAAGCATATCCTCCAACGTTTGAATAGTCCTTTCTGACTGTCCATCAGTCTGAGGGTGATAGGCGGTACTGATATTTAACCTCGTTCCCATAGCATCATGAAACTGCTTCCAGAATCTGGAAGTAAACCTCGTATCTCGATCTGACACAATGGAGACAGGAACTCCATGTCTGGCCACAATCTCCTTTACGAACAACTCAGACAACCTTTCGGACGTATACGTTTCCCTGATCGGAAGAAAATGTGCACTCTTCGTCAGTCGGTCCATAATCACCCATATGGTATCATGTCGCTTAGCTGTCTTTGGTAGCTTGGTAATGAAATCCATGGTGATGTGTTCCCATTTCCATTCCGGTATCTCTAGAGGTTGCACATATCCGTAGGGCTTCTGATGTTCAGCCTTCACTTGCGCACAAGTAAGACACCTGTTCACATACTGCATCACATTAAACTTCATGCTCGGCCACCAATAATCCTGTCGAAGATCTTGATACATCTTCGTCGCACCGGGGTGTACCGAGTATCGTGACTTGTGGGCTTCATTTAAAATCCTCGCTCGAATGTCCCCATTTCTGGGCACCCACATTCGACCGAATCGTAGCTTTATCCCATGGTCATTGTCTTCCAAGTTCTTGACTTGTCCGAAGACGCGTTCAAAACCCACATTCTCTTCTTTCAATCCCTCCTGTTGCGCCTGTTTGAGCTCGTTCAGAAAGTCTGGCGTTATCACCAAACTATACGATTTCACTAGTATGGCAGGATGATCAGTCTTGCGACTCAGAGCATCTGCCACCACATTGGCCTTTCCCGGGTGATATAGAATATCACAGTCATAATCCTTTAACAGCTCAAGCCATCGTCTCTGCCTCATATTCAAATCCTTTTGCTCGAAGAAATACTTCAAGCTCTTGTGGTCGGTATAGATGGTACTCCTTACTCCATACAAATAGTGCCTCCATATTTTCAATGCAAACACCACTGCAGCGAGTTCAAGATCGTGGGTCGGGTAGTTAGCCTCATGAATCTTTAGCTGGCGCGAAGCATAAGCTATCACCCTTCCCCTTTGCATTAGTACACATCCCAACCCTTGTCGTGACGCATCGGCATACACAACAAGATCATCATTCCCATCCGGCAGTGCTAGAACAGGAGCTTGGGTAAGTTTCTCCTTCAGCACTGAAAACGCTTGTTCTTGGTTTGGACCCCATTCGTACTTTACGTCTTTCTTTGTGAGCTTCGTCAGCGGCGTCGCTATCTTGGAGAAGTCTTGAATAAATCTCCGATAGTAACCGGCCAAACCAAGAAAACTTCGTACTTCCGTAGGTGACTTCGGAGGACTCCATTTCATAACCGTTTCAACTTTAGCTGGATCTACCATAATGCCTTCTGGGTTCACCACGTGACCCAGAAACTGTACCTCTCGTAACCAGAAAGCGCATTTGGAGAACTTAGCATAAAGTTTCTCTTTCCTCAGGATCTCCAATACCTCACGTACGTGGCAAGCATGGTCTCCCTCGTTCTTTGAATAAATCAAAATATCATCAATAAACACTATCACCGATCGGTCCAGCATCGGTCGACATACTCTGTTCATCAAATCCATAAATGCTGCAGGAGCATTCGTCAATCCAAACGACATAACGAGAAACTCGTAATGTCCATAACGCGTACGGAAAGCAGTCTTTGAAATATCCTGCTCTCGAACTTTCAACTGATGGTAACCGGATCGGAGATCAATCTTAGAGAACCAGCTTGCACCTTGCAATTGATCGAACAAATCCTCAATTCTGGGTAGAGGATACCTGTTCTTTACGGTCAACTTATTCAGTTCCCTGTAGTCAATACACATACGCATACTTCCATCCTTCTTCTTAACGAACAGCACCGGTGCTCCCCACGGAGAGACACTCGGTCGTATAAAACCTTTATCAAGGAGTTCTTGTAGCTGGGTCATCATTTCCTTCATCTCGGTTGGAGCTAAACGGTAAGGTGCTTTGGCAACGGGTTGTGCCCCCGGCACTAAGTCGATCTGGAACTCAATTTCCCGTTCGGGTGGTAATCCAGGCAATTCCTCAGGGAATACATCGGGGAAGTTACACACCACGGGAACATCATCAATCGTCCTCGTAACCGTACGTTCCTCAATCGCGTAGACCAAGTAGGCTACACACCCTCGCCGCATCATAACATCAGCCTTGATCATCGAAATGATCTTTGGCGCATACATCGCTTTATCACCATAAACCGTCACGGAGCTCCCATCCATCGCACGTAAACATATCATCTTTCGTCGACATACTATGTTAGCCTCATATTTGGCTAACCAGTCCATACCCAAAACCACATCGAATCCCCCTAAGGTAATAAGAAACAATCGGACAGGGAACCTATGACCTTCTATCTCAACATAACAGTCATCAATAGCCTCAGTCACCCTGGTCATCTTACCAATAGCCGTCTCTACATCAAATACCCGATCTATCTTCTTAACCTTCCCAGATAACCCATCACAGAAAGTAGAAGACACAAAACTCATACTGGCACCAGAATCAAACAATACAGAAGCAGGAATATTGTTGATAGAAAAGGTACCTGTGACCACGTCCGGGTCCACAATCGCATCATCCTTCGTCATCGTAAAGGCTCGTGCTTTAGCCTTCTGCTTCTCCTTTCCTTTCTCCTCTTTCTTACCCGAGCCCGAAGCATCGGCCCGTGGTTGTCTGCAATCCTTGGACAGATGTCCAAACCCGTTGCAGTTGTAGCATCTGGTGGCACTCGGACAATTGCTGGAGAAATGTCCCGTCTTTCCGCATCGAAAACATAAGTTAGTGCCCACCAAGCACTGTCCGGTGTGAATTTTACCACACTTGTTGCATCGGTTCGCATCCTCACGCTTCATCTTCTTGCCTGAAAACTTTCGTTGGTCTGTTCGACCCCTCTTAGTCCCAGAGGACTCTTTCACCTTTGCTTCTTCTTTGACTGGCTCGGCTGACATAACATCATCCCAAACTATGCCACTGAGCTCCACAGTGGAGTCATAAGTCTTGGGAGCATTCGCCTTCACATGTATCCGAACCTTGGGAGGCAAACCCTCCATGTACAACTTCACCCTGCGTTCCTCGGTAGAAACCAGATGAGGAACAAGTCTTGCCATCTCATTGAATCGTGAGGTGTACTGCCTGTGGTTCAGACTTCCCGCCTTCAGCACCAGAAACTCCCTTTCAACCTTATCCAACTCATTCTTGGGACAGAACTGCTTAGTGACCAGTTCCTTGAGATCCTCCCAAGTCATCTTTTCCATATCCTCAGTAGTCTTGGATTGCTTGACGGTGTTCCACCAGTGAAGTGCCTCCTCAACGAAAGAGTGAGCTGCAAACTTGACAGCTTGGTCAACTCGGCACTCACTGATGGAGATAACAGCCTCCATCGCAGAAATCCAGTGGCAGGTGGCCACTGCGTCCTTCTTCCCATCAAAGGTCGGTGGGTTACATCCCTTGAAGGACTTGTAGTCACAGCCCTTCAGCTTCCCTGTCAAAGAGTCGCCGCTCTTCGTCTCGATGATCACCACCTCATCTTCTTTGGTGCTTTCTTTAGTTCCTTCAGACTTGTCTTTTAGAGCATCCTTCAGTGCCTTAGCAATCATTGCTGGCATCTTTTCATCCATGATCTTGCAGACCTCATCAGAAATAGCCTTCACCACGATAGGCTCTAGAGTGAACTCGTCTTCATTCTCAGGTTGCTCGTTGTGCTCGTGGTCGTCTTCGTTGACGGGTTCTTCAGCCTCGACATGTGGTTCTTCAGCTACCTGTGGTTTCTTTCGCGGTCTACCCTTTTGTCCGGCCATCTTAACTTTCTACATAATGCAACAATTGATGAGTCAGCATAGGAATCAGTTTAGCACGGAATAAGTTTTGTAAATCGTTAACGACGTTGATCAAGTGTTATTAACCATTTACCCAACACATAGGCTCTAAACGTTTCCCATCCCATCTCTTCAATGTGCATGACACTAACTACTTTCATAACATTACATCTAACCCTTAACTCATACATAAACATTCAACTCGTGGCATCCGTCATCCGTGGTTGGCAATCCGCATCCATTAATCCCATTCTCAGTTTAAGTCTTGGCATTTGGGATGCCAAGATCTCTCAAACTATGGCTCTGATACCAACTTGTGAGGCCCCGAAACCGGGCACCTCACAGAGGTTGGTTTTCATCATAACACATAGCTCTTAAACTAAAAACTTTCATAATCATGCAGCGGAAATGTAAACATAGTTTGATAAACAGAAATCAATAAAGTGTCTGTATCAAAAACATATCGGATTTGCCAAAACCAATGGATCGTCTAACTTGATGCCCGAGCTCCATGCCTTCTCTTATCGTACCTTCAACCTGACATACATGCTAAATCAAGTCAGCTTACGCTGGTGAGTTCTAGTTTTCATAAAACAACATTAAGCATACTTAACATACACATCATTTCATACACATAGTCCATAACCTTAGCACATAACACCCTTACATCATCATCATCATACGTTCCACTGTTACAATACGAACAGGGGGCTTATGCCGGCACCAGGCTCCATACCCAGTTATAGTCGTGGTTGACTATCATACCCAGTTATAGTCGTGGTTGACTATCATACCCAGTTATAGTCGTGGTTGACTATCATACCCAGTTATAGTCGTGGTTGACTATCATACCCAGTTATAGTCGTGGTTGACTATCATACCCAGTTATAGTCGTGGTTGACTATCATACCCAGTTATAGTCGTGGTTGACTATCATACCCAGTTATAGTTGTGTTTGACTATCATACCCAGTTATAGTCGTGGTTGACTATCATACCCAGTTATAGTCGTGGTTGACTATCATACCTACCCAGCACGAGAGCTGGTACATCTTTCATACTTATCCTATAACACGTATAGGAACATCGTTCGTTCGTCATACATGATATACTAGCATTATATCATCTTTTACCATAATCATCATAACATTTACTGCTAGCATTATAACATCGTTCATAGCAGTCATCATGGCATCTTAGACATGTTATACTAGCATCGTCTCATCATACCATCATAGCATACTGTCATCATGCACAGTTCATCATAACATACTAGCATCATCAGCATATCATAATATCATGTCATCATGCCTACATATCATACTTCCATCCTAGCAACCTAGGACCTTGTCATACTCCTATAACTATTCTCATAGTTATCATCAAGAAGCATGTTATCATAAAGTCATCATCATATCAAATGCTAGCATCATTTTCATGTCATGTTATTCATTATCATAATTCATTTCTCATGCATTCATCATACTTAACATACTTTCATGCATAGATCATACTAACACGTACGCATGCATACATAGTCAGGGCATACCATCATTCATTCATCATCATCATAAGCACATAACATCATAACATAACCATAAGCATGTATGCCAGCCCAAAACAGTTAACATGAAATAGGGCGTCTAGAACTCACCTGATAGTAGACTCCTGTTAACCTTAGCCGAACTCCTTAGCTGGGGCCTTAAGGACCTATATCAGTTACATCATATCATCACATACCATCACATCACATACTTAGACTTAGAAATTATTCTAAGTCCTCATAGCCTACTAGTCCCCCTTATGGAATCCAAGTTCTCAACACTTAGCTAAGTGTTCGAAACCCTTGAAATTCATTAAGTCTTCATGTACACGAAATCCATGAGTATTCGAAACACCAGTACACGAAATACCCAAGGTACACGAACCCCCTTGTGTACACGAACATCCCTGTGTACTCGAACCCAATGGTGTACTCGAAATCACCACATACTCGAAATACTTGTACTCGAAATACTCATGTACACGAAATGGCCCTGTACTCGAATTACCCATGTACTCGAAATACTCATGTACACGAAATTCTAAGTATGATTTTCGAGTACCCTTAGTGTATAGCTTCGTGTACTCATCATTTCGTCATTAAACATCTCAGAAATTCATCTAAGGCCTTGGGGAGCTAGTTCTAGGTTCCTTAGGTTGTTACCAACGTATTGGAACCTCAAAGTTACGAACTTTACGCATAAAGGTGTGAGCTTTATGCATAAGTTCACTCTTTGTCTAACCATTCTAACTTTCGCATAAAAATCCTAGCTTTTTGATTTAGAACACTTACTTGAAGTTAGGTGATCACCCCTGTAGATTCCCGTGCGTTTCCTCCTTCGTTTGGTCGATCAAAAGCTCGATCCTTGAAGTTTCTTGGTTCCGACTTCGTGTACTCGAGAGAGAACGTGCTCAGCCAAAGGTTCGCACATATCCCAAGGCACTACTATTTATAGGCAGTGTCTGGTACTCGAAATTTGGAGAATTTCGAGTACAGCTTCGAGTACAGTGTATGGTACTCGAAATTTGGAGAATTTCGTGTACTCGAAATTTGGAGAATTTATAGGCGTGGTAATTCTGAATAGTACTATTTGGGCCTGACAAGCCCCACTGTTGCGAGCCGTAAGTCCACCCCGACTGGAGGTCGGAACAGTGCATAATTGACCAAACAACATTTGCCATATCTTGGATGGATATGGAGGGAGGCAGCATGTTAGCTTCGGTTGCGAACCCGCATATGATATAAAACATATTGACTAGCTATCAATTGATATTGCATTGTATTGAAAAGTAGACCTGCAACATTTACTTTAAACACTTTGATGTTTACTGCTGATTACAAACCTGTGCTCTCACCAATCTTTGTGTTGACTCTTTACTCGCATGTTTTCTCAGGCAACTAAGGCACGCGCACAAGGAATAGGATGCTAGGATGGAGTCACATGCATCTGTTTAAGTGTCTTAGTCTATTAAACATTATTATCATTTGATCGTGTTACTTATGTATTGTCAAACTACTTTAATCGCTTCCGCAACTATTGATACTCATCATTTTTAAAAACTGTTTTGAGTTAACGCTTCCGCTATTTATGAATGTTAAATCTGTTTTGATAACCTATACTTACTTCCGCAACTCTGATTTTACTAAGCTGTTTTATCCAAATTATTGGATGTACGTATGAAACCAGACATATAGGTCTAGCATGTTGTGTGACCGGAGACTGCGATCCTGACAATCTGTTGTTGCTTGCGCCCCAGAAGGGACGGGATTTCTCGGGGTGCGACACTAACCTTTAGCCCAACCCAACTAAGTTAAACTTAGCAAGCTGGGTTATTTGGGTTATGTTCAACTGGTTTTTAATGTTCTAAGACTTAGGTTCATTTATAAATCCTTAACCCATTTGAATTATAGTTTACAAACTTTATTATTGCCTTTATATTCAACTTTATTTTAACTCGTCATGGTGTGTCACCATTTTAATAAAACATAGTGTCTTAGGTTTTATGATATTTCCACACCCACAAATCACCACTTATGTAAAATATTTCCATGTATGGTTATCCATGATTATTAGTTTTAAGTGTCGATTAGTACCCTTAATCGTGTGGGCCAAGAACTAATTTGGGCCGAAGAAATCACTTGGGCCGAATGTTATGCGTTTTAAATTATTCACATGGGCCAATCCGTCTCTTGGGTTGCAGCAGTAGTATGGGCCGTGTAGTTGGGCCAAATGAATAAAATTGGATCGATTAAGTGTTGGTGGGCTGGTGATGTAGGCTGAAGGAGGTGCTGCTGGGCCAAGGAAATCTGTTGGGCCTGAACAGTGTAGGCCGAATGGACTGGATTTGGGCTGCAATAACCAAGATGTTTGGGCTGAAGTTGTGAGCTGTGGCCCAAAGGATTAGTTGGGCCTTGCTTTGTTTGGGCCTGGTCACGTGGTATGGGCCGATTTTCTTCACTCGGCCAAATGGAAGTTGATGGGCAAAGGTGGTGGTCGAATATGGAACTCATACGGCTGGCAACACCAAATGGGGTCTTGGTCACTGAATGAAGCACTGGTGCGAATGAGGTGTAGCATAACCAAGGGTGACCGGTCAACTGGGTGAGGTCCGGCGAATGAGAAGTGCCGAATGGCAGCAACCAGCGAATGAGGCCTTTCGACCTTGAGCCCTTCGGCCGGCATGGTTCTCATTCGGCCATAACGGCCTGCACTCAAACTCGCCTCCATTTCTAGGCTCTCTTGTTGTTTTGAAGGTGATGGGTGCTAAGGATGATCCTCGTGGTCGTGGGGTGCGAGTTGTGATGGTAGTAAACCGGTTTAGGTTGGTGGTATGACAAAGGGTTCGAAAACACTAATTCTCGCTACTTTCACAGCCTCTTACCTCGGATTTCTGTGGAGTTTGGCTCAGATCGGTTGTACTTTCGTGTAGAGCACAATGAGAGCTTCGATTTGGTCTAAAGATGGAAGGATTTGGTGGAGAAATGAGGGAGATATGGAGGTTTGAAGCTTCAAAAATGGTGGTGGGATCTCAAAACCGGGATTTAGGGTTTGAGTGGGGAAGAAGGATAGAAAATGAGTAAAAATGAACTCATTCAAGGTATTTATACCATGAGTGAGTTCGGGTTCGTTTTTGTTGCTCGGTTCGCGTTTTCGTTGCGTTTCCGGAACGTTACGCGCGTGTTTACGGATTTTAAATAAAATAGTTTCTTTATTTATTTTTGATGAGTTTCAAAATTGTAAAACATTAAAATATTTTATTTTCTTAAATTATAATCGTTCGTGTCGTTTTCGTTTTCGTTTCGTCAGAACGGGTCGCCTTCGCGCGTATTCGTTTGAATCGTCACCCGAACGAACACGACGATGGTTTTGCTTTCCGACTCTTGTTTTCTACTTTTCAGTCATTATGTCAGAACTCCAAACTCACAGATATGTTTGTGTGAATCGTCACCCACGCAAACACACTGTCAGTTTGTTATTCTGAAATAACACTGCATTTTTGAATTGTGTTTCCTCACTGACGGACTCAACTAACTTCCTGTTTTCACATTGTTTTCGTACTGATTTTTCGGCCATCTGATTCCTGTCATCTGCGGATATCAGATCGCAACCGACTTGTTCTTGTTATTTACTTGAACTCTGTTGTTTCTCTTGATTCATTGTTTTAACTGTACTTAGGTGTTCACCAAAATACTAACAACTATTTTTTATCGTGCGTGTTGTACTTATAGTATTTAAGTTTACACATAAATACGTACTACTGTTTCTTGTATTTTGATTTCTGTTAACACAAACACTGTTCATATACATGTATTTACACACAGTAAATAGTGGAAGTACACATACCGTACGGATTTGCCGGACGATCTGGTACTGGATGTCACAGTCTCCCCTTGTTTAAGAAATTTCGTCCCTAAATTTAAACATAAAGGTCGGGCTTTATTATCGAACAGATGGGGATACTTTGTCTTCATGTTGTCCTCGCTCTCCCAGGTAAATTCTGGTCCACGCTTGGAGTTCTATCGAACCTTTACGTTAGGGATACGGCTTCGTTTCAGTCTCTTGACTTCACGTTCCATAATCTCTACAGGTTCTTCAATGAAATGTAGTTGTTCATCGATTTGTATCTCTTCCAATAGTATGATCAATGATTCGTCAGCTAAGCACCTCTTGAGATTTGATACATGAAACACATCGTGTACCCCGCTGAGCTCATCAGGGAGTCTGAGTCTGTATGCCACAGGACCTATGCGTTGAGTAATCTCAAACGGTCCGACATACCTAGGTGCTAGCTTGCCCTTAGCCCCAAACCGAAATACTCCTTTCCATGGGGACACTTTCAACATAACTCGGTCACCCACATCGAATTCCAAAGGCTTGCGCCGTTTGTCTGCGTAACTCTTTTGGCGGCTACGTGTTGCTTGTAATTTCTGCTGTATCTGGGCTATCTTATCAGTAGTTTCCTGAATAAGTTCAGGCCCAGTTATTCTGTTGTCTCCCACTTCGGTCCAACAAATTGGAGACCGACATTTTCTACCATAAAGTGCTTCAAACGGAGCACATCCAATGCTGCTGTGGTAGCTATTGTTGTAGGAGAACTCAATGAGAGGTAAGTGTGTGTCCCAACTTCCACCGAAGTCTAGGATACATGTTCTCAACATATCCTCTAGGGTTTGAATGGTGCGTTCTCTTTGTCCATCCGTTTGTGGATGATAAGCGGTGCTGAAGTTAACACTTGTCCCTAACGATTGTTGCAATGATTGCCAGAACCGCGAAGTAAATCGACTGTCCCGGTCTGAAATAACAGACAATGGCACCCCGTGCCTCACTACTATTTCATCAACATATAGTCTTGCTAGCTTTTCCATCTTGTACGTTTCTCTAATCGGCAAGAAATGAGCGGACTTGGTCAATCTATCATTGATGACCCAAATAGTATCATATCCGATGGAAGTGCGGGGTAGCTTGGTAATGAAATCCATAGCTATTTGTTCCCACTTCCATTGTGGTATCTCTGGTTGTTCCAGCAAACCCGAAGGTTTCTGGTGTTCTGCTTTGACTTTGGCACATGTAATACATTTGCCAACATAAGTGGCAATGTCTTTCTTCATACCCGTCCACCAATAAAATGACCTAAGATCTTGGTACATCTTATCGGCACCAGGATGAACTGAGTAACGTGTTTTGTGTGCCTCGTCAAGTATGAGTGTTCGAAGTTAATCTACTTCTGGAATCCAAACACGATCCAGATAATAGATAACTCCATCTTGTTTTGTCACAAAATGTTTCTCGGCTCCACAGTCGAGCTCTTGTTTCAAATTGTCTCTTGCCACTACGTCTTGCTGTGCTCGTATGATTTGATCTTTCAAACTTGTTTGCACAGTCATTCCCATTGCTCGGACGTGCAAGGGTTTGACTCTTTCCTTCCGGCTCAAAGCATCTGCAACTACATTTGCTTTGCCCGGATGGTATTTGATCACACAATCGTAATCGTTCAGGAGCTCAACCCAACGTCTCTGTCTCATGTTAAGCTCCTTTTGATCAAATATGTGTTGTAGACTCTTGTGATCTGTGAAGATAGTGCATTTGGTACCATAGAGGCAGTGTCTCCAAATCTTTAAAGCAAACACAACAGCTCCCAGTTCGAGATCGTGCGTCGTGTAATTCTTCTCATGTATCTTCAGCTGTCTTGAGGCATAAGCAATGACTTTGTCTCGTTGCATCAAAACACATCCGAGTCCTTGATGGGAAGCATCACAATATACTACAAAGTCATCATTACCTTCTGGGAGTGTTAAGATTGGAGCATTGTACAATCTTTGTTTCAATGTCTAGAATGCCTCTTCTTGTTTCTGTGTCGACACAAAAGGTTCACTCTTCTGTGTGAGTTTGGTGAGAGGCAAGGCTATCTTGGAGAAATTCGGGATGAATCTCCTGTAATAACCTGCCAATCCCAAGAACTGATTGCTTCTATCTTGGCAGGATCCACGTGAATACCATCACTGTTAATCACGTGACCCAAGAACTGAACTTCTCTTAACCAAAATTCACAGTTGGAGAATTTGGCATAGAGTCGTTCCTTCTTCAGGAGTTCCAAGACTGTCTCGAGGTGTTGTTCATGTTCCTTCTCGTTCTTTGAATAAATCAGTATATCATCGATGAAAACGATAACAAACTGATCTAAGTACGGGTTACACTCCCGGTTCATTAAATCCATGAACACAGCCGGTGCGTTCGTCAATCCGAATGGCATCACCATGAACTCGTAGTGACCATATCGGGTACGAAAGGCCGTCTTTGGTATATCTTCCTCTTGTATCCGAAGCTGGTGATAACCTAAACGCAAGCCTATCTTTGAAAATTACTGTGCTCCCTGTAATTGATCAAACAGATCATCAATCCTCGGTAGCGGGTACCGATTCTTGATAGTGAGCTTGTTGAGCTCTCTATAATCGATGCACATCCCGAACGATCCATCCTTCTTCTTAACAAGAAGAACAAGAGCTCCCACGGGGAAAAGCTCGGTCGGATGAATCCTTTGTGAAGTAGTTCTTGTAGTTGGTTGGACAACTCCTGCATTTCTGATGGTGCGAGCCTGTAAGGAGACTTAGCTACAGGAGTGGCTCCCGGAATCAAATCGATTCGAAACTGCACCGATCTTTTGGGTGGCAGTCCCGGTAAATCATCCGGAAACACGTCCGCATAATCTTTCACAATTGGCATGTCTTGAATGTTGATTTTCTTCTTGTCTTTCTCGATCACGTGAGCTAAAAATGCAACGCATTGTTTTTTGAGGTACTTGCGAGCCTTCATGCTTGATATTATCTTGACACTGTGTTTCGCTTGGTCCCCACGAATCTCCAATATCTCATTGTTCTCCACTGGAATGCATAACAGTTTATCGGAATAGATGAACTCAACTCGGTTAAGAGATAACCAATCCATTCCGATGATGATGTCGAAACTGCCCAGCTCCATCGGTATCAAGTCGATGGAAAATGTGTGATCACCAAGTGTTAGTGGGCAATTTCTAAATACTGTGTCAACTGTAATCTGTTTGCCATTTGCTATCTTAATAGTGTAAGGGGAGTCTAACAATTCCTTATCATAATTAAGATGGCATGCAAAGTCGGATGAGATAAAACTCTGATCCGCACCAGTGTCAAATAATATGGATGCATAGAAGTCAGATAAGAGAAATGTACCCGTGATAACATTCGGGTCCTGTCGAGCAGCAGCTGCTCCAATCTGGAAGGCTCGTCCTCTTGGTGCTTGAGCCCTTTGTTGATTTCTCTTGTTGTAGCAAGACCTGTGATCAGCAGCAGCAGTAGTAGCTGTATTTTTGTTTCTGTTTGGAGCTCCCGTGCTCCTGCAGCGGTTGGCCCAGTGACCAAACTTCCCACAGTTTGTGCATTGCTTGCACTGAGTGTTTGGTTCATGATGATACTGGCAGGTGTTGCACAAAGGTGCAGTGCCAGTGTATGGCTTTCTGAGTTGTAGTGGTGGTGGTTGATTGAGCATTGGGGCTTGAGTGGTGCCAGCAAAGTTTCTAGCCACCTTTTGTTTCTTAGCCGGCCTCTTGTCCGACTTCCTTGAAGTTCCAGTTTTGGCTGAGTCAGCCTCTTTCTTGATTGCCCTAGAGGCAACCATCACATCTGTCATTGTTGATGATAGTGTAACAGCCATTTCCATGGTAGTGGGGTGAGCAGTAAGGATAAAACCTTGCATACAGGCCGACAATCCTCCGATGTACCGTTCGATTCTCTTTTCCACTGTGGGCACTATATCCGGTGCCAAAGATGCCAGCTCATGAAATCTAGTGGTGTAGGCCAGATGCCCAGCACCGATCATAACCAGGTTGAGTAATTCAGTCTCAACCTTTTTGATTTCATTTCTTGGGCAAAATTTTGCCCGCAACAATGCCTTGAAGTCATCCCACGGCATTGACAGGGCCTCATCCCTGCCTCTGGTAGTAACCTGAGCGTTCCACCAAGTTAACGCTCGTTTGTGAAACGACCCCGCAGCATACTTTACCCTATACTGTTCTGGGCAGTTGCTGATCTCCAGTGTTGTTTCCATCTTTTCGATCCATTGGATCAATCCGACGGCTGCTTCACTGCCACTAAAACTCGGTGGCTTGCATCCCACAAAGTTCTTGTAGGAATAGTCTTGATGATTTCGGGTGTTTCCACTGCCTTCTCCAGATGAGTTGGCAATGTTGTTGCTGTTATTGGTGTTGATTCGGTTCATCATCTCTGGGATTACATCCCTCAGCTGACTGGTCAACAGTATGGCCAGTGCAATGGTAGCGGGATCCAGTTGATGAACTGGTGGTGGCGGAGGAGGAGGTGGAGGTGGTTGTATAGGAGAGTCAGGCGCTGTCGGTGTAGAAGAATGAGGAGCAGAATCCTGTCATGGTGGTGGCAATAGAGCTGGTGGTCTTCTCGGCGGCATTCTGATCATAACCGAAAATAAAATCGGTTAGTGCAGTGATCAGATGTAGAAGACACATGTAAATAGAATCCTATGTCACATGATCTCTATATGAGGGTCCCTAAATTATAGTCTAGGCCAAACCGTTTAAGTAATATGACATATATTTCTCTATAACCATGGCTCTGATACCAATCTGTCACACCCCGGGCCGGCGGGAATGGATCGGGTTTTCCCGTCAGGCGGAAGGTTCTCGGGGCGCGATATCTTGAGTGATAATCGAATGATCAGATTGTTTACATAGCACATGATAAATAAATGAGAAATGCTAACATGTACATGATATAGAATTACAAGATTTAATTACAATGTATCGTTCATAATTAAATCAAGTAAATCTACCAAAAAGAATCAATGTAACTATATCTTGTATCTGTACAAGATATACAAAAGATGATTCATAGTTTAGTCATCAAAAGTATGCAACATCAAAAGTAGCTAGGTCTTCTAAAAGTCCACTAGCTAATCCGTGCATATAAGTAGCTACACCTGTTCATCACCTGAGAAAACATGCATTTAAACAAAGTCAACACTAGGCTGGTGAGTTCATAAGTATGTTAATTGAAAACCTTGATTCATTCACATGCACAATCACAATGTATATAATGTTACTTGTATGTCATTTGTTTCACTTGTTCACCCAATGGCTTCTCAATAGTTATATTTACAAATAGTATATCATCCTAGTAGTGATGCTTATATATAGGGCATATGTAAGGGAACTAAGCCCTAGCCAACATCCCACCACATCACTACTAGAACTCCACACAACTTGCAATACAACTATTGATTTCCACTCCCAAATCCACATGTCCATACCATTCTTGTAACTATATCTTGTATCTGTACAAGATATACAAAAGATGATTCATAGTTTAGTCATCAAAAGTATGCAACATCAAAAGTAGCTAGGTCTTCTAAAAGTCCACTAGCTAATCCGTGCATATAAGTAGCTACACCTGTTCATCACCTGAGAAAACATGCATTTAAACAAAGTCAACACTAGGCTGGTGAGTTCATAAGTATGTTAATTGAAAACCTTGATTCATTCACATGCACAATCACAATGTATATAATGTTACTTGTATGTCATTTGTTTCACTTGTTCACCCAATGGCTTCTCAATAGTTATATTTACAAATAGTATATCATCCTAGTAGTGATGCTTATATATAGGGCTTATGTAAGGGAACTAAGCCCTAGCCAACATCCCACCACATCACTACTAGAACTCCACACAACTTGCAATACAACTATTGATTTCCACTCCCAAATCCACATGTCCATACCATTCTTGAATCACCTATGATAACCTGTATAGAATAATACAATGATGTAATTGTAGTTATCAAACCGAAGTTAGATAACCATTATATGTTAAGGATATTAGATTTATCAAGTCTGTTCCTTGTATTATTCTATATTTGTGGGGTTAACTGTTGTTTCACTTTTAAATATTAAGAGTGTTAGTTAACCACTTGTAATTTGTTCTTGAACTATAGTGCATAGAGCCTAAAAGGAATCCATTGACATCCTCACGTAATCAGATCTCAATGCATCCGATTTACCTCTACCACTTTGTAAACCCATAGACCTCATCGAAACAGTTACTAGCAATATGACATGAGAATAAACATTACTCAGTCTACTAGTCAACGAGAAACGATGGATTAATTACTAATCACTGTAGATTAATATCACCATGTGTCGCTTTCCAGAATCTGACTTGAAGTCGCCCTGTCACCGGTCATATGTTACCGGCCAATGAATCAATACGATCAACATACTAGCCCTACGAGCTAGAGGTTTGTCAAACCTATGGTACCACTATGCTATCGTCGGTTTAATCACGTCAAACTAACTGGTCAGTGAATTATAGGGGCTTACATGATCAACTTGAACTAGTGGCACATGATTGAAGTGATATAATGCAACAGGTCAATAGTAACTAATTGTAATTGTGTTCATCCGTGTTAGTGTTCTCAATGTCATATGTTCTCCATGTTATTAACAAAGTTAAATAAGAACTTGTCTTATTACATTATGTTAATTATATGAGTGAATGATGTAGTTATCATGAAGTTACATTATCATGATTATCATTCTTTGTTCCATGTTCTCTTGTAATATGTGTTGAGTTGTAAAGCTAAGTGTTTAAAGGACTTGTCCTAATACACTTACTTAAATCTTGTATTGAATATTATTACAAAGATACATAGTATCTTTATATCATTCATGTGTTTGCCTTTGATTATTCCAATGTCTATTTATGTAAGAATAACTGAGTGTTATGAGATAAAATCTTATAACTATATTATTCTAATGTGTTGATGAATTAATAAGATATATTATCTTGTTCATCTGATTATCCCTGTCATGTCATGATCATACAAGCATGCATACAATGATAAGCGATAATAAACAATTAAGTATTATCTAAAATCAATGTAATAGCAATATGTTAAGCAAAACTTTTAACTAAATAAAAGTAATCATGTTTCTCAGCCCCGAGAGTTTAAAATCAGTTAAGATTAAAGTAAAAGGGGCATATGAACTCACCTTGTAGTGGTTGTAGTTGACTTAGCCTAAAACAAGAATTGCACGCGCTCGTTGTTGTACTTGTTGTTGTATTCACGATCCTGTATTGATTTCACGTTGTTTGTAACTTGAAAGTGTGAGTTGATAAGGATTTGTGTGTGTGTGTGTTAGCCATAACTTTTGGCTAACCCTCGTAAGTCCCGATCAGCATTCGGCCCTTGTTCGATTGTCATGTGTCTTGCTAACCTTTAGCCCAACCCAACTAAGTTAAGCTTAGCAAGCTGGGTTATTTGGGTTATGTTCAACTAGTTTTTAATGTTCTAAGACTTAGGTTCATTTATAAATCCTTAACCCATTTGAATTATAGGTTACAAACTTTATTATTGCCTTTATATTCAACTTTATTTTAACTCGTCATGGTGTGTCACCATTTTAATAAAACATAGTGTCTTAGGTTTTATGAGATTTCCGCACCCACAAATCACCACTTTTGTAAAATATTTCCACGTATGGTTATCCATGATTATTAGTTTTAAGTGTCGGTTGGTACCCTTAATCGTGTGGGCCAAGAACTAATTTGGGCCGAAGAAATCACTTGGGCCGAATGTTATGCGTTTTAAATTATTCACATGGGCCAATCCGTCTCTTGGGTTGCAGCAGTAGTATGGGCCGTGTAGTTGGGCCAAATGAATAAAATTGGGCCGATTAAGTGTTGGTGGGTTGGTGATGTAGGCCGAAGGAGGTGCTGCTGGGCCAAGGAAATCTGTTGGGCCTGAAGAGTGTAGGTCGAATGGACTGGATTTGGGCTGCAATAACCAAGATCTTTGGGCTGAAGTTGTGAGCTGTGGCCTAAAGGATTAGTTGGGCCTTGCTTTGTTTGGGCCTGGTCATGTGGTATGGGCCGATTTTCTTCTCTCGGCCGAATGGAAGTTGATGGGCAAAGGTGGTGGTCGAATGAGGAACTCATACGGCTGGCAACACCAAATGGGGTCTTGGTCGAATGAGTGGGCTGCCGAAGAAGGATACCCTGACCGAATGAAGCACTGGTACGAATGAGGTGTAGCAGAACCAAGGGTGACCGGTCAACTGGGTGAGGTCCGGCGAATGAGAAGTGCCGAATTGCAGCAACCAGCGAATGAGGCCTTTCGACCTTAAGCCCTTTGGCCGGCCTGGTTCTCATTCGGCCATAACGGCCTGCACTCAAACTCGCCTCCATTTCTAGGCTCTGTTGCTGTTTCGAAGGTGATGGGTGCTAAGGATGATCCTCGTGGTCGTGGGGTGCGAGTTGTGATGGTAGTAAACCGGTTTGGGTTGGTGGTATGACAAAGGGTTCGAAAACCCTAATTCTAGCTACTTTCACAGCCTCTTACCTCGGATTTCTGTGGAGTTTGGCTCAGATCGGTTGTACTTTCGTGTAGAGCACAATGAGAGCTTCGATTTGGTCCAAAGATGGAAGGATTTGGTGGAGAAATGAGGGAGATATGGAGGATTGAAGCTTCAAAAATGGTGGTGGGATCTCAAAACCGGGATTTAGGGTTTGAGTGGGGAAGAAGGAGAGAAAATGAGTAAAAATGAACTCATTCAAGGTATTTATACCACGACTGAGTTCGGGTTCGTTTTTGTTGCTCGGTTCGCGTTTTCGTTGCGTTTCTGGAACGTTGCGCGCGTGTTTACGGATTTTAAATAAAATAGTTTTTTTATTTATTTTTGATGAGTTTCAAAATTGTAAAACATTAAAATATTTTATTTTCTTAAATTATAATCGTTCGTGTCGTTTTCGTTTTCGTTTCGTCAGAACGAGTCGCCTTCGCGCGTATTCGTTCAAATCGTCACCCGAACGAACACGACGATGGTTTTGCTTTCCGACTCTTGTTTTCTACTTTTCAGTCATTATGTCAGAACTCCAAACTCACAGATATGTTTGTGTGAATCGTCACCCACGCAAACACACTGTCAGTTTGTTATTCTGAAATAACACTGCATTTGTGTTTGAATTGTGTTTCCTCACTGACGGACTCAACTAACTTCCTGTTTTCACATTGTTTTCGTACTGATTTGTCGGCCATCTGATTCCTGTCATCTGTGGATATCAGATCGCAACCGACTTGTTCTTGTTATTTACTTGAACTCTGTTGTTTCTCTTGATTCGTTGTTTTAACTGTACTTAGGTTTTCACCTAAATACTAACAACTATTGTTTATCGTGCGTGTTGTACTTACAGTATTTAAGTTTACACATAAATACGTACAACTGTTTCTTGTATTTTGATTTCTGTTAACACAAACACTGTTCACATACATGTATTTACACACAGTAAATAGTGGAAGTACACATACCGTACGGATTTGCCGGACGATCTGGTACAGGATGTCACAACCTAGAATAACATATACATTTGGAATATTAGAAGAAAAATGTAAAGAAGTATCTTTACAAGAACAATTAAAAAGAAATGCATACGCATTTTGCAAAACAGCAATATACACACCACAAGCATATGGTTATTATGATAAAAAGAAAAAATTAAGAAAAAGTAATACTTACAAAAAAGAATATAGACCATATTATAAAAATAAATACAAATATGTAAACAAACCAAAAACAAGAAAATGTAAATGTTTCATCTGCGGAGTTGAAAAACATTTAGCAAATAAATGTTCAAATAAAAATAAAAATGCAGAAAGAAGTAATCTTATAGAACATTTAAATGAATATGAAATAGAAGCATTAGAAACAGATAATACTGACAACGAATCTATATATAGCATATATAGTGATGAAGATAAACCAATAACAAAAATAACATATACATACGTAAATACAGAAGAAAATTGTAAACATGATTGGATACACAAAAGAGGAAATAATTACATAAAATGTTTTAATTGTAGATATTATCCTAGCATAGAAAATAGATCTCAATGTAATAAATGTTTTAAAGAAATATGTTATTTATGCTTAAAAGAATTATATAACATAGAAAAAGAAGAAAAAGATTATAATATAGAAAATAAAGATGAATTAAAAGAAAAATTGGATAAATTAGAAATAATGACAGAATTACATAAAATGAAAATGCAAGTAATAGAAGATAAAATAAATAATATTGAAAACATTATTCAAAAGGAAAAACAAATAGAAATATATAAAATGTCAACAGAAAAAGAAACAACATATATACAAACTAAAGGATCAAGTAATATGATAAATATACAATGTAGATTATGGTTAGATACAAATAAATTTATAGATTTAACTGCATTAATAGATACAGGAGCAACAAAAAGCCTAATATCATATAGTTTAGCACCAATAAAATATCATAAACAATTAACCTATAAATTAGTAACAAGAACGGTAGAAAATAGATTAATATCTATAACACATTATTTAAAACCAACAGGAATACAGTTTTTAGATTTCTCAGGAAATTATAGTATAAAATATGATATACCACAGATAAATATAAATCCACAATATATAAAATCTCAAGATTTTGTTTTAGGATTAAATTTTATTCTAGGACTAAATGGAGCAATAACAATAAAAAAAATTTTATAACATTAAGTAAACATATATATAGCTTTCCAACATCAAGATATACAAATATATCTACATTTGCTGAAAAAAGAGGGGAAAAAGGAAATTTAGAATTTATAAAAATAAATCAAAGAAAAGAATTATTACAAAATGAGACAATAAAATTATTAACAGATTTTTTAAATCATGAATTAGAAAAAGGAAAAGATATAAAAGATAGTATAAATCATCCAATAATATTACATTTAGAAAAAATATGATTAATAGGAGAAGATATTAACAAATCAAAAGTAGAATATGTTTGTAAATTTAAAATAAAAAATCCAGACATAACAATAAGGACATCAAATATAGAATATAGTCCTTTAGATAAAGAAGAATTTAAAAAAAAACAAATACCAGAAATGATAGAACAAGGATTAATTAGAAAATCAAAAAGTCCTCATAGATTAGCAGCATTCATAGTAAGAAATCACAGTGAAATAAAAGGAGGAAAAGCAAGAATAGTATATAATTATAAAAGATTAAATGATAATACAGAAGATGATGGATACAATATACCAAATAAAGACACTTTAATTCAATTAATACAAAAGAAAAAGATTTTTTCAAAATTTGATTTAAAATCAGATACAATCAGTTAAAATTTGAAGAAAATTTTAAAAAATGGACAGCTTTTACATGTTTAGAAGGACAGTTTGAATGGAATGTTCTTAGTTTCGGATTAAAGAATGCTCCCTCAATTTTTCAAAGATTTATGGATAATATATTTTTAAAATATGACTTTTGTTTAGTATATATTGATGATATTTTAGTTGCAAGTGCAACAATACAGGAACATGAAAAACATTTGCAACAAGTCTTTGAAGAAATAAAAAAGACACGGTATAGTTATATCAAAAAGAAAAATGGAATTATTTAGAAAAAGATTTCTTTTTTAGGGTTAGAAATTGGAAATGGAAAAATAGAATTACACTTACATATTTCTACAAAAATTTTAGGATTTCCAGAAAAATTTGAAAACTTAAAACAAATACAAGCCTTTTTAGGATTAGTAAATTATGCTAGAATATTTATACCAAATTTATCTAAATTTGTAGGACCATTATATAGTAAGACTACTAAAAATGGGCAAAGATTTTTTAATAAAGAAGATATAGAAATAGTAAAACAAATTAAAGAAAAAATTAAAAAGATTAAACCTTTAGAATTACCATTAATAACAGATTATATTATAATAGAAACAGATGGATGTAAAGAAGGTTGGGGAGCAATATTGCTTAGTAAATCGAATAAATACAGTCCAAAATCAGAAGAAAAAATATGTGCTTATTCCAGTGGTAATTTTAAATCAAAAAATAACTGGACAAGCACAGATTTTGAAATTCAAGCATTAATTAATGCGCTTGAAAAATTTAAAATATTTTTACAAAAATAATTTATAGTTAGAACAGATTGTGAAGCAATAGTAAAGTTTATAAAAAATGATCAAAGTAAAAAAGTAAATAGAACCCGATAGGTTAATTTACAAAATATAATACAAGGACAGGGATACACTATAAATTTTGAACATATAAAAGGAAAGAATAATGGGATAGCCGATATGCTATCTAGAAATATAAACAAGTTATTCTATGTAGATGGAAAGGAAAAATAAAGGAAAATGAAAGCTGGTACAGGCTAGAAGAAGCTCATCTCCAATGGAGATATCTTCTGACGAAGACAAAAAACAGTTTTCAACAAGCTATAGAAAATTACCTGCATCCATAATTGGATCAAGTATACAGATACCTGCATCCATATTTGGTGGTCAAAATACACAGAAAAGGCCTATAAATTATACAAAGCCTTATGAACAAAGTCCAGTTATACAAACAATGTTTACAAATACCCCTGGACCAAGTTACCCAAAGCTACAGCATACACAGAAAGCCACTATATTTCCAACTGTTATACAAAGTTCTAGTATAACCTGTGGGAATTATGTTTTACAAAGATGTGAAGATCCCATTAAAAAATTTCGTCCTATGACAGAAGTAAAGCTCACAGATAAGCAACAATGCTTATTAGATAACCTATGGCATATTCAAACCATGCCACAGGCCTCAAAGTTTAAAATACAGATTCTAAACGCTTTGAGTATATACTTCTCTGAGCAAACAGTTATAAATCCCGAAAGAATACACAAACCCAAATTTACACATTATGTTATACTTAGGGGTACACAGCTTGGGATATAGAACAAATTGGAAACAGTAGCAAAATATATACAGTGCCCAAACCCTATATTTAAAGGCTTTTGTTCATTTAACGATGCTTTGAAAGTAGCAAGGGAAAATCTTGGGCTTACATTCTACATAGAACCTGAACAGGTGCAAACGTTTTCGGAAATAGCAAGAGCTAATCCTGTTCAGTTTATAAAGAAACAGCAAGAAGAAATTACACAGTTACAAGAAAAGCTTATAAAAAGCAATAATATTACACAGAATCTAAAGCTTGCTATAGAAAATAAGTTGTTGAAGCAACAACTTAAAATATTAGAATCAAAAAATACACAGATAC
Organism: Mikania micrantha; assembly: GCA_009363875.1. Classification (NCBI taxonomy): domain Eukaryota; kingdom Viridiplantae; phylum Streptophyta; class Magnoliopsida; order Asterales; family Asteraceae; genus Mikania; species Mikania micrantha. The sequence continues at coordinate 40,775,955 of CM018696.1, forward strand.
TAAACAGATTTGAGAAAAATACAGAATCTTCCACGGATTTTGAATTGTATTTTAGGAGTTTTGATGCTTTTAGATATAGAATGATAGATACACCCTAGAAAACAACTTTGAAGCCGCTTACAAACAAATTTCTGGAATTTGAAGCAATTATTTCTCAAAAAAATTGTGCAGAATTTCCACTAATTTTGCATAAATTAAAACAAAAAATTCTAGAAATTGCTTTTACACATGATAGAGATATTACCGGAGTCAAAGCTATAGAAAGAACTGAAGAAGGAAAAACAACGGGGTATGATTGATTATCTAGAAATTAGACTAAATAGAAAAACAGAAGATTTACTACAAAGATTTGGAGATAAATTTACAGTAATTATTGGGAATATATCTACACATTCAACAGATCATATAATTGGATGTAAATTCTTTTTTTTCCTTCCCATACATGAATGAAAATTCTTATAGACCTTCTAGAAAGAGAATTTTTGTATCCCATAGAATGTATTTACACAATTATTTACAAGATCTAGATGTAACACCAGTGCCGGACGCGTGCCGGAACAGTGATCGTAACAGTAAACATGTACAGTAACTCAGGTACACATTCCGTGAAACTATGTTTAGACTATTGATGCATTGGATTAACATGAAACTAATAAACGATTGTCTGAATCTGACTGAAATCTTAGGATTTAACAGTCAGAAAACATGTCAGGCAACACTGTGTGGAAACATAAATACTTGATGTGATACTATTGTGCATTAACATATGTGAGGTGAAACAAAACAAAACCGTAACGGTTGTCGTTTCAAAATGCTAAACCGACGCGTTATTCGTATAGGTGACGATCTGTACGAATGATTCTGATAGTTTAACATTCTGAAATAATGACTTAACAGTAGAAAACAAGAATCAGAAAGCCAAACCATCGACGTGTTCGTTCGAATGACGGTTCGAACGAATACGCGCGATGGCGACGCGATCTGACGAAACGAAAACGAAAACGAATGAAGACACGAACGATCATAATTTTAAGGAAATAAAATATTTCCTATTTTACAATTTTGAAACTCATCATAAAACAATTTAAATTAAACTAATTTATTTAAATCGCGAATAAATTAATGAAACGCGTAAAATATTATAATTCGAAAAATAATTAAACGCAATTAAATTTAAAATAATTTCTAGAAATAAATAACATTCGAATCGTTAAAATAAACTCATTTTATTTTATTTACAAAATACGCGCGTAACGATACGGATATGCGACGAAATTACGAACCGAGCAACCGAAACGAACCCGAATACCCCCGGGGTATATATACCCTAAATGAGTTGGTTTTTCTCATTTATTGCAAGTTCACTCTCTCTCTACTACCTCTCTCCCGTTCATTTTCTCCCTACCAACAAAACCCACCATTAACAATCTTTAAATCTTCATATTCATCAAAACTTGATGAAATCCAGTGATTCTTGCGCCTAAACGACCAGCTCGAAACCCACTACAAGAAAGTACAGCAGATCTGGAAGTTTACCCATCCGATTTTGAGGTATGAGGCTGTGAAATTCTGGAATTTTAGGGTTTTCTAGTCCTGTTGAGCAACACACACACATAACCGGTCTCTTGCACCACCATTCGAGCCTAGCAGCCTTAACAACTTCTATGCAGCGGGTAAACATGGTTCGGTGATGATGAATACAAGGGAGGGATGATGCTCGAACCAGGGTTCGTGAGCCACAGCTACGGCCGAACCCTGGTGTGTGTTTCACGAACCCTAGTTTCCTTCTCAGCCGAACCCATGGAGATGGTTTATTAGCCGAACCCTACTGTTCCAGCCTTGCATGTTGGCGAACTCTACATCTCACGAACCTAGCCCTAGCGAACCATGCTCATGGTGGCGAACCCTGAGGCAGTAACGAACCTATGAGCCGAGATTAAGAGAGGCGAACCTTGTTCTTACTTTTCCCGGCGAACCTAGCGACTGAACCCAAAAGGGTTCGCTGCCATGAGAGCTGAACCATGTTGAACTTATGCAATCCAGTGTTTGCCATATAGTCGATCACCTATAACCAGTTGGACCATTATGTTAACATGTATTTAGTCCCCTTCTTTCTTCGGCCCAAGCTAATAAAACCGAAACAATTGTTCGGCCCAATTCCTTTGCTCGGCCCACGATGAATTGATGGATCATGGTACTGACTAGTGTGTAAACAGGTCCATGTATTCCTTCGGCCCATGATGTAGCCAACCGGCCCATGTAATTTGTTTCTAAAACCATAATCGGCCCACATCATTTGCTTCAACCCAATAAGGATTAACATGCCCAATACCCTACTCGGCCCAATAGGGATGTGGTGGCCAAATTGTTTAGTCCAATAACCGGCCGAAGAGCCATATGCTAACCCATCCTCTTAGGCGATCCAATGAAACAATTAGATCCATGGCTTTCTTGGATTTAGCCTATAGAATATAATTAGCCTAACTCTTTTTGCTTCTGGCCCACGCACATACACGGCCTAATTCCATAGAAGACTAAGTCCATATCATCTTAATTGGCCCATCATTTGGATTTAGCCATTTAATACTAATCGGCCCAATAGTTTGGCCCATGGCCACTAGCCAGCCCATAGTGATTATACTTGGCCAAATAACATCTTTATAGGCCCGGCACTAAATGAATTGATTCATGAGATCCACTAGGCCCATTTTACATAAAAACCTAACACTACATTCGAAGTATTTCATAACGAAGTAATTTAACACATAAAGACCATAAGTATGGAGTAACTAAAAGAATCACGTGTTAGAGGATCTATGAACAATAAACAAAGGGTCGAATTATTGCCGAGACTCACTGGTGTTAGCCCACTTTAGGGCTAACACAAACACATACGCGCACTATGAATCCTTACAAACGCATACTTATAAATTACAAACATTATGAAATCAATACAGGAGCTTGAACATCATAACAAAAGCAAACAAAGAGCGCGAGCATTCTCATTTTATATAGTCAATCACTACGGACATAAGGTGAGTTCATTGTCCCCTTTCAAACTTATTTGTTTTACTTCGGGACTGAGAAGCATGTTAAACATTTTCATAAATTGTTGAAATGTTACTTAATGTTTTAAACATACACATGATAATCATGTTGAAACTTATACTTTAAGCTTGATGCTTAAAATCAATTGTTGGATACATGTGAGACTTATGAGACTTGATGCTATTACATGAGACTTGATGCTATTACATGAGACTTGATACTTATACATGGGATTAGATGCTTGTGAAACGATATGTTAAACATGACATTTTATGCTTGTGAAAAACATTATGTGTAAACATGATATTTGATACTTATGGGGCTATGTGCTGTACATGAGACTTGATGTAAACATATGATATACATGATGAATCAATGTGTGAACAATTGAAACTTTATGTTTGGAAACTATTACTTGCGCATGAAACATTGTACATGTATCTAACCATAGTCTACGTAATTGCTAAACTTCTGGTATTCCAGAGCTTGTACCTATGGGGTGAGATACATGTAGAAACATAAACGTAATGATACTAGGCTATTACCTGGTTATAAGGGACATGTAATTGCTAAACTTCTGGTATTCCAGAGCTTTTGTCGGCTTATATGAGGTATGTAAATGCTAAACATAAACGTATCGATTCTAGGCTATTACCTGGTTATAAGGGACATGTAATTGCTAAACTTCTGGTATTCCAGAGCTTTTGTCGGCTTATATGAGGTATGTAAATGCTAAACATAAACGTAACGATGCTAGGCTATTACCTGGTTATAAGGGACATGTAATTGCTAAACATCTGGTAGTCCAGAGCTTTTGTCGGCTTATATGAGGTATGTAAATGCTAAACATAACGAATGCTAAGCTATTATCTATATAAGAGACATGTAATTGCTAAACTTCTGGTATTCCAGAGCTTTTGTCTGCTTATAGGAGATATGTAATTGCTGATTTATTTGTGTGTGCATAGCTTGTGCCTATGTATGAGATTAAGGACAGCTAAACTATGTGCGTGTGAATCTATGATGCTTGATAAACATACTGTGAAACTAACACTTATGAATACAATAGACATGAAAACTTTGAAACAGATAACAAAAGTTTTGATGAGGATTGAATTGATTGGTAGGTAAAATGCTTAATTATTATTAACAACAGTGTCATATCCGGGTTAGTATGTGGTGGGATGTTGGCTAGGGCTTGTTCCCTTACATATGCCCTATATATAAGCATACCGACTTGGATATTACATGTGGAGTTAATGAGGTTAAGGTTTTACCGAAGGAGGTTTGTGAAACTATTTAAACTTATAAACTTTATGAATTCACCAACCGTTGTGTTGACTTGATCTTTTTACATGCTTTCTCAGGTGAAGAACAGGTTTAATTTAAGCTTTTGGATATGCATACTAGGCTGCCCAGATAGAGGACCTAGTAGACTTTTGGGGAAGCACATCCTTTGTTGATGACACATATCACTTTTGATATCTTGTACATACACAAGATATAAACATTTGATTCTTTTGGTTAGGTTTACTTAGTTAAATTGCAGAACATTGCTATTGTAATTTAACTTTGTAATCCTATATATCATTTGATTGTGCTTTAGTTATTCTTAAACGTTGATGCTATGTAAATAATCTGATCATCATGATTATCACCCGCGATATCGCACCTCGAGAACCTTCCGCCCGACGGGGACTCCGATCCAACCCCGCCGGCTCGGGGTGTGACAGATTGGTATCAGAGCTCAAGGTTATAGAGAATAATTGTTGGACTAAAAGAACCAATGAGCCTGATCAGAAAAATCTCTAAGTCTCACAACACTCACAACAACTGAAGAAGAACACAACAGCTGATATGCATTTTACAGATGTTACAAGATCTGAAGTTATCCACAACAGCTGAAGTGTAAGTCTTCAGATGTTGTGGTGTTAGTTTAGTCTTCAGTAGTTTTCTTTCAGTATTTGTAAAAGTCTGATGAGTGTTTTACTCATCAGATGTTGTAGTTTTAATTTCAGTAGTTTTAGTTCTTCAGTCGTTGTAAGAGGATGTTTTCAGATGTTGTAAACATTCTCAGTAGTTTAGTTATTTCAGTAGTTATCTTTTGTCTGTTAGGTGTCAACATCATGTGACATCATCAGACGTCACTGCTTCTATATAAGGGCAGTTGACATATTGTATCTTTAACGAAGTTAGTGCGAATTGAATGATATTATTCCTTTTGCAGAATTCTCTTTCTATAACAACTTGTACTTTACTGTTCTATTAGATTAACTTTGTTCCTGCTAATTTTGAGCTAATTCATCGTTGAATTCCGCTGCTATAACCTAATATTGATCAAATGAGAACATCTGATCCTACAATTGGTATCAGAGAGGTTAATCATTGATCGATTAAACAATTGATCTCTGAAACTGCTCAATTCAGTTCTCTGGTTGATCGAATTAGCCAATTAGTAAGAATTTGTTATAGTTTGAAGATTTCTGATAACTTCTGTTGATTTGTTTTTCAATATCAATTTGTTTTGAATCAATTGGTTGAAGTTTGTGTTAATTCATTTGAATTTTGTTGATATTGATTGAATCTGAAATCATGACAACTCTAAACAATGATCCGCACAACACAGGCTCCACAACCAAGCCTCCGATGCTGGTTCGGAGTGAGTACAACATTTGGCAACGTAGAATGCTACATCACCTGTCAATTAACAGTGCAGGATGTTGGATATCTGTAGTGCATGGTCCGTATAAACCCATGATCACTGATCCTGAAACTAAAATCATGATTCCGAAACCATCGGATATGTATTCAGATGAGGATATCAAATTGTTTGAAATTGATGCGAAAGCTCATGGTATTCTAGCCATGGCTTTGCCGAATGAGATTTATTCAGGCTTGATGCATCATGATACTGCTCATGATCTCTGGGTTGCACTGAAAGAACAATTCGGTGGAACCGATGAGGTTTTAGCAAACACAAGAGAAATCCTCGCCCAACAGTATGAGACATTCTCTCATAGGAAGGGTGAGTCATTGACTCAACAGTTTGAGCGGTTCTCCTGTCTGATTTCTGAGTTGAAAATGGTTAAACAGGAATATACTAATAGTCAGATGAATAACAGGTTTCTTAGATCATTGCCTGAGAGATGGGACACTTATACTATTGTCCTACGCTCCAGTGCAAATCTAGAACATCTATCCCTCACCCAACTCCATGGGAAACTCTTAACATTTGAGAGAGAGGTAGAACAGAAAAGAAAGCTGTCTTCATCTGGCAAGCTCACTGATGACTTTATTCCCGGCAATACTGCTTTGATTGGTCAAGAGTCCGAGTTTAATGGGTCTGAATGTTCTTATGATGAACATATTGATTTCTCTACTAACAATGTTGAACATGCTTTTGTGGGAGTTGATGGAAATGCAGGAAATTATGGTGATAATCTGTGTTTTGTGATGGATGATTTGAAAGGAATTCCAGATGATGATCTGGAGGAAATGGATATATTAAGTCAGATGGCATTAATCAACATAAGATCTCAAAAATTCTACAAAAGAACTGGAAGAAAATTTCCCGGATTAACTGGCAAAACCAAGGTTGGTTTTGACAAAGGGAAGTTGAGGTGCCACAAGTGTCACAGGCTTGGTCATTTTGCTAGAGAGTGCAAATCTACTGGACCTAGTTCTTCTGCACCTTTTGTGACCTTTCCAAACAACAACACACCAAACAAAGGACAACAATCTTCTGGAACCAGTCAACAACAATTTTATCCAGCCCATTTTGTTCCACAAAGTCCTATGCCGTATCCATATCCCTGCTTTTACATGCCTCAAACTACTCACACTCCAGCATTAATTCCTTCACAATCACCTGCTCTTCCTGATCCCAGCAAATCTCAAACAAATCAATAGCCTCAACAACAACAACATCAGAGCTTCTTCACCCCTGGAGTAGCTGATTGGAGTAGTTGACCTGATGACTTATCTGATTTCAATATGCAAATGTACTCTAAAGCTGGTCCACATGGTGGAGACAATCCATTTGGGAATCTTGCTTTGATGGCTATAGATTCAACTGACACCTCAGGTCCAACTTCTTCAACATCACAGGTATCATCTGAATCAAAAGCTAAGTTGTGTTCAGAATCATGTATTTCAGCATTTGCTTCCATTAGAGAAATAAATGTTGAATTAATCAATGAGAAGTTGGATTTAGAAAAGGCTGTGACTAAGAATAAAACTGAATTTGAGAAAGTTTTGAATGAAAAAGAGTCTGAAATTTATAAACTCAAGTGTCAATTGTCTGATGAAATGGCTAGGGTGGAAGTCATGCTTGTAAAACACAACGATCTGAAACAAACACTTGCAGCAACCCAAGTAGAGTGTGAAAGATGGGTTGAGTCTTGCAAGGGGTTTGAGATGTTATTAAACAAACAAATAGCATCAAATGTGAAGTTTGGTATTGGATACAATCACACTGCCCCTCCAGCTGATTATACACCAAAAAATCTTGATTGTGAGTCTGAAGGGGACAGTGTATACCAATCCACCAAATCTTCAGAAAAGTCTGATGCTGAAGAATCCTCTGAAAGTGAGTTAAGTGCACGCAAATCTGAGTCTGAAACTGTGGATATTGAGACATATTCTTACTCTATTGGATGTACAAATGTCATTCAGGGTGACACATGTCAAAATAGTGTTTTAATTGAAATCCTGATGAAAAAGTTTCCAATGAATTAAATTTAAAACTGATTGAGTCAGATGGGCATGGCACTGGAGAGAAAGATGCACGACTTCTGATAAGTCAGAGTGTCTCATCAGCAGTTATAGAAAAAGCTGGTAATGTTACAATTGCTGATGAAAATTGTGTTGATAGACAAGTGCTGAAGAATAACTCTTCAGAGGTTGTCAACACATCAGCTGTTGTCAAAATGTCTACAAATACTGATGTTCCAAAAGTTCTGAAGAACAAAAATTCAGTTTCTAAGTCTTCAGTACTTGTAGATACTCACAAGGAGAAGCACAAGAGAGTGCCTTGTGAAATTTGTAGGTAGTTTAATCATTCCTCTGATGAATGCTGGTACAGAAGAGGATCTAAATTCAATAAAATTAAGCACAAAAACAAGAACATAATCAAAATGAAAAATGAATTTAGTTCCAAGTTTGTACCAGAATCATCAGTAGTTTCAAAATCTGGAAAAACCTCACAAGGAAATGAATCAAATAAATCCAAGAAAGGTAAAGGGGTTGTTCCAGATTCAAAGAAACAGTACTTGAAACCTTCTTTCTTACCCAAAGAAGTTAAGGAAATAAAACACAAAAATTTGAAGTCAAGTATTGATGTTTCTAAGGAAATCAAAACTTTGACTCAAAACCAGCATCAATTGGTTATGATGATGCAACATCTGCTAGGAAGAGCCAACATAGTAGATGACCCTGTTGCTTCATTTCATAAGAAGAAACCAAGGTCAAAAACCAAGGTTAAATCTTTTGAAAAGCATGATTCAAGTGTTGTTTCAAATGAAAATGTTAACTTTGTTTCTTCATGTGTTAACAGACCCAAAACCAAACTGGTTTGGGTCCCAAAGTCTAACTGAGTGTGTTGATGAATGCAGGGTCCTTCAGCATGCCAAAATAGCATCTGGTATGTTGACAGTGGAGGATCCATGCATATGACTGGGAGCAGATCTCTTCTTAATGACTATTTTATAGGAAGGAAGGGATTTGTGTCTTTTGGAAATGATGCTAAGGGTTATATTATGGGGAAAGGTTATGTGACAAATGGTGAGATAAGGTTTGATGATGTGAATCATGTAGAGAATCTTAAGTATAATCTTCTGAGTGTTAGTCAGATGTGTGATAAGGGTCACATTTCTCCTTTCACCAAGCACGACTGCAGAATACTGTCTTCTGAAGTGTTGCCTTTGATTGGCAAAGTCTTAAATGAGTATACTCTCCTTAAGGCTAACAGAGTGGGAAAGGTTTATGCCTTTGATTTGTCAAAGAAAATCTCTGTTAAAGGTCATCCTTGTTTATTCTCTAAGGCTTCTTTCAAGGAATCAAATCCGTGGCACAGAAGATTAGGTCATGTGAATCTCAAAATCATGAATCAACTGGTGAAACATGGGTTGGTTAGAGGTCTTCCAATGAAGGATTTTAGTTGTGATGAGAATTGCACTGCTTGCTTGAAAGGGAAGCAACACAAAGTTTCTTTTCCTCCAATTGGTGTGTAGGATCAGATGTTCTCAATTGATTCATTAATAGAGTATAGCAACGGAATTCAAAGTTGAATTAGCACAATCATAGCAAGAACAAAGTTCAATCAAACAGTAAAGCACAAGTTTGTTATAGAGAGAGAATTCTGTAAAAGGAATAATTCAATCAATCGCAATAACTTCATCTTGTTACAAAATTCTCAACTGCCCTTATATAAAGACAGTGACGTCTGATGATGTCACATGATGTTGACACCTAACAGACAAAACAAAACAACTGAAATAACTAAACTACTGAGAATGTCTACAACATCTGAAGACATTCTCTTACAACTACTGAAGTATTAAAACTACTGAAGTAATAAACTAAAACATCTGATGAGTAAACTACTCATCAGACTTTTACAAGAACTGAAAGAAAACTACTGAAGACTAAACTACACACTACAACATCTGATGAATTACACTTCAGCTGTTGTATATCACTTCAGATCTTGTAACTTCTGTACATTGTATGTCAGCCGTTGTGTTCTTCTTCAGTTGTTATAAGTGCTGTGAGACTTAGAGATTTTTCTGATCAGGCTCATTGGTTCTTTTAGTCCAACAAACTCCCCCTGAACCAATGCAGCCAAAAACCTCTAATTTATTGATGGTCTCACTTATTTACTCCCAGGCTGAAAGAAAAGTCTTTTTCTTTGAGATCAGTATCAAAATGACCAGTTAAAGTGTATGCCTGATAATCAACAGCTTCCAAAAATCTAACAAGCAAAATATGAGAGGGAACTCCATTGGGGAAATGGACTATGAGCATTAACCCCTCTCATTAAAGCTATTGATTATATACTAACCTGAAGGACTCCCTGACATATGCCTCAAGCAGTATTACCTTCTCTTCTGGAGTCAGCGTCTCAGGTTCACCTTCAAAGAAAGACTCAGGTCCATAGTACTCAGACGAGTACCTGGCCGTTGTCCCATCATTCAGCTCAACTCTAGTAATCTCTCTGTATACAAACTCATCAGGATGCTTCCCTTCCAAAAATAGAGAAAGCTCATTTTGTTGAACATTTTCAAGTTTCCTATGTACCAAGCCTTTCTTGATCATTTTGTTTTCTATAAACTTTGGAGCTTTTGAGCCAGAGTTGTACACACTCTTGAAATCATTGATTATCTCCCAAGGATCAAGTACTGACCCTAGCATAATGTTAGCACTTAAGACCCTTCTGATTCTTCTGGCATAAGATGCTGGAGCCTCTCTCTTGTGGATCCTATGAATGATTCTTGGATCAGGCCACATTCTAATATGTTCCTTCCTATACTGGTAGGTGAACCTCAGAGCATACAACCTTTGAGCTTCTTTCTTCATTGCAATAATGGTTGATGTCTGAGGATAATCCTTGTCAACCATCTTTAGGATTTGCTCATCATGCTGTTTCTGGTTCTCTTCTTCTTCAAGCTTCACTTTTACTGCCAACATTTGAGATTCTGGTGTGAGCTTTGGATGTTGTCCCAACACCAGTGGCTTCTCAGGCACATATTTGGCAGGAAGAGATACCTTCTTCTTTTGAATTGACAGATCCAACCCAGTTGTTGATGGTGCAGGCTTTTGAACATTTGGCTTGATAACTGTAGAGATAGGCATCCTGTCTTCTTCATCAGAACCCTCTTCTTCTGGAATTCTAAGTTGCCTTCTCTTCTTTGGAGGAGCCCTTACCTCAACAACCTGAGTTTGAACCTCTTGATTTTGTATCTCCTCTGGTTCAGTTTCTTGTACATCAGAGGTTGTAGCCTGTTTTTGTACATCAGATGTTGTAACTTCCACTTGTTCTGCACTTGCTTCAATTACTTTCTCAGCCATTTCCTGCTCAACCTCCTCATCAGCTCTGTTGATAACCTCAACAGGTTTCTTCTTCTGTCTCTTATAAGTCACTTGAATTGCAGGAGACCTTTCAGAAGCAACATCTTCAGATCTTGGCCTTTTGGAAGCTGAAGTTGTGACTGACTCTGTTCCTAACTCCCCCTTTTTGGCTGCAGGGGAAGAAGGAGTATGTAGAGTGGTAAGTCTGGCAGTCACAGCCTCATCAACCATTTGTTAAATTTGAGATTTGGAGGGTAGCCTCTCATCAAGGGCTTGAACAATAATTGTTTTCAGTAATGGAGTGATGAGAGGGAGGATATTTAGAAAGGCAGCAGCTAATGCCTCTGGGGGGCTAGAACCCAAAGGATTAGTGCCTGAAGCAAAGGCTGGTGGCATTTGAAATTGTGAAGTAGTGGGGGAAGTGTTTGGGTGACCTTCAGGATGAGAAGGTGCCATCTGTGGGGTAATTGGGGAAGATGGTCTTTTGTCCTTGGACATTTTGGTGAGTAGCTCATTGAGTCTACATACCTCAGCCTCAAGGATTTGATTCTGTTTCAGAACCTCAGCAAGTGTTCTTTGGTCATCAGTAGCCTTAGCTAAATCATCTGACCTCCTGAGATTATCAGGATCTACCTGAGTTGAGTGTGGCTCAACATGATCAGGTGCCCCTTTTTCTTGGTTCTGGGGACTTCCAACCTCAGGGGTAACCCCTTCATCAGTTGTTGCCTCTGACAAGGTCTTAGCAATGGTACCACTATCAATCACTCCAAATGATGGAGGTGATGAAGTAGCAGCCTTGTCAGATATCAGAATCTCTCTTTCCACACTAGGAGATCTGATGTGGTAGTCATAATCCTGTGGGCTATCAGAGACACTTTTATCCTCCCCCTCAATGTTGGAGCTTATCCCAGTAGTGATAGGTGTCTGGGAGGGGATAGGAGTGTTCAACTGATCCAGGATGTTTTCAATAACAAAAGTGGGACTATCTGGGGTGGTTTCCATAGGAATTGGCTTTGAAAGAGAGTGCACCCGGGGAGATTGGTGCTGTTCAATAGAAACCTTTTCAATTGAAAGAGGTTCTAGAAATGTGTCTGCCCCTTCAAAGGTTGCACCAGGTTCCTGTTGAGAGGAATCCTGGGCGGTTTGAGCCGGTGGAGTCTGATGGATCACTGGTTGACTACTCCCAGTGGCCATGTCATGCCTTGGTGAGGCATGGGCAGACTCAGGGGACTCATTTCCCTGAGCAGCCTTTTTGGTTTGTTTGTATTTTGGTTTAGTGGGGACTCTGGATTTGGATTTTGTGGTGGAGGCTGTGGGTTCCCTCTGCTTGGGTTTTAGCTTTCGGGCAGCCTCTTTGAGAGTAGGGTTAGAGTTGTGTCGGGAATATACTTCCAACAAAACTGCTGGAGCAGAGATCCCCTGACCAACAAGGCCATTTTGCTGAAGCTGTTTCTCTATGATGGCCATGATAAAACGTGGATAGAGTAGCCATCTAGAAGAAACAGGCTTAGCAGCATGTTCAGTTAATTCAGAAAACAGGATTTGAGAAAAATTTAGTTTTTGAGATTCAAGTATTGAATACAATACCTGTTGCCATCTGGAAGACATTTGGTCCCATGAAGAAGACTTTGGAGCCAAGCATATGTTGATCATATGAAATATCAGGCGCTCTGGGTCATTGAAGTTCTTCTTATACAGAGTGGAATCACTTAGGTCACCTTGGTATTCATGACTTGTGAAACAGAGGTCAAGTTGATTCTTTGGGAATTGGGTGACCAGATTAGCATCATCGAGCTGAAGAACGTCCCTCAGTTCAGCTAGGCTTATGTGCACGTTATGACCATTGACAGTGGATCGAAGAGAGATTACTCCTGTGCCAACATTGATCAGTTCGACATTCATCCAGAATTGATGAATAGAGTCGACATATAGTGTTGGATTGATGAGAAAAGCATTTTTGAATTGAGAAGCATTCATCAAATCTACAGCTTCATCAAACTTTGACCAGAAGGAGGATTTGGTCAGATAAGCAATGGAGTTATGACGCGGTTTCAAGATTACGGACGCCATGGATGCAAAGACTGGAGAGGGAAAATAGGTTTTTGAAAAATATGGAAAGTTCTGAGAAAGTGATAATGAAACAACTGAAGAAGGTTGAGTTAAATAGAGAAAACAACAGAAGTTAAAACAACTGAAGAGTAAAATTACTCATCAGGTGTTGTCGACAGTTTTGTTCAGCAGTTGTTTTCATCAGTTGTTCATCAGACTTTGGGGAAATTTTGTTCATCAGAACTTGTGAACAATGTGTTCATCAGAACTTGTAAGCAATTTGTTCATCAGAACTTTGTGGAAATTTTGTTCATCAGAACTTGTGAACAATGTGTTCATCAGAACTTGTAAACAATTTGTTCATCAGAACTTTGTGGAAATGTTGTTTATCAGAACTTATGAACAAAGTGTTCATCAGAACTTGTAAACAATGTTTGACCTTCAGTACTTAGTGAATCAATACTCATCAGTACTTGTAACTTAGAGTATTAGAAAAGGTCATATGTTTCCTTGAATCAGTACTTTTGATATGTATCAGTATTTACTGAAAATATCAAAAAGTTTCAAGGTAAAAAAAATTTCATTTGAAAAGAAAAATTGAAAATATTTTTGGGTTTTTGAAAAGAAATTAAAATTTATTTGATGAAAAACCAATCTATTCAAGTTGCAGCATACCAAGCCTTAGAACTAAATTTTGAAAAGTTGAGGTGTCTAAAGGCTTAGTAAAGATGTCTGCAAGCTCATCAGCACTAGGAACAAACTTTGGATCAATCAGACCCTTTTCATAACAATCTCTTATACAATGATGTCTGATCTCAATGTGTTTAGTCCTAGAGTGCTGAACTGGATTCTTGACAATACAAAGAGCTGAAGCACTATCCATTAACAATGGTGTCTTCAGTTCTTTGATGCCATAATCCAAGAGTTGAGACAGAAGCCAGAGAATTTGTGAAGTACAACTTGCAGCAGCAATGTACTCGGCTTCAGCAGTGGAAGTGGCTACAGATGTTTGTTTCTTACTTTGCCAAGAAACCAGACAATTTCCGAGAAATTGACACCCACCAGAAGTAGATTTTCTTGAGAGTTTGCATCCTGCATAGTCACTATCAGAAAAAGCAACTAGCTTGCAGGAATGTCCAGTGGAATACCATATTCCCAGAGATAGATAAAATTCATCCAGAAGGTGATTTCTGAATTCAGTGCCATTATCACTCCTAACACACTTGATAGGAATAGAATATTGCTTTTCAGCAAACAACACAAAATTCATAATAGCCTTGGCAACCTCACCTTTTGAGTGTAAGAAGAAAGTCCAGACAAATTTTGAATAGTCATCAACAATAACTAGACAATACTTCTTCTTTGCCATAGACATTATCTGCACAGGACCAAACAAATCCATGTGCAGTAGTTGCAGGCAACCAGTGGATTTGGAATCTCCAATTGGAGGAAAAGAGACTTTGTGTTGCTTTCCTTTCAAGCAGGCAGTACAATTCTCATCACAACTAAAGTCCTTTAAAGGAAGACCTCTAACCAAACCATGTTTCACCAATTGATTCATGTTTTTGATGTTCACATGACCTAATCTTCTATGCCACAGATTTGATTCTTTGAAAGAGGCCTTAGAGAATAAACAAGGATGACCCTTGACAGAGATATTCTTAGATAAATCAAAGGCATATACCTTTCCCACTCTGTTAGCCTTAAGAAGTGTATACTCATCTAAAACTTTGCTAATCAAAGGCATTACATCAGAAGATAAAATCCTACAATCTTGCTTAGTGAAAAGAGAAACATGACCCTTATCACACATTTGACTAACACTCAGAAGATTGTACTTAAGATTTTCAACATGATTCACATCATCAAACCTAATTTCACCATTTGTTACCATACCTTTCCCAATAATGTAACCCTTAGCATCATTTCCAAAGGATACAAATCCCTTCCTTCCAGTAAAATAATTTTGAAGGAGAGATCTGCTCCCAGTCATATGCATGGAAACTCCACTATCAACATACCAGATGCTATTTTGGCATGCTGAAGGACCCTGCATACAACAACACACTCAGTTAGACTTTGGGACCCAAACCATTTTGGTTTTGGGTCTGTTAACACATGAATAAACAAAATGAGCAGTGTCAGTTGAAGCAACACTTGAAGCATTCTTATCAGAAGATTTTGCTTTGACTTTTGATTTTGATTTCTTTTTAGGAAATGAATCAACAGATGCCTCTGCCAGATTGACTCTTCCTAGCAGTTGTTGCATCATTAACATCAGTTGATTATGATTTTGTGTCAAGATTTTGATTTCATTAGACACATTTTGACCTGACTTTGGATTTTTGGGTTTTAACACTTTAGTTTCTTTAACTGATGAAGAATTTTTCAAGTGTTGTTTCTTTGAATCTGGAACCACCTCCTTACCTTTCTTGAACTTATTTGATTCAGTTCCATGTGAGGTGTTTCCAGTCTTTGAACTGACAGATGATTCTGGTACAAACTTGGAACGAAATTCAGTTTTCATTTTGAGAAGGTTTTTATTTTTATGCTTTATTTTGTTGAATTTAGAACCTTTTCTGTACCAGCAATCATCAGTGGAATGATTAAACAGCCTACAAATTTCACAAGGCACCCTCTTTTGCTTTCCCTTGTGATTATCTACAAGTACTGATGACTTAGATACTGAGTTTTTGTTCTTCAGCACATTTGAAACATCAGTATTTGTAGACAAATTGATAACAGCTGATGTGCTGACAACCTCTGAAGAGGTATTCTTCAGCACTTGTCTATCAACCCTTTTCCACTTATCAGTAGTTGTGCCATCAGCTTTTTCTACAACTACTGATGAGTGATTCTGACTTATCAGAAGCCGTGCATCTTTCTCTCCAGTGCCATGCCCATCTGACTTAACCAGTTTTAAATTTAATTCATTTGAAACCTTTTCATCAGGGTTAATCTCAATTAAAACACTATCCTGACATGTTTCATCCTGGATAACATTTGTACATCCAAGAGAATAAGAATAAGTTTCAATGTCAATAGTTTCAGACTCAGATTTGCAGGCACTTGAATCACTTTCAAATGATTCTTCAGCATCAGACTTTTCTGAAGATTTGGTGGATTGGTATACACTGTCTCCTTCAGACTCACAGTTAAGATTTTTTGGTGTATAATCAGTTGGAGGAGCAGTGTGATTGTATCCAATACCAAACTTCACATTTGATGCTGTTTGTTTGTTTAACAACAACTCAAACCCCTTGCAAGATTCAACCCATCTTGCACATTCTACTTGGGTTGCTGCAAGTGTTTGTTTCAGATCATTATGCTTCACAAGCATGACTTCCACTCTAGCTTTTTCATCAGATAACAAACATTTAAGTTTATAAATATCAGACTCTTTTTCATTTAAAGCTTTTTCAAACTCAGTTTTGTTTTTAGCCACAGCCTTCTCTAATTCAAATTTCTCATTTATCAATTCTACATTTATTTCCCTTATGGAAGCAAATGCTGAAATACATGACTCTGAGCATAACTTAGCTTTTGATTCAGAAGATACCTGTGATGTTAAAGAAGATTGACAAGAGTTGTCAGTTGAATCAATAGCCATCAATGCAAGATTTCCAAAAGGATTGTCTCCACCATGTGGACCATTTTCAGAATAAGGCTGCATGTTGAAGTCAGATAAATCATCAGGTAGACTACTCCAATCAACTACTCCAGGAGTAAAGAAACTTTGATGCTGTTGTTGTTGAGACTGTTGATTGGTTTGAGATTTGCTGGTATCAGGAAGAGCAGGTGATTGTGAAGGAATTAATGCTGGAGTGTGTGTAGGTTGAGGCATGTAGAAACAAGGATATGGATATGGCATAGGATTTTGTTGAACAAAGTGAGCTGGATAGAATTGTTGTTGACTAGTACCAGAGGATTGTGATCCTTTGCTTGATGGGTTGTTGCTTGGAAAAGTCACAAAAGGTGCAGCAGAGTTAGAACCAGTAGATTTGCACTCCCTAGCAAAGTGACCAAGTCTATGACACTTATGGCACCTCAGCTTCTCTTTGTCAAATCCAACTTTGGTTTTGCCAGATAATCCAGGGAACTTTCTTCCTGTTCGTTTATAGAACTTTTGTGATCTGATGTTGATTAATGCCATTTGACTCAAAATGTCCATCTCCTCTAGATCATCATCCGGGATTCCTTTCAAATCATCCATCACAAAACACAAGTTATCACCATAATTTCCTGCATTACCATCAACTCCCACAAAAGCAAGTTCAGAATTGTTAGTAGAAAAATCAATATGTTCATCATAAGAACATTCAGACCCATTAAACTCTGACTCCTGACCTATCAAAGCAGTGTTACCAGGAACAAAATCATCAGCAAGTTTTCCAGACGAAGATAGTTTTCTCTTTTGTTCTACCTCTCTCTCAAATGTTAAGAGTTTCCCATGAAGTTGGGTGAGAGATAGATGTTCTAGAGTTGCACTGGAGCGTAGGATAATAGTATAAGTATCCCATCTCTCAGGCAGTGATCTGAGAAATCTGTTATTCATCTGACTATTAGTATATTCTTGCTTAACCATTTTCAACTCAGAAATTAAACATGAGAAACGCTCAAATTGTTGAGTCAATGATTCACCCTTCCTATGAGAGAACGTCTCATACTGTTGGGCGAGGATTTCTCTTGTGTTTGCTAAAACCTCATCGGTTCCACCAAATTGTTCTTTCAGTGCAACCCAGAGATCATGAGCAGTATCATGATGCATCAAGCCAGAGTAAATCTCATTCGGCAAGGCCATGGCCAGAATACCATGAGCTTTCGCATCAATTTCAAACAGTTTGATATCCTCATCCGAATACATATCCGAAGGTTTCGGAATCATTAGTTTAGTTTCAGGATCAGTAATCATGGGTTTATAAGGACCATGCACTACAGATTTCCAACATCCTGCACTGTTAATTGACAGGTGATGTAGCATTCTACGTTGCCATATGTTGTACTCACTCCGCACAAGCATCGGAGGCTTGGTTGCGGAGCCTGTATTGTGCGGATCATTGTTTGGAGTCGTCATGATCACAGATTCAAGCAATTAGACACAAGCTAATGCAAATTTCGATCAATTGATTCAAAACAAATTAATATTGAAGGACAAATCAACAGAAGTTAACAGAAAACTTCAATCTATAACAAATTCTTACTTAATCAGCTAATTCGATCAATTAGAGAACAAATTTGAGCAGTTTCAGAGATCAATTGTTTAATCGATCAATGATTAACCTGCTCTGATACCAATTGTAGGATCAGATGTTCTCAATTGATTCATTAATAGAGTATAGCAGCGGAATTCAAATTTGAATTAGCACAATCATAGCAAGAACAAAGTTCAATCAAACAGTAAAGCACAAGTTTGTTATAGAGAGAGAATTCTGTAAAAGGAATAATTCAATCAATCGCAATAACTTCATCTTGTTACAAAATTGTCAACTGCCCTTATATAAAGACAGTGACGTCTGATGATGTCACATGATGTTGACACCTAACAGACAAAACAAAACAACTGAAATAACTAAACTACTGAGAATGTCTACAACATCTGAAGACATTCTCTTACAACTACTGAAGTATTAAAACTACTGAAGTAATAAACTAAAACATCTGATGAGTAAACTACTCATCAGACTTTTACAAGAACTGAAAGAAAACTACTGAAGACTAAACTACACACTACAACATCTGATGAATTACACTTCAGCTGTTGTATATCACTTCAGATCTTGTAACTTCTGTACATTGTATGTCAGCCGTTGTGTTCTTCTTCAGTTGTTATAAGTGCTGTGAGACTTAGAGATTTTTCTGATCAGGCTCATTGGTTCTTTTAGTCCAACATGGTGATCCCAAATCAACTGGTTGTTTGCAAATGTTGCACATGGATTTGTTTGGGCCAGTGAGGGTCATGAGTATGGCAAAGAAGAAGTATTGCTTAGTAATTGTTGATGATTACTCAAGGTTTGTCTGGACCTTCTTCTTGCACTCAAAAGATGAGGTTGCCAAATCCATTATAAACTTTGTGTTGTATGTTGAGAAGCAATATTCTCTTCCTGTCAAGTGTGTAAGGAGTGACAATGGAACAGAGTTCAGAAATCATATTCTGGATGAGTTTTATCTGTCAAAGGGAATCAAGAGGCAGTACAGCATCCCTAGAACTCCTGAACAGAATGGAGTAGTTGAAAGGAAAAATAGAACTTTGATTGAAGCTGCCAGAACAATGCTTGCTGACTCTGGTTTGCCATTGACCTTCTGGGCAGAAGCTGTCAATACAGCTTGCTATGTGCATAACAGAGTTTTGGTAAATCAAAGATGGTTGAAAACACCATATGAAGTGCTTCATACTTTGACCCCTTTGATTTCCTTCTTCAGAGCTTTTGGTTGTCCTTGCTATATCCTCAATACCAAAGATCCACTTAAAAAGTTTGACTCCAAAGTGGATGCAGGATATTTTGTGGGATATTCTTCAACTTGCAAAGCTTACAGAGTGTTTAATTGCAGAACCAAGATTGTTGAAGAAACTCTCCATGTAAAATTCAATGAATCACCAAAAGATCCCATCCCACAAAACCCTGTAGAGATGTTTGATTTGGATATATTGCAATATGTTCCATATCAACCTTCAGCTGAGTCTGTTATTCTGGCAAATAATTCATCAACAGCTGCTATGGGAAACTCACAAGGTAGTACTGATGATGATGATGATGTTAGTACTCACCTGTTCAGGTTTAGTGATTCTCTGCCAAGGTCTGCTAAACCTGATGCTCCTCCTGCTCCAGTTGTTCCTCCAAATACCAATGCTGATGAAATTCTAGAATCCTCTCAATCATTTGAAATTCCTGCTGAATTGTTCCCTGAATCTTCATCAACATCTGCAGCAACTGGACCCCAGCAAACACTTGCACTGATCTTATTCCATATCAAGAACTGAAGGATCATCCATTATCTCAAGTTCTGGGTGACATTTCTGCTGGTGTTTCAACAAGAAGTCAATTGTCAAACTTTTGTATCTATGCTTTATTTGTCAGTCAACAAGAGCCAAAGAACTATCACACAGCACTTAGAGACAATGGCTGGGTGGAGGCTATGCAGTTGGAGTTGTTGCAGTTCAAGAAACAACAAGTCTGGGAGCTGGTTCCTTTACCCCAAGGTAAGTGTGCAATAGGCACTAAATGGGTGTTTAGGAATAAAACTGATGAAAATGGTCAAATAATTAAGAACAAGGCCAGACTGGTTGTATAGGGGTTCTCTCAGGAAGAAGGTATTGATTATGATGAAACTTTTGCCCCTGTAGCCAGACTGGAAGCAATTAGATTGTTTTTAGCATATGCTGCCTTACACAAACTAAAAGTTTTTCAAATGGATGCCAAAAGTGCTTTTTTATATGGTAAAATAAAAGAGGAAGTGTATGTGTGTCAACCACCAGGTTTTGAGGACAATAAACATCCTGATTGGGTGTATAAGCTTGATAAAGCTCTTTATGGGCTGAAACAAGCACCTAGAGCCTGGTATGACACTCTATCCACTTTTCTTCTTCAAAATAATTTCACTAGAGGCTCCATAGATAAAACTTTGTTCATAAAGAAAGTAGGACAGCATAAGCTCCTTGTTCAAATTTATGTTGATGACATAATTTTTGCTTCATCTGATCCAAAGTTGTGTGCTGATTTTACTGAGTTAATGACCAAGAATTTTGAAATGAGTGCCATGGGGGAATTACAATTTTTCTTGGGTCTTCAAATCAAACAAAATCCTGATGGCATTTTCATTCATCAATCTAAATACACAAAAGAGCTGTTAAAGAAATTTGATTTGCAAAACTGTAAACAATGTTCTAACCCCATGAGCAGCACCACACAACTTGATGCAGATTTGAAAGGTAAATCAGTTGATGAAACACTTTATAGATGTATGATTGGTTCCTTGATGTATCTCACAGCATCTAGGCCAGACATTATGTTTGCTACATGTGTTTGTGCTAGATTTCAGGCTGCACCTAAAGAATCTCATTTGATTGCTGTTAAAAGAATTTTCAGATACTTGCAGGGCACTCAATCACTGGGAATTTGGTATTCCACTGGGCATTCCTGCAAGCTTGTTGCTTTCTCTGATAGTGACTATGCAGGATGCAAACTTACCAGAAAATCAACTTCTGGTGGTTGTCAGTTTCTAGGAAACTGTTTGGTTTCTTGGCAAAGTAAGAAACAAACATCTGTGGCTACCTCCACAGCTGAAGCCGAGTACATTGCTGCTGCAAGCTGTACTTCACAAATTCTCTGGCTTCAGACTCAACTTTTGGATTATGGCATCAAAGAGTCTAAGACACCATTGTTAATGGATAGTGCCTCAGCTCTTTGTATTGTCAAGAATCTAGTTCAGCACTCTAGGACCAAACACATTGAAATCAGACATCATTTTATAAGGGATTGTTTTGAAAAGGGTCTGATTGATCCAAAGTTTGTTCCTAGTGCTGATGAACTTGCAGATATTTTTACTAAGCCTTTAGACACTTCAACTTTTCAAAATTTAGTTCTAAGGCTTGGTATGCTGCAACTTGAATAAATTAGTTTTCACACTAATAAAATTTTCCACCAGATTAAATTTTCCAAAATACAAAAATATTCACCTTTATCAAAATTCAAATTTTTGTATCACCTTGCAACTCCTGATATTTTCAGTAAATACTGATAAGTATCAGAAGTACTGATTCAAGGAAACATCTGATCTTTACCAATATTATCAGTTAAAAGTACTGATGGGTTTTGGTTGACAAAGTACTGAAGGTCAAAAATATTTCACAAAGTCTGATGAACAACTTTTGTTCACAAGTTCTGATGACAAATTTTTCACAAAATCTGATGAGAAAATCTGATGATTCACAACGTCTGATGAGCAATTGATGAAAACAGCTGATGAACAAAAATTGTCAACAACACCTGATGAGTAACTTTACTCTTCAGCTGTTTCAACCACTGCTGTTTTCTCTTTATAACATCTGAAGAACAACTTCCAATATCTATTTAATCCAAACCCTCTTCAGTTGTTTCATTACCACTTCATCAGAACTTTCAATCTTTTTCAAAAACCTATCTTCCCTCTCAAGTCTCTGCTTCCATGGCGACAATGAACCTTAAACCTCGTCATAACTCAGTCGCATATCTCACCAAATCATCCTTCTGGTCCAAGTTTGATGAAGCTGTTGATCTCATGAATGCATCTCAATTTCAAACCGCGTTTCTTCTCAATCCAACAATTCATGTTGAATCTATTCATCAATTCTGGATGAATGTCGAGCTCATTAACGTCGGCACTGGTGTTATCTCCCTTCGCTCAACAGTAAATGGACACAATGTGCACATCAGTCCAGCCGAACTGAGGGAGGTTCTTCAACTTGATGATGCAAACTTAGTCACTCAATTCCCAAAGAACCTAACTGACCTCTGTTTCACAAGTCACGAATACCAGGGTGACTTGAGTGACTCAAATCTGTACAAGAAGCATTTCAATGATCCTGAGCGTCTTATCTTTCACATGATCAACATCTGCTTGGCTCCAAAATCAACCTCATGGGACCAGATGTCATCAAGGTGGCAGCAGGTATTATTCTCTATCCTAGAATCACAAAAACTAAATTTTTCGCAAATTTTATTTTCAGAATTAACTGAACATGCTGCTAAACTTGTTTCTTCTAGATGGCTTCTTTACCCACGTTTTATCATGGCCATCATAGAAAAACAGTTAAAGCAAAATGGCCTTGTTGGTCAGGGGATCTCTGCTCCAGCAGTTCTACTGGAGGTATATTCCCGACACAACACTAACCACACTCTCAAAGATGCTGCCCAAAAGCTAAAACCCAAGCATAGGGAACCCACAGTCTCAACTTCCAAATCCAAATCCAAAGTCCCCACCAAACCACATACCAAAAAGCCCAAAAAGGCTGCTCAGGGAAATGAGTCCCCTGAGTCTGCCCATGCCTCACCAAGGCATGACATGGCCACTGGAAGTAGTCAGCCAGTGGTCCATCAGACTCCACCAGCTGAAACCGCCCAGACTTCCTCTCAACAGGAACTTGGTGCAACCATGGAAGGGGTAGACACACTTCTAGAGCCTCTTTCATTTGAAAAGGCTTCTATTGAACAGCATCATTCTCCCCGGGTGCAATCTGCTTCACAGCCTATGACTATTGAAACCACCCAACAAAGCCCAACTTTTGTAATTGAACAAATCCTGGATCAGCTAAACACTCCTATCCCTACCCAGACACCTATTACCACTGGGATTAGCTCCAACATTGAGGGGGAGGATCAAAGTGTTTCTGATAACCCACATGATTCTGACTACCATATCAGATCTCCTAGTATGGACAGAGAGATTCTGACATCTGACAGGGCTGCTACATCATCACCTCCATCATTTGGAGTGATTGATAGTAGTAACATATCTAAGACCCTGCCAGAGGCAACAACTGATGAAGGGTTTATCCCTGAGGTTGGAAGTCCCCAGTACCAAGACAAAGGGGCACCTGAACATGTTGAGCCACACTCAACTCAGGTACATCCTGATACTATCAGGAGGTCAGATGATTTAGCCAAGGCTAATGATGACCAACGGACCCTAGCTGATGTTCTACATCAAAACAAACTCCTTGAGGCTGAGGTCTGCAGACTCAATGAGCTGCTCACCAAGATGTCCAAGGACAAAAGTCCATCTTCCCCTATTAACCCACAGATGGCACCTTCTAATCTTGAAGGTCACACAAACACTTCCACATCTACTCCACAATTTGATAAACCACCAGCCTCTGTTTCAGGCACTAATCCTTTGGGTTCAAGCCCCCCAGAGGCATTAGCTGCTGCCCTTCTCACAGTCCTACCTCTCATCACTCCATTACTAAAAAATATCATAACCCAAGCCCTTGATGAGAGGCTTCCCTCACAAACTCAAATCCAGCAAATGGTAGATGATGCAGTGACTGCCAAGCTCTCTACTTTTTACACTCCTTCTTCCCCTGCAGCCAAAAAGGGGGAGTTAGGAAAAGATTCAGTCACAGCTTCTAAACGGCCAAGAAATGAATATGAAGAAATTGCTTCTGAAAAGTCTCCAGTTATTCAAGTTACATACAAGAGACAAAAGAAGGCAAAACCTGCTGATGCTGCTACCATTGCTGAGAAGGAGGTAGAGGATGTGGAAAACGAGGTTGAAGTAAATGTTGACAAAGAAATTGAGGAAAGTGTTGAGAAAGTAACTGCAGAAGAGGTTACAGCCTCTGAATCAGAAACACAATCTGAATCTCAAGAAATTGAAACAGAAAAAGTGCAAGCACAAGAAGATCAAACTCAGATGGGTGGAGTTGGAAAGGAAATTGAAATTGATGTAACTGCTGTTCAAAAGCAGCAAGTAATTCCCTCCACCAAATCATTTGCTCAAATGGTTGATGTTGATGCACCTCCAAAGAAGAGGAGAGTTCTGAGGATTCAAGAAGAAGATGAAACTGATGAAGAAGACAGGCTTCCCATTTCTACTGTGATGAAAACAAAAGTTCAAAAGCCTGAGTCTTCAAAAACTTGATCAGGGTTAATGGTTCAGAAGAAGGTAGTAAAATTACCTGCCAATTTTGTGCCAGAAAAGCCATTGGTGTTTGGACAGTATCCAAAGATTACACCAGAATCTCAAAGGTTAGCAGTGAAAGTTAAACTTGAAGAGGAAGAAATCCAGAAGAAGCATGATGAGAAAATCCTAAGACTGGTTGACAAGGAATACCCTCAGACATCAACCATTATAGCAATGAAGAAAGAAGCACAAAGGTTGTATGCTCTGAGGTTCACATATCAGTACAGGAAAGAGCAAATCAGGATGTGGCCTGATCCTAGAGTCATTGATAGGATCCACAGGAGAGAGGCTCTAGCTGCTTATGTTAGAAGGATCAGAAAGGTAATAAGTGCTGACATTATGTTAGGATCTGTACTTGATCCTTGGGAGATTATTGGAGATTTTAAAAGTGTGTACAATTCTGGTTTGAAAGCTCCAAAGTTTCTAGAAAACAAGATGATTAAGAAAGGGTTAGTGTACAGAAAGCTTGAAGGGGTTAAACAGAATGAGCTTCCCTTATTTCTGGAAGGCAAGCATCCAGATGAATTTGTGTACAGAGAGATAACTAGGGTGGAGCTACATGATGGGACAACGGCCAGGTACTTATCTGAGTACTATGGACCTGAGTCATTTTTTGAAGGTGAACCTGAAAGGCTGACTCCTGAAGAGAAAGTAATCCTGCTGGAAGCCTATGTCAGGGAGTCATTCAGGCTCATATATGATCAATAGCTTCAATGAGAGGGGTTAATGCTCATAGTCCATTTCCCCAATGGAGTTCCCTCTCATATTTTGTCTGCTAGATTTTCAGAAGCTGTTGATTACCAGGCATACATTTAAATTGGTCATTTTGATACTGATCTCAAAGAAAAAGACAAGTCTTTCAGCCTGGGATACAAATAAGTGAGACATTCAATAATTAGAGGTTTTTGGCTGCATTGGTTCAGGGGGAGTTTGTTGGACTAAAAGAACCAATGAGCCTGATCAGAAAAATCTCTAAGTCTCACAACACTCACAACAACTGAAGAAGAACACAACAGCTGATATGCATTTTACAGATGTTACAAGATCTGAAGTTATCCACAACAGCTGAAGTGTAAGTCTTCAGATGTTGTGGTGTTAGTTTAGTCTTCAGTAGTTTTCTTTCAGTATTTGTAAAAGTCTGATGAGTGTTTTACTCATCAGATGTTGTAGTTTTAATTTCAGTAGTTTTAGTTCTTCAGTCGTTGTAAGAGGAGGTTTTCAGATGTTGTAAACATTCTCAGTAGTTTAGTTATTTCAGTAGTTATCTTTTGTCTGTTAGGTGTCAACATCATGTGACATCATCAGACGTCACTGCTTCTATATAAGGGCAGTTGACATATTGTATCTTTAACGAAGTTAGTGCGAATTGAATGATATTATTCCTTTTGCAGAATTCTCTTTCTATAACAACTTGTACTTTACTATTCTAATAGATTAACTTTGTTCTTGCTAATTTTGAGCTAATTCATCGTTGAATTCCGCTGCTATAACCTAATATTGATCAAATGAGAACATCTGATCCTACAATAATAGGTCATTTACTAAAACGGTTTGGCCTAGACTATAACTTAGGGACCCTCATATAGAGGACATAAAACTTAAGTATGCATTGTGTCTTCTGCATTCGATCACTGCACTAACCAGATTATTTTGGTTTTGATCAGAATGCCGCCGAGAAAACAACCTACTCCTCAAGTCTCTACTCCTCACTCATCGACACCATCACCACCGGATTCACCACCTCCACCTCCTCCTCCACACTCTCCACCACCAGGTTCAAGCAATGTTCAGACACTGGATCCTACTACTATCGCTTTGGCGACACTGCTGAGTACTCAACTGACGAGTCAACTGAAAGATGTCATCCCTGAGATGATAAATCGGATTCAAGGGCATGGCCACACGTCTGGCCATACTACTGGGGAGGTTAGTGGAAACACTAGCCATACTTCTGACTGCTCCTACAAGTCTTTTGTAGGATGCAAACCCCCTAGCTTCACGGGAGTAGAAGGAGCTGTTGGATTAATCCAATGGCTAGAGAAGATGGAGAACACTCTGGACATTAGCAGTTGTCCAGAACACCATAAAGTTCGCTATGCCGCCAGGTCATTCAGCAAGCGAGCGCGGACATGGTGGAATGCTCAGATTCGAGCAAAGGGAAGGGATAAGACAATGGCGATGCCTTGGGCTGAATTCAAACTTCTTTTGAGGAATGAATTTTGCCCGAAACACGAACTGCAACAGTTGGAGATCGAGCTCTCAAACCATGTTATGAAGGGAGCGGACCATATGACCTTCACCACACGCTATCATGAGTTGGTGGCTTTGGTACCAGAGATGGTACCAACATTGGAAAAGCTGATTAACCGTTATGTAGCGGGATTACCTTCTTGTATTCAAAGCATTGTGTTGGCTGCATATCCTGCTACTTTGGAGTCTGCTATCTCCCTTTCTGCTAAACTCACCAATGTAATGGTGAAGTCCGGAGTCCTTAAAGATGAAACAGGGAAGTCCAAGGAAACAACAACCACAAAGAAGCCCGAGTACCACCCGAAAAAGAAACAGAAGGTCGTAAAGAACTATGCGGCCGTCACTCCTTTGAGACAGGCACCTGCAGCACCTGTCAACCCTACCACTAGGGGCTATGGAGGGGAATATCCCCAGTGCACCAACTGTAAGTATCATCATCCTGCTGGTGCTCAATGCAGGAAGTGCACAAATTGTGGCCGGTTTGGCCACTGGGTTAGCAAATGTCGCTTAGCGGTGAATCAGGCTACCAACACTACAACAAGATCACTACCTCCACCACCACCATAGAATCCAGCTAACAACAACAGAGGCTGCTACACATGCGGGGAAACAGGTCATTTCTCCCGCAACTGTCCAAAGAGAGTGCAACCTGGAGCACAAACACCTCGAGGACGAGCTTTTGTTATCGGAGCCAATGCTGCACGCCAAGACCCTAATGTGGTCACTGGTACATTTCTTTTACATGACTCTTATGCATCTATACTATTTGATACTGGTGCAGACCAGAGTTTTATATCATCTGATTTTGCACGACAACTTAGTCTTACTGAGGAAACTTTAGACTCCCCTTACATTATTGAAGTAGCGAATGGGAAACAAGTTACAGTTAGCACTATACTTAGGAACTGCCCACTTACACTCATAGATCACACATTTGCCATCGACTTGTTGCCGATGGAGATGGGCAGTTTCGATATCATCGTGGGGATGGATTGGCTCTCACTCAATAGAGTTGAAGTCATCTGTTCAGAGAAGCTACTTCGGATTCCAGTAACGGATGATCGTATATTGGAAGTTCGTGGGGATCAAGCAATGCGAAACGTAAAGATCATATCATGCATAAAAGCGCGTAAGTGTCTACAAAAAAAGTGCATAGCTTTCTTGGCTCATGTGGTGGAGAAAGAGAAAGACAAGAAAACAATACAAGACGTACCGATAGTGAGAGAATACCCTGAAGTATTTCCTGAGGATCTACCTGGTTTGCCTCCTGTGAGACCGGTAGAATTTCGTATTGATTTGATTCCTGGAGCAACACCTGTTGCTAAATCTCCTTACAGGTTAGCACCTTCGGAGATGCAGGAACTATCCAACCAACTACAGGAGCTGCTAGATAAAGGTTTCATCCGACCGAGCTACTCACCTTGGGGAGCTCCGGTTTTGTTCGTGAAAAAGAAGGATGGATCCTTTCGTATGTGCATAGACTACAGAGAATTAAACAAACTAACCATCAAGAATCGGTATCCACTACCGAGGATTGAAGATTTGTTTGATCAATTGCAAGGAGCTCAATACTTTTCGAAGATCGATCTGCGTTCCGGATACCACCAGCTCATAGTACAAGACGAAGACATACCCAAGACGGCGTTTCGTACCAGATACGGGCATTATGAGTTCATGGTGATGCCTTTTGGTTTAATAAATGCACCTGCGGTTTTCATGGATCTCATGAACCATGTGTGTAAGCCATACTTAGATCAATTTGTTACTGTTTTCATTGATGACATATTGATCTATTCTAAAAGCAGAGCTAACACGAGCAACATCTTAGAACTATCTTGGAACTGTTAAAGGAAGAGAAACTCTATGCCAAATTCTCTAAGTGTGAGTTTTGGTTAAAAGAGGTTCAATTCCTAGGCCATGTTGTAAACAGTGAGGGAATACACGTTGATCCTGCCAAGATCGAGGCAATAAAAGATTGGGACACTCCGAAGACACCTACGGAGATACGTTCTTTTCTAGGCTTAGCAGGCTATTACAAGAGGTTCATCTCGAACTTTTCCAAAATAGCTCTGCCACTCACGAAGCTAACACAGAAAAGCGAGCCGTTTGTTTGGGAACAGAAGCAAGAAGAAGCCTTTCAGACTTTGAAGCAAAAGCTATGTGATGCTCCGATCTTATCCCTCCCAGATGGTTGTGATGACTTTGTTGTGTACTGTGATGCATCCCATCAGGGACTCGGCTGTGTACTTATGCAGCGGGACAAAGTTATTGCTTATGCTTCGAGACAACTAAAGATTCATGAGAAGAACTACACTACTCATGATTTGGAGCTGGGAGCTGTGATATTTGCTTTAAAGATCTGGAGACATTACTTATATGGCACCAAGTGTACCATATTCACATATCACAAAAGTCTGCAACACATATTCGATCAGAAGGAACTCAACATGCGGCAGCGACGTTGGGTTGAACTTCTGAATGATTACGACTGTGTAATCAAGTATCATCCGGGTAAGGCAAACGTTGTAGCTGATGCCTTGAGCCGGAAGGAAAGAGTCAAACCATTGCGAGTCAGAGCAATGGGAATGACTGTGCAGACAAGCTTATACGACCACATTATGCAAGCACAACAAGAAGCGATTGAACGGGGGAACTTGAAGAAAGACTTAGATTGTGGAATGGAGAAACATTTGGAAACAAAACCCGATGGACTTGTTTACTTCAAAGATCGTATCTGGATTCCTGCAGTAGATGAGTTAAGGAAACTTATTTTTGATGAAGCACACAAGTCCAAGTACTCTGTGCATCCCGGTGCTGATAAAATGTATCAAGACTTACGTGCATTTTATTGGTGGCCGGGTATGAAGAAAGACATAGCTGAGTATGTTGGTCGATGCCTTACGTGTGCTAAAGTGAAGGCAGAACACCAGAGACCGTCAGGTTTACTGGAACAGCCTGAAATTCCACTTTGGAAGTGGGAACAAATAGCTATGGACTTTGTTACCAAGCTACCCCGCACTTCAAGTGGACACGACACTATTTGGGTTATCATTGATCGATTAACCAAGTCTGCTCATTTCATGCCGATGCGAGAAACTTATTCAATGGATAAACTAGCGAAGCTTTACATCAACGAGATAGTGGTACGCCATGGTGTGCCATTGTCTATCATCTCGGATCGTGATAGCAGATTTACATCAAGGTTCTGGCAGTCATTGCAGAAATCTCTGGGGACGCAGTTAAACTTGAGTACAGCTTACCATCCACAAACGGATGGACAAAGCGAACGTACTATTCAGACCCTGGAGGACATGTTGAGAACTTGTGTTCTAGACTTTGGTGGTAATTGGGACTCTCATTTGCCACTAATCGAGTTCTCCTACAACAACAGTTATCACAGCAGCATTGGTTGTGCCCCATTCGAGGCCCTTTATGGTTGAAAATGTCGGTCACCGATCTGTTGGTCAGAAGTGGGAGACAGTCGTATCACTGGGCCAGAACTTATCCAAGAAACTACAGACAAGATTGCTCAGATACAACAAAGACTACAGGCGACACGAAGTAGACAAAAGATCTATGCCGATAAACGGTGCAAGCCGTTAGAATTCCAAGTGGGAGACCGTGTTATGTTGAAGGTTTCCCCATGGAAGGGTGTAGTTCGATTCGCAAAGAAAGGCAAACTAACACCACGATACGTGGGACCGTTCGAGATCATCGAACGCATTGGTCCTGTGGCGTACAGATTAAGCTTACCTGATGAACTTAGTGGTGTACATGACGTGTTTGACGTCTCAAACTTGAAGAAATACTTAGCCGATGAAACTCTTATCATACCTATTGAAGAAATTCAATTGGATGAAAACTTACGTTTTGTTGAAGAACCGTTAGAAATCATGGATTGCAAAGTCAAGAAACTGAGACGAAGCCGTATTCCTATCGTTAAAGTTCGTTGGAACTCAAGGCGCAGACCCGAGTTTACTTGGGAACGTGAAGATCAAATGAAGAACAAGTATCCCCAACTCTTTGCCGAGGAAGTCGTACAGAATAACGAGACTTAAATTTCGGGACGAAATTTCTCTAACAAGGGGAGACTGTAACACCAGTGCCGGACGCGTGCCGGAACAGTGATCGTAACAGTAAACATGTACAGTAACTCAGGTACACATTCCGTGAAACTATGTTTAGACTATTGATGCATTGGATTAACATGAAACTAATAAACGATTGTCTGAATCTGACTGAAATCTTAGGATTTAACAGTCAGAAAACATGTCAGGCAACACTGTGTGGAAACATAAATACTTGATGTGATACTATTGTGCATTAACATATGTGAGGTGAAACAAAACAAAACCGTAACGGTTGTCGTTTCAAAATGCTAAACCGACGCGTTATTCGTATAGGTGACGATCTGTACGAATGATTCTGATAGTTTAACATTCTGAAATAATGACTTAACAGTAGAAAACAAGAATCAGAAAGCCAAACCATCGACGTGTTCGTTCGAATGACGGTTCGAACGAATACGCGCGATGGCGACACGATCTGACGAAACGAAAACGAAAACGAATGAATACTCGAACGATCATAATTTTAAGGAAATAAAATATTTCCTATTTTACAATTTTGAAACTCATCATAAAACAATTTAAATTAAACTATTTTATTTAAATCGCGAATAAATTAATGAAACGCGTAAAATATTATAATTCGAAAAATAATTAAACGCAATTAAATTTAAAATAATTTCTAGAAATAAATAACATTCGAATCGTTAAAATAAACTCATTTTATTTTATTTACAAAATACGCGCGTAACGATCCGGATACGCGACAAAATTACGAACCGAGCAACCGAAACGAACCCGAATACCCCCGGGGTATATATACCCTAAATGAGTTGGTTTTTCTCATTTATTGCAAGTTCACTCTCTCTCTACTACCTCTCTCCCGTTCATTTTCTCCCTACCAACAAAACCCACCATTAACAATCTTTAAATCTTCATAACTTCATCAAAACTTGATGAAATCCAGTGATTCTTGCGCCTAAACGACCAGCTCGAAACCCACTACAAGAAAGTACAGCAGATCTGGAAGTTTACCCATCCGATTTTGAGGTATGAGGCTGTGAAATTCTGGAATTTTAGGGTTTTCGAGTCTTGTTGAGCAACACACACATAACCGGTCTCTTGCACCACCATTCGAGCCTAGCAGCCTTAACAACTTCTATGCAGCGGGTAAACATGGTTCGGTGATGATGAATACAAGGGAGGGATGATGCTCGAACCAGGGTTCGTGAGCCACAGCTACGGCCGAACCCTGGTGTGTGTTTCACGAACCCTAGTTTCCTTCTCAGCCGAACCCATGGAGATGGTTTATTAGCCGAACCCTACTGTTCCAGCCTTGCATGTTGGCGAACTCTACATCTCACGAACCTAACCCTAGCGAACCATGCTGATGGTGGCGAACCCTGAGGCAGTAACGAACCTATGAGCCGAGATTAAGAGAGGCGAACCTTGTTCTTACTTTTCCCGGCGAACCTAGCGACTGAACCCAAAAGGGTTCGCTGCCATGAGAGCTGAACCATGTTGAACTTTTGCAATCCAGTGTTTGCCATATAGTCGATCACCTATAACCAGTTGGACCATTATGTTAACATGTATTTAGTCCCCTTCTTTCTTCGGCCCAAGCTAATAAAACCGAAACAATTGTTCGGCCCAATTCCTTTGCTCGGCCCACGATGAATTGATGGATCATGGTACTGACTAGTGTGTAAA
Source organism: Mikania micrantha (assembly GCA_009363875.1). Classification (NCBI taxonomy): domain Eukaryota; kingdom Viridiplantae; phylum Streptophyta; class Magnoliopsida; order Asterales; family Asteraceae; genus Mikania; species Mikania micrantha. The sequence continues at coordinate 40,808,804 of CM018696.1, forward strand.
CAGGTCCATGTATTCCTTCGGCCCATGATGTAGCCAACCGGCCCATGTAATTTGTTTCTAAAACCATAATCGGCCCACATCATTTGCTTCAACCCAATAAGGATTAACATGCCCAATACCCTACTCGGCCCAATAGGGATGTGGTGGCCAAATTGTTTAGTCCAATAACTGGCCCAAGAGCCATATGCTAACCCATCCTCTTAGGCGATCCAATGAAACAATTACATCCATGGCTTTCTTGGATTTAGCCTATAGAATATAATTAGCCTAACTCTTTTTGCTTCTGGCCCACGCACATACACGGCCTAATTCCATAGAAGACTAAGTCAATATCATCTTAATTGGCCCATCATTTGGATTTAGCCATTTAATACTAATCGGCCCAATAGTTTGGCCCATGGCCACTAGCCGGCCCATAGTGATTATACTTGGCCAAATAACATCTTTATAGGCCCGGCACTAAATGAATTGATTCATGAGATCCACTAGGCCCATTTTACATAAAAACCTAACACTACATTCGAAGTATTTCATAACGAAGTAATTTAACACATAAAGACCATAAGTATGGAGTAACTAAAAGAATCACGTGTTAGAGGATCTATGAACAATAAACAAAGGGTCGAATTATTGCCGAGACTCACTGGTGTTAGCCCACTTTAGGGCTAACACAAACACATACGCGCACTATGAATCCTTACAAACGCATACTTATAAATTACAAACATTATGAAATCAATACAGGAGCTTGAACATCATAACAAAAGCAAACAAAGAGCGCGAGCATTCTCATTTTATATAGTCAATCACTACGGACATAAGGTGAGTTCATTGTCCCCTTTCAAACTTATTTGTTTTACTTCGGGACTGAGAAGCATGTTAAACATTTTCATAAATTGTTGAAATGTTACTTAATGTTTTAAACATACACATGATAATCATGTTGAAACTTATACTTTAAGCTTGATGCTTAAAATCAATTGTTGGATACATGTGAGACTTATGAGACTTGATGCTATTACATGAGACTTGATGCTATTACATGAGACTTGATACTTATACATGGGATTAGATGCTTGTGAAACGATATGTTAAACATGACATTTTATGCTTGTGAAAAACATTATGTGTAAACATGATATTTGATACTTATGGGGCTATGTGCTGTACATGAGACTTGATGTAAACATATGATATACATGATGAATCAATGTGTGAACAATTGAAACTTTATGTTTGGAAACTATTACTTGCGCATGAAACATTGTACATGTATCTAACCATAGTCTACGTAATTGCTAAACTTCTGGTATTCCAGAGCTTGTACCTATGGGGTGAGATACATGTAGAAACATAAACGTAATGATACTAGGCTATTACCTGGTTATAAGGGACATGTAATTGCTAAACTTCTGGTATTCCAGAGCTTTTGTCGGCTTATATGAGGTATGTAAATGCTAAACATAAACGTATCGATTCTAGGCTATTACCTGGTTATAAGGGACATGTGATTGCTAAACTTCTGGTATTCCAGAGCTTTTGTCGGCTTATATGAGGTATGTAAATGCTAAACATAAACGTAACGATACTAGGCTATTACCTGGTTATAAGGGACATATAATTGCTAAACATCTGGTAGTCCAGAGCTTTTGTCGGCTTATATGAGGTATGTAAATGCTAAACATAACGAATGCTAAGCTATTATCTATATAAGAGACATGTAATTGCTAAAATTCTGGTATTCCAGAGCTTTTGTCTGCTTATAGGAGATATGTAATTGCTGATTTATTTGTGTGTGCATAGCTTGTGCCTATGTATGAGATTAAGGACAGCTAAACTATGTGCGTGTGAATCTATGATGCTTGATAAACATACTGTGAAACTAACACTTATGAATACAATAGACATGAAAACTTTGAAACAGATAACAAAAGTTTTGATGAGGATTGAATTGATTGGTAGGTAAAATGCTTAATTATTATTAACAACAGTGTCATATCCGGGTTAGTATATAAGCATACCGACTTGGATATTACATGTGGAGTTAATGAGGTTAAGGTTTTACCGAAGGAGGTTTGTGAAACTATTTAAACTTATAAACTTTATGAACTCACCAACCGTTGTGTTGACTTGATCTTTTTACATGCTTTCTCAGGTGAAGAACAGGTTTAATTTAAGCTTTTGGATATGCATACTAGGCTGCCCAGATAGAGGACCTAGTAGACTTTTGGAGAAGCACATCCTTTGTTGATGACACATATCACTTTTGATATCTTGTACATACACAAGATATAAACATTTGATTCTTTTGGTTAGGTTTACTTAGTTAAATTGCAGAACATTGCTGTTGTAATTTAACTTTGTAATCCTATATATCATTTGATTGTGCTTTAGTTATTCTTAAAAGTTGATGCTATGTAAACAATCTGATCATCATGATTATCACCCGCGATATCGCACCTCGAGAACCTTCCGCCCGACGGGGACTCCGATCCAACCCCGCCGGCTCGGGGTGTGACACTAGAAGAGACTGGTAACATTGACTTTGGGAATCTTCCATGGGTTAGTGATATGTAAAAAGAAGATGATGACTCATATAATAAACAAAAATTCTCAGAATTCTACAGAAAATATCAACAGACTCCAAAATTGCCTGAAAGTTTTAGTTGGCAAAATTATGTTCTAATTGGAGAGGACATTATATACAAATCTTTGCACATGAAAACTGGAAAATGCTTCTACCATTTGTTGGAGAAGGAGAAGACCTGGAGTTAGAACACATTATTAACAAAGAAGATGATGATAGTCGTCTAGGATCATCACATTTAGTAGATACCATACCAGATACACACAGGGATTTCTAGAAGACATCGTCATGGATGACGATTACACAGAAGAAAACAAAAGAAGACAGCGAGCATCCACAGACAACAGACAGAATCTGCTTTTACGTTTTCTTTTGCTTTTGCTTTTAGAAAATAATGTGTGTATAGCTTTTAATCTTAACCGTTCTTTTTATAGATTTAATCTAAAGCGTCAAATATAAATGATTATATAGCTTTTGTAACGCCTATATAAGGCACTCTTTCTTTCATTGTAAACACACCGATAAATTTCAATAGAAAATATTTGAAATCTTCAATCTCTATGGCACACTAAACCATCCACTTCCGTCTTCCGATCCACCTTCCAAAAACACTCCCTATTCTCCGAGCTTCATATTATATCTTGATATATATATAAAAAAAGAGTTTCTGCTGCAAATACTCAATCAAGAAATTCTTCTCTGCACACTCAACACTTCAAGTACGTTTTATTTATTTAACTTTTATGCTTAATATATATATATATATATAGGGGATGAAATTTTTTATAACTCTCATCTTTTGCTACAACTACATAACTCATTTCAACCAATCATATACTTACACATAAGCTTTTCATTAAAATATAAAAAAAGGGCATCATAGTTATTTTACCTTTATAAGTTTCCCCCCTCTTTTTTAAACATTAATAACTTTTTTATAGTATATTATTTTTAAAAAAAAATTGCACCATTATATTCGTCTCATTTTTCTCTTTAATTCCGTTATAGTCTCGACTAATTTTTTTTACTTTTTTTAGATGACCTATATTTACATCATTGTAACGAGCTTAAATATAACAAATTTATTTGAAATTTTTTTAAAAATGATACATTACAGTGATGTAATTTACGTTGACGTAATTTATCGTGATGTAATTTACATTGACGCAAAATTCGGTTTCGGTTTTTTTCGGTTAATTTGGTTCTGGTTCGGTTTTTTCAGTTAATTTGGTTCCGGTTCGGTTTTTTCGGTTAATTTGGTTCCGGTTTGGTTTTTTCGGTTAATCATCCCTAATTTGTAACGAGCCTAAATACAACGAATTAGTTTGAATTTTTTTCGAACAATGATAAATTACATCACTATAATTATCATTGTTAGAGAAAAAAAAATCAAAATAATGTGTTGTATTACATCACTGTAATTTATCATTGTAATTATCATTGTTAGAGAAAAAATAAAATAATGTGTTATATTACATCACTGTAATTTATCATTGTTAGAAAAAAAATTCAAATTAATGTGTTATACTTATGCTCATTATATCGATGTTAATAATGGACAATGAGAAAAAAAATTAAAAAAAACTAGTCAACATTATAACAGGATTTAAAGAGAAAATTATATCACTGTAAATAATGTGTTACGTCACCGTTAATTATGTCATTGTAAATTACTTCATTTTGTGTTACATTACTGTAATTTACCATACTTAGAAAAAATTTCTAATTAATTTGCTATCGTTAAGCTCGTTACAATGATGTAAATACATGACATCAAAAAAATAAAAATAAAAACTAGTCGAGACTATAACGAAATTAAAGAGAAAAATGAGACGAATATAATGGTGCAATTTTTTTTTAAAAAATAATATAGTATAAAAAAGTTATGAATGTTTAAAAAACAAGGGGGTAAACTTTACATAAATGACAAATGTCCTAAATGCCCTTCATACTAAAAACAAAGAACTTGACACGTGGCACGATCCTATACACTTACCTTTTTAAAGTAACCATTGGATGAGGGTTATGTAGTTGTAACAAAAGATGAGGGTTATAAAAAATTCCATCCCCTATATATATATATATATATGAGCAAATAAGAACCCACCTTAATTGAGGTAACCCATTAACCCTGGAAAAAAACGCTCAAATCGCAAAAAAAAAATTTCATGGTCTTTTTTATATAAAAATAGGGGGGCTCCTTTTTAAGCGTTCGCTAATTAACAAACGTTTAAAAGTTAAACGAAATGTAAGTTTGCGTTACACTGCGACACTTATATATATATATATATATATATATATATATATATATATATAAAACCATAAAAAAAAAAATTTTGCGATATGAGCGTTTTTTGTTAGGGTTAATGGGTTACCTCAATTAAGAAGGGTTCTTATTTGAGCCCAATCCTATATATATATATATATATATATATATATATATATATATATATATATATATATGGAAGGGTTCAAATACTAACCCTCCTTACGGCGCTAACCCATTAACTTTGCCAAAAAATAGCCGAATCTTGAATTTTTTTTTTTTAAACATCATTGTAACACAATTTGAACACCATGTTCAGTTTTGAGTTTTGGCTAATTCATCACTGTTTGGGCTCTTACAGTACTGTAGGTGTTTAAATATTTAAAACTTACAATACTGTAGCAAAAACCTTACAACGATGATATTTTTTAAACGGTGATGAATTAGCCCAAACTCAAAACTGAACATGGTGTTCTAATTGTGTTACAATGATGTTCAAAAAAAAATTCAAGATTCGGCTTCGTTTTGGCAAAGTTAATGGGTTAGCGCCTTAAGAGAGGGTTAGTATTTGATCCCAATCCTATATATATATATATATATATATATATATATATATATATATATATATATATATATATATATATATATAATTGTCGCTTTTATTATAATCAGTTATCAGTTACTTTTTAACTGATTGCAACTTAAAACTATCATTCAAAACATATTTATAAAACATATAAATGAACAACTTTAAATAATCAACTTCAAACACCTTTAAAACAACATATTGATGTATGAAACGAAACAATCAAAAATGATTTTAATAAATAATTCAATACCCCTTAAATAATCAACAGATAGGATTTGTAAACGAGCCTAGCCCAAGGTGGCATAAACTCAAGTTAAAATTGTGTAGTTATAAAGAAAATTAAAAAAAAAAAGTAAAAAAAAGGTTACTGACATTTTGTGGTAAGATGATGTTTTCATAAAAATTGCAGAGGCTATTCTTATTGTTTAAGAGGTGTAATATTAGTGATTCTTAAAGTAACAATGGTTATCTTTATAACCAGAGTTAATCAGACGGTTGGTCCCTGTGGTACGTTGATATTACATCATCATCCTTTACTTCGAAAATTACACCCGTGGTCCAAACTATTTGCAAAAATGTAACATTGATGGTCCGTGAAGCGGATGACCGTTGTACTTTTTCTAGTTATATTTTGTAAATGACAATTATACCCATGAATCACATGGCATCATCCCTAAATCACTCATCTATCAATTTCCACCAAGATCAACTCTGCATACTTCATCTTATATACAGAGAATGATTGAAAAGAAGAAATTGGATGTAGATTCTCATGGCAAATCTTCTTCCTCGTATTCTCAATTTCTTTGATTAAGAATCTCTTTCATTAACACCACGACGTCACTCGAAAGCACAACTGATATAACCAAAACTTGTCTTTTACCATCTCTCTCTGGCGCCTCTCACCGCTGGAGGTTAATACAACCTATGATGTGTCACATCACAACTTACGGCGGAATACATCGAGGTGTGGTGTGTAGTTGTCCAAAAGCTCATGGTGCTACTTTTAAATTTTATATTTAAACATTCTCATTTAAAACCAAAGCATTCATTACATAATAATTCAATACAATCATCCAAACATTACAACATGAATTCAAAAACAATAACTTTGATTAATGTTTAAACTAGGTCTCAATTTCTATATGATCTTCATCCAAAGCTTTATCATGTTACACATGTAAAATAGAGTTTGATCAACTAACTATTTGCATAGTTGGTGAGAACTCACAGATTTATATATATAGATTTTAAAGATGCTAAATCAAATGTTCCAAAATGAAATAGATTCCAAATATACATGTTTACAAGTCACACAATGCTTATGTCTTCAACCAATGTCTTCAAACAAGTGACATCATAATGTTCAAATCTAGACTAGAAAGGTTATAGATTTAAACATGTAATTCACAAGTTTGCAATGATGCACACTTTCACTAATTTACACAAAGACCTAAGTTTATGTGTGGAAGGTATCTAACCATTCCAAGCTACTAGTGTATGTTTATGTATGAAACGTATTCTACCCTAAACCATGTTTGCAACAAGTATAGCACATATGGTATTCAAATCTATTCAATCTAGAACTAAGGCTTTTGCATCTACGAATAGTTTTGTATCTTGAATAAGAAGGTTTGTGTATAAGGCATGTGTAATATCCCAAAACATTACAAAATGTAAAAAATGATACGATAACTCACCTGTTTTGCTTTAGTGTATCCGAGTATTTCTTTATTTTTTTTAAGAAGCAACGAATCTCAAATCAACCTAAAAGTATATAAAAGAATATAATTTAGGCTTTTCTAACTTTATATATGTTTGTCCCCATGAACCATTGAATTTTGTATTTAAAAGACTTAACATAATAATTTAAAAATGTTATATGAATTTAGAATCAATAGAATAATACTTTTCTAAATATTAATCAATATGTATATAAACTTTGAATTAGTGAAATGATGATTTATAAATGTTTATATTTGGTTTTACTTGTACATTAATATTTAAAATATATGAAGTTAGAATAAATAGAATAATGTTTAGAATAAATAAAATGATAGTTTATAAATGTTCTAAAATAAGTAAGATAATGATTTATAAATGTATAAATGTGTGTATATATATAGGGAGAGGTTAAAAAAAATAACCTTCATCTTTTGCTACAACTAAATAACCTATTTAAACCAATAAGCTCTTTTGTTTAACATAAGCATTTTATTAAATAATTAAAAAGGTATGATAGTCATTTTTATTTCAATGTAAGATAAGGGCAACATTATATTTTTTTATTGCGTGTACTACTTTTAGGTCATCTTAATTTTATTAAATATTGATGATTTTTTATACTTTTTATATTATATAATATATAAAATAAATAAATTTTGGGTCCCTTAATTTATACTTTTTTATTAGTTGTAGTACTTTAACTTTTCAAATTCATTATTAATTACTTCAAGATAAATTAAGTTTTCATATTTCTCTCTCTATAATGACCACATCTATGCAGAAGACGTATTTTACAACTGAGTATTTTTAATATTGTATTTTTTTTACAATCAATGAACTTAATGTATTTTTAATAATGTATTTTTTATTTTTTTTATGAGGGTTACAGTGATATAAATAATGTATTTTTTAATTTAAAAATTTTTGTTTCTTCTTTTTAGGAGGATTACAATGACGCAAATAATTTATTTTTTTTATTTTTTATGTAAATAATTTTTTTATCTGTTACTTTACATTCATATAAAATGCTTTTTTGAACGATATTTTTCTTGCAATTTTTTTTTTACTTTTTTAGGTCATGATTTTAAATGTATTTATTATTTTTGTAGTGAACTTTTTAATATGTTAATGTTGTATTATAATTACAATAATAATGTAAGTAAAATTAAAATAGTAGCAAGATTATCGATAGTACTATTGTTGGTATCCTAATAGTTATATTACAAGAATGTAAGTTTGTATGTACGAATGTATAAATTGAGCAACTTTAATAAATTGGTTACACTATTGTAAGTTGAAAGTAAAAAAAAGTAAGAAATTAAATAAATATGTTACAACACTGCAAATTTAATCAAAACTTTATATTTTTATAAAGAATATAGTAGAAAGATTATGGATAATACCATTGTTGGTTTTGCTTTCTTGTTTGAACTTGGTTCTTTGTCATAACTTTTTTAAACTATATTATTTTTAAAAAAAATTGCACCATTGTATGTACGAACGTATTATTTTTTTAAAAAAATTGCACCCTTATACTATAAAATTAAAATAATATGTTACGTTTATGTTTGTTATATCGATGTAAAGCTGGATATATATTTGGAAAAAGAACTAAAAACTAGTTTAGATTAAACGGAATTAAATAAAAAAATTACATCATTGCAAATAATAAGTTACATCACTGTAACTTACCATTGTTAGAAAAATATTTCAAATAAATTTGTCATCTTTTAAATCGTTATAATGATGTAAATACAGGGCATCCAAAAAAATGAAAAAAAAATAGTTGAGACTCTAATGGAATTAAATGTGTTACATCCGGAATTAAATGTGTTACATCACTGTATATTACATCACATTAGATTGCATAAAAAATGTGTTACATCACTGTAAATTAAATCAATGCAAATTACATTACTACATTGTTAGAAAAAATTTCAAATAAATTTGTTATCTTTAAGTTTGTTACAATGATGTAAATACATGGCATATAAAAAATAAAAAAAAATACTCGAGATTATAACGGAGTTAAAGAGAAAAATGAGACGAGTATAATGGTGCAATTTTTTTTAAAAAAATAATATAGTATAAAAAAGTTATGAATGTTTAAAAAAAGAGGGGATAGCTTTATATAAAAAATTAAAATATATTAGGAATTTCTTTTAAAAGAGAAAGATATACAATTTGATAATTCTACCCTTTTGTACTTGAAAAGTAATATATTCTATTTTATTATTCTTAAGTGAAATCAACTATTTGATTCAAATTTAGATTGAATGAGATTGAGTTAACGAGTTATCTCATATTTGATAAGTTATCAAAAATTCCCCCGCCTATATATATACATATATATATATATATATCATAAAATCCTTTAAAATAAGAATCTTATAAAAATCTTTTATTAATTAAAATTTGATTCGTTTAACTTTAAATTTTGCATTTACTATGTATGTTTAAGTTTTTATAAATCGACTAAATCATCTCTTGTACTTTTGTTTGTGTGAAATCTAACACAATTTAAATCTGAAAATTTTATCGAAAATCATAAAGGTTACTAATAAATTTACACATACACAAAAAAAAAATGTTATACATATGTTACAAAATTATTCGAAAAACAAAACCGAAGATTTTGTTTTAAAAGCGAGTTACTATACATGTTCAATAAAAAGTATAGTTTTGTCTAATAAGGCTAGAAAGTATTTCCAAACCCCCAAAAACTAGTTCAAATTAGCTCTGGTTGAGCACATCCTGACGATGTCGGAATCGTATAGTCAAACAATATTAGACTTTAAGTTTTAGCTTTAAGGTTTAGTTACAAATCTTAGGTTTGAAGACTTGGTCTTTCACTTTTAGGTTTTATCTTTAGGCTTTAAGATTTGGTTTTAAAGTTTAGGTTTTCTGTATCATGGTTTATGGTTTCAGGTTTAGGGTTCGACAAGTCGGTTTCAATGATGCATATATAAATTTGTTCGGAATATGTTTGGGTCGGTTTTCAAGTTTTTTAAAATCCTTTTTAGCATTCTTAGCCAAAATGGACATTTTAGGGGAATATATATATATATATATATAAGCCAAATTTTCGAATTTTTTTAACATAATTGTAAACACATTTAGAACACTTTCTTATTTTATGAGTTTGCGTAAATTCGTCACCGTTTGAGAGTTAACATCGTTGTAAGTTTTTTAAAATTTTACACTTACAGTACTATAAGTTACAAAATTAAAAAAAAATTACAACGATATTAACTCTCAAAGGGTTAGGAATTTACGCAAACTCATAAAATAAGAAAGTGTTATAAATGTGTTTACAATGATGTTAAAAAAAATTCAAAAATCTGGCTTTATCTTGAAGAGTTATTTAGAGTTATTACTTTAAAAGTGTGTTATTTTTTATCCTTCCCCTATATATAGGGTAGTGTTCTAATAATAACACACTCTTAAAATATTAACCCAAATAACTCCGTCAAGATAAAAACCAAATCTAGGATTTTTTTTTAACATCATTGTAAAACATTTAAAACACTTTCTTCTTTTATGAGTTTGCATAAATTCACCACCGTTTAAAATCGTAACATCGTTGTAAATTTTTGACTTAAAACACTGTAACTGTTTTATACCCATAACTTACGACGATGTTACATCTTAAACGGTGATGATATGCAAATTTATAAAATTAGAATGTGCTCTAAATGTGTTATAATGATGTTTAAAAAAATCATAGATTTAGCTTCATCTTGATGAAGTTATCTGGGTTAATACTTTAAGATTAAAAGGTTATGATATGATCCCAATCCTATATGTGTGTGTAATGTGTCACACCCCGAGCCGGCGGGCCGGATCGTGTTGCCCGTCGGGCGAAAGGTTCTCGGGGCGCGATATCGTGAGTGATAATCGTGATGATCAGATTGTTTACATAGCATCAATGTTAAGAATAACTAAAGCACAATGAAGCATTAAACAAAGATTACAAAGTTAAATTACAATATCAATGTTTAGTAATTTAACTAAGTAAACCTATCAAAAAAAATCAACTGTTACTATCTTGTATCTGTACAAGATATTCAAAAGTGATTTGTATCAACAGCAAAATATGTGCTTTCCAAAAGTCTATTAGGTCCTCTATCTGGGCATCCAAGCATGCATTCCTTAACCTTAGCTTAATCCTGTACGTCACCTGAGAAAGCATGTAAGAAAACAAAGTCAACACAATGGTTGGTGAGTTCATATAGTTTTAGTATTTGAAAAATAGTTTTGCAACCTCTTCTGTAAAGCCTTAACCTCATTAATGTCACCTGTATCATCCAGCTCGGTATGCTTATATATAGGGCATACCCCTGAGTCGAGCCTACAACTCGCCCAGACGCCATCCCACCACAAACTAAGCCACACAGGACATTGATGTTAATGATAATTAAGCATTTTACCTATCATTCAATTCCCATCATAGTTTCAAGCATCATGTTTAGAAGTTTAAGTTATCTACCCAATAGCATTTTCAAATCCCTTCGGTAACAACCTTAATCTCATTAACATCACCTGTATCATCCAGCTCGGTATGCTTATATATAGGGCATACCACTGAATCGAGCCTACAACCCGCCCAGACCCCATCCCACCACATATACTAAGCCACATAGGACATTGCTGTTAATGATAATTAAGCGTCTTACCTACCATCAAATCCCATCATAGCTTTAAGTGTTCTGATCATAAGTTTCAACACGCACAAAGTAGTATTAGAGCATCAAGTTTTGAGAGTTAACATTATGGACAGCTGAACACCCTAAGGAATTCAGCATCCATCCATAATGGAACTAAGTAGGACTCATGACATCGGTGTTTTCATAAAAGAGTCTTCAAGCTAACACAAATTCAACTAGAAGAGACCAAAATCATCCTAGTCATTCGTCACAATCATGAGTAAATCAAGAAGAACACTGAATGACTAGTAGGGCTTGATCACTGTCAAGACGCGGCGGCCAATCAGTCTGTCTTACATGATTCTGACAACAAAGAACACTGATGACTAGCAGGGCTTGACCAATGTCAAGACGCGATGGCCAACAGTCTGTCTTACGATGCCCGACAACGAAGAACGCTGATGACTATTAGGGCTTGACCAATGTCAAGACGCGATGGCCAACAGTCTGTCTTACGATGTGCGATAGCTTAAGCATACAAGTTTAGAGCATTCACATAGTTTTACTGATGACTAGTAGGGGTTGACACATAGGTCAACACGCGGCTGTCAATCAGCCTGTTGTTTGAGCATTCCTAGTTTATCAAGCATTCAAGTGTTTCAAGTATTCTAAGCACATCGAGCATTCAAGTGTTTCAAGTGTTCCAAACATTTCGATCATTCAAGTATTTTAATAATTCCAAGCAATTAAGTCTTTATAGCCTTTTGAGCAAATAAGTCTTTCTTACGCAATTAAAGGTTTCGAGAGTTTTAAGCAAATAAGTATAAGTGTAAACACTATTATCATTAAGATTAAGAATATAAGATATTCAATTTTAAAATAAGTGTATGAAGTATTAGAAATTATAGTAAGTGTATACAGTGTTAGCCTTTAGAACGAGTGTATCAAGTATTAGCATTTAGCATGAGTGTTCAAAGCCTTAGCATCGAGCATGTAGTTTAAGCATAGAGTTTATAGCTTAATCATCGAGCATATAGTTTAAGCATAGAGTTTATAGTATAAGCTTCGTGCATATAGTTTAAGTCTTAGTTTCTAGCATCCCGCATAAGTGTTACAAGTTTAAGCATTAGTATAAGCATCATGAGTATGTGTGTTTAAAATGTATAACATGCTTCTTAGTCCCGAGATAAAACCAAATATGTTTGAAAAGGGACAAATGAACTCACCTTGTGTTTGAAGTGGTTGACTAAGTATAAACAAGAATGCACGCGCTCGTTGTTGTAATTTGTTGTTTTCACGGTCCTGTATTGAATTTCACGTTGATTGCAACTTATAAATACAAGTTGTATTGATTTGTGTGTGCATATATGTTAACCTTAAAGTTGGTTAACAATTGTGAGCCTCGGTCTTTATTCGGCTCCGGTTCCATTGTCATAGACTTTCTAACACTTAACCATTTTGAGTTAAATCTTTGCATATCACCCTAGACATCTCTTGTTGTTACGTTTGAGGAAACTACTTATGATGTATGAGATTTATAAATTTTCCAAGAATTTCACCAACTTTGTAGTAACACATAACTATTGAGTGCTATTATACATATTATCATAATCAAATTGTTTTAGTGCGTTAGATTATCTCGATAACCATGGAACCGAATAATCACTTGGGCCGTTTTGGTTATGTGGGCCGATTGGGCCATGGTTCCGATTATGTTTATTGGGCCTGGCCGAATGAAGAAATGGGTCAACCAAAGAGTTTGGGCCAACTAAGGCCTTAAGCCGAGTGGCATGTGTATGGGCCGAGTGAATTTGGGCTACGGGTTTGCTAATTGGGCCGAGTGAATCATGATGGTCATAAAATGGTATTAGGCCAAAACAATAACCCCCTTGGGCCGGTTAGTGTGACCCTTGGAAGTCGACGTGCATGGCCGGCTAGGAATACTAGGTTCACCCCATACTTAGGTTCGGATATATTAGGGTTCGGCCCATCAATAGGTTCTCTAAACAAAAGGTTTGACTGACTCGTGCATGCCATTCGACTGGGTACAGGTTCGTAGCTCACCAGGTGCTTCAACAAGGGAAGGCTCGTGGCATCTTATCATTAGGTTCGCGGCAGAGGTAGGGTTCGTCACCCATGTATGTAAGGTTCATGGATGATGGGCAGGTTCGTCTAGTCTGCTAGGTTCGGGACTCGAATGTTCGTACGTGATAGGGTTTTGTGGTGCACAGGTTCGTGACTCCCGGAGTTCACCGTAAGGGTTCGGCTATGGTTCGCTCATTTCCAAGCCCAGCACAGGTTCGTCCCCTAGGGTAAGGTTCGGCTGATGCTACTGGTTTGTCAAAGCCAAGGTTCGTGGATGGAAGGTTCGGGTAACATAGGTTCTTGGCCACCGGCAAAGGTGACTCGTTCGGCTGGCTGTTGTCCACGAACCTGCACCTTCATCCTCGTCTTCTTCAGGCATTCCTTGTTCTAGAGTCGTTCTCGTGGTAATACTAAGTGCCAAATGTTTCTCAGAGGTGGGGAATGTGTGTAATAGGGTTATACACCGGTTTAGTGTGTGTGTATGTATGGCCGAACAAAAGGGTAAAGAAACCCTATTTTCGTGGGTTTTCTTTTATCCTTACCTCGAATTTTAGTGGTTATCATCTCCGATCTGCTGTACTTCTAGGTAGAGGGCGTTGAGAGCTTCGTGTGGACACCAAGAACATGCGATTTCATCAAGATTTGAGCAAGTTATGGAGGTTTGAAGGTGAAAATATGTAGAGAGAGAGAAATTCGGGAAAGAGGGTGTAGAGAGAGAGATGATAAAAATGAGGTTGGAAGCCTCGTTTGAGCTTTAAATACCCCAAGGGTATTCGGGTTCGTTTCGGTTGCTCAGTTTTCATCTCCGTTGTTTTTCCGGATCGTAACTCGCGTAACATACGTGTTTTAAACAAAAAGTTCCTTTAATTTCTTTTTGATGAGTTTCAAAATTGTAAAACGTTAAAATATTATATTTTCTTAATTTATTATCGTTTGTTTTTCTCTTCCGTTTCGTTTCTTTAGAAAACGTCACTTACGCCCGTTTTCGTACAGAGCGCTAACTGTACGAATACGATCGTACGCTTCACTTTCTGATTTTGTTTGCTACTCTTCAGTCATCATTTCAGATCGTTAAACTTTCAGATCTATTCGTACAGATCGTCACCTATACGAATAATTCGTCGGTTTAGCATTCTGTAACAACTGTTATGGTTTCGTTCTGTTTTTCCTCACATACGTTTATATCAAATAGTATCAAATCAAGCATGTGTGTATCTGTTCAGTGTTGTCTGATGTGTTTCTGACTGTTAAACCATAAGGTTTAAATCAGATTTCAAACAATCGCAAAATAGTTTAGTGTTAAGCATCCTGTGTCAATAGTATCTACCTAGTTCCCGTAGTTTGTACTTGAGTTACTGTGCACTTTACTGTGCAATTTACTGTTCCGGTAACGATTCCGGCACAGATGTTACAGTCTCCCCTTGTTAATGAAATTTCGTCCCGAAATTTAAAAGTTATTATCAGGTACGACTTTCTTTGTAACCTAGTGGAGAGACTTTTGTTTGGTGTGATGTCCCCACACTCCCAGATAAACTCTGGGTCGCGTTTAGGATTTCCCATGTATGGCCTCGTAGTTTTGCTCACCTTATTGCTCATAGTTGTCTTACTGCTATGCCTTGCTAAATCTTTGCATAGTTCTAACACCTTATTGTTCAAACTCATTGATGCTAGGAGCATTAATGGTTACACAACCTTAGTGTTAGCTGTGGTTTCCAACGTATGTTATATGCATTAACTAAGGATTCTTTCGTTGTTTCTACCGCAATAAAAGAATTCCTAAGTTTTCATGGAATACATATGTGGTTATACTAATAGGGACAAGATAGATTTCTTATTCCTACTAGTATCAAAATAAAACAAAGATTTATGAGTAAAGAGGTACTACATACCAGTACCCGTATCCGGGTCTTGGTGTGCTGCAGCGGCTTCAATCATAAATGCCCTCCCGCGAGGCGCTTGAGCTCCTTGTTGCGCTCTCTTCGGACAGTCCCTGGAGAAATGACCTAGTTCTCCACAGTTATAGCATCCCTGATTGTTGTTGTTGTAGTTGCTAGGGTTTGGTGGTGGTGGTATTGCCATAGCAGCATTGCTTACGGCCGGTGCCGGTGGAGTTCGGCAGTGTTGAAGCAAATGGCCTTTTCGGCCACAGTTAGTACACTGCCTACACGGCATTGTGGCGGCATGATGAAACTGGCAATGTGCGCATTGAGGATGTATGCTCGTGTAAGGTTTGCGTGCAGCTTTAGTAGGTACTGTAGCAACTTGATGGAGAGGTATGGGCATCGTGTAATCTTGAGTGACCTTCTGCTTTTTCTTCGGTTGTTCCTCTTTAGCCTTGCCTCATTCGTTCTTCAAAACTCCTTATTTCACCATTACGTCAGTGAGTTTAGCGGACAGAGAAACGGCTGACTCTAAAGTAGCAGGGTTTGCAGCAAGTACAATGCCCTGAATGCAGGATGGCAATCCTCCTACATACCGGTCAATCCGCTTTTCCAAACTCGGCACCATCTCGGGCACCAAGGCTACCAGTTCATGATAGCGAGTAGTGAATGTCATGTGATCTGCTCCCTTCATCACATGATTTGACAGTTCCACCTCTAGCTTCTGAAGTTCGTGCTTCGGACAGAATTCATTCCTTAACAGGATTTTGAAGTCAGCCCATGGCATCGCTAATGCTTCTTCTCTGCCTCGAGCTTGTATCTGAGAGTTCCACCATGTTAAAGCATGCTTACTAAAAGATCCAGCAGCGTAGCGAATCTTGTGGTGTTCTGGACACCCGCTGATGTCCAGTGTAGTTTCCATCTTTTCCAGCCATTGGATTAGTCCAACAGCTCCTTCAACACCGCTAAAGCTTGGCGGTTTGCATCCCACAAATGACTTGTAGGAACATTCTGAAGTAGTGCCGGTGTTTCCACTAGCTTCCCCCATAGTATGCCAAGAGTTGTTACCGTGGCTTTGAATTCTGTTGATCATCTCCGGGATGATACCCTTCAGCTGGTTAGTCAGCTGACTACTTAGTAATGTTGCCAAGGCAACAGTAGCAGGATCCAGAACTAGAGTTGCATTCAGGTTCGGAGGAGGGTTTGGTGGAGGAGGAGGAGGCGGTGGTGAATCTGGTGGTGATGGTGTTGAAGAATGTGGTGCTGATGTTTGTGGAGTAGGTATCGGGGTCAGTTGTCTTCGGGGCGGCATTCTGATCATAACCAAAAGGATATTGGTTAGTGCAGTGATCGAATGCAGAAGACACAATGCAAACCTAAATCTTATGTTCTCTACATGAGAGTCCCTAAGTTATACTCTAGGCCAAACCGTTTAAGTAAATGACCTATTATTCTCTATAACCTGGAGCTCTGATACCAATCTGTCACAATCCGAGCCGGCGGGTCGGATCGTGTTGCCCGTCAGGCGGAAGGTTCTCGGGGCGCGATATCGTGATGATCAGATTGTTTACATAGCATCAATGTTAAGAATAACTAAAGCACAATAAAGCATTAAACTAGGATTACAAAATTAAATTACAATATCAATTTTTAGTAACTTAACTAAGTAAACCTATAAAAAAAAATCAACTATTACTATCTTGTATCTGTACAAGATATTCAAAAGTGATTTGTATCAACAGCAAAATATGTGCTTTCCAAAAGTCTATTAGGTCCTCTATCTGGGCATCCTAGCATGCATTCCTTAACCTTAGCTTAATCATGTACGTCACCGGAGAAAGCATGTAAGAAAACAAAGTCAACACAATGGTTGGTGAGCTCATATAGTTTTAGTATTTGAAAAATAGTTTTGCAACCTCTTCGGTAAAACCTTAACCTCATTAACATCACCTTTATCATCTAGCTCGGTATGCTTATATATAGGGCATACCCCTGAGTCGAGCCTACAACCCGCCTAGACGCCATCCCACCACATACTAAGCCACATAGGACATTGATGTTAATGATAATTAAGCGTCTTACCTACCATCAAATCCCATCATAGCTTTAAGTGTTCTGATCATAAGTTTCAACACGCACAAAGTAGTATTAGAGCATCAAGTTTTGAGAGTTACCATCATGGACAGCTGAACACCCTAAGGAATTCAACATCCATCCATAATGGAACTAAGTAGGACTCATGACATCGGTGTTTTGATAAAAGAGTCTTCAAGCTAACACAAACTCAACTAGAAGAGACCAAAATCATCCTAGTCATTCGTCACAATCATGAGTAAATCAAGAAGAACACTGAATGACTAGTAGGGCTTGACCACTGTCAAGACGCGGCGGCCAATCAGTCTGTCTTACATGATTCTGACAACGAAGAACACTGATGACTAGTAGGGCTTGACCAATGTCAAGACGCGATGGCCAACAGTCTGTCTTACGATGCCCGACAACGAAGAACACTGATGCCTAGTAGGGCTTGACCAATGCCAAGACGTGATCGCCAACAGTCTGTCTTACGATGTCCGATAGCTTAAGTATACAAGTTTAGAGCATTCACATAGTTTTACTGATGACTAGTAGGGGTTTACACATAGGTCAACACGCAGCGGTCAATCAGCCTATTGTCTGAGCATTCCTAGTTTATCAAGCATTCAAGTGTTTCAAGTATTCTAAGCACATCGAGCATTCAAGTGTTTCAAGTGTTCCAAACATTTTGATCATTCAAGTGTTTTAAGCATTCAAAGCATTTAAGTCTTTATAGCCTTTTGAGCAAATAAATCTTTCTTACGCAATTAAAGGTTTCGAGAGTTTTAAGCAAATAAGTATAAGTGTAAACACTATTATCATTAAGATTAAGAATATAAGATATTCAATTTTAAAATAAGTGTATGAAGTATTAGCAATTATAGTAAGTGTATACAGTGTTAGCCTTTAGAACGAGTGTATCAAGTATTAGCATTTAGCGTGAGTGTTCAAAGCCTTAGCATCGAGCATGTAGTTTAAGCATAGAGTTTATAGCTTAATCATCGAGCATAGAGTTTATAGTATAAGCTTCGAGCATATAGTTTAAGTCTTAGTTTCTAGCATCCCGCATAAGTGTTACAAGTTTAAGCATTAGTATAAGCATCATGAGTATGTGTAAAATCATTTAATAAACATTTCAATAATTGTTTAAAATGTATAACATGCTTCTTAGTCCCGAGGTAAAAACAAATATGTTTGAAAAGGGACAAATGAAGTGGTTGACTAAATATAAACAAGAATGCTTCTCACCTTGTGTTTGAAGTGGTTGACTAAATATAAACAAGAATGCACGCGCTCGTTGTTGTAATTTGTTATTTTCACGGTCCTGTATTGAATTTCACGTTGATTGCAACTTATAAATACAAGTTGTATTGATTTGTGTGTGCGTATATGTTAACATTAAAGTTGGTTAACAATTGTGAGCCTCGGTCTTTATTCGGCTCCGGTTCCATTGTAATAGACTTTCTAACACTTAACCATTTTGAGTTAAATCTTTGCATATCACCCTGGACATATCTTGTTGTTACGTTTGAGGAAACAACTTATGATGTATGAGATTCATAAATTTTCCAAGAATTTC
This sequence comes from Mikania micrantha, assembly GCA_009363875.1. Taxonomy (NCBI): domain Eukaryota; kingdom Viridiplantae; phylum Streptophyta; class Magnoliopsida; order Asterales; family Asteraceae; genus Mikania; species Mikania micrantha. Next base: position 40,828,237 of record CM018696.1, read on the forward strand.
ACCACCTTTGTAGTAACACATTACTATTGAGTGCTATAATACATATTATCATAATCAAATTGTTTTAGTGCGCTAGATTATCTCGATAACCATGGAACCGAATAATCACTTGGGCCGTTTTGGTTATGTGGGCCGATTGGGCCATGGTGTCGATTATGTTTATTGGGCTTGGCCGAATGAAGAAATGGGTCAACCAAAGAGTTTGGGCCAACTAAGGCCTTAAGTCGAGTGGCATGTGTATGGGCCGAGTGAATTTGGGCTACGGGTTTGCTAATTGGGCCGATTGAATCATGATGGTCATAAAATGGTATTAGGCCAAACCAATAACCCCCCTGAGCCGGTTAGTGTGACCCTTGGAAGTCGACGTGCATGGCCGGCTAGGAATACTAGGTTCACCCCATACTTAGGTTCAGATATATTAGGGTTCGGCCCATCAATAGGTTCTCTAAACAAAAGGTTCGACTGACTCGTGCATGCCATTTGGTTGGGTACAGGTTCGTAGCTCACCAGGTGCTTCAACAAGGGAAGGCTCGTGGCATCTTATCATTAGGTTCGCGGCAGAGGTAGGGTTCGTCACCCATGTATGTAAGGTTCGTGGATGATGGGCAGGTTCGTCTAGTCTGCTAGGTTCGGGACTCGAATGTTCGTACGTGATAGGGTTTGGTGGTGCACAGGTTCGTGAGTCCCCGAGTTCACCATAAGGGTTCGGCTATGGTTCGCTCATTTCCCAGCCCAGCACAGGTCTGTCCCCTAGGGTAAGGTTCGGCTGATGCTACTGGTTTCTCAAAGACAAGGTTCGTGGATGAAAGGTTCGGGTAACATAGGTTCTTGGCCACCGGGAAAGGTGACAGGTTCGGCTGGCCACTATCCACAAACCTGCACCTTCATCCTCGTCTTCTTCAGGCATTCCTTGTTCTAGAGTCGTTCTCGTGGTAATACTAAGTGCCAAATGTTTCTCAGAGGTGGGGAATGTGTGTAATAGGGTTACACACCGGTTTAGTGTGTGTGTGTGTGTATGTATGGCCGAACAAAGGGTAAAGAAACCCTATTTTTGTGGGTTTTCTTTTATCCTTACCTCGGATTTTAGTGGTTATCGTCTCCGATCTGCTGTACTTCTAGGTAGAGGGCGTTGAGAGCTTCGTGTGGACACCAAGAACATGCGATTTCATCAAGATTTGAGCAAGTTATGGAGGTTTGAAGGTGAAAATTTGTAGAGAGGGAGAGAAATTCGGGAAAGAGGGTGTAGAGAGAGAGATGATAAAAATGAGGTTGGAAGCCTCATTTGAGCTTTAAATACCCCAAGGGTATTCGGGTTCGTTTCGGTTGCTCAGTTTTCATCTCCGTTGTTTTTCCGGATCGTAACTCGCGTAACATACGTGTTTTAAACAAAAAGTTCCTTTAATTTCTTTTTGATGAGTTTCAAAATTGTAAAACGTTAAAATATTATATTTTCTTAATTTATTATCGTTTGTTTTTCGCTTCCGTTTCGTTTCTTCAGAAAACGTCACTTACGCCCGTTTTCGTACAGAGCGCTAACTGTACGAATACGATCGTACGCTTCACTTTCTGATTTTGTTTGCTACTCTTCAGTCATCATTTCAGATCGTTAAACTTTCAGATCTATTCGTACAGATCGTCACCTATACGAATAATTCGTCGGTTTAGCATTCTGTAACAACTGTTTTGGTTTCGTTCTGTTTTTCCTCACATACGTTTATATCAAATAGTATCAAATCAAGCATGTGTGTATCTATTCAGTGTTGTCTGATGTGTTTCTGACTGTTAAACCATAAGGTTTAAATCAGATTTCAGACAATCGCAAAATAGTTTAGTCTTAAGCATCCTGTGTCAATAGTATCTACCTAGTTCCCGTAGTTTGTACTTGAGTTACTGTGCACTTTACTGTGCAATTTACTGTTCCGGTAACGATTCCGGCACATATGTTACATAATGATTTAATATAATGATATTATTAAAAATTTATGTGTTTGTTATAATTAATAAGAATTAATATGTTACATAATAGAGTCATCTATAATTGCAACCCTAATTAAATTTGTATGTGTAACTCATGTTTGAGCTCATTAATTAACAAGAGATTTTCACATATATTCCCTTACTTCTATTTTTTATTACATATTTATTTAATTATTAAAAAGAATTACATAGATAGGAAAATATGTAATTGATTTTTTTTCTTTAAAATAACAAATATATTTTAGGAGGGCAAATTATATAATTAACCTTTTCACAAGCAACTTTAATTAACCTTCATGTGTGTGTAATTCAAACTTGTTACCGTTCAACCTGTAAGAATACATAATGCACTAACATTTTATTTTTAAACCAACACTATTATTATAAATACTACTCCTACACCTGCTCCTGCTTCTGTTGCTATTTATATAACCATGAGAACTTACTTATGTGGTAAACCCTGGTTTTTCCTGGATACCCGACTAATCGGAAGAAATAGGCCGCAAGTAACATGGTCGGTGATCTTCAAAGAAAATTACACTAAATAGAAATTAAACTTAAAAAACCAATATTATTTTAAGAACCGAAGAAATGGTTTAAAATGATAAATTAATAAATAAATGCTTTATTTCTCTTTTCGTGCTTTCTTAGTTTCATTTTGTGTCTTCAAAATTTTGAAAGTACAACAATACACACATGCATATAGCATATGTAAACATATGTACATAGATAAGTAGCTTTTCTTGTTATTGTTCACTTGCTAATTAATAAATAAGGAACTACTTGTAACTCGTGTCACAATTCTGATCCTAATATTTATTTTTCATGTATCTTTTTATTAGACCCTTCATATTATATTTTCTTTATTCAACTATCTATTTTTCGTATTTCTCATATTCAATATTTAATTTTTTATTCAATCGGTCTAATACATGAGTTTTTAACTTAGTTATATAATAACAATATAGGATTTACAACAGGTCTCTCAGTTCTCAAAATATTGTTAGTTCTTAAGTAAAGGCCTGCGCTTCTTTTCAGCTATCTAAACAACATATTTGCTATCTACGTCTGCAATTTGAAGACTTCTATAGTTAAAAAGAAGGCATGTGTTGCATATATTAGCAAAAAAGCCCTATTGCGAAATGACAATTCTTAAAGAGACCAAGACAAGACAGGTTTGTTTCCATATGTCAACATGAGTGGTTAAGATGTAGCTTTCAGATGAAGATCAGGTCCTTGACTCCACAAATATTGTTTTCTTTCACCTATCGATGCAACAAGTGGAAGTAGTAGACCAGTTCAAAGGAGTTAAGGATTCATAGCGACGTTATGTTATTCTTTCTCTATTTATGACGTTTTGTCAACTTTCACAGTCATTGGGTTGCCAGTTTTTCATGCCAATGTCGCTTTCTAACCAGATTGAATAATGGGTTGCGTTCAACTTCACGAAAGACTAGCATGCATTGTCTTGTTTGGTTTTGGATTTTGATAAAATTTGGGATAAAGACAATTTACTGCAAATGTTGACACAGTAGAATGAAAACAAGAACAAATGCCTACATTTGTAGCAGCATTTGTTGACACAAGATGGTTAGAAAATGAAAGGATGACAACTAAAGGAAATGCATACACACTCGTCTGACTAGATCAAAACCTAATATGACCTGACGTGACCTCAAGTCGGTTCATGTTTGGAAGACAGGTACGATCAAGATAAAACATTGGAAAAATATAAGAACGTATATACGCATGTACATGTACTGATGTACATGCATATATAATATATGTTGAAACAAATCCACATGGACAGGCGGTGAGGTGAATATAAAAGGCTACATGCGTATCTGTTTTAGCAGCGAACAAAATGGATTTTTAAGCAGGTGAGGTGACTACAACACTAGTACAAACTATGTGATCAAAAGCGAGTGGATGGCTCGCCTAGGCGATCTGGCAAGGTGAGGACGTTGAGTCTGAGGTAGAAGCCATATAAATTTGAGTTTGGGTTATATCTTTTAATCTTTTTGTTACGGGATTTTCTTGTTGGGCTTTTGGACCATCTTTTTCCAGCTTGGGCAATCAATTATCAATAATTGGGTGGACTTGATATATATTATAGCAGGGCAACTAATTATATACTGTAGTATTATATTTTATAATGATATGATTTAAACACATTCTTTAAAATGTTGATATTAATCAGATGAATTAAGTTACTGATTACCTAGAGTAGTAGTATGCCCGGCAAAATGGGCGGGTTGGATAACGGATCAGAATGGGTTCAGGTCAAGATGAGTGTGGGTCAGAACGGATTTTTAAAAAAATTAGTTTGGGTCTAAATGGATTATTTTTAAAAAACATCAATTAGTTTAACTTAAGATGTGTTATAAGTAAACAAATAATCTATTTGGATAATTTTAGTGATTCTCATCAAATATGTTATATTAATCATTCTTAAATGTTTGAATCCATTGTATTTGCATATTTTTTTAGTTACCCGTCTTGACCCGCATAGTTTAAGTGCTAATCATCTCAACTCATTCAATATTATGATGTTACCCATCTCAACCCATCATACTACAATTGTTTACCCAAATCAACCCATTTCCTTTAACATGGGTAAAGATTGACACCTCTAAGTAGCAGTTATATTTGACTATTATTAATCGTCAATGGATACTATACAAGTATATAGATATATTTCTCTCACTTTTTTGCACCAATTGCATTATTGCATGGCCACAGGTTTTAAAAGGCATGACTAGCAGGACGAAGGTGACCTCCATCTAGCAAAAGGTAGGTCGCTACCGACGGAAAAGCTTGAGACCTCTTGTACGAGGGAAGGTTCTATACATCAAAGAGCTTATTTTGTCTCCATATATGTTAGTAATATATTTAACCATATAAGGTAATAGATTAAACCATATGAGGAGCTTATTTTGTCTAGTTTTTAACAAGTGGTCAAGTGACGTTATATAGATGTTTAATTGAAAAACAAAAGAACCATTTATAACTACATATTTAATGAGCATAAAAGTAATATTTTAATGTAAAAGAAAGTTATTTTTATACCCCTTGAATCATAAGGTTATAAATAGTTTTTTTCGGTTCTCAAAAACTTATGAGCTCTCGTTTGAATGATCCCTATATAAGTGTGTGTGTATGCATACATCTTGCGGGTACATACAAAAGGTCGTGCGCTTTGCAACGAGCACTTTTTAAAACCACGCCAATTATGCCTTTGCCTAACTAGGTTCAACAAGACAGTAAGAAGGATCTAGAATTTGAATATTTGATCTTCAAACTTCTAATTTTAAATATTCAAATAAAGCTGTCAGATGCAACATTGCCTTAAATTACTCTAATAAAGGTAAGCTTCAAATGTGTTATTACAATCTAGAGCAACAATCATTTTAATCTACATATAAAACAATCCGTGACTAATTTCAAAGCAAAGTACGAACCAAAGTTTAAAACTTACATTGTTGACAACAGCATTGCTCTGATTTTGGCCCTGAGATCATCAGAAACCTCAGCTGTCCCCGATTGCTGAGTCAGCGGTCTCTGGTCTTGAAAAGAACTTGACACGTAAACCGAAGGTTCTCCATGAGCCGCCCCATCAACCAAAGGTTCCCCTTTTGCTGGACCCGATACCTCCCCGTCTTCGAGTTCTCTTTCTGAGTTTGGTCCCTTATCATTCTTATCAGCCTTGTTCTGATCCCTAGACTCTTCTGAATACACATCCAGCTTCTGTTTATGCCTAGAAGAGTGACTTTTCCTATGCTTAGGCTTATGAGAAGATTTGTGAGATCTATGCTTTCGTTTTTTCTTATAACGTTTATCGTCACTATCAGCTTCATCATGTGAAGAATGATGCAGGTGTTTCTTTGTAGGATATTCATGTTCACTTTCTTGTTCATCATATTCATAAGAACTACAAGATCGATGTTTCTTCTTCTTTGAATACTTATGTTCCTTTTCTTCGGTAATTTTGTCCATGTCATCATGTTTATGGGATGAACGATGAGATCGGTGTCTTCTTTTAGAATGTTTATGATCCCTCTCATCTACATATTCTTCTTTTCTTTCATCTTCAATTGACTGAGATCGATGTCTTCTTTTAGAATGTTTATGATCCCTCTCCTCTACATATTTTTCTTCTCTCTCATCTTCAATTGAATGAGATCGATGTCTTCTTTTAGAATGTTTATGATCCCTATTAACTACATGTTCTTCTCTCTCATCTTCAATTGAATGAGATCGATGTCTTCTTTTAGAAAGTTTATGATCCCTCTCATCTACATATTCTTCTTCTTCTCTTTCGTCTTCAACTGAATGAGATCGACGTTTCCTCCTATGTTGTCTATATGACCGTTTGCTCTCTCTCTCATCTTCAACATCATCATGATCGTCGTCGTCATTTTTGTCTCCGATTGAACGAGCTCGGTATTTTCTCATAGCTCGTCTTTCCACATTCAAATGTTCTTTCGCTGATTTTAATTTAGTATCAGGAGTAACAAGATCTGATGGGGGCGTGCTCTTCTCGGTTTCTTTTGCTTCAAGGCGATTGTAAGCTTGTGGTTCAGCCGATGAGCCACGTGAGGGTCCGGTTTTTAATGGAGCTGCTCCACTTTTCAGTTGAGCCACAAACAACTTGGCTCTCTTCAGCCTCTCAGCCTTTAGTTTCTGTTCACGAGTCAAGTGTGACTCATCAGAGGAACCAACATCATTAGACGGTTGCCCAAACAGTATTCCTAAACTTGATGGTTTTATACCTCTGGTAGCAGCTTGAAGAATGGCTGCTGCTTGATCAGCATCCACCTGGACTCCAGGTGGCGATTGTGCAGCTTTATCTGTCAAATCTGAACCTTCCTTTTTAAGCTTGTTAATTACCATCTTAAATTTCTCTTTTCTTTCAGAATCAAGCGGTACATCATTAGATTCCATCATATTATTCTCATTCTCCCTCGAGATAGACTTTTTCTTTATATGTCCTCTACAATCTTCTTTCTCGATATAAGAACTTTTGATGGTCAACTTCGACTACAAGATGGAATAAAGCAAACATTTAGTCATGAAGTTGATACATAAACAGAAGTGTCATTAAACATTAACAAGAATAGTACACATAATTGTCAAATTGAATTTTAATGATCCAAATAATGACCTATGGCCAATAATAATCCATACCAGAGGTTTCACCAATGGCACTCACAACTTTCACTTTCATTACCAAGGACGATCTTATCAGCATAATCATTAGAGATTTACATACAACTTTGCTCACAATGATGATAGTAAACAAAATGGGAAAACATACAAGCAAAATTCAATGGAAATCAAGTCTATATCTTGTTGGACTAATCTTGTATATATTAAATAGTTAAGGGTTATAGTTAGAAAGTTTTTAATTGTTTTAGATTTATTTGAGTGTTTTAAGGTTTGGATTAAGATTGTTTTGTTTTAGCAGATTTTTAGGGGATAAAGTTTGACTTTATGGTTTTGTTTTTAGTTTAAATAGGGGTTTAGGTTATTGGTTTTCTTTGTACCGAGTTTATTCAATAAAGTTTATTGTTTTCTGATTCATCAATCATCGTATATTGCTGTGTTCATGTGTGTATTCTGCTAGGTAAAAACATCGAACTACAGGGCTGGGATTCTTCAATTCAGGGGCTGTTATCTTCAATTGGTATCAGAGCGTACCTGTTGAAGGATCGATTCAAGGAAAAGAAGACATCAGAAGACTCAATTTGGGGTACCATCAACGAAAAAGAAGTTACGGAGTCTGATCAAGGAGCCGAAGGAAAAATCAAGGTTTTGGGTACTAAGCCTGTGCGACGCAGGTTAGTAAAATTAATCTTGGGATCGATTTGGAGCTGTGAGGGTTTCAATCGGGTGACAAGGAGCCGTGAAGGCTTCGATTGACCAGTGATTGGTTCAATTTAGGGTTGAAGGCTGTGAGAGCTTCAATCAGGCACCTGTTGAAGGCTGTGAGAGTCTGAAACAAGCAGCTGTGAAGGCTGTGACGGGTAAAGGGGGCTGTGAAAGCTTCAATTGGCTTCAATCTTGAGTGATTCAAGGATTGAGGGGTAACAATCAATCTGTGACAGATTGATCTGGTGGGTGTTGCTGTTTTATTCTGGTTTTGATAAGCTAATTCTGTGAACTGATGGCCATACCTGCTGGTGGAGTTGTTGGACCAGTTCGTGAGCCCGGCAATGTGAGTTTGCTTTGCCCAAAGCTGACCACAACTAACTACACAACCTGGTCCATCATGATGGAGACTGTTTTGGCAGCACACGGGTTGCAAGATGCCATAGATCCTGTGACAGGAGGAGGAGTAGATGCAAGAAGGAAGAATATGGCCAAAGCTTTGATCTTTCAATCAATACCCGAAGATGTTCTCCTTCAAGTTTCTAAGTACCAAGAGCCAAAGGATGTGTGGGATGCTATACGGGTCAGATTCTTAGGAGCCGAGAGGGTTCAAAAGGCTCGCCTACAAACACTTAGGAGTGAATTGGAAGGAATGAGGATGTTGGAGACCGAGACCGTGGATGAGTTCGCGGGAAGATTGAGTGGGATACAATCTAAATATAGGAGTCTTGGGTCCTCCCTTGAAGAAGAAGTAATGGTAAGGAAGTTCCTAAACTCTATGCCTCCAAAATACTTACCTATTGTGGCTTCAATTGAGCAATATTCCGAGATTGAGAATATGGCATTCGAAGAAGTGGTGGGTCGTTTGAAGGCTTATGAGGAGCGTGTGAAACCCCAAGAAGACTTGGCTAGAGATGTGCGTGAAAAACTCTTACTTGTTCATAATGATAAACAAGTTAAAGAGAAGAAGGGAAGGTGTTGTGGCTGTGATTGTTGCCAACAAAACCATGGGAAAGGTAGAAATATTGGGGCTGAAGTTGGTCGTGAAGGTCAACAAGGAAGAGATCAAAGGGGGCAACGTGACAAGTCTCGGGTCAAGTGCTATAGATGTGAAGAATTTGGTCATTATGCCTATGAATGTCCAAAATCAAAACCGAAGGAGGAAGAGGCAAACTTGACTCAAGATGATGGTTTTAGACCTGCACTTTTGTGATAAAGGAATGATTATTACAAGATTAGGGGGGTGATTGTTGGACTAATCTTGTATATATTAAATAGTTAAGGGTTATAGTTAGAAAGTTTTTAATTGTTTTAGATTTATTTGAGTGTTTTAAGGTTTGGATTAAGATTGTTTTGTTTTAGCAGATTTTTAGGGGATAAAGTTTGACTTTATGGTTTTGTTTTTAGTTTAAATAGGGGTTTAGGTTATTGGTTTTCTTTGTACCGAGTTTATTCAATAAAGTTTATTGTTTTCTGATTCATCAATCATCGTATATTGCTGTGTTCGTGTGTGTATTCTGCTAGGTAAAAACATCGAACTACAGGGCTGGGATTCTTCAATTCAGGGGTTGTTATCTTCATATCTATGAAGATTATTTTGCTAGGATTGCCCTTAGCAATTAAAAAGAAACTTGAAGGTGTCAGCAATAAAATGAATTATTATCAATCAATTATTCTCGGTTTATTAAAATCCAATTTGCCTAAATAGTAAAACAGTGGAAAAAAGATACCTCTTCGGCATTTTGGAGAACTTTCAGATAGTAAGGATGAAATATATTAGATGGGATTAAAAATGGGAATCTTCCATGACCACGGTCTTGCTCCATAAGTACAGCCTCAAACTGCCTCCCATTCTTTATGATGAATTCCACTATCTTTTCAACCAACCGTTTCATGTCAGATGTAGGGTCCACAAGCATGACCTCAGTTTTGGGAATTGGAGGTAGAGACGAAGCCCGCGACTTATCTGGAAAAGAGGACAATGAACCTATAAGCTCGTTTTTTTTAACAATACTAGTTCTTCCATCTTTAATTGCACTTGACAAAGGGTTCCTTTTTTGAAGAGGCTCGTCTTTCTCATATGGCAACATGGATTTCTCTGTTGTAAGAGAAATTGTAGCATCTACATTCACAGTATTCCTAGATACACATTCTTTAGATGATGATGGATCCTCTGTTCCACCATCATCATCCTCACCAGTGCCATATACAGAACCAAGTAAAGACAAAGCTCCGCCATTTGATATTTTTTCCTCAATATCAGGCTGCCCGTTATCTTTTAAATGTAAAAGATCCTTGTTGTCAACCAGAAACCTAAAGTATGGATGTAGGTGATGATCCAGCATTAAAAACCCAAAGGTCGGGTTATCTCCTTGCTTCACCCTCAAAATAATCTCTGATTGACCTCCATTTTTACAGACAAAAAGAGCAGTCCTTGCAATAATCTGATGTACTTTCTCTGAAGGAGGCTAGAAAACACACAAACAAATAGAAAACAAGAGAATATTGCCTTTCAGTAAACGATAATCACTATATTTGCATAAACAACATATACACATTTTACAAGAAATGACATAATATCAAGGAAATATAATAATATGACAGAAGTAAGAAAACATAATAATATTAAAAAAATTAATGGTAATATGATTACATATGATGTATAATGTATCAGTGTCATTCTCAAGTTGTGTGATGATTTTTCCATACTACAGTAATAAAACATTTATAATCCTAACCCCACCTGCACGGACCCTTGCACATGATATCAAAAGAGGACATGGTGCCTGTGAATGGCAACCTTAGATCACAACTCGACCCCTGCTCCAAGCATCTGTAAACTTAGACATGGTAAGCGTTTAAAAAACATATGCACCTTAGAGAATCATCCTTTGGTCACCTTCATCTAAGTAGCAGTTGAAGATAAACAATAATATCAAGACTATGAAGTTCATAAAGCTGATGGATATGAACTTACCAAGTTTTGAACAAGTCTGTCAGGTACAGGGAAGGGGGGATGAAATTTAGGAGCTTCTGGTTCTGGCTCGGCAGTCTTTTGATCATTAGAATCCTTATCATTTGCATAAGAAAAGGGAACAGCACTAAATGCACCCACGGGCTCTGGGTTTGCATATTCTTCTGCGTACCACAAAACAGTAATAAAATGTAAATAAGCAACATACAAAAAGATGTTAAGGCCTCTAATATGTTATTAAATACCCTCAATAACACAAACAAAACCCACAATTAAAGCATAGGTCACACTGTATCCAAACAGTTTCCAAGTTTCAAAGCTTATGGCTTTAGAGTGCATAAAGTTTCTTCACAACTACACCCTGTTAACCGACTTGTTTACGCGCACACAATTACTATTACACTATTACCAAGCACTTCATCTCATAAAAAGCAACACATCTACATATTAACTCCTATTGCAACAAATTAATTCGAACACCTGATGCCAAAAACCAACACGTCATTTAAAATCAGACAGCAGAACATCCAACTAAAGAAACTGAAGTGATCATTATTCTCTCTAGCTAACCATCAAATAAAAGATGTATTCCAATCGCAATTTGATACCAAAAGAACACAAGCAAAGTAACAATCCGTCACTTGTTTTTATTTTCTAAACTGTAAAGATACTATTCCACCAACAATCCACCAGAAAATACATCGACCACAATTAGCTTAATCTTACATTTCCATTATAATACACAGAAGTTCAACCGAAACAAAGCAAGCAGACAGAATATAATACACATCAAAACATGAATTCCAACAGTTAATGTATGGAGCAAGTGTTGTTACCTTCTTCCTCGGACGGTGGGGGCAGATCCAGGTACCGTTCATAATCAAGATCCGCATCGGCGGAAGATGAGTGCGATGCTGGCAAATTGCGCCGCCTCCGAGACGGCGGAGGACCGGAAAGGAGATGCCGGACGTCGTAACGGTCGATTAACAGAGAGTTCCATTCAACAAGTGCGTCATCGGAGTTTACGAAGGCAGCGGAGATGTCATCGTCGAATAGAAGCGCGTGTCTGCCATAGATTTCGATGTTCATTTTTTCTTTGATAAGAATGGTGGATTGGAAACCCTAAGGAGATTGAGTGTTTGTAAATAGCGAGTGAGATCGAATTTTGATGAAACCCTAACGGGCACGACCGACTTGACGTGAGATTGGATCACAGGGACTACGAAGAACACACTTAAAACACAATTTACGGTAAATAGTATTAGCCCTATGTGGGATTGCTTATTTATCTTTAAAAATACTTTTCGTCAAAAGTTTTTATTAACTTATTACTTTTAAAATTAAGTTTTTAAAAATGTGTTTAAATTAGCTTCTTCAAAATTAATTTTCAAAATGATCAAAATTGACATTTTTTTATTGACATTATTTTAATATTATTGGGTAAAGGGTAAAGAGTGTGATATATTTGTAATTTCATGTCAATAAGTCATAACTCATTTTGAAATGCTAGAATTTTTAGCTTTTCAAAAACAACTTATCACTCTTTTACAAAAACTTATTTTTAAAAGTCATTTTAGGTTTGACAAACAACTTATTTACTTATTCGCTTTTTAAAAAAGCTTGAAAAGGCAATAAGTTAATAAATTATTTTTAGATAATAAATATATTATAATAAATAAGGATAATTTTTGTCACATGCTAACTTGTTAGACTACATGTAATTTCTTTAATATTTTCAGTTGTTTCAAAAAAAAAAGAAATTTCTTTATATTTTTAATTAATTCTCACTCATATTAAATGATATTAGCCGTGGGTCTCTTTTTGAAGCAATCTCTCTACCTCTTATGGGGTAGAGGTAAGGCTTGTTTTCATCTCTCCTCATCAGACCTACTTAAAAGTAAAAAATTTCACTGAGTATGTTTGTTTGTTTGTTTCATATTAAATGAGAATGAATTGTCTATTTTATTAAAAAAAAAATATAAATATAATGACTAATAGTATATGAAAACTATGGGGCCATGAAGTTCCATCCAAACAAGTTATTTCCAATTAGGTATAGTCTAGTTGTCACAGGCGCGATATCGACTGTTTATAAGCTCATGGTACTATATTAAAGTTTGAATAAATTAAACAACCATTTAATAGAAAGCAATCATTCACTTAACCAAACATCAAATTGTCATTACAATCATTCAACATGAAACAAAACATTACATTAAAAGTCTAAATAATTGTTTTAAAGAATTAAATTATGTCCCTAGACCTATCATATGTCTTCATCCAAGCTTTCTTAGCCTGTTATACACGTAAAATAAGAGTTTGTCAACTATTTGCATAGTTGGTGAGATCACACACTAAGTTTGGACAATACATATAAAAGGATGCAAACTATAGTGTAAGTAGATAATGTATCATAAGCATAATATGAATTCAAGTTTGAATAATAAGAATGAATGAATGAATGAATAACCAATGCTTGTGTCCAAACAATTATCCTTAAAAAAATGATAATTCAAGTATAACAATACAAACAATTAGTATTTGTAATTTGACATATTTGCTAGGTGTACTTTTCATCTTTTTCACACAATGACAAAAACTAATACGAAGATGGTATCTAACACATCTTAGACTACTAAGTGCTAGTTTGCTTGACTAGCAACATATCACACCCCGAGCCAGCAGGCTGGATCGACTTTCCCGTTGGGCTGAATAGCCCCAGGGCGCGATTCGTAATTGGAATGATCAGATTGTATTAATGGCGTATGGTGTATAATGAGAATCAAGTAAAGTTTAACTAGAATTACAAAGTTAAATTATATCAGATCGAGCTCAATAATTTAACAATGTAAATCTACCAAAAGAATCATAACAGTCACTCTATCTTGTAACTTTTAAAGATATACAAAAATGATTCATCTAATGTCATCAAAAGTAATTGCACATAAAAACATCTAGGTCCTCTAAGTTGGGCATCCTAGTAAATATCCTGATGACTAAACATGTTCGTCACCTTAGAGAACATGCAAAAATCAAGTCAAAACTAGGTTGGTGAGTTCATATTGTTTTGTAGTTAAAATTGTTTAAAAAGTGTTATTTTGGCAAAACTTGCCAGAGTCTCAACCTTAAACCTCATTTCTGACATCATCCTGTCAGGTCAAGTAATGCTTATATATAGGGCATACGTACCAACAAGTGGAGTCGCCAGCCCATTACACACTTGATATGACACGACTTTGCCTTTAATGGAAATTAAGAGGTTCACTCTGACTCGAATCCTTAACTCCATAATCTGTAAGTTCACTGTGTTTTTAGAGCACCTCAACCTTAACCCCACACAGTCGTGTTTTTGAGAGTAACGTTCAACGACAGTTTGTAACTATAGGATCTAGAGGGGGTTGCCCCTTGGGCCACCACGAGGGATCCAAAGTCTACAATTCCGACGACACTAGATACAAAACCTTGCGAGGTGATAACATGATTCACTGATTGGCTAGAGGGGTTGACACCAAGTCTACACGGAGGCCAACAGTCCACTACATGAAGTCTATGAGTATCTTGAGAATACCATGTGCACATGCACAATGATTCGAACTGTTTTCATCCTTGTGTTCTCAAAACAATGATTTGTAAGTATTGAATATGTGTTGTAAGTATTATAAGTATTGTAAATATTGAATAGGAGATGTAAGTATTGAACATGAAATGTAAGTATTGTAAGTATTGAACATGATATGTAAGTATTGTAAGTATTATGTATAAGTTTCAAGTATTCTACATATTTATCAAATCTGTGTACAAATGCTTGCATAAAAGTATTGAACAATGATAATAGTTATGAACAGAAGCATGTTATAATCATAAGAAAATAAGTGGCATGTTTCTCATCCCTGTATATTGTAAAACAAAACAATTGAAAACGGGCAATAAATTCACCTATTTGTGTTGGTTTATTGACTTGCCTACAGTTATGCGCTCGTCGTTGGTATGATGTGTGTATTTAACCCTGTGTTTCATTGAATCTGTATTCATAACCAAAAGTATTTGTTTAGCTTGTTATCGAATACTACGCTGTTGATTAAGTCATTTAACTTGAGTTGAGTATATATTGCCAAATCCTTTCGTGTTATCAATATCAGGTTTAAGGTTTAGTCTTATTAAAAAGTTGTAGCATTATAAAAGATTTCAGTGTTCAAACCATCTTTAAAATAGTGATAACTCCATAAGTGGCAACTTTGCTTGCCCATGCATGTACGTATGCATACATGACATTCATGCAAGTACCATCAATACTATGAAGTTCATTCCCACACTTAGTCGTCTTAGCTTAGAAGTCATTGATATTATTAGGATCGAAATCCTTGGCTGTTCTAAGGAGTGTTGATATTGTTACACCCATTACTTAGCCGTTTTTAAAGAATACCTTCCGATCCTAATACGATCGATGCCCACTTGGTTCCATGACCTCGGACCTTTTGACTTGGTTGGTTTCGATCGACACATGTTCCGAAGTCCTTGGATGTCGTCGACCTTTTTATGTTTGAATGATTTGGGCCGAATTAAGGGGTGTCGACATTGTTAATGTCGATAAACCCTTGGCCCTTTTGCTGGAAGGGCCTTCGATACTTATAGTATCGACAGCAACTTAAGTCCGACACTGTAACACTCCGACCGACGGCGGAATCATCGGGATGCCACGAAGAATGTGCAGATTGTTCATAAGATCGTGGAGCAACTAAAATGTATCATCACATATCATTTAAAGCATTCAAATTAATTAAACAAAAATCATGTTCATAATGAATCATTTACTATAATTACATAAAATATGTAGCTAAGTTAACTAAATCATAGTCTTCAGCCGATCCAGTTAAATTGGCTATGTCCAAGATCCTATGTGATGATATGCAAAATCTGTAGAGATATCCTTTCTTACTTTGCTTCATTCCCTGAAATATGTATAAAAACAAGTGTCAACTACAAAAGTAGTTGATGAGCAATTATAGGTTTTCACACACCTAGAAATAATTGAATAATGTAAATAATGTACATATGAACTTTTAACAATATAACATTATGTGTGATTTCACTAACAAGCATACCAAAGTGATAATATCAATATGTTCTGACCTTATTTAGCATTACTAACAATGCTAAAGTAGCAAACAATCACCCGGGGGACCGAAGTCAACTCAATTAATGATGGGTCTTGTAACATCTGTAAAATTCCTAAAAATAATAACTATGGGTGTATATAGATAAATAAATTCTACATATCTTGATATATATATATATATAGTTATGTGTATATTAAATAGGGTATACGGTGGTATAACCAATAAGTATGAGTCACAATAAATGCCAAACAATGAATAAAGAAGTGATGTAGAAATGATATCAGAAAAGTACTGATATAAATAGTAAGATTCTTGTGCACATGATAAATATACTATTAAAGAAGGGGTGAAAGGGAGTAGGTACATATTGAGAAATAAGGAAATCTTGAAAGAGATAAGGTTTTGGGGTAAAAAGGGTAAATAAAGTAACATCCTAAATTGGGTTAAAAAACAACACACATAAAAAGGAGAGCCACCTCCCCAACCACTCATTTTCATCCAACTATTTTACAAAATTAGAAGTTATATCTCTCTTTCTTCTTTGGCGAATTTAGAATCAGGAAAATACCCTGTTTTCTCCAATCTCAGGAGCTACGCCGGAGCTCCAATCTGAATCGATGAAGAGGGATTACTGTTGCATGTCAAAATCTCTGCCTATGCTACTATGATCCTTGTCCTGGGCATGTAGAATTTTGATTTCTCTACCAGATTCCCCAATTTTGGGGAATGAATGAGGGTTTGTTGTTGTATATCAAGAATTCCGGTACCATAGTAATAGTAAGACCATAGTAGGATGTGGGATCACGCCCTTTCCCTACTTGTGCATATAGATTGGACATATATGGTTGAGGGTTTACTATAGCATGTCACATTCTTCTTCTAGATATAACTCCCTTACTACTTTATGATAGTGTAGAGTTGGTATTTATACTTGCTTGGATAAACGCCGATCAAAGAAGAATTTAGTGACGAGTGTCGGAAGATGATGTTATACCAACTCTGTTCATAGTCCATCCTTCAAGATGAAGGTATGGAGGAGCAACAGAGAAGGAGTTAAAGCACAATGTGGGGCTTGATTGATGAACAGGGGGGAAAGAATAGACAACACATCCATAGTTTAGAAATAAGGGAAGTTTAAAGAAGGGTAAGAACATGAAGAGAAAACCAAAATGAACAAATATGCATGATTTGGGAAAATTGTGAAATATATTGTATTCAAGTACCTAAAAATTATGTAAATGATATGAGTAAGTTGTAATGTATCAAAGAAAGAAATTTTGTTAATTTATTTTATATATTTAACTGTAAGGTTTGCAAAAGGGGAAAAATGGGCAAATGGATAATTTGTAAATAACAAATAAAAGAGGAAAGAAATCAGGAATAATCAAATTATAAGAGATAAAGGGATGGATGCAATTGTATCAGTTAACTGTTAAAGTTAAAGATATTACTTTATCAGACAGTGAACAAATACAAGTTAGGAAATGGACTGACAGATAATTGCGAATGAGCAAAGATAGACAATTGCGAATTAGCAATTTATATTTAGTATAATTGCGAATGAGCATGGATTGATAATTGTGAATGAGCAATCTATACTTAGAATATTTGCGAATGAGAAATCTATACTTAGTATATTTGCGAATCAGCATATACAAAATTGCGAATGAGCAATCTATACTTAGTATAATTGCGAATGAGCAATCCATACTTAGTATATTTGCGAATGAGTAAGGACATACAATTGTGAATGAGCAACTTATACCAAGTAAATTTGCGAATGTGGAAACACAGATTATTGCGAATGGGCAATATATACTTAGTATAATTGCGAATGAAACAAGATAAAAGTGAATCAACAAAACTATGTCTAGTTCATTTTACGAATATCACTTGTTCGTAAATAAGCAAAGAATGATGTGTAATTAAAAACGAATGTATACATGTATATAGGAAATTGAAGCTTGGTTATCAACTTAGGAAGGGATAAGTTGAAAAGACAACCAGTTGAGTTCTATGATGCTCTATTTATAATGCATTTGAGCTGGCATATACTATTTATATTAACTATTGTATAAACATGTAAAACATATACTTTCACTGATGATTGTGAACTCTGCAACAGATTAATGAAAGTTTTTTATTGTTCGTCTCATAGTGTTGAGATTTCACCTATTTCTCGAGGAGAGATAGGCCTGGCATGTGTGTCGATTTAGGGTGGTTGATTGATCAATTAGCTGTATTGGCTGGTGACGACCGGGCTGGCAGAGGGTGAACGTGACCCTAAGACAGTGACTTATTATTTTGTTTTGCTTAGTTCACTAATTTCACCTATGCTTTTATGAGTATGATTATAGTTCACTAGGTTTATTGGTTGTGTGTTCTTATATAAGAATCGTTGAACTATAAGTTATATTCTAAACTTTACCAAAAACATCTATGAATATTTTGATGATAAATTTAGAACACCCAGTGTAAAATGAACTTGATTTTGGGTTATGTGCCAGGTAACTCCTCAAAAGGAAAGGACAATGGAAAGGCCAAGGCGTAGGTTGGTGGTGAAGTTGGGGAAGACAACTCGTCAGATAACCGACTTCACCAATCTATGGATATGAAATTGATACTTTGTACTGAAACTTTTCTGTTTATATAAATTTTGGAATTGAAATGTATTAAGATTATTTAATGTTATTGTTGAACCAGGAATTCTACTATAAGTGTATTCGACTTTAGACTCTTAGGTCAAAGACACGGAATAAACTCCCTCTCAAGTTAAGCATATGTTCTCTTCACTTTTTTGTAAAGTTAACTATATAGAGAGTAAAAGAATGTAATAGCATAAGAAATTTTGGGAAAACTCAATCCATTCAGTGGTTAAGCACATAATTAAGGGATGTGGTTGAGGTTCATCAGTCCTTATTTTTCAACAATCTCCCTCTGGACTAATGAAGCCAAAACCACTTATTTTTGGCTCAGGTTCACTTTAATTTGATCCTTTAGGTCACACATAAATTGTAGAACCTTGTATTTTGCTTCTGCATTCTCTAAGGTCATATGCATCACCATTAATAAATTAGCTTCAGAAGGGTTTAAGATGGAGTACCAATCTGTGAAGGAGGTTCTTGAGCTGTTGTACCTCTATATTTTTATGGCATTAGTGTCTTCATCAAAGAACCATCTTTTGATCGCAGATTTAGAATGAGCAATTTGAAGAGGTTGCTTAGGAGGAGGTTTTTTTTTTGTTGAGGAGGAAGGTTTGGAGGAGGAAGAGGAGCCATGCTAGTTGAGGCCAATTCAAAAATTTCCTTCCTTTCGGGTTGGGATCTTTTGTTGATCATTGTTCTGACCAAAGCATGCTGGTTTGAGGTCTTCTTCAATCTCAAACAAGGGACTGAACTTGCCACCCAAGGATTGCTGTGAAGAACCAACATCAGGTTTCCCTAAGGTTTCATTCAATAGTTGGTCAACCATTGAATTTTGTGAGTCCCCGATCTCGGGTACCTCCCAGAGGTTGGTTATCATTATAACACATAGCTCTTAAACCAAAAACTTTCATAAATAGAAGCAGAAATTAAAACATAGTTTGTCAAAACATGAATTAATGTTTGAATTAAACATAAACGATTTCCAACACCATTGGATTCTCTATCTTGATGCCCGAGCTCCTTGCTTCCTCCTACCTTAGCTTTAACCTGACATACATGCTAAAATGTCAGCTTACGCTGGTGAGTTCTAGTTTTCATAAAATATCGCAACGTTTTGTTGAGTTAAAACATATTTAACATAAAACATCATTACATTCACATGATCCAAAACCTTTTCACATAAACATCATAAACCTTATCATCATACATCCACTGTCATTTACATGAACAGTGGCTTATGCCGGCACAAGGCTCCATACCCTGTTATAGTTAGGTTGACTCTCATACCCTGTTACAGTCAGGTTGACTCTCGTACCCTGTTATAGTCAAGTTGACTCTCATACCCTGTTATAGTCAGGTTGACTCTCATACACTGTTATAGTCAGGTTGACTTTCATACCCTGTCATAGTTAGGTTGACTTTCATACTTACCCAATACAAATACTAGAGCATCGTTCATACATATCCCATAAAAAATATGGGAACATCATCCATTCATCATACATGATATACTAGCATCATATCATCATTCATCATATCATCATGGCATCACAAACGTGTCATCCTAGCATTATATACATGTCATGCTAGCATCATCATCAAATCATAACATCATGGCATCATATACATATCATGCTAGCATCATCATCATCACACCATACTTTCATCCTAGCAACCTAGGATTTGCATCGTAACATCCTATAACAATCATCATACTTATCATCATAATAGCATGTCATCATCCTTCTCATCATCATAATTCATTAATCATGCATTCATTATACTTAACCTAATCTCATGCATATTTCATCATACATGAAGCACTCATCATCGTAGCATAGGCACATAGCATCATAAACATATTAACTTCATGTATGTCAGCCCAAAACATAAGTACACGTAAAGTGTTGAAATTGGGCATCTAGAACTCACCTGATAGTACTGTAGCTCTTATCCCTTAGCCAAACTCCCTTAGCTAAGACTCAAGAACCTACACCATTACATCGTCTCATTACATTACATTACCAAGGGAAGTTTACTAAGTTGAGTACACTAAGTTAAGTACTCTAATTGAGTACTCTAAGTTGAGTACTCTATTGTTAGTACTCTAAGTTGAGTACTCTAAGTTGAGTAAGTGAAGTTCACGAACTTGAGTACACAGAGCGAAGTTCACGAACTTGAGTACACTAAGTGAAGTTCACGAACTCGTGTACTCGTCTTTTCTTCATAAAATATCTTAGAAATCTATCCATGACTTTGGGGAGTTAGTTCTAGGTCACTTATGACCTTACTAACATATTGGAACCAAAAAGAAACAAACTTTCTGCATAAAGGCGTGACCTTTATGCATGTTTTCCTTTTTGTCTAAAAATCGAAACTTTCATGCACCAAACCCTTACCTGGTGTTAGATGATCCTTTCTGTAGCTTCCCATGCGTTTCGTCTTTCGTTTGGTCGATCAAAAGTTGTTTCTTGAAATTCTACAACCTGCCCTCTTCGAGTACTTGAGAGAGAATGCTTCCAACCAAAGGTTAGCACGTTTCCCAAGGCACTCATATATATAGGCAAGGTTCGCGAAAATGGAGTACACGAAGTGAAGTTCACGAAATTGAGTACCCTAAGTGGAGTTCACGAAATTGAGTACACTAAGTGAAGTTCTCTAAGTTGAGTACACTAAGTGAAGTTCACTAAGTTGAGTACACTAAGTGAAGTTCACTAAGTGAAGTTCACTAAGTTGAGTACACTAAGTTGAGTACACTAAGTAAAGTTCACTAAGTGGGTACACTAAGTGAAGTTCACGAAAATGGAGTTAGTGTACTTCCAAATTTCGTGATCTTTTGTTTGGTTGTTTTTTTCCATCTATTGCCGGCAAGTAAATTATCCGTTACCCATACGTAAGTTCAAATAATTTGTATAGAAAATTCGGGGTGTTACAAGTCTCCCCCCTTACAGTAGGTTTCGTCCCGAAACCTGCCTCGTTACATATCGAACAGATGAGGATACACCCTCCTCATTTCTTCTCCCGTTTCCCACGTAGCATCTGAACCCTTCCGATGCTTCCACTGAACCTTGACTTGTCAAACTGTTTTGTTATGTAATTGCTTCGCTTTCGTATCCATGATCGCGACTGGTTCTTCAATGTAGTTCAGTCGGTTATCCACCTCGGTGTCATCCAATGGAACATGTGTTTGCTCATCTGCCAAGCACTTCCTAAGATGTGACACGTGAAAAGTAGGGTGGATTCCATTCAGTTCCTCTGGTAGTTCTAGTCGGTACTCGACTTTCCCTACCCGTGCTTCTATTCGGAACGGTCCGATGTACCTTGGACTCAGCTTTCCTCTCTTTCGGAATCGAATGATCCCCTTCTGTCACACCCCCTGCACCGCGTGCGGAATCCACGGCGTGGTGATGATCGATGGTTGAATCATGCACAAGTATTGAATAAGAACAACCACAATGCATTACTAGTTTCATAACGTTTAGACAATTGTTTAGTTATAGACATTCTATCTATCTAGCAAAAGAATGACAACTACAGACCCAAAAATATTGTTTACAAAATAAGACTCAGACAAGACAATTAAACAATCAGGATTATGTGAGTTTCTAATCCATCCTAGCTTGTTTCTTCATCTTGTTCTATCTTAACTATGGTCTCATTAATTGTCCTTGTGAAGCTCTAAACCTGATTACCTGAAACACGTGAAAAGTAACTGTCAACTACTAAAGTAGTTGGTGAGAACAATAGGTTTAACATTTGTAAATATGAAGCTGCATTGTAAAACATATGTATAAAACATTGAATAAAAATAGCATGTATAGTTGCAACCCAAACTAACATCAAGTAAGAATAACGTGTGCAAACAACCTAATGACTGTCTACTAGAAAAGCCAACATATAATCAAGTCCCAAACTACGTTTGGAGTCAGAAAAAGTAGTCAGCAAACGCATTCAACACGAGATGTACTAACGAGTTTATTCAGAAGACAATCTCCGTGTTGACGTACACGGTCAATATGACCTATGCTGGTAAAGTTAATTAGCAGCAGATCCATATTACCGTACGCATCCAATCTGTAGTTAGTTTTTAAAACAAATTTAAAACGCTAACCACAGCCTTGGCGTAACCAAAATGTGTCCCGTTTTCCCTTGTTGTGATCACCCAATACTAACGTTATAAGAATAAGAATAAGATGGAATAAGTGTCTTGATGTGTGGATAAGTTTGTTCACAACGATGAACACCATGCTTTTGAATACTTTGATTGAAAACCCTTGGTTGAATACCTTAATTGATTACCATGATTTGAAAACCTTGCTTGAATACCATGATTTGAAAACCTTTGATTGAATACTATTATGAAAACTATTGATTGAATACCTTGTTTGAAACCCTTGATTTAATACTGAGAATAGTGTCCTTGTATAATAACAAGGTTTATAAAAATTATTTTATCGATAGTACAAATTTATAGTAAAAGAGTTTATAAAAATTATTCTTTAAAAGCGTTTAACATTTATAAAACCATTTTGTGTAAAACAGTTTAGAGAACCTTTTATAAAACTTTTTAGTAGAAAATGTATAACAGTTGATAAAACCTTTATAACAATTGATAAATCCTTTTGAATACATGATAAATCATTTAAAAATAGTTGAGAAATCCCTTGAATTTGTAAAATGAACCTGTATTGGTTGAAAAGTAGCATGAATCATGTATATGAAATATGATTGTATAAAGAGTGTTTGGTCACGTGTTCCACCCCAAAACAATTGCAAAACAGTAAAAGAGAGGCTAATGTTCTCACCTAATAGCAGTAGACTCTGGACCTGTACAAGTAGCAAATAGCAAGCAACAAGACTTGTAACTGATTCCTATATCATTGTAATCATACATATAATATAAGATTTACGATTGTATATACTTTGATCGATTGATTGACTTATGTGACTTGGTTGACTTGTTAATGATTACTTCTTAAATAACTTGTTCTCATGTTTTAGAAAATGTTATATGAACTTAGAAGACTTGACTGAATCGTTTGAATAACCCTTGATTATGAAAAGAACGTGTCATGTTATTTTATACATACCCTTGTTATGCATAATAAATAACATGTGTTTATGAATACAATAATCCCTTGATCCCATGTATTCTTTGAAAAGGTTTGTGTGTTTAAGCCTTAGTGAACATAATATGACATTATTCTTAAGTTAAGTTAAACTTAACTAGAATGAAATCAATCCACAGTCAGTTGGATCAGTTTAGGGTTAGATTACCCTTAACGACCCCTTAGAGCTACTTGATCATTCGTAAGTTCACTAGTTGTGTAACTTGGAAAAATCCTTAGGCTTTAAAACTTGGTTTTTCATAATTTTCCTGCTCGTACGAATGAGTCTTCATTAGCATGGTAGAATCATACGAATGAGTCTCTGTCATTCAAGCTAGACGTGTGAATGAACACTAAGTCCGAATGAAGCTCTCGTGCGAATGTGGTATCATTCGCATGTGCTCGTCATGCGAATGAGCGGTTCATTCGGGCAACAAGTCCATTCGTCCATATGCCCATTCGTACTTAATTTCAGGCGAATAAGAGACTCTTTCGGTCCAGTAGATTCAGGCGAATGAGCTGTTCATTCGTATGATAGCCCATTCGGTTGGCCATTCGCACGAGACGTAAATCAGCCATGGGAGATGGCGGTTTCTTCTTCCAGCCCTCAAATCCACTTAACAACCATATTCCCAGACTTTCCAAGTGTTCTCAAGACCTGTTTACTGAGTAAAAAGGGCAGAATCGCGATTTCAAAACGAAGAAGATGATTAATAGTGTAATACCTTCAACGCAACAACTTCTATCTAAGATTCCGGCCAAAATACTTCGAATCAACTCCGATCCCTTGTACTTCTAGATTCCACTCGTCGAGACGGTCATTATGATATATTATATGCGAGATTTGGTTAAGAAACGAAGAAGTTATGGTCGATTTAGTGTGACTTTTCTAGTAAAAGAAGGGATTTCGGGAATTTAGAGAGAGAGAGTGTAATGAGGGCTGCAAGTTTTTGTGAAAATGAAAGGAAAATGTAAAATCCCGTTTTGTATATATTAATAATATTACTCTCATTTATAATCAAATTATTATTATTCAAATATATAATAAAAAAACGATCAATTAAAACGTAAAATTTCGTCTAATAATATAAAATATTTATTTTAAAAAATATGATCATTCGAGAGTATAAAAATATAAATGAGCATTTAAAATTCGTAGCATCCATTTAAACGAATAGGTCGGATAAAACAATTATTAGAAATAATCAATGTTTAAACAATCGTTAAGTTTAGTCAAAAGTTGGTTAAATAATAATAATTGTATTAAAATATATTATATTTGATCTTTCTCCATTTTTAATGAAACTTAGGTCAAAACATAGAAAAAATGAACATGTTCTATCCGTATATTTATAATTTTATAAAACGTGATATTTTAATTGTTATAAGAGAAAAACAAAATTTAATCTAAATTAATTATAATAATTATTATAAACAAAAAGAAAAAAGAAAAATTTTATGTAAGTGCACGTGTGCTGTGCGCTATAAAAAAAATTAAAACAATTATAATAATATGAATACTTATCCGTACATGCATATACATATATTATATATTCATTAGAGATTTTTATGTCTTCATCGAAAAACAATTATGAAAACACATGAATATCAGTCGATGGCGATAAAATCCAAACTTTTAAATTTGTTCGTGAAGTCGTTTGAATCAATATTAAGAGGTCGGTTCACGTTTAGGTATGTATTCTTTTACTTACTCATAAATTTAATATTATTGTATGTTATAGTGTTAGGATTAAGATCCGATCCTATTTATACAAATATGATGTTAAACTTATGATCTATATTAGGAACAGTTTATAAACGTATAAGGAATCATCCTTGCAAATAATTATAATGATAGATTAAGCAGAAACGCTGCCCAAAGTTATCCCAAGAAGTTCTAAGCTGTCACCCAGCCAACCAAAAATCCAGGTGAATACATTTTACTTCTTTTTAAATATAAATTCATTTTTGAGCATTGTTTGTTTAAACTTTGACGCATAAAGGGATACTACGTGACCAGCATTTAGGGTATTAGTATACGTATGATTTGCAAATCGTATCCGCATATGGGTGAAATTCCCATACGTGGCTGGTACAGGTGGCTGGAGGGTTAAACGTAAGACGTACTCCGCAGGCAACCTAACCAGTGACCAGCTGTGGGCTGGAGGGAACAAAACGTAAGACGCGTTGCGCTGTAGTTCCTAACCAGTGACAGTTATAAACCAGTGTATTCAGTAGTTGTATCGATCAGTGAAATAACCTGCTAAATGTGTAGTATTTCCATTATTAATTATGGTTAAAGGATCGAACATGCTATGCTTACATATCGAGTCTGTTATTTGTATTAACCAACATTATGTTGACGTTTTATTTTCAAAAAAAACTTTTCAGGTAATAATGAAATGTAAAAGAGAAGCAAGATTATAGATTCTTGGCCTATGATGCCTTGAATAGAATCTTGTGGTGAGACCATGGAGCTATTGGAGCTATGCCTCCAAGTCATGTATAAACCGGATATTATAAAATGATTTGAAATTACGCGTTTGTGAAAATTCGGTTTACAATAATATGAAATGATGGTGTTCATACCTATGCGTATGAAATTTTAGGAAATCCTGAAAAGTAATTTTTGAAAAGTTATTATAAATAACGAAAAGTGGTTTTTCATACCTATGCGTTTGAATCATTTGTAGACGATGAAATATCGTTTCACATCTATGCATGTGAATTATTTATGAAGTTTGAAAAATAACGATTTTCACTGCGTAAAATTTTGAATTCATGAAACAACGCTTCCTCAGAAACATATGAAACAGAAAAATAAACTCTGACCGAGACTGTATTTATCAATGAAACCAATCGGGTCGCAGTGCCCGGGTCGCCGAGAGCGCCCGGGGTGTGACAGAAAATATGGGTTTTTATGCCCCGATTGGTTCTCCGCGTGTTTGGTCTTGCTCGGTGTCGGTTTCGCGTATTTTTTACGCGCGCGTTGTTACTATTACGTAATTAAATATTTCGAATTGTAACATAGTTTTTCTTGAATTGTTTTTGATGAGTTTCAAAATTGTAAAATGTAAAATAAAATATTTTACTTATTTTTACTTTTCGTTCGTAGTCAGACCGTTAAACGAATATAATTACGTGTATACCCATAATTACGTACGTTTTTGGTCATTTTACGTATTTATTGATGTTTACTCGTAATTATAGGTTCGACATTCATATCATTACGAATCGTCACCCATAAGGATACTCAGTCTCGCTCACGCATTACGATTTGTTTAATTGATTTGTTTGTCATACTATTCGTCATAACACTACGCACTAACATTATCCTATTACACCGAACGCAGTATATGTATAGGGCATGCGTAGAGTCCAGTTACCTGCCTTATCAGTCGCCAGCCCACCACTGTTTCGATATAATACAATACTGTTCTTGCCTAGCGTAATCGACTGTAAATAAATAATATATATACTTGTTCCTAATTAAATAAGATCCTATAACACACAAACACAAACATGAACACATGAATCACATTGACATACTGAGTAGGAATACACATTGTTCTATCACTGTTTACGACTACCATGCCTAAATGTACAAATGTTACACCTTCCATGGTGATACTTTCAGCAACATTCGATCGCCAACATCAAACTCTATCGGTCTTCTGCGTTTGTCTGCGTATGACTTTTGGCGATCTTGTGCGGCTTTCATTCGTGCTTTTATCGCTCGTAACTTTTCTGCCATATCAATCACGGCAGCCTTGTTTCCCATATCCTTCTGTCCAACTTCACCCCAACATCAAACTCTATCGGTCGTACATCGCCTTTCGTACAACGCCTCATATGGGGGCATTCCGATACTAGAGTGGTAGCTGTTATTATACGAAAAGTCCACTAATGGCAAGTGGTCATCCCAGCTCCCTAGAAAATCGATAATGCATACCCTAAGCATATTCTCCAACGTTTGAATAGTCCTTTCAGACTGTCCATCCATTTGGGGGTGATAGGCGGTGCTGATCATCAGTCTCGTTCCCATATCATCATGAAACTGCTTCCAGAATCTGGAAGTAAACCTCGTATCCTGATCTGACACAATGGAGATAGAAACTCCATCTCGGGTCACAATCTCTTTCACGAACAACTCAGACAACCTTTCTGGCGTATATGTTTCCCTAATTGGAAGAAAGTGTGCAATCTTCGTCAGTTGGTCCACAATCACCCATATGGTATCATGTCGTTTAGATGTTCTTGGTAGCTTGGTGATGTGTTCCCATTTCCATTGTAGTACCTCAAGAGGTTGCACATATCCATACGGTTTTTGATGTTCAGCCTTCACTTGCGCACAAGTAAGGCACTTGTTCACATACTTCATCACATTAAACTTCACACCCGGCCACCAATAATCCTTTCGAAGATCTTGATACATCTTCGTTGCACCGGGATGCACAGAATAACGTGATTTGTGGGCTTCCTCTAAAATTCTCGATCGAATGTCCCCATTCCTGGGCACCCACATATGACCGAATCGTACTTTCACACCGTGGTCATTGTCTTCCAAGTTCTTGACTTGCCCGAAGACACGTTCAAAACCCACATTCTCTTCTTTCAGTCCTTCATGTTGCGCCTGCTTGAGCTCGTCCAGAAAGTCCGGCATTATCACCAAACTATACGATTTTACTCGCATGGCAGGATGATCAGTCTTGCGACTCAAAGCATCTGCCACCACATTGGCCTTTCCCGGGTGTTATAAAATATCACAGTCGTAATCCTTTAGCAGCTCAAGCCATCGTCTCTGCCTCATGTTCAAATCCTTTTGCTCAAAGAAATACTTCAAGCTCTTATGGTCGGTGTAGATGGTACTCCTTACCCCATACAGATAGTGCCTCCATATTTTCAATGCAAACACCACTACAGCGAGCTCAAGATCGTGGGTTGGGTAGTTAGCCTCATAAATCTTTAGCTGGCGCGAAGCATAAGCAATCACCGTTCCCCGTTGCATCAGTACACATCTCAACCCTTGTCGTGATGCATCGGCATACACAACAAAATCATCATTTCCATCCGGCAGTGCTAAGACAGGAGTTTGGGTAAGTTTCTTCTTTAGCACTGAGAACGCTTGTTCTTGGTTCAGGCCCCATTCGTACTTTACATGTTTCTTCGTGATCTTTGTCAGCGGCGTCGCTATCTTGGAGAAGCCTTGAGCAAATCTCCTATAGTAACCGGCCAAACCAAGAAAACTAGGTACTTCCATAGGTGTCTTCGGAGGGCTCCATTTCATAACCGTTTCAACTATAGCTGGATCTACCATAAGTCCTTCTGGGTTCACCACGTGACCCAGAAACTGTACTTCCCGTAACCAGAAGTAAGGCTGGCAAAACGGGTCTTAACGGGTTTTAACAGGTTTCAGACGACATGATTAATGCAAATATAAACATGAAAAAGACTTGTGTAACACATGGTTTGGTGATTTAAGCATGAAAGTTCTATATTTTATGTAACAAAAAAGAAAAATGATAAAGTCTAGCCTGTTAATTTTTATTATTTTTAAAAGTGTAAAAAATCGAATAGTAATTTTTTCGCTAAACATGTATAATCGTGTCTTAACAGGTACCTATTTTGCCAGCCCTATCCAGAAGGCGCATTTGGAGAACTTACCAGAATGTTTCTCTTTCCTCAGGATCTCCAATACCTCTTGTACGTGGCAAGCGTGGTCTCCCTCGTTCTTTGAATAAATCAAAATATCATCTATAAACACTGTCACCGATCGGTCCAGCATCGGTCGACATACTCTGTTCTTCAAATCCATAAATGCTGCAGGAGAATTTGTCAATCCAAATGACATAACGAGAAACTCGTAATGTCCATAACGTGTACAGAAAACAGTCTTTGGAATATCCTGCTCTCGAACTTTCAACTGATGGTAACCGGATCGGAGATCTATCTTTGAGAACCAGCTTGCACCTTGCAATTGATCGAACAAGTCATCTATTCTAGGTAGAGGATACATTTTCTTTACAGTCAGCTTATTCAGTTCCCGGTAGTCGATACACATTCGCATGCTTCCATCTTTATTCTTTACAAACAGCACCGGTGCTCCCCACGGAGAGACACTCGGTCGTATAAAACTTTTATTAAGGAGTTCTTATAGCTAGGTTATCATTTCCTTCATTTCAGTGGGAGACAAACGGTAAGGTGTTTTGGCAACAGGTTGTGCCCCCGACATTAAGTCGATTTGGAACACAATTTCTCGTTCCGGTGGTAATCCAGGCAATTCCTCAGGGAATACATCAGGGAAGTTACGCACCACGGGTACATCATCAATCGTTCTCATATCCGTACGTTCCTCAATCACGTAGGCCAAGTAGGCTACACACCCTCGCCTCATCATAACATCAGCCTTGATCATCGAAATGATCTTCGGTTCATATATCGCTTTATCCCCATGAACCGTTACGGAGATCCCATCCATCGTATGTAAACATATAATTTGTTGTCGACATATAATGTTAGCCTCGTATTTGGCTAACCAGTCCATACCCAAGAATACATCGAAACCTCCCAAGGTTATAAGAAACAATCGTACTAGAACCTATCACCCTCTATCTCAACATAACAATCATCTATAGCCTCAGTCACCCTGGTCATTTTACCAATCGCCGTCTCTACATCAAATACCCGATCTATCTTCTTAACCTTCCTAGATAACCCATCACAGAATGTAGAAGATACAAAACTCATAGTGGAACCTGAATCAAACAATACAGAAGCAGGAATATTGTTAAGAAAAAAGGTACCTATGACCACGTCCGGGCCCTCAACAGCATCATCCTTTGTCATCGTGAAGGCTCGTGCTTTAGCCTTCTGCTTCTGCTTTCCTTTCTCCTCTTTCTTACCCGAGCCTGAAGCATCGACCCGTGGTTGCCTGTAATCCTTGGACAGATGTGCAAACCGGTTCAATTGTAGCATCTAGTGGCACTCGGGCAGTTGCTGGAAAAATGCCCCGTCTTTCCGCATCGAAAACATAAGTTAAGGCCCACCAAGCACTATCCGGTGTGAATTTTA
The DNA here is from genome assembly GCA_009363875.1 of Mikania micrantha. Classification (NCBI taxonomy): domain Eukaryota; kingdom Viridiplantae; phylum Streptophyta; class Magnoliopsida; order Asterales; family Asteraceae; genus Mikania; species Mikania micrantha. The sequence continues at coordinate 40,859,000 of CM018696.1, forward strand.
CCACACTTGTTGCATCGGTTCGCATCCTCACGCTTCACCTTTGTGCCTGAAAACTTTCGTTGGTCTGTTCGACCCCTCTTAGTCCCGGAGGACTCCTTCACCCCGGTTTCCTCTTTCACTGGCTCATCAGCCATCACATCATCCCATACAATACCACTGAGTTAAACGGTGGAGTCAAAGGTCTTTGTGGCGTTTGCTTTCACATGAATCCTGACCTTTGGAAGCAAACCCTCCATGTACAACTTCACCCTACGTTCCTCAGCAGAAAGAAGGCGAGGAACAAGTCTGGCCATCTCATTAAATCGTGAAGTGTACTACCTGTGGTTCAGGCTCCGCGCTTTCAGCACTAAAAATTCCCTTTCAACTTTATCCAGCTCATTCTTGGGACAAAAATGTTTAGTGACCAGCTCTTTCTGTAGATTTGGTGAATCAATTCAGGATCGAATCAAGAAGTTCTATGAACAATCAAACACGTGCGGAATCCATGTTTAATCTCTAAAGAATCAAAGAAGAACAAGTAATTTCATAAACATCTTCTTGTATTAATCAATCAATTGATTACAAATCTTTCACACAGAAAGTTTCTCACACAGAGAATACACACTCAGGTTTTCTGAAATTCTCAAAGTTCTGTAAGAAGCTTACAAAAAATCAGACAAACCTTCTATATATGCACAGCTTCTGTCAGCCGAACCTATCATTAGCCGAACCTCTAGGTTCGCCAGCCGAACCTTGAGGTTCACTGGGCGAACCTAGGTTGCCTAACCTATATGTTCGCCAAACCTTTCCAAAGCTATAGGTTCGCCAAACCTATTAAAGAAATAGGTTCGCCGAACCTGCCTAGGTTCGTGGGCCAGACGAACCTATGCAAATCCTTTACAACTTAAACTTCACAAAACTTTCTATAAATTACATTTTGAATAGCAACCTATTACAAATATGCACTAACAAACTCCCCCTTAATATGTGCTATCAAAAATCTTCAGTCTTGACCTTCAGCTTTGTCTTCAGTCTTATCTTCAACCCCCTTGTTTCTCCAACAACATTATCCACCGCTCGTATTACAACCGAACGAGGAATCTTTGCTAATCTCTCAGCCTCCAACTTGGCATCCCTTTCATCTCTTTCCTTCTGAATTTTCATCAATTCAACATATAGATAGTTCACCTCTTCCCAATTGCATCCTGAATGTATACCCAAAGTATAACACATTCTAGCAATGGTCTGAAACTGAACCGCCATATCTTTATAGCTTATTCCATAATCATGATAACCATCAGCTGAAAAAATCTCAGCCATGTTAAGCAAATCAATATCATCCTTAGAACAATTGACAATCCACACAGGATCCAACATTCTGATTACTCTCCACTGATCGTCTTGTTTCAACAAGATTACTGCTTCAGCTATCTGTTCATCAAAAAACCAGAATTTGAAATAGGATTCCAATTCTGTTCGATCATTCTTAGCCTTGGTCTACTAAACACTTTCGGCTTGGGATATCCATGTATCTTATCTTTAGCTTGAGGAGATAACAAACTCCATCCAGACCTAGCTTCCTTCTTCAGTAACTTCTCAAGCGTTTCATTGTGTTTGGTCTGAATAGGCTTGATCATCTTCAATCTGGACAATGTCATGCATTCAAAAGATGGTAAACTCATTAAGTCTAAAACTTTGCCAAAATACTTACACCCATCAGTTTGTTTTACCACATAACATCCTTTATTAGCAAGACTTCCTGGAATGTTGTGAAAGTAACCATAAATAACAATTCTTCCAATCATCTTCGACTTGGATCCAAGCTTAAATCTTTTGAATTGTTTAGTTTGGTTGTCTTGAACTTTGTCGTCTATCACTTCAATCATCTGTTTGAAGATATATAAATGATCAACAATATACTTCGTTTCATCTTTATTTTCTTTCAAGAAATCCATGTTAGTCTTTTCTTTAACTTTAGCCAATGAAGTCTTTGACACACCTCCAAGTTCAAAAATCTTCTTTAAAGTATTCATGTTGTATAAATCTTCATCCATTATTTCATCTCTCTCAAAATCAAATAAATCCAGAATATCCTCTTGCTCTAAATCAAACATTTGATAAGCATCAAAATCAAACATATCATTAAAATCTTTTGTAGAATAGCCTCCTGTTATTTCACCTTCTTCTAAGTCTTTGTCAACTGAAATCTCAACAATCACTCTCTGCAAGTTAATATCAGAATGTAGTTTAAAGAGATCAAGAAATGTGGGCAAAGAATAATCAACAACTTTCTGATATTCCAATTCAGTCAAATCTTCAACTTCAACATCATTACAATCAGTAGTCTTATCAGAAGATACAACACTAACAGGAGTAGCATCCACAACAATTTTTGACGAATCATACAAAACAATAGCTCCAGTCTGTGAATTCAGCTCACCAGACCCACTCTCACCACCTAAATCACCATCACCATCTTCATCATCATCATGATCATTCAAATTTGGATGTACATCAACATCAGAATCATCATAGTCTAACTTCTCCTCCTCCTCTTCTTCTTCTTCATCATCATCCACATTCACATACACTTTCTCAGCACCTGAAGCTTCAGCTTGAGAATCTTGAACTTTTAGCTCATCAATCTTCTGCCTTAAATCACTATTCTGATTCTGCAGCTCTACAATATCACCATTCTGAATCTCAATCATGGATTCCAAAGAAGAAATTCTTTCTTTCATTTGCTTCTTTTCAGCTACATCTTCCTCTCTCCATTTCATCAGTTGAGCAATTTGAGCTTTCATCTCATCTAACTCATTTGTTCCTGATGAAGATGGTTGATCAACTTTAGCTTTCTCTTTCTCCATCTTGTAAAAATCAAACTCTTTTGACAGCATTGAGATTCTTCTTCTGAGCTCTGTGTCATCATAATTCATAGTAAAATCCATACCCAAATCATCTAAATTATCATATAGCCCTTTTGAAACAAAATCATCCTGAAATAGAGTTTCCGGCAACGATGTAGTCACTGTAGTAGAATCTATAAATGATGGTACAAATGAAGCAACGTTCACATATTCAGGAGTTTGCCCTAAGCCTCCTGTAACTGTAGAAACAGGTACTGACTCAGTAGAAGCAGAAACATTAACAGTTGGAGATGAAACATGAACTGCAGCAGGTGAAGAAGATGTGATAATAGGTGAAGAAGAAGAAACAATAGAAGTGACAACTGATGAAGATACTATGATCTTATATACTTTGGTCTTCTTCTTGGCATATGGACCTTTTGCCATTCTCTTCTTCTTCTTAGGTCTAGAAGATTCAGGCTTTTCAACTTCAAAACTGGGATCAGCCTTTTCTTCTTTTGCTCCTTCTGATTGTTCAGTAGCAGGCCTCTTCTTTAGTCTTTTAATCACTGCACTCCCCATCACAATAGTCGTCACACCCTGAGCTGGCGGGACGGATCGCGTTCCCGGCCGGGCGGAAGGTTCTCGGGGCGCGATATCATGAGTGATAATCGTGATGATCAGATTTTTTACATAGCATCAATGTTAAGAATAACTAAAGCACAATAAAGCATTAAACTAGGATTACAAAGTTAAATTACAATATCAATGTTCAGTAATTTAACCCGGTAAACCTCTCCAAAAGAATCAATTGTTTTCTATCTTGTAACTGTACAAGACATCAAAAGTGATTCGTATCAATAAAAAAAACGTGCTTTCAAAAGTTAACTAGGTCCTCTATCTGGGCAGCCTAGCATGCAATCCTGAAGCATTAGCCTATTCCTGTACATCACCTGAGAAAGCATGTAAGAAAATAAAGTCAACACAATGGTTGGTGAGTTCATATAGTTTATAAGTTTTTAAAAAAAATAGTTTTAGCAAACCTCTTTCGGTAAAACCTTAACCTCATTAACATCACGTGTAATATCCAAATCGGTATGCTTATATATAGAGCATACCCCTGAGTCGAGCCTACAACCTGTCCAGACGCCGTCCCATCACATACCAATCCACATATGACACTGTTGTTAATGATAATTAAGCATCTTACCTACCATTCAATCCAGTCTCCGTTATAGCTTCAGTGTACTGCTTAATAGGTTATAAGTTTATAGAATTCAAGAGTATTAGCTTTAGAATAAGTTTTACAAGCATCATAGTTTCACACATCATAGTTTAGCTTTCACCAATCTCATGTGTGGGTACAAGCTCTGCTCTAGCAATGTTTAGCAATTACGTAGTCCACGGCTAGATACAAGCTCTGCTCTAGCAGTGTTTAGCCATTACGTATCTCATGAATTGGTTTAAGCTTAGCTTCCGAATAGTCTAGCAATTACGTGTCTCCTATATAAAGATACAAGCCCTGCTCTAGCAGTGTTTGGCAATTACGTAGCTCATACATAGACACAAGCTTTGCACACACAAATAGTTTAGCATTTACATATCTCTTATAACATACACAAGCCCTGCTCTAGCAGTGTTTGGCAATTACATGTCTCTTATATAGATAACAACTTAGCATCGACATAGTTTAGCTTCCACGTATCTCAATGCATGGGTACAAGCTCTGCTCTAGCAGTGTTTAGCAATTACGTAGTCCATGATTAGATACAAGCTTAGCATTTCGCACACAATCATAGCTTTGAGCATATAGTTTTAAGCATTAGCATATAGTTTGAGCGCATAATCCATAACATTAACATCGCGTATATAGTTTAAGCATAGTGTTTATAGCATAAGTCTTGAGCATATAGTATGAGCATTGAGTTTATAGCATAAGCATTAAGCATATAGTTTAAGCTTTAAGTTTATAGCATAAGCATCGAACGTGAAATCTGAGCATAGAGTTTGTAGCATAATCATCAAGCACATAGTTTAAGTCTTAGTCTTTAGCTTCCAAATAAGTGTTTCAAGCATAAACGTTTGTATAAGCATCATAAGTATGTTTAAAAACATTAGTAAACATTTCAATATTTTCTTAAAATGTATAACATGCTTCTCAGTCCCGAAGTAAAAACAAATATGTTTGAAAAGGGACAAATGAACTCACCTTGTGTTTGTAGTGGTTGACTAAGTAAAATCAAGAATGTGCGCGCTCGTTGCTGTGTTTATAGTAGTTTTCACAATCCTGTATATATATCATGTTGTTTGCAACTTATAAGTACAAGTTGTAATGATTCGTGTTCATGTATGTGTTAGCCCTAAAGTAGGCTAACACTTGTGAGTCTTGGTTCTCATTCGGCCCTAAGTTACTTATTATAGAGGTGTGTGACACTTAACCCAATTAGTTTAATGTTAGCTTTCTTGTTCATTTGATTTGATCATTGTCCTCATTTGCCAATATTCTGTGAAACCAAACCTTAGACTGTAGGAAGTTCATTAGTTTTCAAAACATTATCACCATATTAGTAGTTTAAGTTGTTAATCCGAAGCAATTTTGTGTTAAGATTCACTAATGCAATCATTTGTCCTAGTTCAACTTAGGTGGGCCGAAGTCAACTTGGGCTGAATGTAGATGGTCCTTGGGCCATTTGTGTCTTGTGGGCTTAGGCCAATTATCATGGATCATTAGCATGTGTGTGGGCCGAATAGGTTACATGGGCTTATTCCAATTGAAGTGGTTGAGCCATGTAGGCATATGGGCCAATTTATTGGGCCGAGACTCGTCATGAACCAACCCATTCAGGTGAGCCGTAGCAAACGAAATGGGCCGATTAGCATCACTCGAATCAACTCAGTTGGTTGTGCTAGTCTAATCATAGGTTGGGCCAAACCACATCACCGTGGGCCTACTACATCCCTTGGGCCGGTTCTCATGGGCCAAATGAAGTAATTTGGGCCTTGTGTGTGGGTAAACCAAGTCTTTTGTAAGACCCCAAACCCGAGAGGTCCTACAGTTGGTCATTCATAGCATTAACATAGTTCAAATAAACTGAAAGGTCTTAACATTGCAGCGGAAAGTCATAACCATCAAATCCTAGCCATAATTAAACAAAACCAAACAAGTTCAAACAGAATTTAAAATATCTAAAACAGAAAATGCTAGTCTTCAAACAGTATGGGTAGTTTTTGCAATCAACCGAGAGATCTCATCCTAGCATAGTTACCTGAAATTCAATCTAATATACATGCAAAAGTCAGCGTTGCTGAATGAGTCCTAGGTTTTGTCATAAAGATTCATAATTAAATAATTATTAACATAAAATGCACATATAAACACATAGAGTAGTCAATGCACAAGTCTGCGATCCATAATTGCACAAGGGTAGTACAAACATAAGTTATGGTACTACTAGGGACTCTCTTCATCCTACATCAGGTTACTTCTTCCCCAATGTGACACAAAGGTTACTTCTTCCCTTTATGTCATTAATAGGACTTCTAGTCAAATTATAGGTTACTTCTTCCCTATAACAAGACCCTGCGTAATGACCCGGCTCGTACATGACCATAAATCACATAGCACATTCATCTCATAGCATTATTTGCATACACTAAATAGTTTATAAAACTTCAGATAGCAGCATAATCATGTACACATATTAACACAACTTTAAAATAATAACTATTCATCACATCTCAAATTTTAACATAAACTAGCATGTATATTAGCCCAAAACGTTTAAAAATTATAAACAATTTAAAAGAGGGCGTCTAGAACTCACCTTGGTCCAAAGCTCGTGTCCTCAAAGACTAAGCAATAACAGAAAAGCTCGGTCCTATGTAAAGCCTATTGACCTACACAAGATTTTCATGCTTTAACAAATAATCTAAATACTCATACTCGTTACCCAAACTCAATTAAGACTTGGTTTAGGCTTAAAGAAGCTTTTTACAACTTCAAATTTATCCTAAACACACCTACTTATAATTTAATTTATTTATACATGAACTACATGTAATAATTTAAACCAACACACATGCATACACACATGCATTTGAAATTTAATAAACACACACACAATTAAATACCCTACCCATTAGCCACCCACACCCTACGCATTCTGTCATACACACACACACACTCATGCACATCCATTGTTGACTCACACACACCAGTTCATATTTACGAAATTCTCATGATCAGTTCACGTTTTTCGCATATACATACATATCATTCAACCTTACTCATGCAAACCTAACCATCCTTATAGTTCATTATCCTCTGTTTCATGATCTAATTCGCTCACGTAACTCTCGCTATTCACACGATTAGGATCATCATTTTGAAGATAATTACCAACGCAACCCGTGTAAAACCTGAACTAGTTTCGTGTTAATTACACGTGTTTGCTAGTCGAATTTGCACCGAAACAACTATCGTAATCACCCGAATATTAAGAAAGAAGCGAAAGTGTGTACCTGATATGTGATTAACCTTCTCTTTAACACCGATCCAATCCACGATTACTAACCGATTAACAAACGTAAACCAGAAAAACCTAGTAATCATGCGCACGTTAAAAACTGTACGGTATAATAAACGAACATTACTGATGAGTTCCATAGATCGAACGTTACCTGTACCGATGGATACGTTGAAAGCAATTATGTTTTCTCTTTCGTTCTTCTTGGTCGTCGCTCAATCAAAAGGTGAATATAATTGCCGTTCAAAATCCAGATCGTGAGATTGTGGTGGTGCATTAGGGTATGGGAAGTTAATCACCTTATTTACACTTAGACACCTTGAATTACTTTCAAGGTCTTTAAGAAAAGAACACATTTAATCCCCTTCATTCATTCTTTTTTTTTTTTTTTTTTGTTTAGCCACAACTTTACAATAATGTAAAAATTAGAAATTGGGATGTTACAAATCTACCCTCCTTATAATAGGTTTCGTCCTCGAAACCTGCTATATAGAGAATAACTCCGGGTAGAGCTCCCTCATTTCGTCTTCAGATTCCCAAGTGGCCTCAGAACCCTTCCTGTGCTTCCATTGTACTTTTACCTGTTTTATCACCTTATTTCGCAATTGTTTCACTTTTCGGTCTAGTATCGCGACAGGTTTCTCTATGTAGTTCAACTTTGCATCAACCTCAATATCATCAAGAGTCACATGAGCCTCCTCATCAGCTAAACACTTCCTGAGATGTGATACATGAAAAGTAGGATGTATACCGCTAAGTTCATTAGGTAATTCCAACCTATAAGCAACTGCTCCGACACGAGCAACTATTTTGAACGGTCCATTGAATCTAGGACTCAACTTCCCACGTTTTCGAAATCTAATGATACCCTTCCAAGGAGAAACCTTTAACATGACTTTATCTCCAACTTCAAACTCTATCGGTCGACGTCTCTTATTTGCATAGGCTTTCTGTCTATCTTGTGCTGCTTTCATAAAAGCCTTTATCTTACCAAGTTTTTCAGTCGTCTCCTCAACCACTTCAAGACTATCCAATTGTTGTTTCCCAATGGTATCCCAACAAATAGGAGTTCTACACCTTCTTCCATATAACATCTCATAGGGTGGCATTCCAATGGTAGCATGGTAACTGTTATTATATGAAAATTCCACCAAAGGTAAGTGATCATCCCAACAACCTCCAAAATCAATTATGCACGCCCGTAACATATCCTCCAAAGTTTGGATGGTCCTTTCAGACTGACCATCCGTTTGGGGGTGATAAGCTGTGCTAATGTGCAATCTAGTTCCCATCTCATCATGAAATCTTCTCCAGAATTTTGAAGTAAATCGGGTGTCCCTATCTGACACAATTGAAACTGGCATTCCATGCCTTGCTACTATCTCCTTAATGAACAATCCGGCAAGTTTCTCAGAATTGTAAGTCTCTCGAATTGGTAGAAAATGCGCACTTTTAGTCAACCGGTCCACAACCACCCAAATGGCATCATAACCTTTAGTTGTTCTTGGTAACTTAGCTATGAAGTCCATTGTAAGATGTTCCCATTTCCACTCGGGTATTTCTAACGGTTGAATCTCACCATACGGCTTTTGATGCTCGGCTTTTACTTGAAGGCACGTTAGACATTTGTTGACATATTCCGTTATATCCTGCTTCATACCTGGCCACCAATAGTTTTTCCTCAAGTCTTGAAACATCTTGGTCGCACCAGGATGAATTGAGTAACGGGTTTTATGAGCTTCCTCTAAGATCTTATCTCTAAATTCTCCATATCGAGGTATCCAAGTACGTCCATACATCAATTTTAACCCATCACTATTATTCACAAACATCTTTTCTTGTCCTTTTATATCCTCTTGATCGATCCATTCTGGCTTCAAAGCATCAATCTGAGCTTCTGAAATCAGCCTCACAATGTCAGGTGTCACAATCAGTTGATAAGATTTCACTCGAATGGGTTTTTGTCTCTCCTTCCGACTTAAGGCATCTGCTACCACATTAGCCTTCCCAGGATGGTATAGTATTTCACAATCATAGTCTTTAATTAACTCTAACCACCTCCTTTGCCTCATATTCAACTCTTTCTGCTCGAAGAAATACTTAAGACTTTTGTGGTCTATATAGATTGTGCATTTAATCCCATATAAATAGTGTCTCCAAATCTTTAGTGCAAAAACCACAGCAGCCAATTCCAGATCATGAGTGGGATAGTTTGCTTCGTGGGGTTTTAGTTGTCGGGACGCATAGGCTATCACTTTACCGCGTTGCATAAGAACACATCCCAATCCCAAATAAGAAGCATCTGAGTACACAACCATGTCCTCTATGCCATCTGGTAATGCTAAAACTGGAGCTTGTGTTAATTTTTGTTTCAATTCTTGGAAAGCCTTTTCCTGATCGGTTTCCCATACGAACTTTGCTTCTTTCTTAGTTAACTTTGTCAAAGAAGAGGCTATCTTTGAAAAGTCTTGTATGAACCTCCGATAGTAACCAGCTAATCCCAGAAAGCTACGAATTTCAGAAGGCGTCTTAGGAGAATCCCATTTCACAACTGCTTCAACTTTCGTAGGATCCACCATAATACCATTTGGGTTAATTACATGACCCAAAAATTGAACTTCCCTCAACCAAAATGCACACTTAGAGAACTTTGCATAAAGTTTCTCTCTCCTTAACGTCTCTAGAACCTCTTTTAAATGACCTACGTGATCACTTTCACTTTTTGAATAAATCAGGATGTCATCGATGAATACAATAACCGAACGGTCTAGCATAGGGCGACACACTCGGTTCATCAGATCCATAAATGTCGCAGGGGCATTCGTTAAACCGAAAGACATCACAAGGAATTCATAATGCCCATATCGTGTGCGAAAAGCGGTCTTCGGTATATCTGATTCCCTCACTTTCAATTGGTGATACCCTGACCTAAGATCAATTCTCGAGAACCAACTAGCCCCTTGTAACTGATCGAATAAATTGTCAATCCTAGGCAACGGGTACTTGTTCTTCACAGTGAGCTTGTTAAGCTCCCGGTAGTCGATACATATCCTCATGCTACCATCCTTCTTTTTCACAAACAAGACTGGTGCACCCCAGGGTGAGATACTTGGTCGAATGAAACCCTTATCCATCAAGTCTTGTAATTGAGTCATAAGTTCTTTCATTTCAGATGGGGCCAAACGATAAGGAGCTTTAGCAACAGGTTGAGCTCCTGGTACAAGATCAATTTGAAATTCGATCTCTCGATCAAGTGGTACTCCCACTAAATCAGATGGAAACACATCAGGAAATTCACGCACCACAGGAACGTCCTCGATTTTAATATCTTCACTTTTGGTATCTATGACGTAGGCCAGATATGCTCCACACCCTCGTTGCATCAGTCTCCCTGCTTTAAGCATAGAGATAACCCGGGGCACTATACAACTCTTATCACCATAAACAGTAATTCGGCTGCCATCAGGGGCTTTGAGATGAATCAACTTTTCATTACATATAATATTTGCCTCAAACATAGCTAGCCAATCCATACCGAGCACAAGATCAAAACTGCCTAAGGACATAAGGAAAGGTCTGACTGGAAATCTGTGACTTGATAGCTCTATGTAGCAGTTACTAACAACTTCAGTTATACTAACAGATTTTCCAATGGCAATTTCCACTTCAAATGCATCGTCAATTAATTCAGGAATGTTACTTAGCAAAGAAGAAAACGTAGTGGCCATAAAACTTCTACTAGCACCCGAATCAAATAACACGGAAGCACACATATCATTAACTAAGAATGTACCTAGCAATTAGCAAAGTACATATAGCTATAGAATTGTTACAAAAGTATAAAATTAATCAGTTAAACGATACCTGTCACAACATCTGGATGTTCCTTAGCTTCTTTTCGGGAGATGTTGTACGCTCTTGCCTTAGCTTTTGGTTTATCATCCTTCTTTCCGTTAGTAGACTTCCCATTGCTCGAGTCACCTGACTTTGCTTTAGGGCAGGCATTAGACATGTGCCCAAACTCACCACAAATACTGCATTTTGCCTTGGGACATCTAAATGAAAAGTGACCCGTTTTCCCACATCGAAAACATAGATTTGAGCCTAGTAGGCACTCCCCAAAGTGCCTTTTTCCACACTTCCGACAATCCTTTTTCTCATCCACTACTTCTCTCCCCCGGTCAGGAGTCTCCATAGTTGCCTTCTTTCCTGTTGGCTTGAAATTATCATTCCTAAACCTCTTTGTACCACTGTTGTTACCGTTCCCGTGTTTCTTTTGCTCATATGATTGCACATGATCCCTTTCATCATACAACATCCCACTAATGTCTACCGCAGAGCGAAATGTTGCTGGGTTGGTGGTCTTTACTAGTCTCCGAATGTCAGTCGGTAAACCTTGTATGTATCGTTTGATCCTCTTAATCTCAGGAGTTACCAATTCAGGCACCAAACGAGCCATTTCATTGAATTTGGTGGTGTATTCCCGGTGAGTCATGTTCCCGGCTTCAAGTTTTACGAAGTCTCTCTCAATCTTATCTAAATCATTTGTTGGACAAAATTGTTCAATCACAAGTCTTTTTAACTCATCCCACTTCATCCTTTGTATAGCTCTTTCCCCCATAGCTTGTATAAGATTGTCCCACCAACATAAAGCCTCGGAAACAAATGAATGTGCAGCATACTTTACCTTCTGATCTTCCTTACACTCGCTTATTTTAATTACTGCATCCATTTCCCTAATCCATTGGTGTGCAGCTGCAGCATCCTTGGTGCCATCAAATACAGGAGGATTACACCTCTTGAAGGCTCCATAGTTGCATCCTTTGGCAGTCCCTTGATCCGAACCACCATTACCCTCATCATCATCACTACTTACAATTGTCTCAGGCATCTTACCCTTCCCTTTATATTCATTTTTAGTTTGGACTTCTTTCTTTAAGGACTTTAGAACCTCAGTCATGATCTCAGGCATAGTATTGTGAATCACCTGATAGACCTCGTCTGCAATGGCTTCTCTGACAGTAGGCTCTAGCACAACCTTTTCATCTGTGTGTTCAGACACGTGTTCATTTTCCTCAGGGTGACTGTTTTCTGGTTCTGGTTCTTTTTCATTGGTCCTTCTTCGAGTGACTGGTGTCTCCTTGTGGGGGTTTGTACGACCACCACCACGACCACCACCACGTCCACCGCCACGACCTCCGGTTCTTCCTCCACCTCTTGCTCGTGTCTTAACCATTTATAACACCTAAGACATAAGGTAGAACAATTATATGATCATTACACGTTATAATTCAGAACATGGCAAGTAATTGTAAACTGCTAATGACGTTGATCAAGTGTAATTAATTGTTTACATTACTTAACCTATTCTAAACATCCCATGTCATGAGTCACATTATCATCCCATCAATTAAACTAAGCAATTAAATAGATTACATTAGCAAAACAAAGTCATTTAGAGTTTTACCTCTTGGTTTGCAGCTACCCATACTAGCATTTCAAACAATGGTCCCATTTACAGTTTAAGTCTAGGCATTAAAGGATGCCCAGATATCTTAAACTAAGGCTCTGATACCAACTTGTAAGACCCCAAACCCGAGAGGTCCTACAGTTGGTCATTCATAGCATTAACATAGTTCAAATAAACTGAAAGGTCTTAACATTGCAGCGGAAAGTCATAACCATCAAATCCTAGCCATAATTAAACAAAACCAAACAAGTTCAAACAGAATTTAAAATATCTAAAACAGAAAATGCTAGTCTTCAAACAGTATGGGTAGTTTTTGCAATCAACCGAGAGATCTCATCCTAGCATAGTTACCTGAAATTCAATCTAATATACATGCAAAAGTCAGCGTTGCTGAATGAGTCCTAGGTTTTGTCATAAAGATTCATAATTAAATAATTATTAACATAAAATGCACATATAAACACATAGAGTAGTCAATGCACAAGTCTGCGATCCATAATTGCCCAAGGGTAGTACAAACATAAGTTATGGTACTACTAGGGACTCTCTTCATCCTACATCAGGTTACTTCTTCCCCAATGTGACACAAAGGTTACTTCTTCCCTTTATGTCATTAATAGGACTTCTAGTCAAATTATAGGTTACTTCTTCCCTATAACAAGACCCTGCGTAATGACCCGGCTCGTACATGACCATAAATCACATAGCACATTCATCTCATAGCATTATTTGCATACACTAAATAGTTTATAAAACTTCAGATAGCAGCATAATCATGTACACATATTAACACAACTTTAAAATAATAACTATTCATCACATCTCAAATTTTAACATAAACTAGCATGTATATTAGCCCAAAACGTTTAAAAATTATAAACAATTTAAAAGAGGGCGTCTAGAACTCACCTTGGTCCAAAGCTCGTGTCCTCAAAGACTAAGCAATAACAGAAAAGCTCGGTCCTATGTAAAGCCTATTGACCTACACAAGATTTTCATGCTTTAACAAATAATCTAAATACTCATACTCGTTACCCAAACTCAATTAAGACTTGGTTTAGGCTTAAAGAAGCTTTTTACAACTTCAAATTTATCCTAAACACACCTACTTATAATTTAATTTATTTATACATGAACTACATGTAATAATTTAAACCAACACACATGCATACACACATGCATTTGAAATTTAATAAACACACACACAATTAAATACCCTACCCATTAGCCACCCACACCCTACGCATTCTGTCATACACACACACACACTCATGCACATCCATTGTTGACTCACACACACCAGTTCATATTTACGAAATTCTCATGATCAGTTCACGTTTTTCGCATATACATACATATCATTCAACCTTACTCATGCAAACCTAACCATCCTTATAGTTCATTATCCTCTGTTTCATGATCTAATTCGCTCACGTGCCAAACTCTCGCTATTCACACGATTAGGATCATCATTTTGAAGATAATTACCAACGCAACCCGTGTAAAACCTGAACTAGTTTCGTGTTAATTACACGTGTTTGCTAGTCGAATTTGCACCGAAACAACTATCGTAATCACCCGAATATTAAGAAAGAAGCGAAAGTGTGTACCTGATATGTGATTAACCTTCTCTTTAACACTGATCCAATCCACGATTACTAACCGATTAACAAACGTAAACCAGAAAAACCTAGTAATCATGCGCACGTTAAAAACTGTACGGTATAATAAACGAACATTACTGATGAGTTCCATAGATCGAACGTTACCTGTACCGATGGATACGTTGAAAGCAATTATGTTTTCTCTTTCGTTCTTCTTGGTCGTCGCTCAATCAAAAGGTGAATATAATTGCCGTTCAAAATCCAGATCGTGAGATTGTGGTGGTGCATTAGGGTATGGGAAGTTAATCACCTTATTTACACTTAGACACCTTGAATTACTTTCAAGGTCTTTAAGAAAAGAACACATTTAATCCCCTTCATTCATTCTTTTTTTTTTTGTTTAGCCACAACTTTACAATAATGTAAAAATTAGAAATTGGGATGTTACATCTTTGGGCCGAACAAGGGAGATAGGCTATCAAATTTTTATCGAGATAATGGACTTGTGAAAAGTGGGTTGGTGTTGGGGTTCGATGGCCCGATTACCATGAGGCAGCAAACCTATTAGCCATCCCACTAAGGTTCATGAGTAAGCATATGGTTGGCGAACCCAAGGTTCCATGGTGAGGAAATGTTCGGCTCTCAGACGGGTCGTCATGGATGGTTTCGCAGCTCTCTTCCTGGTTAGGAAACGAAACAGGTTCGTGGTCCTTGAGTCCATCACAATGGTTCTGTTAAGGTTCGCCAGCCTTGTCCAGGTTTGGCTCTGGGAAGAGGAGGGTTCGGCTGTTGCTGATTAGCACAAGGTTCGGCTGTCTAAGTCGTGCATGAGGGGTTCGGCTCCCATGCATGGTTCGTGGATAGGGAGAGGGTTCGCCACCCTTGCATGGGTTCGGCTGGTGCTAGCTTCGGCCAGTGTTCGCCTGCCTTTAGAAGGTTCAGCCACAGAAGGTTCGGTGAGGGTTGATAGGTTCGCAGGAGTGCATGCAGGTTCGTCCCTTCCCCCTTGGTGATGGAGGTTCGGCTGGTCTATCCTTCCACCAGCCCAAGGTTCGGCCGTAACAATGTAACGAACCTGCATATCACCTTCATCATCATCAGCTAACCAAGAAGCTCCAGGTCATTCCCAAGGTTAGTGTGATACCGCAAAAGGTTTTCAAGGGCTCGAGCTTGAAAGGGATTGAGCCTAGGACCGGCTAATGTTCGTGGGTCGACTAGGGTGACTAAACCCTACTTTTTCAAACATTCCAAGCTCATTACCTCCGATTTGGCTGGACAAAGCTTCAGATCAGTTGTACTTCTGTGTAGAGGAGCTCGAGACCTTTGCGTGGACACCAAAAACACGAGATTTCACCAAGTATTGATCAAATTATGGAGCTTGGAAGGTGAAAACTTCTAGAGAGAGGGAGGTGGACGGCTAGGAGAGTTTTAGAGAGAGAAAGAACATGTAAAAATGAATTAAATGGCCTCATTTGGTGTTTAAATACCCCGAGGGTATTCGGGTTTGTTTCGGTCGCTCGGTTTTCGTTTTCGTCGCGTTTCCGGCACTTTATGTTCATTTTTAGTATATTAAATAAAAAGACTTTATTTTGGATGTTTGGAAGGTGGTTATTTCTAGTAATTATTTTAAATATTATTATTCTTGAATTACTTATCGTAACGTGTTATTTTAAGCGTTTCGTTAACTCGTTCGTGTATTAATTAAAATAGTTTCTTTTAATTTATTTCTGAAGAGTTTCAAAATTTTAAAACAGAAAATATTACATTTTCTTGAATTTATTATCGTTCGTGTCGTTTTTGTTTTCGTTTCATCAGAACGCGTCACCAACGTGTGTATTCGTTCGAATCGTCACCCGAACGAACACGTCATTGGTTTCACTTTCTGATTCTTTTTTCTACTTTTCAGTCATCGTTTCAGGACATTAAACTTTCAGATTTATTCGTACAGATCGTCACCTATACGAATAATTCGTCGAGTTAACATTCTGTAACAACAACCGTTATGGTTCTGTTTTGTTTAACCTCGCATACGTTTATACATAATAGCATCAAATCAAGCATCTGTGTGTCATTTTTGTGTTGTCTGATGTGTTTCTGACTGATAAACCATGAGGTTTAAAGCAGATTTCAGACCAATAGCATAATAGTTTAGTGTTAAGCCTCAAGTGTCAATAGCATAAACATAGTTTCACGTAAAGTGTACCTGAGTTACTGTGCAAGTTACTGTAGCGATCACTGTTCCGGCAATGCTTCCGGCATTGCTTTCGGCACTGATGTTACAATAGTTTCCAACTATGACTCTGAATCAGTAGACTTTTAACCTTCATCTTTACCTTCTACATTAGCTGGTTCACCCTGTTGCTCTGTAAATACAACTTGAACAGGCTCCTGTGAATGAGAAAATTGACCTTCTTGTTGAGATTGAGAAGATTGAGCAGTAGACTTCCACGATTGTTGTCTTGGAGGAGGAGGTGGTGGTTGTTGCTGATTATCATCATCATTATCAAACTCTTCATTATCAGACTCAGACTCTGCATGTCTCCATTCATCACCCTCAGGAGCTAAATAATTAGCCCTGGCACAATGACCAATCAAATCTTTCTCTAAAACTGCATCTCCACTTTTCTGGTACACCCTGACCTGACCAAGACTTGAGTCAGCCATGTTTTTAAGCTTCAGAAGATCAGTAGCATCCCTAGGTAGCATCTGCTCTGGCATCCTCTCATCAATTAACATCTAAACAAAGGGAAGATACATATAGAATCTATCCTTGGCTTTTGTAATATTGTCAGACATGTAACGGAATATCATAGTAGAGAAATTGAATGGTTTGTTCAATATCAAAGCTACCATGGGTGATCGCATCAAGTCCCGAAGCTCGTCAAAAGTGCCTTTCCTCATGCTTAAGCAATGTAATAACACATGTGCAAGCAGCTTGTACTGCAGAGGAAGCTTTCCCTTCTTGATTGATGTAACATTGTAGGCTCCGAAGTATCTAATCCTCAGAAAACAACCTTTTATGCACCTCTCTGGTATGAGTGTCATACCAGCAGGTTCTCCTCCGAACTGCAGCACTCTCCGGATATCAGCTTCTGTAATACGAATTGCTTGTCCAAGCACATTCGCCTCAATAACATAGTCCTCATCAACAGAAATCAGCCTCGCAGACTCCCAGAAACTCTGTATATAGGATCTATATATCTGGAAAGAATTGGAGATGGCATAGTAAATCCGAGATCGTCGCAGAAACTCGATCATCGGCCGGAAGTCTTTGCCATTCCTGGTTGTAGGATCTAGATAAGCACACACATTGTGTTTGTCTCCGAATGTCAAATTCGCCATTTCTACAATCAGAAATAAAACAAAATTAGAACAAAAATTTTAAAAAAATTAAAAAAATTTCTAAGTATAGAAACCAGCGAACCTCCCCTGAGACGAACCTATCTAGACGAACCTGTTGTTTAGGCAAACCTATTCACTGAACGAACCTTCTGAAAACGAACCTTTGAATGAACGAACCTTCATTGAACGAACCTTCATATCAAACGAACCTATTTGTCGAACGAACCTTGACCAATAAGGTTCGGTTCTTTTGAAATTCAAAGGTTCGCCACGAACCTATCAGATTTAGACGAACCTTCAAGGTTCGGCGAACCTTAGTTCATCAAGCGAACCTTGTTCATCCAGCAAACCTTTTCAATTTCAAAATCAATTTTCCATATCTTCAAATTATATAAAAAAATTACACCCCAAGATTCGAAACACCACGATGAACAACTTTAATAAAAACACTTTTTCCAGATTTAAGATTTTAATAGATTATTAACCTAAACAAACTAGGTTCGACTTAAACTCTAAAAACTGTTCATATCTTCTAAATCAGCCGGTTAAATTACAAATTCTATACCTAAAACTGATCACAAACATATTTCGAATCTAAAGATGTCAACAAAACAGCTTCGAAAATCCAATATCAAAATTCGAAAAAAAATCTCTTCTTGCAGGTTCGTCAGGTCCTAGAAAATAAAAGTGACGAACCTTAACCACGAACCTGATATTTATATGCGAACCTTTTTGACCGAACCTGTTTGACGAACTTTTAACTCTTCTGTTGACCGAACCTCTCAAGCGAACCTGTCCACAAACCTATTGGACGAACCTTTCCAACGAACCTAGCCAGCGAACCTAGCCAGCGAACCTGTTGGACGAACCTTCTCGCAAACCTTTTCTGGTGAGCCTTTAAAAATTTGATTTTTATTTTAAATTTCAAAACAAATCCATGTTTAAATGTTTCAAAGTCAAACAAATAATAAAAAAATATTGATTTTGCATCCGATAAAATAAAATCTTTTTGTAATTTTTCAAATTTTTTTTAAAACAATTAAACTACAAATTTAACAAATCTAACTATGCTAAAAAATTTCAAATGTTTTTGTTTGAGAAAGATCCAGACATGAGATCATATTGTTTTACAATTATCAACACATCTGATTGAATTAATGAATACAATTATTAGCAAATTACAATTCTAAAATGATTGTCAGTATTCTTGTCCTCTTTAAGTTTAATTACTTAGTTAAGATGTAAATTAAAACAAAATCATCAAATACCTTATAATATCCATTTACTTGAACACATCCCCGGTTTGTGAATAACTAATCAAACATAAATGTTCTTGAAATTTATTACTTCAATTTTAACTAGCTTGATCATGCAAAAATAAAGCAAAATTTCTTTTTGAAAATAACAAAACATAAAACAATTTGAATTTGTTCAAATTCTTGGAATCAAGGTTGATACTTACGTATGCTCAAATGATCCAAAAAATGAACTAAAAAATAATTTAAGATTAAGCTTTTAACAATCAGTTCAATATTTTCATATACGCAGAGATTGTCCAACTCTTAATCAAAATCAAGAAAACAAATTTGAATTGTTTAAAGCTATAACAATCAGGTCGATACGTAAGTATACACATAGAATATTTCAGCTTTAAACTAAAATAAAAGAAAAACACAATTAGAATTTTTTTGAAAATTAAACACATGATCAAAAACTAGTAAGTTGACTTTTTGTTCAAGAAACATTTTGTAAGAAAAAATTACCACTCATTCAGGTCAAAACTAAGTACTGTATTCTAAGCATTTGTTTCTTATAAAGCATAATCAAACTTTTGTTTAATTTCATCTTAACTAAGTTATAAATCTACTAACACATCATACTTAGTACTTGTAACTGCTCTTTATGTTTAAGTTGTTAATGGTACAAATATGCTTCCAATTGTAAACAATGTACTATCATTTCTCACTTGGTCGAATCAATTTCTCAGAATTTTCAATTTTTTAATATTTTTGTGTTTTTGTTTTTTCAAATGTTTTTGTATTTTTCAAAATTTTCTCCCCCTAAAAACGAAAACACAAAACAACAAAAATTATCTGATGTTAATTCAATAAAAAATGATTAAGAAGGAGATTGATATGGAATTACCTCACCTATGACCCGAATGCCATTTAATTTGAGTAAATACTCAAAACGGTTTTTATCAAAGGCCTTGGTGAGAAGGTCTGCTCGTTGCTCATTGGTATGTATCTTCACCACATCAATAAGTTTCTTTTCATAGCAATCGCGTATGAAATGAAACCTAATATCAATGTGTTTGGATCGTGAATGATACACCGGATTCTTGGTGATAGCAATAGCAGTCTCGTTGTCGACATGAATTGGGGTAGTCAGAAAATTCAAACCGTAATCTCTCATCTGTTGTATCCACAAGACTTGTGAACAACAACTGGCAGCCGCTACATACTCAGCCTCACAGGTTGAAGTAGCAACAAATGTCTGCTTTTTGCACTGCCAAGAGACTAACCTCTCCCCTAAAAACTGGGCACCTCCAGTTGTAGACTTCGCATCAGTCTTGCATCCTCCATAGTCAGAATCACTATAGGCATTGAAGGAAAAATTATCATCCTTATGATACCACAGACCGGTGTCTGGTGTACCCTTCAGATAACGAAGAATTCTCTTTACTGCTATCAGATGAGACACTTTAGGTTTTGATTGATATCGAGCACAGATACTTGTAGTGTTGGTTTGGTGATACAAATCAGGATCGATAACGAAGCTATACGAACTATCAACCACGTGCGGAATCCATGATCAATATGTATAGAATCAAAGAAATGCAAGTAATTTCATAAACAATCTTCAATTAATCAACAAATGATTACAAGAAGTTCACTCAGAAATACTTTCTCACACAGAGAATTCTCACAGGTTTTTCTGAAGTTCTATCAAAGTTGTGAAGAATTCAGCCAAACCTCCTGTATATACAACACTGTCAGCCGAACCTATTTTGGTAGCCAAACCCTAAGGTTCGCTGGACGAACCCTTAGGTTCGCTAGGAGAACCTAGGTTGCCAAACCTATAGGTTCGCTGAACCTTCTTCAGGTTATAGGTTCGCCGAACCTATCAAAGAAATAGGTTCGCCGAACCTGTCTAGGTTCGTGGGCCAGACGAACCTTAGACAAACCTAACAGCCGAACCTATACAAACTCAAAATAAATACAACTTTTTGAATAGAAAACTATTACATATGTGCACTAACATGTAGCAAATACAATATCTGGCCTTGAGGCTGTCAAGTACATCAAACTTCCAATCATTCCACGATATAAAGTAGCATCAATTAGCTACCCCTTAAGATCAGTCTCAATCCCGTGATTAGGCTGAATGGGCGTGGAAATGGGTTTACAATCAAGCATGCTAAACCGTTTTAGCACATCTTGAATGTATTTTGTCTGATGAATGAAGATTCCATCATCAGTCTGATCAATTTGTAAACCCAAGAAAAATTTGATGTTTGACATGGCTCTCATTTTGAGCTTCTCAATCATAACCTCTTTAAATTCCAGACACATCTGTTCATCGGTAGATCCTAAGATAATGTCATCTACATAGATCTGAACAAGAATAATATCCTTGCCCATTTCCCGATAAAACAATGTCTTGTCAATCTGACCCCTATTGAACCCGTGTTCAATAAGGTGAGTCGATAAAGTCTCATACCAGGCACGCGGAGCCTGATGTAGACCATACAGTGCTTTGTCGAGGATGTAAACCTGATCCCGGTGGATAGGATCCTCAAAGCCCGGTAGCTGACAAACGTACACTGTTTCCTTCAATGACCCATAGAGAAATGCAGACTTAACATCAACTGAAAAACTTTAAATTTCTTGTGGGCAGCAAAAGCCAGAAAGAGTCGTATTGCTTCTAGCCGCGCCACTGGTGCAAATACTTCGTCGTAATCAATCCCTTCGACTTGTTTGAAATCTTGAACCACTAAACGTGCTTTGTTCCGAACAATAACGCCTCGATCATCTCTTTTGCACTTTAACACCCATCTAGTGCGAATTTTCTTCTCACCCTTTGGCAAATCCACTAGATGCCAAACACCCAGCTTTTGAAACTGATTCAGCTCCTCTTGCATAGCCTCCACCCATGCAGGCTCACACAATGCTTCAGTAACAGACTTTGGCTCAATCTGAGAAATAAATGCAGAATGCATCCATAACTCTTGAGAACCATGAGTTCTTTCCAACTCAACATACAAACTCTCCTCGTTTGTAACTTGACTTCTTGTCTGCACTCCAGCAGATGGATTTTCAATGATCTATTCAACAGGATGATTAACATGAATTCTAGTGACTGGCACTTGCGGGACTTCAACATTATGATCAAGATTTGTGATATTCTGATCCGCATCTTGATCATGAGAAACAACATCTTCAAAAACATCATGATCATCATCAGATGACCACTCATCATTGATTACTTCTAACACGCCTTCCTCAGGTGGATTAGTATTTTCAGCTTGATGAGAAACACCTTGATCATCAGAATTCTGCAAATCATATAACATTTGCAAGGTTATTTCATCATCAGAAACATTTGGAGACAAGTTAAAAGATTCAAAAAGTGTATCATAATCAAAAAGCCAATTTGGTCCTTTGCCTTTAGGTATAGGTGTATGTCTTTGAACATCCACATTATACCATAGTTCCACAACACCTGTACGTTTGTTAAACACACGTTTATTGGGCAGGCTGTAGCCAAGAAAGAAACCTTCTTCAACCTTAGAGTTGAATTTAGCATCTTTCTTAAGCATGGTACAAGGAGCCCCGAAAGGTTCTAAGTGTTCCAAATTAGGTTTTCGATTTTGAAGCAGTTCATAGCAAGTCTTATTATGTCTTTTCACAATTAGCACTCTGTTAAGAGTAAAACAGGCGGTCGCTACAGCTCACTCCAGAATGTAATGGGAAACTTAGAATCAGCGAGCATAGTTCTAGCAGACTCAATCAATGTCCGGTTCTTTCTCTCAGCTACACCATTCATCTATGGTTCATATGGTGCACTAAATTGCTGTTGAATGCCCTTTGAATTACAAAATTCTTCCATATGTTGATTCTTGAACTCTGTCCCATTGTCTGAACGAACACGCCTTACTCTCAACTTGTATAAAGTCTCCAACCTGTTCATCAATAAAACAAAATTTTTATAAGTTTATGATTTAAACTTTAAGAACATAACCCATGAAAATCTAGAAAAATCATCTATCACCACAAAACAATATGATTCACCACCGATACTCTTCACATTGATAGGTCCAAACAAATCCATGTGAAGAAGCTCAAGTGGTTTATCAATAGAAAACACTATCTTTGTTTTATGGGACCTCCTTTTCTGTTTACCCTTCTTGCAAGACACACACACATCAGGGAGTTTAAAGTGTTTGACCGGTACACCCTCAACCAAATGATTGTGTAATAAATGATTCATCTTCCTGATATGTATATGACCCATCCGTCTGTGCCATGACCGCGTATCTTGATCGGTTGCCTTAGACACCAGACATGTCTCCACCTTGTTTACTGTCTCCGCTTTTGCCCTATCTAAAACATATAAATCCTTACTCCTGTCGACAGTCATCAGAATCCAATCTTCAGGAATCTGAATTCCTTGTTGAAGCACATAACATCTTTCATTGTCAAACATCACTTTATAGCCTTTGTCACAAATCTGAGACACACTTAACAGGTTGTTAGTTAACTCTTTGCAGTAATTCACATTGTCAAAGGAAACTTTACCATTAGTCAAACTACCAAACCCAGTAATCTGACCACCTTTGTCACCTGCAAAATTAATATAACTCCCTTTCATTGCCTTAAAATCCTTCAACAAACCTAACTCTCCAGTCATGTGCCGTGAGCATCCACTATCAACAATCTAGCGACTATTGATATGGCCCATGAATGCCACCTGCACAATTAATTAAAATTTTGATCAGCATCTTTATATGGTTTTAATAAAGGACCTCATTTCCTCCTCACTAGGCTTCAGTCTCCTAGGACTCCCACCAGTCTTAATCACCCGACTGTCATCAACTGAACTCTTCCTGATCTTATGATTTGAACAATTTGCAAAAATATGTCCTTTTCCACTGCAAGTAAAACACTTTCGTGTTTCTTTTGGAGTAAAGGACCTAAATCTGTTACAAATATCCAACTCACAATCATCAATAACATGACCCAGTTTACCACATCTGTAGCATTTTCTTTGTGAAAAACCTTTTGGTTTGAGTTCATCAAAACATTTAGATGAACTGAATGATTTAGATGCAAAAGATGGTGATGAAACATTATTCCTCAAACTAGTGGCTTTTATCTTGGAATTATTCTTTTGATTTTGAGAAAACATTGATTTTCCATTAATTCCAACCCCAAACTTATTCCCTTGTCAACAACTTTGTTAACCATCTTGTTAACTTTTTCAGAAAAACCATTTTGTTTTTTAGAAACACCACTAGTCTCTCCTTTATATGTATTGGATGACCTTACAAACACACTTGGTTTGATAGTGGTAGCAGTTTTGACTTTCAGCACTGGTTTGGAAACAACAGTTGATTTAACCACCACTTTCTTAGCTGGTGTCATCTCAGACTTGAATTTCTGAGACGTCAGACTCTGTTCTTCAACAGTTTTGACTTTATAACCAGTCATTCTCAAAATATCAGCTGGAAATTCTGAATCTGTAATGTCCTCAATAATAGGAGCATCACAATCAACAAACACTTTATCAAGAGATGATGAACCTCCAACTTCCTCAGTCACTTTTTCAAACACATTTTCTTTTAAGGAAATCGGAGGAACTTCCAAATCCGGATTAAGTTGTGGTCTTGGATCAAAACTAGGAGGAGGTGGCACAACATGAAAACCAATTCCAGACATATCATTTGATGACCTTTGCATGGCAGCAAAGTAATCAATGACATACTTAGAATTTTGATGGTTTTCAAGCTTGCTCTTGTTTGCTTCAACTTCAGCTTTTGATGCTGATAACTCAACCTTCAGCTTTTGAACTGATTCAAGATGCACAGACACAGCATGGTTATTTTGTAAAACTTTGATTTTCAGATCTTCATTTTCTTTACCAAGATCAATTATCTTTTTGTCAAAAGATTTTTCTCTTAAAATCAGCTTCTTGTTTGCTTCTGTGCACTCTATCAGATCAGCAGTTAGCTGATCATTCATCTCTTTCAGTTTGTCAATAATCTCTGACAGATCCTCATTTACCTCATCTACGTTCTCTTTGCCTTTACCATTGTCTTCTTCCAAAGAAGCCATAAAAGCACCCATCAAGTCATCATACTGCTTCCCACAGTCATAGCCCTCATCAGCTTGACTCACCAAAGCTTTAGATGATGATTCTTCAGATTTTTCTTTCTTTTTCTGATAATTTTCCTTCAGCTTAAACGGGTTTAGATTCCCTTGTTTCTTTGGATTCTTGCATTCTCTGGCAAAGTGACCTAGCTCACCACAGTTATAGCCCTGAGTAG
Organism: Mikania micrantha; assembly: GCA_009363875.1. Classification (NCBI taxonomy): domain Eukaryota; kingdom Viridiplantae; phylum Streptophyta; class Magnoliopsida; order Asterales; family Asteraceae; genus Mikania; species Mikania micrantha. The sequence continues at coordinate 40,884,316 of CM018696.1, forward strand.
ACTTAGGATTGAATCCAAATTTGGTGTTGCGGTCGAAAGTGAATTTCTTGCCTATCTTCTTCACATAACGATTGATTGTTCGAATAACACTTGCCAGTGCCCATTGTGTATCGATCAGGTCCATTTCATCATCATCGATTTGTTCATAGTCTTCAAATGTCAGATTAGCATTTCCAATCCGTCCTGCAACTTGTTCATCGTATGCGCTGACAACACAAGATAGAATAGACACGTGATCCCTGACAGCTTCAACAGTAACTTTTCCCAGATTGGTAGTATTTAGCTGAACAGGAGGTGGTGTCGATTCAGACTTCTTCTCGTTGTTGGAATAGGATGAATTGGAACTTGTAGATGCAAAAGGAACATGAGTACTACCAAAAGTACTAGACATAAATGTTGTCTGAATCTTGGCAGATGAAGCCGGTGGTGTAACTACAGAACCACCATATAATGAAGGATCTTGTGTAACATTCAGTCTTCGCGCTTTCCTTTTATCCTTCATCTCTTGTTCCTCATGTTTTTGAACAAATTCTACCAAGGTCAGTCCTGGTAAATTCTCTCTCAAGATCAACACTAAAGAGTTCCACCTGTCAGGTAAAGCATCAACAAGGCAATCAATCTTTTCATCTTCAGAATATTTGATGCCACACTTTCTCACTTTTGTCAGCAAATGTCTGTATCTTTTAATTAATGCTTCCAGACTTTCATTGCCTATGAAATTGAAGTTTTCAAATTCTTTACGAATGTCTGTAGCTTTCATCTTCTTCATATTTGTATTACCCTCAACTCTAGCTTTCAAGGCATTCCATAGACTATAAGAAGTCTTGTGCTCATCAAATTGATGTAAGATCTGATTTGGAACAGCCTGACTAAGCATCCACTACGCCTTTTTCTCTGAATCATACTTCTTTCTCTCATCAACATCAAGTCTCTCTAAAAGTTGATATAAATCAGTTCCCACAACTCTCGGTCTTTCATATGGTGATAGAATACGTTCCCAAAGATTTGTATCCGTTCCATTAAGATGTGTTTCAAATCTACCCTTCTAATTGTCATAGTCTGCCAAATCTAGTAGCTTTGGCACTTTGTTCGTACTTCCCACTTCGGTTTCACTAATCAAAATACTCTGAATCTTAGTATTCTGACTAGCCATTGCAGCGTACATCTCCGCCATAATTTCAAAACTTCTAAACAACGAACCTTTTCACCTCACGAACCTTTGAATCAGGCGAACCTTCAGCAATGTGTGAATTGAACGAACCTTCAGTCACACGAACCTTTAATCAGACGAACCTGTATTGTAACACCCCGACCGATGGCGGAAACGTCGGGATGCCACGAGGGATGTGTAGATTGTTCAAAAGCTCGTGGGCATTTAAATTCATATCATCACATATCAATCAAATCAAATAAATGTTTACACAAAAATCATGTTCGTCATGATTTAATTACAATCAATTACACAAAAGATTAGCTAAATTAACTAAACACTAATCTTCAGTAATCCAGTTAATTTTAGCTAAGTCCGAGACCCTAAGTGATGATGTCCAAAAGTGTAAGTTTATCTTCCTCAACCTACTTGTCTTCATTCCCTGAAACATGTAAGAAAATCAAGTGTCAACTACAAAGTAGTTGGTGAGTAATCATAAGTTTTTATACTTAAAAATGTTTTATAAAATGAGTATAAAAGTCTATGTTTAAAAAGGTTTTATTAAAGGTTTAGATAAAATGAGTATAAATGCTTATGGTTTTTCTGAGAAAATCCACACGAGTACCTGTGAGAAAGTCCAACACAACATCCTAGCACAAAATCTAAACACACAAATCAACACATTATCACATAATCAATTTAATCATAGTTAATCATAGACAATAATAGATAATCAACCACATAACCATTCTACAAATCTCAAACATCAATATTCTCAAATAGTATATGTGACAATACATGGAATTTATGTAATTAACATAAGTTAAAGACATGATCCATGGAGTGGAAGCAACCACGTGACAATACATGAAATCAATGTAATTGACCAAAGTCAAAGACAATGATTCATGGAGTTGTGATAATCCAATTGGCAATACATGTAATCATTGTTAATGACCGGAGTCAATGACAATGTTACACGGATATATAATAATCAGTGATAATCCATAATAATGATAATCCCATAATATGAATATCATATTGATAAACAGGTATCATCCATGTGTTATCAATTAATAGTTAAAATTGGTATACATGTTTCACCTCCGAGTTTTAAAACAAAACAGTTTAAAAAGGAGGTTATAAGAACTCACATGAATCCTTAGAATCAGTGTTCCTGTAATATGCGCGCTCGCTCGTGTAAGTGAACTCAAAGCAATGACTCAACAACCTGTATTTATTGTGTATTTGTATTTATGAGAGTATATGTATTTCATTTCAGTTACTTACCCATACATGATTCTTTTAGGTGTTCATATATATCAACGGTTAATCATTAATTCTTTTATTAACCTAGTTCAATTAATCATGTTATACCCAAGGTTTATGAATGACCGTCATAACAACATGATTTAAACTTGCTAGTTGTTAACTATTTTATAATGATACAATTGTTGTGATATCATAGATACATCCTCACATGCATGATCAATTATACTTACCACTATAATTTGAGTTAGTGACACTTAAATTCCAATTTAATAGAATCCATACATTAAGTTAACTGTACTTCATGTTCAATATATATGTACTTCCTAGCTTCTTTAAAACCCAAGTTAGAAAGAGAAAAGGTGGTGGTTTAGGTCATTCATGCATGCATGGATACATCCATATATATATATTTACACCGATATATATGTTTATGTTCCCTTAATTACTTAGTTTAAATGAATTTAGGTACACCCACCCATGACCAGCGAACCTTAATCCAATTGTACCATAGGTTCGGCTGTAACATGGCTTAAAACCCCTAGGTTCGGCCCAAAGAAAAGGGAAGGTTCGGCCAGGAGCAATTTGGAGGGTTCGGCCAAGAGAAAACAAAGGTTCGGCCAAGTCAGGGACGCCTTAGGTTCGGCCAGCCATGGTCTAGGTTGATAGGTTCGTGGCTTTGCAATTCAGTTCGCGGCCCATGAAGGCTCGGCCAAGGAAAGCTTCGGCTGAAGTGCAAGGTTCGTAGGCCTCAAAGGTTCGGCCAAATGGTATGGGTTCGTTCATTAGGTTCGGCCCACGCATAGAGCTAAGGTTCGGCTCAACTGACCCAGGGTTCGGCTAGGATAACCTCCGGCAGTCCAGGGTTCACCAACAAAGCTAGGTTCGCCTAGCCCTCAAGGGTTCGGCTGGGCTGCTAGGGTTCGTGAGGCTGCACACCAAGGTTCGGCCAAAACCTGTTTTCCCGCCCATGGAAGGTTCGTGAGGACCAGGGTTTGCCCAAACAAAGGTTCAGCCGATCTAGGTTTTCCAGCCCTGTTCATCATCTTCCCCATTGCTTTCTTCAAGTTGCAGGTCCGAACCAACCATCCTTCACTTACTTAAGATCTCGTTTAAAGGTTTTAAAACAATAATCATGTGTTTACAACTACCTATCCCAACCGATTATTCCAAGAAACAAAACAAAAAGAAAATCATTCGGCTTACCTTCAGATCGTGCTCAAATGGAAGATTTCTTCGTATCTCCCTGTTCCTCTCGATCACGCGGTCGTTTGGACACCAAGATCTCGCGAATCTGTTGAGAGACGAGGAAGATATGCTAGAGAGAAGTTGTAGAGAGAGAAAGTGGCGTGGGAGTGTTCTAGAGAGAGAAATGGTATGGTGGAAATGAAAGAAGAAGAAGAGTTTTCCCTTTCTTTTATCGCGTGTAGACACCACGTGGTCGGTCTCATCTTTATCGCGATAATACTATTAGATGATCGGTTATGCTCGTAAAATACATTTAAAACGTAAAACATTTAAATGAATAAGTTTCGTTTTAATAAAAATGGTTTTTAAATAAAATCGTCTAATTAAAATGTCTCCGTTTAATTTCGTTAAATTAATTATTTAAATAAATAATTCGTTCGTTTTCGTTTTAGGTTGTGATTCCTAATAACGTTTTTAATTTATTTTTCTTGTTTTATTATCGTTAAGTATTATTATGTTATCTCGTCGAAACGCGCTACTTACGTACGTATTCGTAAAGATCGTCACCTTTGCGAATCCGACGCTCGTATCGTATTTCGATTTGATTTACAATTTATGGAATATCGTTTCAGAATATTATTCCTAATAATCATATTCGTGTGAATCGTCACCCACGCGAATACATTATCAAGTTAATACTTCTGAATTAATATTCGCGTTTAAGTTATGTTTGTAACCTTACCATGGCGTTATTACTTCAAATTATACTTCCATTATTTTATTAACTTAAATATCATAATTCCCAATCCCAAAACCCGCTAAACCATATCACTGACACATCCATGATAGACCGAAATATGCATATGTATAGGGCATATGCAGGGGTAGATCGCAACCTCCCCAAACACCGTCCCACCGCTATTTCGATAAACCATGACCATGTGTCCTTGACTATGTTTAGTAACCAAACCATAACCAATAACAGACCCCCATCCTTTCCCATTCTAAACCATACCAGTATCCATAATCATCAGAAATGTAATTGAAATAAACTCTCTGGTTCTTTTTAGTTGGGTTTCAACTAAACTCACCATGGTTTATGCATGTCATAATATGTTCTCAATATGTATACCAAATCATAATAGTGTCAGCAATGATCACCAATAATTCATAATCATTAATAAATATTATATCAGGTCTAACAGTACAATCGTACAGATGTACGGACAACCTGAAGTACAGTGATGTTACATGTATCACACGAACCTTAAGAAGCAAACCTTTCCAGTCACAAACCTACAACCACACGAACCTTAAGCTGCGAACCTCAAGCAACGAACCTTGAGACAAGCGAACCTCAACTCAGATGAACCTCTGCTGAAACAGCAACGAACCTTCAGGCGAACTATCAGACGAACCTTGCAACCGAACCTTAGACGAACCTTGTAGAAACCAACGAACCTTAGCTGAAAATCCACGAACCTCTTCTGAAAACCCAAACGAACCTCAGAAAATTATTAGTTCCAGCTAACCTTTTGTTTCAGCTACTCACAGGTTCGGCTCACGAACCTGTACAGCAAAATTCGAAATTTTGGAGGGAAAACCTTCCAAAATTTGAAGAAAATCCTTCCATAATCTTCAAATTAACACTACCAAATCGTGAATTGTTGTATTCCACAACAATTTATGATGAAATCAAACTCAAAACAGCAATCAATCAACAAGAAAAGAAGAAATTTGAGCTATAATCTTCAAATCACTTGAATTCTTTGATAAAACTTGTGTAGAACTTCACCAAATGCTCTGATACCTCTGTAGATTTGGTGAATCTGATCAGGATCGAATCAAGAAGTTCTATGAACAATCAAACACGTGTGGAATCCATGTTTAATCTCTAAAGAATCAAAGAAGAACAAGTAATTTCATAAACATCTTCTTGTATTAATCAATCAATTGATTACAAATCTTTCACACAGAAAGTTTCTCGCACAGAGAATACACACTCAGGTTTTCTGAAATTCTCAAAGTTCTGTAAGAAACTTACAAAAAATCAGACAAACCTTCTATGTATACACAGCTTCTGTCAGCCGAACCTATCATTAGCCGTACCTAGGTTGCCAAACCTATAGTTTCGCCGAACCTTTCCAAAGCTATAGGTTCTCCAAACCTATTAAAGAAATAGTTTCGCCTAACCTGCCTAGGTTCGTGGGCCAGACGAACCTATGCAAAGCCTTTACAACTTAAACTTTACAAAACTTTCTATAAATTACATTTTGAATAGCAACCTTTTACAAATATGCACTAACACTTTCAGGTCTTTCCAAGTCATTTTCTCCATATCAGCAACAATTTTGGATTGCTTGATGGTGTTCCACCAGTGAAGTGCCTCCTCGACAAAGGAATGAGTTGCAAACTTGACAGCTTGATCAATTCGGCACTCACTGATGGAGATAACAGCCTCCATTTTTCAGAAATCCAGTGGCAGGTGGCCACAACATCTTTCCTTCCGTCAAAAGATGGTGGGTTGCATCCTTTGAATGCCTTGTAGTCACAGCCTTTCATCATACTTCGGTTGGAGTCAACGCTCTTTGTCTCGAGGATTACGATTTCCTCATCTTCTTTGGTGCTTTCTTTTGTTCACTCAGGTTTTTCCTTCAGCGCATCCTTTAATTCCTTAGCGATCATTGCTGGCTTTTTCTCATCCATGATTTTGCAAACTTCATCAGAAATAGCTTTTACCACAATAGGCTCTAGCGTGAACTCTTCTTCATCTTCCGGTGACTCACTGTGCTCGTTTTCTCCTTCGTTGACAGGTTTCTCGGTCTCGACATGTGGCTCCTCAGCTCCCTGTGGTTTCTTTCGCGATCTACCCTTTTGTCCGGCCATCTAAACTTTCTGACATAATGCAACAATTGATGAGTCAATACATGAATCATTTTACATGAAATAATTGTTGTAAATCGTTAATGACATTGATCTGGTGTTATTAACCATTTACCCAACTCATAGGCTCTAAACATTTCCCATCCCATCTCCTCAATGTGCATGACACTATTTACCTTCCTAACCTTACATCTTATTCTCAACTCATACATGAACATTTAGCTCTTCGCATCCGTTCATCCGTGGTTGGCAATCCGCATCATTTAATCCCATTCTCAGTTTAAGTCTTGGTATTTGGGATGCCAAGATCACTCAAACTATGGCTCTGATACCAACTTGTGAGGCCCCGATCTCGGGTACCTCCCAAAGCTTGGTTATCATCATAACACATAGCTCTTAAACCAAAAACTTTCATAAATAGCAGCGGATATTAAAACATAGTTTTTCAAAACATGAATTAATGTTTGAATTTAGACATAAACGATTGCCAACACCATCAGATTGTCTATCTTGATGCCAGAGCTCCACGCTTCCTCCTACCTTAGCTTTAACCTGACATACATGCTAAAATGTCAGCTTACGCCGGTGAGTTCTAGTTTTCATAAAACATTGCAACATTTTGTTGAGTTAAAACATATTTAACATAAAACATCATTACGTTCACATGATCCAAAACCTTGTCACATAAACATCATAAACCTCATCATCATATATCCACTGTCATTAACATGAACAGTGGCTTATGCCAGCACAAGGCTCCATACCCTGTTATAGTCAGGTTGACTCTCATACCCTGTTATAGTCAGGTTGACTCTCATACCCTGTTATAGTCAGGTTGACTTTCATACCACTAGAGCATCATTCATACATATCACATAACAAATATGGGAACATCATCCATTCATCATACATGATATACAAACATCATATCATCATTCATCATATCATCATGGCATCACAAACGTGTCATCCTAGCATCATATACATGTCATGCTGGCATCATCATCAAATCATAACATCATGGCATCATATACATATCATGCAAGCATCATCATCATAACATCACACTTTCATCCTAACTACCTAGGATTTGCATCGTAACATCCTATAACTATCATCATAGTTATCATCATAATAGCATGTCATCATCCTTCTTATCATCATAATTCATTAATTATGCATTCATTATACTTTAACCTAATCTCATGCATATTTCATCATACATGAAGCACTTATCATCTAGCATAGGCACATAGCATCATAAACATATTAACTTCATGTATGTCAGCCCTAAACATAAGTACACGTAATGTGTTGAAATAGGGCATCTAGAACTCACCTGATAGTACAGTAGCTCTTATCCCCTTAGCCAAACTCCCTTAGCTAAGACTCAAGAACCTACACCATTACATCGTCTCATTACATTACATTACCAAGGGAAGTTTACTAAGTTGAGTACACTAAATTGAGTACTCTAAGTTGAGTACATTAAGTTCAGTACTCTAAGTTGAGTACTCTAAGTTGAGTACTCTAAGTTGAGTAGTCTAAGTTAAGTACTCTAAGTTGAGTACATGAAGTGAAGTTCACGAACTCGAGCACTCGTCTTTTCTTCATAAAAGATCTTAGAAATCTATCCAAGACTTTGGGGAGTTAGTTCTAGGTCCCTTATGACCTTACTAACGTATTGGAACCAAAAAGGAACAAAATTTCTACATAAAGGCGTGACCTTTATGCATGTTTTCCTTTTTGTCTAAAAATCGAAACTTTCATGCATCAAACCCTTACCTGGTGTTAGATGATCCTTTCTGTAGCTTCCCGTGCGTTTCATCCTTCATTTGGTTGATCAAAAGTTGTTTCTTGAAATTCTCGAACATGCCCTCTTTGAGTTGTTGAGAGAGAATGCTTCCAACCAAAGGTTAGCACATTTCCAAAGTACTCATATATATAGGCAAGGTTCATGAAAATGGAGTACACGAAGTGAAGTTCACGAAATTGAGTACCCTAAGTGGAGTTCACGAAATTGCGTACCCTAAGTGAAGTTCTCTAAGTTGAGTACACTAAGTGAAGTTCACTAAGTTGAGTACACTAAGTGAAGTTCACTAAGTTGAGTACACTAAGTGAAGTTCACTAATTGAGTACACTAAGTGAAGTTCACGAAAATGGAGTTAGTGTACTTCCAAATTTCGTGATCTTTTGTTTGGTTGTTTTTTTTTCATCAATTGCCAGCAAGTATATTATCCGTTACCCATTCGTAAGTTCAAATAATTTGTATAGAGTGGCTTCCTTGGATTTTATTACAGTAGAGGATACCAAGGCAGTTGATGTAGAAGCAGAATCCTGCCAAATCTCAGAGTGATAACTATGGACCCTTTTGAATCAAGTCCATTCATCAATCAGAGTGGTACCCCTCCATCTAGGTATTTCTTGCATCTAAGCCATTTGGATGAGGATATGCTTTATCCTTTTCCTCTGTTTTGCATTCCTTTTCTTTTTACTTGTAGCCTACTGTCTTTTGGACATGACTTTGGCTTCCTTCTGAAGACTGGTGATGTCCTTGTTCATGAAGGTCTCCACCTTGTACTTGCCTTTATCCAGCAAGAACTTAATTATTTTCTCCCTCTTAGCCTGATAAGCTCATTCCATTACTGATCAATCAGGCTTATCTGATATTGATATGCCTTTATCAGTTTTTCTTCTGATAGGCCTGAGGCTTCACGATGCTAAGTTCTTTCTATCCCTTTCGTCCTCTTCAGTTATTTGACTTTGAATTTCTTCATTTGAAAGGATGTGCCTCCTTGAGGAGTAGGATTCCTTTGGGGGTGAGGTCTGAGGATTTTCAGCTGCAGTCTCAGCTGGTTTTATTGGAGAGGGGTATTTGGTAGATTTGGATGGATTGTGATCAGCCTCATCAGCATCAGCTAATCTAAGCCTTCTTTTTCTTGGCATTAGTGATGAGATGGGTTGATGATCACTTGAGTCTGACTGTGACTCATGATCAGGGGTTGGAGGCTTTTGTGGTTTGGTTGTGGCGGTTTTAGATTTCCTGGCCACACTTTTATGTCTTCTTGATAAGGCACGAATGACAACAGGTTTGGATTTGTGGCCAATTTTGGATAAATCCAAAAGGGTTTGAGAGGCACATTTGGGAGATAGAGTAAGTGAGGTTTCTTTGGTGTAATCTGTTAGTGAGGGAGGTGTAGTTTGGGCAGGGGAAGTTGATTTTGATGTGTGTATAGTGGTAGAGGTTGGGTGAGAGGAAGTTTGAGTGGGCTCTGATTGAGCAGGCTTAGTTTAAGCAGGCTTGGTTTGAGCAGGCTTATTTTAGGTAAAGGGGCTGAAGAGGAAGAAGCCACAGTTATGGCCCTTACTGCTACATCTAGAGCAGGTTTCGTGGGCTTGGGTTTGGGTTTTCTGGTTAGACAAGAATTTCCAGTTTCCACTTGTGAGGCTATCTGCTTCTGTTTTTGTTCAAGGCTGGCCTTATCAGCTGCAGGTTGAAACTTCTGTTCCAGGGCAGCTTTGAGAAGGGCCTCTTGGTTTTTGAGTTTTAAGGCTTTCATTTTCATCCTATCAGTCTCATTCTAAGCCTTCTTGGCAGCTTGTTGGTTAGGATCTAAATGATCTGGTATAACATAATACTTAGTGCGAAATCCATAGAGTTATGTTTGAACAATAAACGAAACAAGTAGAATAAGAACAAATCAATGAAACAAATCCACTCCTTTTGCATTAATTTCTAGAATTCAGTTTGTACAATCAGAGAGAATTACAAAATTCAGAAATTAGAATTGTTCACATAGTCGATACAATTAGTATCGACACTAGTCTATTTATAGGCATTCCATCGATACTGTTAGTATCGATGGTAACTAGTGTCGATACTAAGAGTATCGATGCTATCACTATCGATACTATTAGTATCGATGAAGCAACACTTGGTCAAAATTTACAAATTTCAAACAAAATAAAATACAAACTAAACAACATAACATTAAACGAATACAAAAAACAATAAAATGAAGATCTTCACTTCAACTCAGCTATAGTCTTTAGTCTTCAATTCAACAACTGAAGTTGATGCTATCAGGGTACTAACAGACTCCCCCTTAGCAACAACTCAGTGTTGGTCTTCATTCTTTCCACTAAGAAGGTAGATGACTACCAGCGCAAATCTTGTGCTTGATACATACATCTAAAACCTTCTTGAACTGCATCGCTTCATCTATGTGATCTTTATGATATTGAATCTGTTTTATTAACTACTTCTTCTGATCATCTTTTGAAAGATTAATTAGATGGATAGGATCAAACAATTTGCACAACTCTATCTTATTTTTATCTTGAGAAACTGCTTCAGAAGTATAACCATGAAGATACGATAAGTGAAGGTTGTTCATAATGCCCAAGTTAAACTTTAACAGAGGAATTCTCTTTAAAAATTTAACTGGTTTGAATTCGTACCTTACCTTCCACTTTCTAGTTATCCAATCCAGATTTCCAACTATTGGAATCTACTTTAATCTCGGAGGTTTTAATAACTTAAACTTCATCATTCGAAACGATTTTCTTATTATATTCTCAATCAAATGTGCCATGTAATCACTGGCATGGTTTATTAATCGAATTTCATCTAACACTCTAAGTTCACACAATGGGAACTGATGAAAGCTTTTAATTGATTTCTTTAAATATTGCACTCCATCAATTCTTTTGATTATAAACAAATTACTTTCAATCTAGAATTTCCAAGCTAGAATTTTTCCAACACATTCTGTCTTATTCTTGTACTTTTTCTTCAGAGTTGGACTTTGAGGAGCATTAGCTAATTCATCTTTTGCAAGTTGAATAACCTCTGCAGTTATCAGAGATTTATAAGAATCTTCAGTACTTGTCTCTATTTCAACTTGTTTTTCTTTGATTTCATCTTGAAATGATTGTATCACACAATCAATTATAATCATTTCCACTTTTTCTTTCATCACTTTTTCTTCCATCACTTTTTCTTCCCGATCAAGATCCATAAAAAGATCTCTAACCTCTTTCACTGGAAACCACTCACCTTCTTCCAGTTCTTCTTCAGAAATATCATCAAATTCTTCAAACCTTGGTGCAACATGATACTCTTTTTCAGTTAATCTTGGATCAATATCAAGAACATAATCACCATCATCATGATCATCGTATCCAAGATCATCATCACCAATGTCTGCAAGAGCATCAATCATTAAATTATCCTGATCTTCACCCTGATCAAAAAATAAACTATCAATAAAATCATCTTCATGAACTTTTCCTTTGCCTTTATAATCAGCCACCACTGGTGTAGAAGTTTGACTAACTGGCTCCCCCTGAGATATATCTCCTTCCTTGTTTCAAGTTATAGGATCATTTCTAGAGGACGAACGACCTCCTTGATCATCTTGATCACGATCATCTCTTGTTCCTATAAATGGAGTAATCACTTCAGCTCTACAACTAGTCTCCCCCTGAGCTGAAGGATTCATCATTTGAGCCTTAATTGCTTTAATATGTTGGTTTGGTGGATCTGATCTGGATCGAATCAAGAAGCTCTATGAACAATTAAACACGTGCGGAATCCATGTTTAATCTATAAGAATCAAAGAGTAACAAGCAATTTCATAAACATCTTCATTTGATTAATCAATCTTCAATGTTTACAGATCTCACACAGAGATTTCTCACACAGATAATACACACTCAGTTCTCCAAGAATTTCCAAGAGTTATGAGAAAAACAAAAAAACCTTCTATATATACAGACTGTTAGCCGAACCTATTCCTAGCCGAACCCTTAGGTTCGCCAGCAGAACCTTGAGTTCGCTGGGCGAACCTAGGTTGCCAAACCTATAGGTTCGCCGAACCTTTCTAAGGTTGTAGGTTCGACAAACCTATCAATGTGATAGGTTCGCCAAACCTGCCTAGGTTCGTGGGCTAGACGTTCACCTATGCAAAACCTTTACAAAACTAAACTTTACAAAACTTTTTATAATTTACAATTTGAATAGCAACCTATTAAAAATATGTACTAACAAACTCCCCCTTAATAGTTGCTATCAAAAATCTTCTGTCTTTGACTTCAGTCTTCAACTTTCTCTTCAGCTTTATCTTCAGTCTTGTCATTAACTACATTTGTTTCTCCAACAACATTATCAACCGCTCTTATCACAACCGAATGAGGAATCTTGGCTAACCTTTCAGCCTCTATCTTAGCATCTCTCTCATCAATTTCTTTCTGAACCTTCATAAGGTCCACATAAAGATAGTTCACATCTTCCCAATTGCAAACTGAATGTATACCCAAAGTGTAACACATTCGAACAATGGTCTGAAACTGAACTGCCATGTCTTTATAGCTTATCCCTACATCATGATAACCTTCTGTGGCAAAAATCTCAGCCATGTTAAGTAAGTCAATATCATCCTTTGAGCAATTGACAATCCAAACTGGATCTAGCATTCTGATAACTCTCCATTGATCATCTTGTTTCAACAAAATTACTGCTTCAGCTGTCTTCTCATCAAATAACCAGAATTTGAAGTACGGATTCCAATTCTGTTCAAACATCCTCAACCTTGGTCTCTTGAATACTTTTGGCTTTGCATATCCATGTACCTTGTATTTAACTTGAGGAGACAACAAACTCCATCCAGACCTAGCTTCCTTCTTCAGTAACTTCTGAAAAGTTTCATTGTGTTTAGTCTGAATAGGTTTGATCATCTTCAATCTTGACAGCTCCATGCACTCAAAAGATGGTAAACTCATCAAATCTAAAGCTTTATCAAAATACTGACATCCGTCAATTCGCTTTATCACATAGCATCCTTTATTAGTCAGACTTCCTGGAATGTTATGAAAGTAACCATAGCTAACAATTCTTCCAATCATCTTCGACTTGGATCCAATCTTGAATCTTTTGAATTGTTTAGCTTGGTTGTCTTTAACTTTATCATCTATTACTTCAATCATCTGCTTAAAGATGTACAAATGATCAACAATATACTTCATCTCATCTTGATTTTCTTTCCAGAAGTCTATGTTAGTCTTTTCCTTAACTTGAGCCAGTGAAATCCTTGACACACCTCCAAGATCAAAGATTTTCTTTAAAGTATTCAGGTTGTACAAGTCTTCATCCATTGGATCATCCTTCTCAAAATCAAATAAATCCATCTCATCGTCTTGCTCAAAGTCAAACACTTGATCAGCATCAATATCAAACATGTCATTGAATTCCTTTGTAGAATAACCACCATCTATCTCACCTTCTTTAAAGTCATCATCTCTAGATTTTTCAATAACCATTCCCTGCAAATCAACAACAGAATGTTGTTTAAATAAATCAAGAAATGTAGGCAAAGAGTAATCGATAATCTGTTTTGGTTCTATTTATATTAAATCTTCAAAATCATCATCAATACAATCTGTTGCCCTATCAGAAGATACAACTGTTACAGGAGTAGCATCCACAGTAATATTAGAAGAATCATATACAACTATAGCTCCAGTAATCGAATTCAGCTCACCAGCTCCACTTACACGACCAATATCACCATCATCCCCTTCATCATCACCATGAGCATTCAAGCTCGGATGTTCATCTACATCAGAATCATCATAATCTACTTTCTCATCTTCTTCTTCCTCTTCCTCTATATTAACAAACACAGGTTCAACACCAGAAGTTTCAGCTTAATAATCTTTAGCTTTCATCTCATCAATATTTTGCCTTAAATCACTATTCTGATTCTGCAACTCTGCAATATCAACATTCTGAATCTCAATCATAGATTCCAAAGAAGTAATTCTTTCATTCATCTTCTTCATTTCAGCTACATCTTCCTCTCTTCGTCTCATCAACTAAGCAATCTGATTCTTCATATCATCTAGTTCACTTGTTCCAGAGGAAGATGGTTGATCAGCTTTAGCTTTTTCCTTTTCCATTTTGCATAAATCAAACTCCTTTGAAAGCATAGAAATTCTTCTTTTTAGCTCTGTGTCATCATAATCAACAGTGAAATTTAGATCTACCAAGTCATCTAAACTCTCAAATAAAGAATCATCTCTAGAAATAGAAGCTTGATGAAATGAAGTCTCCTGAAATAATGTTGTCACTGTTGTAGTCTCCATAATTGAAGGAACAAAAGGAGTCACATTCACGTATTCAGGAGCTTGCCCAAAGCCTCCTAGAACTGTAACAGATGAAGAAGATGTAATAACAGGAATTGATGAAGCATAAACTGAGAAGTGACAGCAGATGAAGATACTATGATCTTAGGAGCTTTGGTCTTCTTCTTTGCATATGGACCTTTGGCCATTCTTTTCTTCTTCTTCGGCCTTGAAAACTCAGACTCTTCAACAACAAAATCAAGATCGGCTCTTTCTTCTCTTGCTTCTGCAGTTTGTTCTGGAGTAGTCCTTTTCTTTAATCTCCTCACCATGTTGTTTCCAACCTGAACAGTCTCAAATTCTGACTCAGTGTCAGGAGATTATTCACCTTCATCTTCCACATTCTCAGCATCAACATGAACAGAAGTATCTTCTTGTTGCTTTGGTTCACCTTGTTGATCTAGAAACACAACTTGAACAGGCACCAGTGTAGTAGGTATTACACTTGGTCCTTGAGACTGATCTTGTTTTGGTTGATGTGAACGAGAAGATTGAGCAGTTGAATTCCTTGGCTGTTGTCTTGGAAGAGGAGGTGGTGGTTGCTGCTGATCATCATCATCACTGAATGCTTCAGTATCAGAACCAGACTTTGCATGCCTCCATGCATCACCCTCAGGAGCTACGTAATTTGTCACACCCCCAAATTCCCACTAGTGGTGTCAGTCCACGTGAGTGTGACGTGGCCAGAATCACAGCTCAAGGTCATATAGAACAACCCTATATGCGTTTCAACTCAAAGTTTGCCATACCAATATTAAAACAGTTTGCAGCGGAAAGTGATACAATGCATTAAGCATCGGAAAATAATATGTTTGACATGTGCAGCGGAAATAATAAGTTGTCACACACTACGATGTTTGATAAAAATACATATCCAAAATAAATATTGTTTGAGTGAAAGACATAAATAAATGCATGCGGGTCCTATGCTCGATCCCCTACGTGCATTTCTGGCTTCCATAGCCTGCTAGTTCCTGAGAATACAAGTTTAAAAAGTGTCAACACAATGGTTGGTGAGTTCACAGGTTTTGATATACATATAGTAATAAAAGTGTGTCATGTTGTTTATCATATGTTAGTACCGAGCCCTAGGCTCCAAGTGTCAGTGCGACACTACCGAACTAGACCTGTTTGTCCTTGCCTCCCCTGTGTCTCGTACACACAGTAAATTAGGTCAGAGTTTGCACGGGTTATGACATCCAGTCAACATTGTGCCCCATGGAGTTGGTCATACCCTAATGGATCCATCCAAATCTACCATGTTGTTCGTACATTAACGGTAAGACTTTGTGAGGACTTGTTACGAGTTCAACACTTAATATTTGTCCAATAACCAGCATACACAAAAATGTTTGTCATAATAATAGTGTTTGACTCGATGTAACTAGTATTCTCCCCCTATTTAAAAGCGTTTGAAAAGAGTAAAGAGGGGCCGTAAACTCACCTTAGTGAAGAGAGTAATAAACAAGCGTAAGCTCCTACGTCAAAGGCGTGTCGGTCACCGGCGACCTATATCGTATACCGCACGTGAGTTTGTGTAAGTGACCGTGCTAGTGTTCTTGTTAGTGCTCAACAACCCTGGGTGTTCATGTTTTTCCGTGTCGGTCCATAATGACCGTGTTTGCTCGTGTTGGTCCACATTGACCGTGTTTGACCAGAGGTGACCGTGTCAAGTCAACGACCCGTTGATGAACCGTGTGACGGTTTGTGAATCGTGTAGCGATTATGTAAGTGTTCGTCGTGTGCAAAACGCATAAGTCGCGTCCATGGACAACTTACCATTTATAGTAAGTTTCCATTTATGGAAAGTTCACAAAGCATAACAGTTTTAAAGTTCTAGCATGCTCGTTTGTCCTACGTGATCATGTTAACACATAACACATCATCATACGAAGTCACATAAGTCATTTATATCATGTTTGCACATAAAAGTTTCCTAAAATGGAAAGTTTCCATTTATAGCATACGTGACATCGGAAACCATCTAACTTAGCGTACAACCATCATGTTAAGACATATTAAACCATTTAGCGTGCTCCAATCGTACAACATATTCATAAATTGGTTTTTGTAAAAATAAAGTTACTATAATTAGTAACTAGGGCATTTTTCATACAAATGATTCCTCTAAATTATTCTAATCCATTTATACACCATAAACCATCATAATAAACCATTTGATATCATTTAAACATGTACATATAACCAAATTCATCATCTATCAATATTTGGCCAACAAAAGTTACTAAAAATAGTAACAATGCCAAATATGACCATAAACATTATCAAAATCACATTCTAAGTATTCAAATCACTATCTTAACATCCTAATAACAATTCCACATACATGCATGTCCACCATTTCTTCCGTAACACCATTTTGACAATATAAAGTTACTATAAATAGAAAGGTTCATCAAAATCATGTTTTTAACCATTTTAGCCAACTCTAATCATGTAGTATGTTCCCAATATCATCCATGAGCATATCAACATACTCAAAATCATCCCAACAATCATGGATCATACATGCATGGCATTATTTCAACACTTTATGAACAAATCATGAAATCTATAAATACACAACATCATGGATCATCACAAGATGCATTCTAATCATCCTAGATCACCATAAAACACATTAAAACCAACAAACCTAGAAGCAAATCTCGTGCATGTGGTGCCATAGTGCTTGCATGTGGGTTTCACCCATGCATGTGTGTGTATTGATGTGTAAAAGTGGGTTTTAAGCAAAGTGCTACCTTCTAGAGTTTCTTGAACACTAGGATGACGGATGAACAACTTCTGAATCTCCTGAGATTGCAGGATTTGACAGGAAGAAGAAGATGATGACGATCCTTGACCTTCCTTGTGTCTCACCCCCAAATTCCCACTCGTGGCGTCAGTCCACGTGGGTGTGACGTGGCCAGGATCACAGCTCATGGTCATATAGAACGACTCTATATGAGTTTCACAATCACATACAGTCGTAAATAAAACCAGTTCTCATAAGTAAGCAGCGGAAATGTTTAACATTAAAAGTAAATAAGTTGCAGTGAAAAAATAAATTGTTTAACAGACACTACATTGTATCAAATTGTTTTAAAATCAACAAATGCACACACGAGCCTAGGACTTGAGTCTATATGCCAGTCAGACTCCTTAATACATCCTTGTGCGCATCCTAGCGTATGCTCCATCAGTTACCTGAGAATACATGCGAAAAGTGTCAACTAAAAAGTTGGTGAGTTCACAGGTTTAGACAGACACAAATAGTAAACAGATACATACTGGGTATGTTAAGTTTTGTCGTTGGATACTACGATCCATGGAGTGAGTCAGTTCATCTTACTGAAACTAGACTGTTTCCGTTTACCTCCGCAGGTCATCGCTGAACCCACATTCACATCGAAATTACACTCGTTATGACCTCTAGTCAACATTGGTGCCGAGTGGGGTTAGTCAAACCCAGTAGTACTACGTAATTACGACTTGTTTGATACACAACTAACGGTAAGGATAAGTGAGGTGATATAAGTTACACTCGAAAATGGTTTTCACAACATACCAGTCATACATCTAAAATAGTTGCATAGTATTCTCACCCCAATAGTTTAGCAAATCAGTTAAAGAGTAAAAGTGGGGCCGTAAACTCACCTGAGTTTGTGAAATGCGTTTGCTCAAATAGTGTAGCTCGCCGGCTAGTAGTCACCTATATCACATAGGTACTATGAGTTTGTGTTTGCATACATGTGGGCCTCACAGGACCGTGTTCGTGCTTAACAACACCGGGTTGTTATGTGGTCATGTTGACCGTGTTTGACCGTGTTGACCGTGTTTGACCTAACGACCCGTCGGTGACGGTTTTGGATCAAGTGCTCGTGTAACGTTCAATTTCGTGTCGTGTGAAGTGTACGGATACCAAAAATCATTCCCATGAGGAAACTTACTATTTATAGTAAGTTTCTATTTTAGGAAAGTTTCCATATTTAGCAAGTAATTCATAAAATCACACTTCCGATTATTCTAACATGCATATTTATCCTAAGTGAGCATGTTATCACATAGCACCTAGTTACACATAGCCGGTTTAGCATAGTTTGAGCGTAAAAGTTTCTAAAATTAGAAAGTTTCCACAAGTAAGCATAATTCATCAAGTTTAACAATCAATATCATCATACATCATCATAGTGACCTTAAATAAGCATGCTAGACACTTAACATTATCAAACTCATCCACTATTAGCAAACTCATGATAAAAAGTTACTATATTTAGTAACATTCATAAAATCATGCTTTAAACCTTTCTATGCATCAAATAACTATCATGATAACTCTTAAACATCATTTTAAACATATCTTATAGATCTAGACATACCAATGTGGTCATTTTATCAATAATGCACATTTTGTAATTTTAAAGTTACTATTTATAGTAATAATCACATATTAGGCATTTCTTGACCATAATCACCCCTTTTAATCATGTAGAACATCCTATTCATCATTTCTAATAACATCTTAACATCAAGGATCACATTGACCATCATAGATCGTACATACATGTGGTCTCAAGTGCTTATTTCATGACCAAATCAACAAACCAACGTCACAATCAATCAAACTCATCATGGATCGTTATAGAATCATCAAATCAGTAACAATATTACAAAATAATAGATTCATTACATAGAAATTTCATGTAGGTGTGAGTGATGTGCTTGCATGTAGCCTAAATGGCTTGCATGTATGTGTTCTAGTGATTTGGTGACTAGATTGAACAAGGAAACTACCTTACAAAGCTCTAAATCACGAGATAAGACTTGAGCAGCTTTGAAATGGTTCCAGGGAAGCTGTGATTCAACCAAATGCAGAGAAAAATGATGGTATGACGTTCTTGAAGTTTTTCCCCAAAGCTTATTCTTCGAAAATGGACCTCCAACAAGCTTGGATGGCTTCTACAGGTGAAGATGGTGGTAGCAGGTCGTCAATTGCCGTTTGTGTGTGTATCAGTCGAGAGGTTTGGTGTAAAGGGTTTTCAGAATGATCAACCTTGGTTAAATAAAGATTCTGCGCAACTGGACTCGTCGCGTATCGCGACACCGCCCAAAAAGCATCTCCGCGTACCGCGGCGATTAAAATAATCATTCGGTTCCCGAAACACGCCGCGTACCGCGATGATGGAAGATGATCGGTCGTCGCGTACCGCGATGGATTACGGAGAATTCAAATTCTCCCGCCCAGGCTTCGCGTACCGCGAAGGCCCAATTAGGTGCCCATCGCGTACCGCGATGGGTCTCGGTTGAGCCCAAATAAGCCCAATTTCATGGTTTTGAGCCGAATTTCTCGTATTTCTCGAATACGATCAACGTTTCTCGACACATAAGCGTTGTTCTACTAACTTAGGTTCTACGGAACCTAATTGTGCAATGGAAGTGTACTGTGGTTTGATCCGTTCACCAACGTTCGTTATTCAAGACACGTGCGAGTTTCGTGCGATAATTTCTCGAATTATCGATGTGTTTGGTCCGTTGTGCCACGTGTCACACTAAATACAATTATTCTAGTGCCACGTATGAAATAATAATACACATTATTATTAAAATAAAATAAAGGCTGACCTGGAAATTGCGAGGTGTCACATAATCCCCTAGTTAATAGGAATTTCGTCCCGAAATTCAGTTCGTGTTGCCGGTGATAGTCTGGTCGGAGAATAAGTGAGGGTATTTCTTTTTCATCTGGTCCTCCCGTTCCCAGGTGTATTCTGGTCCTCGTCGCGAATTCCATCGTACCTTCACTATCGGTATCTTACTGAGTTTCAACTTCTTGAGTTCCCGGTCCATGATTTCCACCGGTTCCTCAACGAAGTGAAGTTGTTCATCAATCTGGATTTCCTCCAAAGGAATTGCAAGCGTTTCGTCCGATAGACATTTCTTGAGATTTGAGACGTGAAACACGTTGTGTACACTACTCAATTCTTGCAGTAGCTGTAGTTCGTAGGCCACGGGGCCTATTCGTTTAGTGATCTCGAACGGTCCGATATAACGAGGATTTAACTTTCCCCGCTTCTCGAATCGAATCACTCCCTTCCAAGGCGAGACTTTAAGAAGTACTCGGTCTCCTACTTGGAACTCCAAAGGCTTACTCCTTTTGTCGGCATAGCTTTTCTATCGGTCCTGAGCTGCTGTCATTCTGTTACGTATTTGCACGATCTTTTCAGTTGTCTCGTGCACAAGTTCGGGTCCGGTCAGTTGGCTTTCACCAACTTCCGCCCAACAGAGTGGTGATCTGCACTTACGTCCGTAAAGTGCTTCAAACGGTACAGCTCCAATGCTGGTGTGATAGCTGTTATTATATGAGAATTCTACCAAAGGTAAGTGAGTCTCCCAGCTGTTGCCCAAATCAATCACACATGCTCGAAGCATGTCTTCCAAGGTCTGAATGGTTCGTTCACTCTGACCATCCATTTGTGGGTGATAAGCAGTGCTCATATCCAATCTTGTCCCGAGTGCCTTGTGTAAGGACTTCCAAAAATGTGCCGTGAAACGGCTGTCTTGGTCAGATATAATAGAGATTGGGACTCCGTGTATGGATACGATTTCTTTCAAGTAGACTCGGGTTAACTTCTCTTGTTTGTCAGTTTCCTTAATCGGTAAGAAGTGTGCATATTTCGTGAGTCGGTCTACGATAACCCAGATGGTATCGCAACCACTTGTTGTCTTTGGCAGCTTGGTGATAAAATCCATGGAAATCTGTTCCCATTTCCATACTGGAATTTATGGTTGTTGGAGTAACCCTGACGGTTTCTGATATTCGACCTTAACCTTGGAGCAAGTCAGGCACTTACTCACATAGGTCGCGATTTCTGATTTCATGTTAGGCCACCAGTAAGTTACCTTGAAGTCGCGGTACATCTTGTCGGAACCTGGATGTACTGAGTATCGACTCTTGTGAGCTTCATCCATCACTACTTCTCTCAATCCCCCGTAGCGTGGAATCCAAATCCGATCCATCAGATAGTAAGCTCCGTCATCCTTTTGTTTTATCTGTTTGTCCATACCCCGCATAGTTTCGAGGGTAAGGTTTTCCTTTTTCAGAGCTTCCTGTTGTGCAATACGGATTTGATTGGGTAGTTCAGAGTGAATAGTAAGCTGTAGTGCACGTACGCGTTTAGTTGTTTCCTTCCGGCTCAGTGCGTCGGCTACTACGTTAGCTTTCCCAGGGTGATACTTGATTGCACAGTCATAATCACCTGTCAGCTCGACCCATCTGCGTTGTCTCATGTTTAGTTCCTTTTGGTCGAAAATGTGCTGCAGGCTCTTATGATCAGTGAATATAGTGCACTTGGTGCCGTATAGATAGTGTCGCCAGATCTTCAATGCGAACACTACGGCTCCCAATTCCAAGACATGAGTCGTGTAGTTCTTTTCGTGCACTTTCAATTGTCGTGACGCATAAGCTATAACCTTCTCGCGTTGCATCAGCACACAACCGAGTCCTTGCTTCGATGCGTCGCAATAAACTACAAAGTCTTCGCACCCATCCGGTAGCGATAGAATAGGTGCACTGCACAATTTCTGCTTCAACAAGTCGAAAGCAGCTTCTTGTTTCTCTCCCCATTCGAATTTCTTGTCATTGTGCGTAAGAGAAGTCAATGATTGTGCGATCTTCGAGAATCCCTCGATAAATCGCCTGTAGTACCCGACCAATCCCAGAAATTGTCGCACCTCAGTCGGAGTCTTAGGTGCTGCCCAATTCTTGATTGCCTCAATTTTGGCTGGGTCTACGTGTATTCCTTTCTCGTTTACTACGTGTCCAAGGAACTGGACTTCGCGAATCCAAAAATCACACTTGGAAAACTTCGCATATAGTTGTTCCTTCTTCAGTAGTTCCAAGACACGTCTCAAGTGATCGGCATGTTCTTCTTGAGTCTTGGAATAGATCAGAATGTCATCTATGAACACAATTACAAATTTGTCAAGGTACGGCTTACACACCCGATTCATGAGATCCATGAATACTGCCGGTGCGTTAGTCAATCCAAAAGGCATGACTAAAAACTCGTAATGTCCGTACCGTGTTCTGAAGGCTGTCTTCGGTATGTCTCCTTCCTATATTCTAAGTTGGTGGTAACCGGATCTTAAATCGATCTTCGAATAGTAGCTTGACCCTTGTAATTGGTCAAACAGGTCGTCTATTCGAGGTAGAGGGTATCGATTCTTGATTGTTACCTTGTTCAGTTCTCGGTAATCTATGCACATACGGAATGAGCCGTCTTTCTTTTTCACAAATAAGACTGGTGCTCCCCAAGGTGAGAAGCTCGGTCGGATAAATCCCTTATCTAACAACTCTTGCAATTGATTAGATAGTTCCTGCATTTCAGTAGGAGCCAATCGGTATGGTGCCTTGGCTATCGGTGCTGCTCCTGGTGTCAGATCTATCTGAAACTCCACTTGCCGTGCTGGTGGTAGTCCCGGTAGATCGTCAGGAAAGACTTCCGGATAGTCGCGAACAACTGCGATGTCCTCGATCTTCCATTCCTTCTTTGGTTGTTCGGTGATAAGAGCTAGGATAGCCGTGTATCCTTTCTTCAGATATTTGTTTGCCTTCATGCAGGACATAATGTTTAACAGCACTCCGCGTCGTTCCCCCTGGATTGACATCTGCTCTCCACTTGGCAACGCAATTCACACAATCTTCTCATTGCACACGATCTCAGCGTGGTTTGCAGATGGCCAATCCATTCCAATCACCACGTTGAAACTCCCGAGAGTTACCGGCATCAGGTCAATCACCAGTTGGTGGTTTGCTAACATCAGAACACACCGTTTGATGATATGCTGCGTTTCAATTAGCTTGCCGTCTGCTAACTCTACGGTGTACTTATAGTCTAGTGGTGTTGGTGTCATATTAAGCAGTTTACTAAAATTACTAGAGATGAAACTTCTATCGGCACCGGTATCAAATAATATACTAGCATATACATTATTTAACAGAAACGTACCAGTGACGACGTTTGGATCATCCTTAGCTTCCCCTGATCCGATGACGAATGCCCGACCCCTAGCTGGGTTGCCACCTGCGTTCTTGTTCTGCGGGCAGTCTCGGCGCATGTGCCCCGGTTTCCCGCAGGTGAAGCACCCCTTCAATGTATTATCCTTGTTGAGGTTGGGATTGGGGTTTGATCGGTATTCCTTGGCCAAGTGCCCGTTTCTGCCACAGTTTGTACACTTGCCCTTCTTGCATGGGCCGAAATGATGGTAGTTACAGCTTTTGCATTTTGGGCTGTTGCCCTGATATCCTCCCTTGCCTTCGTTGTTTGGCTGGGTGGCAGTGAAAACCTTTGCAGGTGCTGGCCGGTGCTGAGTTGGCTGCTGGGGTGAAAGGGTTCGGTTGTTGTTGGGCTCCCACTTCTTCTTAGGTTCTTGGGGTTTCAAATGTTCACCCCTCTTAGGCAGCTTCCCCTGGGCTACCGCCTGGTCAGTCAGCTTGTGTGCCAAGCGAATCAGTGGTTGGATGGTGGAGTGGTCAGATGCAGTTACCATGCTCTGAATTTGCTCCGGCAGTCCACTTATGAACTGCTCGATCTTTTTATACTCCGGCGTCACCATTGCCGGGCAGAGCTTGCACAATTCATGAAACCGAGTACAGTGCTTCTCGATTTCCGATCCCACCATCTTGTGCACCCAAAATTCTTCTTCCAGCTTCCGGATTTCGTCACGAGGATAGTACTCTTCATGAAGCATCCTTGTGAAGTTCTCCCAAGGGATAGAGTTGGCGGTCTCCAGTCCGAGAGTCTGTACATGGGTGTTCCACCATGTGAGGGCTGGTCCCTCCAGTGTTCCTGTAGCATATTTCACTCGGTTTTCCTCCGAGCATTCATACATAGAGAAAACTGACTCCAGCTTCTCGATCCAGCGGAGCAGTCCCACTGCCCCTTCGGTACCCTGGAACTTGTGAGGGTGGCAGCTCAGGAAGGCTTTGAACGAACATCCTTTTGCTGCACTCCCATGGGAACCTGTGCATCGGTGTTCAATGTAACGTGTTAGCGCTTGAAGTTGTCTACACTAATCTATTCGGATTGGGCAGGTGTTAGTACCGTTGTTGGTGCCGCTAGTCTCGCTAGCAAGTCGGTTGGCTTCGTACTCAGCGAGTACTTTGTTGACCCTCCGTTCAACCATCATATTGATCCTTGCCTTCTCGACCTTACGCTTGAGATTTCGTGCATTGGATCCCCTTCCCGACATGATTCTTTATGGAAGGGTTAGATTGTTAGTCGACATATGTCAGAGTGTTAGTCAGAAGTTAGATAAGATGTCATGTCAGAGGTCAAGTTAGATATCATATCAGAGATTGTGTTAGCAACAGTCATAATAATACAACAGATAATAATAAAGCATAATTCTCATTAATACCAAATTTTTGAAGTACAATAATTTTTAAAGGAAAGTAAAATATAAGTTCTTCGAGCACATCCCGCTCGTCTAGGCCAAAATAAGAAAAATACAAAATAAGATAGTTCACTAATCCGAGTCCATGGAGACATGTGAAACATCACTAACAGCGCCTCCATCATCATCATCCTCCTCAGGATCCTCATTGGGATCCTCATCAAAATCCCCTTCTTCGAGGTCCTCGGCCTCGAACTGTGGTCCGTCGTCCTCGACTGGCGGTTCCTCGATGAACTGCGCCGCCCATGCATTGAGCATAGCGTCGCTAGCTTGAACCATCGCCTGAGTCTCAACTATGTCTGTTCGGTTCTCAGTGATGCGTCCGTCATGCTCTTGCATGATATCCACTATCTGTCCATGCTGTGTCATTAGCTGGGACACCTGAAGACGTAGAGTCTCCATCAGCTCCTCCAGTCGATCGTTTTGCCTTTCCAGGCGATCGTTTTGCCTTTCCAGGCGATCGTTCTTCTCGCGAAGAATGCGAACCTCGTCGGATACTTCGGCATTTCTCCTAATCTCCCGTCGCGTAACGGCAACGTGTGCTGCAAAAGCTCTCTCCATCGGCACCCCGAGTGCCGGTAGTCGGGGACCTTCAGTGGTATCGCCCTTATGTCGCAATGGAGGTACTCGCTCCCCCAATACCCAATCCTGTATGATGTTAGGTAACCATCCCCAGTGCCGATCCCGAGCCAACTTCTGTGCCTGCCTCACCATCACGGCGTCCACTTGAGCTACGATGTCGTCGATCCTACGTCGACTGTCCTCGGTCGGGTCGTCACTCGCTGGGCGTTTGCCCGGGTTCCTGTTAGCATCTCGGTTGTTATCTGCCATCCTGTAAGTTTCGGGTTAGTAAATAACAGTTCAATAAAAAGTATTAACGACATCAGTGTGCAAGTTCTAGTGTAGTGTCTAGCGTAGAGCAGTGGCTATAGTCTAAATTCACTAGATGCAAACCTAGTTCCCTATAACCAAGGCTCTGATACCAGTCTGTCACACCCCCAAATTCCCACTCGTGGCGTCAGTCCACGTGGGTGTGACGTGGCCAGGATCACAGCTCATGGTCATATAGAACGACTCTATATGAGTTTCACAATCACATACAATCGTAAATAAAACCAGTTCTCATAAGTAAGCAGTGGAAATGTTTAATATTAAAAGTAAATAAGTTGCAGCGGGAAAATAATTTGTTTAACAGACACTACATTGTATCAAATTGTTTTAAAATCAACAAATGCACACACGAGCCTAGGACTTGAGTCTATATGCCAGTCAGACTCCTTAATACATCCTTGTGCGCATCCTAGCGTGTGCTCCATTAGTTACCTGAGAATAAATGCGAAAAGTGTCAACTAAAAAGTTGGTGAGTTCACAGGTTTAGACAGACACAAATAGTAAACAGATATATACTGGGTATGTTAAGTTTTGTCGTTGGATACTACGATCCGTGGAGTGTGTCAGTTCATCTTACCGAAACTAGACTGTTTCCGTTTGCCTCCGCAGGTCATCGCTGAACCGCATTCACATCAAAATTACACTCGTTATGACCTCCAGTCAACATTGGTGCCAAGTGGGGTTAGTCAAACCCAGTAGTACTACGTAATTACGACTCGTTTGATACACAACTAACGGTAAGGATAAGTGAGGACTTTAAGCGATATAAGTTACACTCGAAAATGGTTTTCACAACATACCAGTCATACATCTAAAATAGTTGCATAGTATTCTCACCCCAATAGTTTAGCAAATCAGTTAAAGAGTAAAAGTGGGGCCGTAAACTCACCTGAGTTTGTGAAATGCGTTTGCTCAAATAGTTTAGCTCGCCGGCTAGTAGTCACCTATATCACATAGGTACTATGAGTTTGTGTTTGCATACATGTGGGCCTCACAGGACCGTGTTCGTGCTTAACAACACCGGGTTGTTATGTGGGTCATGTTGACCGTGTTTGACCGTGTTGACCGTGTTTGACCTAACGACCCGTTGGTGACGGTTTTGGATCAAGTGCTCGTGTAACGTTCAGTTTCGTGTCGTGTGAAGTGTACGGTTACCAAAAATCATTCCCATGAGGAAACTTACTATTTATAGTAAGTTTCTATTTTAGGAAAGTTTCCATATTTAGCAAGTCATGCATAAAATCACATTCCCGATTATTCTAACATGCATATTTATCCTAAGTGAGCATGTTATCACATAGCACCTAGTTACACATAGCCGGTTTAGCATAGTTTGCGCGTAAAAGTTTCTAAAATTAGAAAGTTTCCACAAGTAAGCATAATTCATCAAGTTTAACAATCAATATCATCATACATCATCATAGTGACCTTAAATAAGCATGCTAGACACTTAACATTATCAAACTCATCCACTATTAGCAAACTCATGATAAAACGTTACTATATTTAGTAACATTCATAAAATCATGCTTTAAACCTTTCTATGCATCAAATAACTATCATGATAACTCTTAAACATCATTTTAAACATATCTTATAGATCTAGACATACCAATGTGGTCATTTTATCAATAATGCACATTTTGTAATTTTAAAGTTACTATTTATAGTAATAATCACATATTAGGCATTTCTTGACCATAATCACCCCTTTTAATCATGTAGAACATCCTATTCATCATTTCTAATAACATCTTAACATCAAGGATCACATTGACCATCATAGATCGTACATACATGTGGTCTCAAGTGCTTATTTCATGACCAAATCAACAAACCAACGTCACAATCAATCAAACTCATCATGGATCGTTATAGAATCATCAAATCAGTAACAATATTACAAAATAATAGATTCATAACATAGAAATTTCGTGTAGGTGTGAGTGATGTGCTTGCATGTAGCCTAAATGGCTTGCATGTATGTGTTCTAGTGATTTGGTGACTAGATTGAACAAGGAAACTACCTTACAAAGCTCTAAATCACGAGATAAGACTTGAGCAGCTTTGAAATGGTTCCAGGGAAGCTGTGATTCGATCAAATGCAGAGAAAAATGATGGTATGACGTTCTTGAAGTTTTTCCCCAAAGCTTATTCTTCGAAAATGGACCTCCAACAAGCTTGGATGGCTTCTACAGGTGAAGATGGTGGTAGCAGGTCGTCAATGGCCGTTTGTGTGTGTATCAGTCGAGAGGTTTGGTGTAAAGGGTTTTTAGAATGATCAAGCTTGGTTAAATAAAGATTCTGCGCAACTGGACTCGTCGCGTATCGCGACACCGCCCAAAAAGCATCTCCGCGTACCGCGTCGATTAAAATAATCATTCGGTTCCCGAAACACGCCGCGTACCGCGATGTTGGAAGATGATCGGTCGTCGCGTACCGCGATGGATTTCGGAGAATTCAAATTCTCCCACCCAGGCTTCGCGTACCGCGAAGGCCCAATTAGGTGCCCATCGCGTACCGCGATGGGTCTCCGTTGAGCCCAAATAAGCCCAATTTCATGGTTTTGAGCCAAATTTCTCGTATTTCTCGAATACGATCATCGTTTCTCGACACATAAGCGTTGTTCTACTAACTTAGGTTCTACGAAACCTAATTGTGCAATGAAAGTGTACTGTGGTTTGATCCGTTCACCAACGTTCGTTATTCAAGACACGTGCGAGTTTCGTGCGATAATTTCTCGAATTATCGATGTGTTTGGTCCGTTGTGCCACGTGTCACACTAAATACAATTATTCTAGTGCCACGTATGAAATAATAATACACATTATTATTAAAATAAAATAAAGGCTGACCTGGAAATTGCGAGGTGTCACACCTTGTGAGTTTCAAGCTTCCAAGACTTTAATCTTGAGCTCCAAGATGCCCAAAAATGGCTTCCAATGGAGAAGAAAGGCTGTAACAGAGCTTCTGGAACGGATATGGCCGAATGGTGGCGTGTGTGATCGAGCAAAATGATGAGAAAGGATAGACTAGGCATGATGTTCTTGGTTTTATAAAGATATTGCCGACTGGTCGGCTTCGCGTACCGCGGTCAACGGCAAAAAAATGCTTCGCGTAGCGCGATGGATTTCGGGATTTAAATTTCCCCGAAACTCGTCGCGTATCACGATAAATCCTCTTGTGGGCCATCGCGTACCGCGATGGGTCCCTGAAGAGCCCAATAAGCCTAGTTCAATGAGTTTGATCCGTTCGTTGTCGTTTTCATGTTTACGAACTATTGTTTGGCCTCGTTTGAACTTCCAAGTTCAATGTGCAAGGGTCTTGTGAGGTTTCAAGTGTTGTGTTACACAATGTGCTAGACGTTCACCAACGTTCGTGTGTTTTGACACGTGTGTGCTGTTTGTCGATAATTTCTCGAATTATCTAGTCATGTGTCGGTGTTTGTATTATCGTGCCACGTGTTACACTAAATTAATCTAATTCTAGTGCCACGTGTACAAAATCATTTAAATAAACATCTAAATAAATAAATAAGCTGACCTGGAAATTACGAGTTGTCACATCCTCCCCTTGTTAGAAAGAATTTCGTCCCGAAATTCAACTTGCGTTGCCAGTGTTTGCCTATTCCGCGAACAGGTGTGGGTATTTCTGTTTCATCTGGTCTTCACGTTCCCACGTGAATTCCGGTCCGCGTCGCGAATTCCGTCGCACCTTTACGATCGGTATCTTGCTGAGCTTGAGTTTCTTGGTTTCCGGTCCATAATTTCCACCGGTTCCTCAATGAAGTTCAATTGTTCGTCGATCTGAATTTCTTCAAGAGGTATAACAAGTGTCTCATCAGATAGGCACTTCTTGAGGTTCGAAATGTGAAATACGTTATGTACACTGCTCAGCTCGTTTGGCAGGTTTAATTCGTAGGCTACAGGGCCTACTCGTTTGGTGATCTCGAAAGGTCCAATGTAACGAGGGTTCAACTTTCCTCATTTGCCAAACCGAATGACTCCTTTCCAGGGCGAGACCTTGAGTAAAACTCTGTCTCCTACCTGGAATTCTAACGGTTTGCGTCGCTTGTCAGCATAGCTTTTCTATCTGTCCCGAGCTGCTGCCATTCGTTTGCGTATCTGCACGATCTTCTCGGTCGTTTCGTGTACAAGTTCTGGACCGGTCAGTTGGCTGTCTCCAACTTCCGCCTAGCAGATGGGTGATCGATACTTACGACCGTAAAGTGCCTCGAATGGTGCAGCTTGTATGCTACTGTGGTAGATGTTGTTGCATGAGAACTCAACCAACTGTGTGAGTCTCCCAGCTACTGCCAAAGTCAATAACACATGTTTGGAGCATGTCTTCTAGTGTTTGTATGGTTCGTTCACTCTGTCCATCGGTCTGCGGGTGATAAGCAGTACTTATATCCAATCTCGTACCTAAAGCCTTATGCAAAGACTTCCAAAAATGTGACGTGAATCGACTGTCGCGGTCAGAGATTATCGAGATTGGTACTCCATGTCGAGTAACCACTTCCTTTAGATAAATCCGCGTGAGTTTGTCTAGTTTGTCGGTCTCCTTGATGGGTAGAAAATGCGCAGACTTTGTCAATCGGTCTACGATAACCCAGATGGTATC
The DNA here is from genome assembly GCA_009363875.1 of Mikania micrantha. NCBI lineage: Eukaryota > Viridiplantae > Streptophyta > Magnoliopsida > Asterales > Asteraceae > Mikania > Mikania micrantha. The sequence goes on from CM018696.1 coordinate 40,914,956, forward strand.
GTAACCACTTGCCGTCTTAGGCAGTTTGGTTATGAAGTCCATGGAAATTTGCTCCCATTTCCACATTTGTATTTCAGGCTGTTGGAGTAGACCTGATGGCTTCTGGTACTCAACCTTAACCTTTGAACACGTCAGACACTTGCTTACGTAAGTTGCAATTTCAGCTTTCATGTTCGGCCACCAGTAAGTTGTTTTTCAGGTTATGATACATTTTGTTAGAGCCCCGATGTATAGAGTACCGGCTCTTGTGAGCTTCGTCCATCACCACATTCCTCAGTCCTCCGTGGTGTGGAATCCAGACTCGATCCATATAGTAGTATGTTCCGTCGGCCTTCACCTCCATGTGCTTGTCCATGCCACGCAAGGATTCCTGTGTGAGGTTTTCGACCTTCAAAGCTTCCTGTTTAGCATTTCGGATTTGTTGCGGTAACTCAGTGTGAATTGTAAGTCGTAGAGCACGTACGCGCTTGGTGGTTTCTTTTCGGCTCAACGCGACTGCTACTACGTTTGCTTTACAGGGATGGTACTTGATAGCGCAATCATAATCGCCTATGAGTTCAACCCACCTTCGTTGTCTCATATTCAACTCTTTCTGGTCGAAGATGTGTTGTAAGCTCTAATGATCAGTAAAGATGGTGCATTTTGTGCCGTATAGATAGTGTCGCCAGATCTTCAAGGCAAACACTACGGCTCCTAACTCAAGGTCATGAGTCGTGTAGTTCTTCTCATGCACCTTCAGTTGTCGTGAAGCGTATGCGATAACCTTCTCGCGTTGCATCAATACACAACCGAGTCCCTATTTCGAGGAGTCGCAATACACCACGAAATCAACGCATCCTTTCGGCAAGGATAGTATGGGTGCAGTGCATAGCTTCTGTTTCAACAAGCTGAAAGCAGCTTCTTGTTTCTCTTCCCAATCGAACTTTTTGTCTTTGTGAGTCAGGGATGTTAATGATTGAGCGATCTTTGAAAATCCTTCAATGAATCTTCTGTAGAACCCGGCCAGACCTAGGAATTGCCGTACCTCGGTTGGGGTCTTGGGTGCTTCCCAGTTCTTGATGGCTTCAATCTTGGCTGGGTCCACATGTATCCCTTGCTCGTTAACCACGTGTCCAAGGAATTGGACTTCGCGAATCCAAAAGTCACATTTGGAAAATTTCATGCACAGCTGTTCGTTCCTCAATAATTCCAAGACTAGCCTTAGATGCTCAGCATGTTCTTCCTGATTCTTTGAGTAAATCAGGATGTCGTCAATGAACACTATTACGAACTTGTCAAGATAAGGTTTGCACACTCTATTCATGAGATCCATGAATACAGCTGGTGCGTTGGTCAGTCCGAAGGGCATAACCAGAAATTCGTAGTGTCCGTATCTGGTTCTCAAGGCAGTCTTAGGAATATCGTCTTCCTGTATTCTTAGTTGATGGTAACCCGATCTTAAATCGATTTTCGAATAGTAGCTTCATCCTTGCAATTGATCAAACAAGTCGTCTATTCGCGGAAACGGATATCGATTCTTGATCGTCACCTTGTTCAGTTCTCTGTAGTCGATACACATACGGAATGATCCGTCTTTCTTCTTCACGAATAGGTTTGGTGCTCCCCAAGGCAAGAAGCTTGGTCTGATGAATCCCTTGTCTAATAGTTCCTGCAACTGATTAGACAGTTTGTGCATCTCTGTCGATGCTAGTCGATACGGAGCTTTAGCAATCGGTGCTGCTCCGGGAGTGAGGTCTATCTGGAACTCAACTTGTCGTTTCGGAGGTAGTCCAGGTAGATCCTCGGGGAACACTTCGGGAAAATCGCAGACTACGGCGATGTCCTCAATCTTCCTTCCTTTCTTCGGTTGTTCTGCGATGAGAGCTAGTATAGCAGTGTATCCCTTTTGTATGTACTTGTTGGCCTTCATGCATAACATAATATTCAGAGGTACTCCTCGTCGTTCTCCCTGAATCGAGATTTGTTCTCCGTCCTGCAACGTCACTCTTACGATCTTTTCGTTGCATACGGTCTCTGCCTGGTTTGCGGATAACCAGTCCATTCCAACGACCACATCAAAGCTCCCGAGAGTCACCGGCATCAAATCGATTTCGAGTTCGTGATTTGCCAACACCATGACGCATCCTCGAAAGATGTGTTGTGTTTCAATCAGTTTGCTATCGGCTAACTCTACGGTGTACTTATAGTCTAGTGGGGTTGGGGTAATATATAGCAATTCACTAAATTCACTAGATATAAAGCTCCTATCGGCACCGGTATCAAATAATATGCTAGCAGATACATTATTTAAAAGAAACGTACTGATTACGATGTTCGGGTCATCTTTGGCTTCTCCCGAGCCTATCACAAACGCTCGGCCTTTCGCCGCTCCACCGCCGCCGTTCTTCAATTGAGGGTAGTCCCTCTTCATATGACCCGGTTTCCCACATTCGTAACACCCTCTGAGAGTGTTCTGGTTGTTGTTGTTCTGGTTGTGGTTGGGGTTATTGTTGTTGTTGCTAGGGAATTTGGATCTGCAGTCTTTGGCCATATGGCCGTGTCTTCCGCACCGCAAGCAACGGTACCACTCGCATTGGCCAGAGTGGTGGTATGAACATCGGTTGCAAAAGGGGTATTTCCCTTGATATACACCCTTCCCCTTGTCATCAGGTTGGGTGGCAGTGAAAGCTCTTGCAGGAGATTGGTGGTGGCTGGGTTCCCACTTCCTCTTCTGGCTCTCCTGAGGCTTCAGATGTTCACCTCGTTTGGGTAACTTACCTTGTGCTACCGCTTGGTCTGTTAGTTTGTGAGCCAGTCTGATTAGTGGTTGAATGGTGGTGAGGTCAGATGCAGTCACCATGCTTTGGATTTGTTCGGGCAGCCCACTGATGAACTGCTCGATCTTCTTGTATTCCGGCGTCACCATTGCCGGGCATAGTTTACACAGTTCGTGAAATCGAGTGAGTACTGCTCGATTTCCGATCCAACCATCTTGAGGACCTAGAATTCAGCCTCCAGCTTCCTAATCTCATCACGAGGACAGTATTCCTCTTGTAGTAATCGGGTGAAATCAGTCCATGGCATGGAGTTGCAACGTCCAACCCCAGGGTTTGCACATGGGTGTTCCACCATGTGAGGGCCGGTCCCTCCAGTGTACCGGTCGCATACTTAACCTGGTTCTCGTTAGTACATTCGCACATGGCGAATACAGATTCGACTTTCTCCACCAAGCGGAGCATTCCGATAGCCCCTTTAGTTCCCTTGAACTTGTGTGGGTGGCAGTTCAAGAAGGATTTAAACGAACATCCTTTGCTATTGTTGCCGTGTGACCCTGTTTGTCAGAAACCAATGTCGTGTGTTAGTATCGTGTTAACTACACTATGTTAGTCATGTTAGGCGAGTGCTAGTACCATTGTTAGTGCCTCTAGTCTCGCTGTGTTGGCGACTCGCTTCGTATTCGGCGATCGCCTTGTTGACCCGTCGGTCAAGCATCATTTTAATGACAGCTCCATCTAATGTTCGCCTAGCAGGACGCGCGTACGGTCCTTTTCCCGCCATATATGTTTCTATACATAAGGGATAGAATGTTAGTTAGCACGTGTTAGAGTGTTAGCCGAATGTCATGTCAGATGTCATATCAAATGTTATGTTAGATGTTATGTCAGCAATCAACCATGGTCAGATCATGCGATAATAAATTAAAATATCATTCTCATTAATATAAAATCTTGGAGTACAACAATTTCAGAAGAGAATAATAATAATAGTTCTACGAGCACATCCCGCTCGTCTAGGCAAATACAAAATGAAACATAAAATAAGACAGTCCAACTAGTCGGAGTCTATGGTAACATGTGAAATGTCACTAACAACATCTCCATCATCATCATCCTCCTCTGGATCCTCATCAAAGTCCCCCTCCTCGAGGTCCTCGACCTCAAACTGTGGTCCGTCCTTGGGTGGTGGCTCAACTATGAACTGCTCGGCCCATGCGTTAAGCATGGCGTCACTGGCCAGAATCATCGCGTGATTCTCCTCAGCGGCGACTCTGTTTGCAGCAATGCGCCCATCATGCTCTTGCATGATATCAACCATCTGCCCATGCTGACTCAACAGCTGGGCCATCTGGAGACGTATTCTCCAATTTGTCATTACGCCTCTCAAAGCGATCGTTCTTCTCCCGAAAAACTCGGACCTCGTCCGACAACTCGGCATTCCTTCTAGCCTCCCGTCGCGTGAAGGCAATGTGAGCTGCGAAGGCCTGCTCCAGTGGTGCCCCAAGTGGTGGCAGTCGATGGCCTGCCGAAGTGTCGCCGAGATATCGTGGCGGAGGTACTCGCTCCCCCACTATCCACTCCTGTATAACCGTGGGGAGCCAACCCCAATACCGACCTCTTGTCGCCTGTCGGGCTCACCTATCCATCTCGGCGTCCACCTGTGCTACGATATCGTCAATCCGTCGACGACTCTCGTCTGTAAGCTCCTCACTCACCGGGCGTTTGCCCTGGTTCCTGCTAGCATCCCTATTGTTATCGGCCATCCTGTAGGTTTCAAGTTAGTAAGTAGCAGTTCAATAGTAATAACAACAACATCAGTGTGCAAGTTCTAAGTGTAGTGTCTAAAGTTGAGCAATGGCTATAGTCTAAGTTCACTACATGTAAACCTAGTTCTCTATAACCAAGGCTCTGATACCAATCTGTCCCACCCCCAAATTCCCACTCGTGGTGTCAGTCCACGTGGGTGTGACGTGGCTAGAATCACAGCTCAAGGTCATATAGAACAACCCTATATGCATTTCAACTCAAAGTTTGCCATACCAGTATTAAAACAGTTTGTAGCGAAAATTAAATAGTATTGCAGCGGAAAGTGATACAATGCGTTAAGCATCGGAAAATAATATGTTTGACATGTGCAGCAGAAATAATAAGTTGTCAGACACTACGATGTTTGATAAAAATACATAACCAAAATAAATATTGTTTGAATGAAAGACATAAATAAATGCATGCGGGTCCTATGCTCGATCCCCTACATGCATTCCTGGCTTCCATAGCCTGCTAGTTGCCTGAGAATACAAGTTTAAAAAGTGTCAACACAATGGTTGGTGAGTTCACAGGTTTTGATATACATATAGTAATAAAAGTGTGTCTTGCTGTTTATCATATGTTAGTACCGAGCCCTAGGCTCCAAGTGTCAGTGCGTCACTACCGAACTAGACCTGTTTGTCCTTGCCACCCCTGTGTCTCGTACACACAGTAAATTAGGTCAGAGTTTGCACGGGTTATGACATCAGTCAATATTGTGCCCCGTGGGGTTGGTCATACCCTAATGGATACATCCAAATCTACCACGTTGTTCGTACATTAATGGTAAGACTTTGTGAGGACTTGTTATGAGTTCAACACTTAATGTTTGTCCAATAACCATCATACACTAAAATGTTTGTCATAGTAATAGTGTTTGACTCGATATAACTAGTATTCTCCCCCTATTTAAAAGCGTTTGAAAAGAGTAAAGAGGGGCCGTAAACTCACCTTAGTGAAGAGAGTAATAACCAAGCGTAAGCTCCTGCGTCGAAGGCGTGTCAGTCACCGGAGACCTATATCGTATACCGCACGTTAGTTTGTGTAAGTGACCGTGCTAGTGTTCGTGTTAGTGCTCAACAGCCCTTAGTTGTTCATGTTTGTCCCTGTCGGTCCATAATGACCGTGTTTGCTCGTGTTGGTCCACATTGACCGTGTTTGACTAGAGTTGACCGTGTCAAGTCAACGACCCATTGGTTAACCGTGTGACGGTTTGTGAATCATGTAGCGATTGTGTAAGTGTTCGTCGTGCGCAAAACGCGTAAGTCGCGTCCATGGACAACTTACTATTTATAGTAAGTTTCCATTTACGGAAAGTTCACAAAGCATAACGGTTTTAAAGTTCTAGCATGCTCGTTTGTCCTACGTGATCATGTTAATACATAACACATCATCATACGAAGTCACATAAGTCATTTATATCATGTTTGCACATAAAAGTTTCCTAAAATGGAAAGTTTCCATTTATAGCATACGTGACATCGGAAACCATCTAACTTAGCGTACAACCATCATGTTAAGACATATTAAACCATTTAGCGTGCTCCAATCATACAACATATTCATAAACTGGTTTTTGTAAAAATAAAGTTACTATAATTAGTAACTAGGGCATTTTTCATACAAATGGTTCCTCTAAATCATTCTAATCCATTTTTACACCATAAATCATCATAATAAACCATTTGATATCATTTAAACATGTACATATAACCAAATTCATCATCTATCAATATTTGGCCCACAAAAGTTACTAAAAATAGTAGCAATGCCAAATATGACCATAAACATTATCAAAATCACATTCTAAGTATTCAAATCACTATCTTAACATCCTAATAGCAATTCCACATACATGCATGTCCACCATTTCATCCGTAACACCATTTTGACAATATAAAGTTACTATAAATAGAAAGGTTCATCAAAATCATGTTTTTAACCATTTTAGCCAACTCTAATCATGTTGTATGTTCCCAATATCATCCATGAGCATATCAACATACTCAAAATCATCCCAACAATCATGGATCATACATGCATGGCATTATTTCAACACTTTATGAACAAATCATGAAATCTATAAATACACAACATCATGGATCATCACAAGATGCATTCTAATCATCCTAGGTCACCATAAAACACATTAAAACCAACAAAACCAGAAGCAAATCTCGTGCATGTGGTGCCATAGTGCTTGCATGTGGGTTTTACCCATGCATGTGTGTGTATTGATGTGTAAAAGTGGGTTTTAAGCATAGGGCTACCTTCTAGAGTTTCTTGAACACTAGGATGACGGATGAACAGCTTCTGAATCTCTTGAGATTGCTGGATTCGATAGGAAGAAGAAGATGATGACAATCCTTGACCTTCCTTGTGAGTTTCATGCTTCCAAGACTTCAATCTTGAGCTCCAAGATGCCCAAAAATGGCTTCCAATGGAGAAGAAAGGCTGTAACATAGCTTCTGGAACGGATATGGCCGAATGGTGGCGTGTGTGATCGAGCAAAATGATGAGAAAGGATAGACTAGGCATGATGTTCTTTGTGTTATAAAGATATTGCCGACTGGGCGGCTTCGCGTATCGCGGTCAAAGGCAAAAATATGCTTCGCGTAGAGCGACGGATTTCGGGATTCAAATTTCCCCAAAACTCGTCGCGTATCGCGATAAATCCTCTTGTGGGCTATCCCGTACCGCGATGGGTCCCTGAAGAGCCCAATAAGCCTAGTTCAAAGAGTTTGATCCGTTCGTTGTCGTTTTCACATTTACGAACTATTGTTTGGCCTCGTTTGAACTTCCAAGTTCAATGTGCGAGGGTCTTGTGAGGTTTCAAGTGTTGTGTTACACAATGTGCTAGACGTTCACCAACGTTCATGTGTTTTGACACGTGTGTGCTGTTTGTAGATAATTTCTCGAATTATCTAGTCATGTTTCGGTGTTTGAATTGTCGTGCCACGTGTTACACTAAATTAATCTAATTCTAGTGCCACGTGTACAAAATCATTTAAATAAACATGTAAATAAATAAATAAGCTGACCTGGAAATTACGGGTTGTCACATAATTAGCCCTGGCACAGTGACCAACTAGGTCCTTTTCTTGCACAGCATCACCACTCTTCTGGTACACCTTGACTTGACCAAGACTTGAGTCAGTCATGTGTTTGAGCTAGAGACGATCTGCAGCATCTCTTGGCAACATCTTCTTTGGCAGTCTTTCATCTATCAACATCTGAACAAATCAAGGATACATATAAAATCTATCATTGGCTTTTGTAATGTTGTCAGACATGTAGCGGAAGATCATAGCAGAAAAATTGAAGGGTTTGTTCAATATCAGTGCTACCATAGCCGATCTCATAAGATCCCGAAGCTCATAAAAGGTACCCTTCCTCATACTCAGATAGTGAAGTAATACATGAGCTAGCAGCTTGTATTGTAGAGGAAGTTTGCCTTTCTTTATTGATGTCACATTGTAGGCTCCGAAGTATCTTATCCTCAGGATACCTTTGATACACCTCTCTGGTATGAGTGTCATACCAGCTGGTTCTCCCCAAAACTGCAACACCCTTTTGATGTCAGCTTTAGTAACACGAATTGCTTGTCCAAGCACATTCGCCTCTATAACATATTCCTTATCAACAGATATCAATCTCGCAGATTCCCAGAAACTCTGAACATGTGATCGATAGATCTGGCAAGAGTTGGAGATGGCATAGTAAATCCGTGATCGTCTAAGAAACTCGATCATAGGACTGAAGTCTTTGCCGTTCCTGGTTGTAGGATCCAAGTATGCACACACATTATGCTTGTCGCCAAAGGTCATATTCGCCATGTCTACAATTAAAAAGAAAAACAAACTAAAACAAAATTTGAAAAATTAAAAAATAAAAAAATTCTAAGTGTTGAACACAAACGAACCTTTCCTGAGACGAACCTAATCCTAGACGAACCTGTTATTCAGACAAACCTATTCAACTGAACGAACCTTCTGATGAACGAACCTTCAATGAACGAACCTTCATTGAACGAACCTTCATATCAAACGAACCTGTTGGTCAAACGAACCTTGACCAACAAAGATTCGGTTCTTTTGAAAAACAGAGGTTCGCCACGAACCTATCAGATTCAGACGAACCTTCAAGATCCAGCGAACCTTAGTTCATCCAGGTGAACCTTGTTCCTCCAGCGAACCTTATCCAGTTTCAAAATCAAATTTTCAAATCTTTGAAATACATTAAAAAAATATATCCGAAGGTTCGAAACTCAACGATGAACAAGTTTAATGAAATCAGTTTGTCTAAAACTGAGATTTTAGTAGGTTTTTACTCAAACAAAATAGGTTCGACTAAAAACTCCTAAAACCAGTCAAATCTCCTAAACTTGCTGGTCAAAATCCACGATCTATACCTAAAAATGATCACAATCAAATTTCGAGTCTAATGATGTCAAAGAAAAGGCTTTGGAGGTTCTAGATCAAAATCGAAAAAAAATTTCTCTTGCAGGTTCGCGGCTGTCAAAATGATGAAAGTGACGAACCTCTAACACGAACTTGTTATTTATACACGAACCTATTACCAAACCTTTTTTCACGAACCTTTGACCAATCTGTTGACCGAACTTGTCAACGAACCTTTTCATGCGAACCTATTGGACGAACCTATCCAACAAACCAATATGACGAACCTATCTACAAACCTGTCCAACGAACCTGTCCAACGAACCTCCTCACAAACCTATTTAGGCCAACCTTTTGAAAAATTTGATTTTTATTTAAGATTTCAAAACAAATCAATATTCAAATGTTTCAAAGTCAAACAAATAATCAAAAATTATTGATTTAACATCAGATAAAAAACAAAAATCTTTCTGTAATTTTTCAAATTTTTAGAACATTTAAAATACAAATTTAACAAATATAACTAAAATAACAAAACAATCATATCTTTTTGTTTGAGAAAGATCTAGACATGAGATTATATTGTTTTAGAATTATCAACACATCTGATTGAATTAATGAATATATATATTAGCAAATTACAAATTCAAAGATGATTGTCAGTATATATATCCTCTTTAAGTTTAATTACTTAGTTAAGATGTCAATTAAAACAAAATCATCAAATACCTTATAATATCCATTTACTCGAACACATCCCCGATTTGTGAATAATTAATCAAACACAAATGTTCTTGAAACTAATTATTTCAATTTTAACTAGCTTGATCATGAAAAAATAAAACAGAATTTCTTTTTGAAAATAACAAAATAGAAAATAATTTGAATTTGTTCAAAATCTGTAATCAAGGTTGATACTTACGTATTCTTAGATGATCCAGATAATGAACTAAAAAATAATTTAAGATTAAGCTTTTAACAATCTGATCGATATTTTCATATACACAGAGATTGTCCAAAACTTAATCAGAACCCAGAAAACAAACTTGAATTGTTTAAAGCTATAACAATCAGGTCGATACGTAAGTATACGCAAAGAATGTTTCAGCTTTAAACTAAAATAAAAGGAAAAACACAATTAGAATTTCTTTTGAAAATTAAACACATGATCAAAAACTAGTAACTTGACATTTTGTTCAAGAAACATTTTGTAAGAAAAAATTACCACTCATTCAAGACAAAACTAAGTACTGTATTCTAAGCATTTGTTTCTTATAAAGCATAATCAAAATTTTGTTTAATTTCATCTTAACTAGGTTATAAACCTACTAACACATCATACTTAGTAGTTGTAACTACTCTTTATATTCAAATTATTTATGATACAAATGTATTTCCAATTGAAAACAATGTGCTGTCATTTCTCACTTGGTCGAATCAATTTCTCAGAATTTTATAAAATTTTTAATGTTTTTGTGTTTTTGGTTTTTCAAATATTTTTGTATTTTTCAAAATTTTCTCCGCCTAAAAACTATAAACATAAAACAACAAAAATGAAAATATCTGATGTTAATTCAATAAAAATTGATTAAGAAGGAGATTGATTTGGAATTACCTCACCCATGACCCGAATGCCATTTAATTTGAGTAAATACTCAAAACGGTTTTTATCAAAGGCCTTGGTGAGAAGGTCTGCTCGTTGCTCATTGGTATGTATCTTCACCACATCAATAAGTTTCTTTTCATAGCAATCGCGTATGAAATGAAACCTAATATCAATGTGTTTGGATCGTGAATGATACACCGGATTCTTGGTTATAGCAATAGCAGCCTCGTTATCAACATGAATCGGGGTAGTCAGAAAATTCAAACCATAGTCTCTCATCTGTTGTTGTATCCACAAAACTTGTGAACAACAACTGGCAGCCGCTACATACTCAGCTTCACATGTAGAAGTAGCAACAGATGTCTGCTTTTTGCACTGCCAAGAGACTAACCGCTCCCCTAAGAATTGTGCACCTCCAGTTGTGGATTTAGCATCAGTCTTGCATCCTCCATAATCAGAATAACTATAGGCATTGAAGGAAAAGTTATCATCCTTAGGATACCACAGACCAGTGTCTGGTGTACCCTTCAGATAACAAAGAATTCTTTTGACTGCTATCAGATGTGACACTTTAGGTTTTTATTGATAGCGAGCACAAATATTGGCCATGAGGTAGTCAAGTACAACAAACTGCCAATCATTCCACGATACAAAGTAGCATCGATTAGTTCCCTCTTAAGATCATGCTCAATCCCGTGATTGGGCTGAATGGGCGTGGAAATGGGTTTACAATCAAGCATGCTAAACCGTTTTAGCACATCTTGAATGTATTTTGTCTGATGAATGAAGATTCCATCATCAGTCTGATCAATTTGTAAACCCAAGAAGAATTTGATGTCTGACATGGCACTCATTTCAAATTTCTCAATCATAACCTCCTTAAACTCCAAACACAGTTGTTCATCGGTAGATCCAAAGATAATGTCATCTACATAGATCAGAACAAGAATAATATCCTTGCCCTTTTCCCGATAAAACAATGTTTTGTCAATCTGACCCCTATTGAACCCGTGTTCAATAAGGTGAGTCGATAAAGTCTCATACCAGGCACGCGAAGCCTGATGTAAACCATACAGTGCTTTGTCGAGGATGTAAACCTGATCCCGGTGGATAGGATCCTCAAAGCCCGATGGCAGACAAACGTACACTGTTTCCTTCAAAGACCCACAGGAAAATGCAGACTTAACATCCAACTTAAAAACTTTAAATTTCTTGTGGGCAGCAAAAGCCAAAAATAGTCGAATTGCTTCCAGCCGCGCCACTGGTGCAAACACTTCATCATAATCAACCCCTTCCACTTGTTTGAAACCTTGAACCACTAAACGTGCTTTGTTCCGAACAATAACGCCTCGATCATCTCTTTTGCACTTTAACACCCATCTAGTGCCAATTTTCTTCTCGCCCTTTGGCAAATCAACTAGATGCCAAACACCCAATTTCTGAAACTGATTCAGCTCCTCTTGCATAGCCTCCACCCAGGCAGGCTCACGCAATGCTTCAGTAACAGATTTTGGCTCAATCTGAGAAATAAATGCAGAATGCATCCATAACTCTTGAGAACCATGAGTTCTTTCCAACTCAACATACAAACTCTCCTCGTTTGTAACTTGATTTCTTGTCTGTACTCCAGCAGATGGATTTCCAATGATCTGTTCAACAGGATGATTAACATGAATTCTAGTGACTGGCACTTGCGGGACTCCAACATTATGAACAAGATTTGTGATATTCTGATCAACATCTTGATCATGAGAAACAGCATCTTTAAAAACATCTTGATCATCATCAGATGACCAATCATCATTGATTACTTCTGACACGCCTTCCTTAGGTGGATTAGTATTTTCAGCTTGATGAGAAACACCTTGATCATCAGAATTCTGCAAATCATATAACATTTGCAAAGTTATTTCATCATCAGAAACATTTGGAGACAAATTAAAAGACTCAAAAAGTTTATCATAATCAAAAAGCCAATTTGGTCATTTGCCGTCAGGTATAGGTGTATGTCTTTGAACATCCACATTATACCATAATTCCACAACACTCGTACGTTTGTTGAACACACGTTTGTTGGGAAGACTGTAGCCAAGATAGAAACCTTCTTCAACTTTAGAATTGAATTTTGCATCTTTCTTAAGCATGGTACAAGAACCCTCGAAAGGTTCCAAGTGTTCCAAATTAGGTTTTCGATTTTGAAGTAATTCATAACATGTCTTATTGTGTCTTTTCACAATCAAAACTCGATTAAGAGTAAAACAGGCGGTCGCCACAGCTTCACTCAAGAATGTAATGGGGTGTTTAGAACCAGCGATCATAGTTCTAGCAGACTCTATCAACGTTCTGTTCTTTCTCTCAGCTACACCATTCATATGTGGTTCATATGGTGCACTGAATTGCTGTTGAATGCCCTTTGAATCACAAAATTCTTCCATTTGATGATTCTTGAACTCTGTCCCATTATCAGAACGAACACGCCTTACTCTCAACTTGTATAATGTCTCCAACCTGTTCACCAACAAAACAAAATTTTCATAAGTCTCTGATTTAAACTTTAAGAAAATGAACCATGAAAAAATCATCAGTCACCACAAAACAGTATGATTCACCACTGATACTCTTCACATTGATAGGTCCAAACAAATCCATGTGAAGAAGCTCAAGTGGTTTATCAATAGAAAACACTGTCTCTGTTTTATGTGACCTCCTTTTCTGTTTACCCTTCTTGCAAGACACACACACATCAGGGAGTTTAAAGTGTTTAACTGGTACACCCTCAACCAAATGATTGTGTACTAAATGATTCATCTTCCTGATATGTATATGACCCATCCGTCTGTGCCAAGACCACGTATCCTGCTCGGTTGCCTTAGACACCAGACACGTCTCCACCTTGTTTACTGTCTCCGCTTTCGCCATGTCTAGAACATATAAATCCTTACTCCTGTCGGCAGTCATCAGAATCCAATCCTCAGGAATCTGAATTCCTTGTCAAAGCACATAACATCTTTCATTGTCAAACATCACTTTATAGCCTTTCTGACAAATCTGTGACACACTCAACAGGTTATTAGTTAACTCTTTGCAGTAATTAACATTGTCAAAGGAAACTTTACCATTAGTCAAACTACCAAATCTGGTAATTTGACCACCTTTGTCACCTGCAAAATTAACATAACTCCCTCTCATCACCTTAAAATCTTTCAACAAACCTAACTCTCCCGTCATGTGCCGTGAGCATCCACTATCAACAATCCAGCGACTATTAATATGGCCCATGAATGCCACCTGCACAATAAATTAAAATTTTGATCAGTATCAAAAGGGATGACTCCCGCCATTCCGGCGTCGAGTCTCCCTGAATGGACTCCTGCCATTCTGTTGTGATGAACTGTTTGAAGACCCATCTTCACAGTTATCATCTTTTCTCCTAGAAATTTGACCCCTGATCTGCATCTTAGTTTCCAAAAAGATTTTGACTTATCAATTTTTTTTAAAAATGGTTTTGAAGAAAATTTGTCATAAAAATCATCATCAGATGATGTCACTATTTTGAACAACTTTTTGACATGTTTGTTATCAAAAATTTTCTTTTTCTGATTATTTTCTTCTCTAACCTAGACACATTCAGGATCAAACTTTCTGAGGACTCTCATTTCCTCCTCACTAGGCTTCACTTTCCTAGGACTCCCACCAGACTTGATCACCTGACTGTCATCAACTGAACTCTTCCTGATCTTATGATTTGGACAATTTGCAGAAATATGTCATTTTCCATTACAAGTATCCAACTCACAATCAGCAATTACATGACCCACTTTACCACATCTGTAGCATTTTCTTTGTGAAAAACTTTTTGGTTTGAGTTAATCAAAACACTTAGATGAACTGAAAGATTTAGATGCAACAGATGTAGATGAAACTGTGTTTCTCAAACCATTGACATTTATCCTGGAATTATTCTTTTGATTTTGAGAAAATTTTGATTTTCTCTTAATTCCAGCCCCAAACTTATTACCCTTGTCAACAACCTTGTTAACCACCTTGTTAACTTTTTCAGAAAAAACATTTTGTTTTTTAGAAACACCACTAGTCTCTCCTTTTTATGTATTGGATGACTTGACAAACACACTTGGTTTGAGAGTAGTGGTAGTTTTGGATTTTAGTATTGGTTTGGAGACAACAGTTGATTTAACCACTGCTTTCTCAGCGGGTTTCATTTCAGACTTTGATTTCTGAAACTTCAAACTCTGCTTCTCAATAGTCTTAATATGATAACCAGTCTGTCTGAGAATATCAGCTGGATATTCTGATTCCGTGATGTCCTCAATAATAGGAGCATCACAATCAACAAACACTTTATCAAGAGATTATGAACCTCCCACATCCTCAATCACTTGTTCAGACACATTTTCCTTTAAGGAAACCAGATGAACTTCCAAATCCGGATTAAGTTGTGGTCTTGGAACAAAACTAGGAGGAGGTGGCACAGCATGAAAACCTATTCCAGTCATATCATGTGATGACCTTTGCATGGCAGCAAAGTAATCAATGACATACTTAGAATTTTGGTAATTTTCAAGCTTGCCCTTTTGTAGCTCAGCTTCAGCTTTTGTTGCAGATAACTCAACCTTCAGCTTCTGAACTGATTCAAGATGCACAGACACATCATGGTTATTTTGTAAAACTTTGATTTTCAGATCTTCATTTTCTTTACCAAGATCAATTTTCTTTTTATCAAAAGATTTTTCTCTTAAAATCAGCTTCTTGTTTGCTTCTGTGCACTCTATCAGATCAGCAGTTAGTTGAGCATTCATCTCTTTTAGTTTGTCAATAATCTCTAACAAATCCTCATTTACCTCATCCACTTTCTCTTTGCCTTTACCAGAATCTTCTTCCAACGAAGCCATAAAAGCACCTATCAATTCATCATATTGCTTCCCCCAGTCATAGCCCTCATCAGCTTGACTCACCAAAGCTTTAGATGATGATTCTTCAGATTTTTCTTTCTTTTTCTGATAAGTTTCCTTCGGCTTAAATGGGTTTAGATTCCCTTGTTTCTTTGGATTCTTGCATTCTCTGGCAAAGTGACCTAGCTCACCACAGTTGTAGCATTGAGTAGTCTTCAGATTAAACCCAAACTTGGTGTTGCGGCGAAAGTGAATTTCTTGCATGTCTTCTTCTCATAACGATTGATTCTTCGAATCGCACTTGCCAGTGCCCACTGAGTGTCAATTAGCTCCATTTCATCATCATCGATTTGTTCATAATCTTCAAATGTCAGATTAACATTTCCAATCCTTCCTGAAACTTGTTCATCATATGCGCTGACCACACAAGACAGAATAGACATGTGATCCTGAACAGATTCAATAGTTACTTTCCTCAGATTTGTTGTATTTAACTGAACAGGAGCTGATGTCGAGTCAGATTTCTTCTCACTTGTAGAATAAGATGAACTAGAATTGGCACATGCAGAAGGAGCAGGAATACTTTCAGAAGTACTAGACACAAATGCAGTCTGAATTTTAGCAGATGAAGCCGGTTGTGTAACTACAGATCCACCATATAATGAAGGATCTTGTGTAACATTTACTCTTCGAGCTTTTCGCTTATCCTACATCTCTTGCTCTTCATGCTTTTGAACAAATTCTACCAAGGTCATTCCTAGTAAATTCTCTCTCAAAATTAACACCAAAGAGTTCCACTTGTCAGGCAAAGCATCTGCAAGGCAATCAATCTTTTCATCTTCAGTATATTCGATGCCACACTTTCTAAATTCTGTCAGCAGATGTCTGTATCTAGTGATCAATGCTTCCAGACTTTCATTGCCTATAAAATTGAAGCTTTCAAACTCCTTGCGAATATCTGTAGCTTTCATCTTCTTCAGATTTGTATTTCCCTCAACTCTAGCTTTCAAAGCATTCCATAGACTATAAGAAGTCTTGTGTTCATCAAACTGATGTAAAATTTGATTGGTAATAGCTTGGCTAAGCATCCAGTATGCCTCTTCTCCGAATCATTCTTATTTCTCTCATCAACATCTAATCTCTCTAAGAGTTGATACAAATCAGTTCCCACAAATCTAGGTCTTTCATATGGAGATAAAATCCTCTCCCAAAGATTAGTATTTGTTCCATTAAGGTGTGTTTCAAAACGCCCCTTCCAATTATCATAATCTGATAAATCCATCAACTTTGGCACTTTGCTCGCACTTCCAACTTCAGTTTCACTAATCAAAATGTTATGAATCTTTGAATTCTGACTAGCCATCGCAGCATACATGTCTGCCATGATTTAAAGATTTTAACCAGTGAACCTTTTCAATTCACGAACCTATTACTCAGGCGAACCTTTAACAATCTTGAATTTGAACGAACCTTCAGTCACGAACCTGAAGACACGAACCTAAAGTCAGACGAACCTTGTCTCACACGAACCTCAAGTAGCGAACCTTAATCACGAACCTAAGGTCATGAACCTTAAGTCAGACGAACCTCAGATGAAAATCAACGAACCTCAATCACGAACCTAAGGTCACGAACCTTAAGTCAAACGAACCTCTTTTTAAACAACAACGAACCTCAGCAACGAACCTCAGATGAACCTTGCAGAAAACCTCAGACGAACCTTGCAGAATACCAGCGAACCTTTACTGAAAATCCACGAACCTCTTCTGAAAATACAAACGAACCTCAGAAAAATGTCAATTCCAGCGAACCTATTGTTCCAGTTGTTCACAGGTTCGGCTCACGAACCTGTACTTCCAAATTCGAAATTTTGGAGGGAAAACCGTCCAAAATTTGAAGAAAAACCTTCCAAATCTTCAAATTGACACTCCAAATCCGTGAATTGTAGTATTTCACAACAATTGATGATGAATATCCACTCAAAATAGTAATCAATCACAATAAAAAGAAGAATTTTGATCCATTTTTGATCTTCTAATATTCAAATCTTCAAATTACTTGAATTTCTTTTATAAAACTTGTATAGAACTTTACCAAAAGCTCTGATACCACTGTTGGTTTGGTGAATCTAATCTGGATCGAATCAAGAAGCTCTATGAACAATTAAACACGTGCGGAATCCATGTTTAATCTATAAGAATCAAAGAGTAACAAGCAATTTCATTAACATCTTCATTTGATTAATCAATCTTCAATGTTTACAGATCTCGCACAGAGATTTCTCAAACATAGAATACACACTCAGTTCTCCAAGAATTTCCAAGAGTTATGAGAAAAACAGACAAATCTTCTATATATACAGACTGTCAGCCGAACCTATTCCTAGCTGAACCCTTAGGTTCGCCAGCCGAACCTTGAGGTTCGCTGGGCGAACCTAGGTTGCCAAACCTATAGGTTCGCCGAACCTTTCTAAGGTTGTAGGTTCGCCAAACTTATCAATGTGATAGGTTCACCGAACCTTCCTAGGTTCGTGGGCCAGACGAACCTATGCAAGACCTTTACAAAACTAAACTTTACAAAACTTTCTATAATTTACAATTTGAATAGCAACCTATTACAAATATGTACTAACATAATATGAGTATAATGATCTTTAAACACTTGAGAGGCATTATCATGAAGAGATTTTATCATCTTTATCATATTATTAAATTTAGCATTCATTGTAGCAAATGAAGCTAAGTCCATTTTGTTAACACCATGCTGATAATCCTTACTAGCTGCAACTTCTTCCTGTAAAGTATCTAAGCGATCTTGTAGTGGAATGATCAATGAAGTTTTCTTTGTAAGCTCAGCAACTGTAACTTCCAATGCGTTTACTCGAGCCTTTAAAGTGACATTCTCATATGGTAACTCTTGATTCTCAGATTGCAAAGCCAAGATCTGAGTCGATTGTGTTGTAAAGCTATCAGTAAAGATAACACTAATGCTGGGAGAATCAAAGGATGGTACAGAAGGTATGACAGGTGGAGTAGATGGTGATGCAGTAGAAACTGGAACTGAAGAAGATGAAGGTGAAGTATGAACAGGTGAATCAAAATGAAAGTATGTATCAGATGGTATGTAGTTGGAATCATTATCCTCTGATCTTTTCTTCTTCCTTGTAGCTACTTCTTCCTGATGAGCTTCACTGATAATAGCAGCATAAGATGTCACACCCCGAGCCAGTGGGGTGGATTGACTTTCCCGTGGGCGAAAGGTTCTCGGGGCGTGATATCGTTGTGATAATCGACATGATCAGATTGTTTACGATGCACATGATATATAATGAGAAATGCTAAGTGACACTGATATAGAATTACAAAGTTAAATTACGTTGTCATGTTCATAATTTAACTAAGTAAATCTATCCAAAAGAATCATAAAGTAGCTATCTTGTATCTGCACAAGATTTACAAAAGATGATTCATGAATAAGTCATCAAAATACGCACAACCAAAAGGAAGCTAGGTCTTCTATAAAGTCCCGTTAGCTTAAGTCCTGATGTCTGGTGACTAAACCTGTTCGTCACTTGAGAAAACATGCATTTAAAACAAGTCAACACTAGGTTGGTGAGTTCATAAGTTTATTAATTGAAAACAATTGATTTATTGTCATTCACAATCACAATGTCGTACACAAGTCTTATTGATAAATGTCTCATCCGTCTCACTCAATGTGCTCTCCATAGTTATACTTACAAATAGTATTTCATCCAAATCAAGCATGCTTATATATAGGGCATACGTAGGGGACAAGCCTCAGCCGACATCCCACCACATACCTGACTGAATTCAACACCACTTATAAATACAACTATGGATACCCATTTCTACCTCACATGTGTTCCTCCAAATTATTATTCAACACATATGTATTCATGATCCACATTGTTATAAGTATAGAGTAGTAGTGTTTTGAAGGGAATAAATTACCATGACCTAAGTTATGGTAATCCCTTGTTGTTTAAAGGAAAATAGATTAATTTAATCTTATCCTTATTAGTGTTCTCTCAATTGTAAGATTAACTGTAATTCACTTCTAATAATAGGAGTGACAGTTAACTTATTGATATTGTTCACAATATTGAATGTATAGAGCCTAAATGAGATTCGTTGTGGTCCTCACGAAATCAGATCACAATGCATCTAATTTACCTCTATCCCATTTCTAGTCTCAAAAGAATCAGTGCCTTCAACGCAACTATTACAAGTAATATGACATGAGAGAAAATCAATTTCTTAGTCTACCAGTTAATAGAAACGAAGTGTTCTAATTACAATCAGTGTCTGAAGATTAATATCACCATGTGTCGTTTACCAAACATGACTGATGCAGCCCTGTTACCGGTCATACGATACCGGCCAATGAATATGTTACGATTAACGTACCGACCTCACTTGCCGGCGGTTTGTCAAACCTATGGTACCACTACGCTATCGTCGGTTTAGTCGCACTAAATAAATGGTAAACGATTTTCTTGAAGGGACTTACGACTGTACATGAAATCATGAACACATGATTGTTGTGATATAATACAAATAGGCTTAATAGTAATTAGTTGTTATGTGTTCTCCCATTGTTATTGTCTGAATGTCATTTGTTCTCACTTGAATGAGGTTACTGTTTCGCACTCCTAATTGGGGGTGACTGTCCACTCATTGAATGGATGTAGATTAATTGACCAGTTTCATGGTTAACGTTAGTTAAACCACTATACTACCAAATCTGCACTCCATTCGGTATATTATCTCAATGTCTTTAACAATGTGTTATAAGAACTAGTCTTAATACATAATGTTAGTAAATGTGTTGAATGATACCATGAAATTATATTATCATGATTCCATTCTTGTTATCTTGTGTTATTGTCTCAATGTTCTGTCATAATCATTACCATATTGTAATCATAGTGTTGTAAGAACCAGTCTTACTACACTTGTTAATAAAATTGTTTGATGATATCATGAAATCATGTAGTCATGATGATATCATCCTTGATATGTTATGTAATTCTCATCACACTTGATTAATTCCATATGTCATAATTTCCATTCACACACATGCATATACATAGATATGATAATAAAGATGAACCCTTTATTATCTTAACAGCATTTAATTTGAAATAATGTACTAAAACTTTTAAGTAAAAGAGTTAACATGTTTCTCAGCCCCGCATTTTAAATCAAAAGATTAGAAAAGGGGCATATAAACTCACCTTGTTGTTGTAGTGTTTGACTAAGACTCAAGAAATGCATGCACTCACTATTGTCGTACTGATGTTGTATTCACAGTCCTGTGTTTGATTAAATGTTATATGAGCTACGATCTCTTATTTGATGCTTGTTTTTGAATTCTGAGTTTTTAACTGAGTTCGTGTAGTGAAAACGACTTATTCTTATGATTTTCGTAAGAATGAGTCATTCTAATGGGTGCTCACCCGAATGAGTCATTCACCCAAATGGCTCATTCTCCCGAATGGCTCATTCGCCCGAACGGGTTTTTAGGCATGGGAGACGACAATTTCGAGTTTTAGTCGTATATATAGTTGTTTTGAGTGGGTTTATGTGAGTAAACGCATTTAGAATGTGTATGGGTTGAAAAAGGGATGTTTTAAACCGGTTAAAACCTCGGTTTCGTCGGGTTAGGAGAAAACCCTAAAAAAACGAACATTCTCACTAAAATTTCAAGAGTTTGAGATGGAGATAGGACCGATCCTTTGTACTTTCATGTAGAGAATGTCGAGATCTTCGTTTTGATACCAAATTTGAAGGATTTGGCTAAGAAATGAAGGAGATATGTTGATTTTTGTGAAGAACTTTTAGAGAGAGAGAGAAAGATTCCGGAAATGTAGAGAGAGAGGTTGGTGGCGTGTTTAATGATGGACATGAAAGAATTAAGGGCTTTTCTACCCCGGGTAAGTTCGGGTTTGTTCGGTTGCTCGGTTTTTACGTTTACGTCGCGTTCTCGTAACATAACGCGTGATTTACGTTCGTTTAATTAAAATAGTTTTCTTAAAATCTTTTGAAGTTAGTAATTCCTAATAAATATTTTAAATTTATTTTTCTTATTTTAATGTATCGAAAACATTTATTTTATCTGTTTCGTCAGATCGTATCACCTTCGCGCTCATTTGTTCGAATCGTTACCCGAACGAACACGACGATGGTTAAACTTTCTGATTTTTGTTTTCTACTTTTCAGTTATCATTCAGAACGTTAAACCCACTGATATGTTTGTGTGAATCGTCACGCACGCAAACACGCTATTAGTTTATTATTCTGAAACGATACTTAACTTCTTTTTTGAATTGTATTCCTCACTGACAGACTCAACTAAACTTACCTATTTTCACATTGTTACAAGTGTTTTCACACTATTTTCTCATGAAATTGTCGGCTATCTGATTCCTGTTCTTTGTGGACATCAGATCACAACCGATACGTCTTTGTCATTTGTTTTTTCCCGTTTTTATTTCTCGTGTGATGTTGTATATTTATATTTCAAATTTTCATTCAAACACATTCAACTGTTGATTGTTTTCATAGTGCTGGTTTGGTGAAGATCGTCAAACCGATCAGGATCGAATACGAAGTCCTACGAACTATCAACTACGTGCGGAATCCATAGTCAATATGTATGAATACAAAGAACACAAGCAATTCAATAAACACCTCTTGTATTATCAACAAATGATTACAAGATCAAAATTCTCACACAGAGAAAATACAGAGAGTTTCTCACAGTCTGTTCAAAGTTCTTACCAGATCTACAAACAAACCTACATTTATAGATATTGGACTAGCGAACCTTTCACAGGTAGCCGAACCTAAGGTTTGCCAGCCGAACCCTAAGATTCGCTGGACGAACCCTTAGGTTCGCTAGACGAACCTATGAAAACAACCAAAAGGTTCGCCGAACCTTTGCCAGGCTATAGGTTCGCCGAACCTATCAACTCAATAGGTTCGCCAAAATGCTAAGGTTCGTGGGCCAGACGAACCTTAGGCACAACCTAGCCGAACCTTTCTACAAAATCAAAATAAATACAACTTTTGAATAGCAAACAATTACAAACATGTACTAACAAACTCCCCCTAAATGTTTGCTATCAAAATTTTCAATCTTTGCCTTCAGCTCTATCTTCAACTTTATCTTCAACTGTTTCTTCAACTCTGTCTGTTACTCCACTTGATTCCCCAACTTCAACAACCACATTATCCACCACTCGTATAACAACCGAACGTGGTATCTTTGCCAACCTTTCTGCTTCAACCTTAGCAACTCTTTCATCTCTTTCCTTCTGAACTTGCATTAATTCAGTATAAAGGTCATTCACATCTTTCCAATTGCAACCAGAATGTATACCCAATGTATAACACATTCATGCAATGGTCTGATATTGAATTGCCATATCTTTGAAGCTCACTCCAAAATCATGATAACCATCTTGAGCATAAATCTCTGCAGTATCCAGAAAAGCAACATCATCCTCTGAACAATTTACAATCCAAATAGGATCCAGCAATCGAATAACCCTCCAAATATTCTCTTGCTTCAAAAGAATAACACCTTCAGACGTTCTTTCATCATAGAACCAGAACTTAAAATATGGATTCCAGTTTTGTTCCATCTTTCTTAGTCTTGGTCTTTTAAAAACATTTGGCTTCACATAATCATGAAATCTTTCTCGGAACTGTGGTGATAATAAACTCCATCCAAAACGTGCTTCTTTCTTTAACAAGTTCTCAAAAATTTCATTGTGACGAGTCTGAATGGGCTTGATCATCTTTAATCTAGAAAGATCTTTACATTCAAATGCTGGAAGAGTCATCAAATCAGAAGCTTTGCCGAAGTATTGACATCCATCAGTTCGTTTAACTACATAACATCCTTTACCAGTTAAGCTTCCTGAAATGTTATGAAAGTAACCATAACTAATAATCCGTCCAATCATTTTGGATATAGATCCAATCTTGAACTTTGTGGATTGTTTAGTTAGGTTTTCTGGATCTTTATCTTCTTAAACTTCCCTCATAATCTTGAATACATGCAAATTGTCATTGATGTACTTTTTCTCTTCTTCAATATCTTTCCATAAGTCTTTAAAAGTCTTTTCTTTAACAGGATTCAGAGTTGTTCTTGAAAAACTCCCAGCTTCAAATATTTTCTTCATTGTGTTTAAGTTCAACAACTCTTCATCAATGATATCTTTATCATAATCAGACAAATCCAGATCTTCTTCCTCTTCAAAGTCAAACATTAAGTCATCATCATCCACTAAGAAGTCTTGATAATCTTTAACTGAATAATCACCAATGATCTCTCCTTCTTCTACTTCTTGACCCACTTGAATTTCAAAAATCTTCCTCTGCAAATCTATATCAGAATTCATTTTAAATAAATCAAGGAAAGTAGGCAGAGAATAATCAAGAATAGCCATGGGATGTTCTATTTCATCTAAATCTTCAAAATCAACTTCAGTACAATCCCTAGCTCTATCAGATGACATAGACCTAATCGGAACAGCTTCAGAAGACACCTTTGGAGGAGAATATATCACCAAAGCACCAATAACTGAATTCAACTCTCCAGACCCTCCAGTCATACCTCCAGCACCATCACCACCAGTCTTATCATCACCATTATAATCAAAATCATCAGGATGTTCATCCACATCAGTATCACCATAGTCCAATTTTTCTTCTTCTTCTTCTTCTTCTTCTTCCACCTTCTCCTCCTCTTTTTCAACATCTACATCAATCACCACCTTTTCAACTCTAGAACTTGAAGCTTTTGGCTTTGCAGTCTTTGACTCCAACTCTTTGATCTTGAACCTTATGTCGGTATTCTCATTCTTCAAGACAACTAAATCTTCTGATTGTAATTTGATGAAGAAATCCAACTCAGAAATTTTATCTTTCATCTTCTTTTTCTCAATCAAATCCTCCTCTCTCCACTTCATCATCAAGGACATTTGAGCTTTTAGCTCATCCATCTCAGCAACATTTTGCTCTTTCTCTTTCCTATAACTATCAAATTCCTTGGAAAGAATAGATAATCTTCGCTTAAGATCAGTATCATCATAGTTCACAGTAAAATTGATGTCTGCCACATCATCAAGTCCCGAAAACAAATCATCTCTAGGAATAGAATCCTGAGGAATAGAAGTCTCTGGCAAGGAAGTAGTAACAGTAGTAGTATCCACAAAAGAAGGCATAAAAGTAGCTACATTTACAAACTCAGGAGTTTGCAAAGTAGAAGTGTGAATAGTAGAAACTGTAGCAGAAGAAGTAACAACAGGAGATACAGAGACAGGAACTGAGGTAGGCATAATAGGTGAAGACACAACGGTCTTAGAAGTTTTGGCCTTCTTCCTCTCATACGGCCCTCCCCTGGCCATTCCTTTCATCTTCTTAGGCTTAGAAGACTCAGACTCCTCAGGAATAAAACTAGGATCAGCTCTTTCAGCCCTTTCTTCTTCAGCCTTTTTAGCAAATTTCTTCTTCAGCCTCCTCACCATTTGGTTCCCTTCCTGAACCATCTCATACTCGGACTCAGTGTCAGAAGATTCAACATCATCAACATCAGCAACAGCAGCTTCTGTCTGCTGCTCAGATATATCAACCTCTAAAGGTTCCTGTGAGCTTTGCTCTTGAGATGATTTAGCTTGAGGAGTGGATCAGGATGACTGACCAGTAGATTTCCTTGTTTGTTGTCTTGGAGGAGGTGGAGGTGGTGCTTGATCTTCATCAGCAGTAACTTCTTCATTGTCGGATCCTGAATCAGCATGTCTCCAGGCATCCTCATCAGGTGCAACATAGTTTGCCCTGGCACAATGACCAATCAGGTCTTTCTCCAGAACAGCATCCCCAGTCCTCTGATAAACTCTAACCTGACCCAAGCTGGAATCAGTCATATGTTTGAGTTTCAGAAGATCTTCTGCTTCAATGGGTAGCAAGCCTTTAGGCAACCTCTCATCTATCAGCATCTGTACAAATCTAGGATACATGTAGAATCTATCCTTAGCCTTTGTGACATTGTCACACATGTAACGGAAGATCATGCCAGAGAAATTGAACGGTTTGTTCAATATAAGCGCCACCATAGCTGATCTCATGAAATCCCTCTGCTCATCAAACGTGCCTTTCCTCATGCTAATGCAGTGGAGTAGAACATGAGCAAGAAACTTGTACTGCAACGGTAGCTTTCCCTTCTTCATAGAAATGGAGTTATAAGCTCCAAAGTACTGGATGCGTAACCTTCAGGTTCACCTCCAAATTGCAACACCCTTCTAATGTCAGCCTCTGATATCCGAATTGCTTGTCCAAGCACATTCGCATCAATGACATAATCCTCATCAACTGAAATCACTCTGGCAGATTCCCAGAAGCTCTGTATATGTGATCTATATATCTGGCAGGAGTTGGAAATAGCATGATAAATCCTCGATCTCCAGAGAAACTCTATCATAGGCCTGAAATCTTGACCGTTCCTTGTCGTTGGATCTAGATAAGCACACACATTATGTTTGTCTCCGAAAGTTAGATTTGCCATATCTACAATTAGAAATAAAAACAATTAGAAACAAAATTAATCAAAAATTAACAAAAATTAAAAAAATTAAAAAAATTTCTAAGTAGACCAGCGAACCTATTCCCCTTAGACGAACCAAATGCTAGGCGAACCTAATTCAGACGAACCTGTTAACCAGACAAACCTTTTGAACGAACCTTTGATGAACGAACCTTATAATGAACGAACCTTCTGATGAACGAACCTCAGAATGAACGAATCTTCAAATGAACGAACCTTGTTGGTCAGACGAACCTTTACCAAAAGGTTCGGTTCTTTTGAAATCCATAGGTTCGCCACGAACCTATTACATTCAGACGAACCCTTCATTCAACGAACCTGTTCATCAGCGAACCTATTCCAGATTTCAAATCAAAATTTAAAAACTTTGAATCTGATGTTAAAAATCATACACCCAGGTTCGAAACATGCCGATGAACAACTTTAATGAAGATGGTTTGTCCAATTTTAGATTTAACCAGTTTTAAGTCCAATTACAGATTCAATCTTAAAAATCCTAAAACCTCTCAGATCTCTCAAATTAACCGGTCAACTTCAAAAATTTCTACCTAGAAAGGTTCACGAGATAATTCTGAATCTAATGATATCAATGAAAAAGTCTAGGAAGTCCAGAATCGAAAATCTAAAAAATTCGTCTTGCAGGTTCGCGAATGTGAAAACGATGAGAGTGACGAACCCTTCTGGCGAACCCTCTATATATATATCACGAACCTTTTTCCAGACGAGCCTTTCACGAACCTTTGCTGCGAACCTTTTGCAGCGAACCATTCAAGCGAACCATGTCACCAAACCATTTCAAACGAACCTAGTAAGCGAACCTAGTCAGCGAACCTAGCTAGCGAACCTAACCAGCGAACCTAACCAGCGAACCTTACTAGCAAACCTTACCCAACGAACCATTACCAACGAACCTTACTCCACGAACCATCTCAGCGAACCTTCTCCAAACCCAGAGGAACCTTTTTAAAAATTTTGAATTTTTCTTTAAATTTCAAAACAAATTCATGTTCAATCATCCCAAAGTCAAACAAATAATCAAAAATTATTGATTTAACATCAGATGAAAAATTAAAATCTTTTTGGAATTTTTTCAAATTTTTAGAACAATTAAACTACAAAATTAACAAAAGAACTACTCTAAAAAAATAAAATCTTTTTGTTTGAGAAAGATCCTGACATGAGATCATATTATTTTACAATTTTCAACACATCTGTTTGTATTATTTCAAATATTATCTGCAAATCACAAGTCTAAGATGATTGTCAATATACTTATCCT
This sequence comes from Mikania micrantha, assembly GCA_009363875.1. Lineage (NCBI taxonomy): Eukaryota > Viridiplantae > Streptophyta > Magnoliopsida > Asterales > Asteraceae > Mikania > Mikania micrantha. The sequence goes on from CM018696.1 coordinate 40,942,348, forward strand.
TTCAAATTTATCACATAGTCAAGAAATCAGTTTAAAACAAGATTATGAAAACACTTTATAATAATCCATTTACTTGAACACATCCCCGATTTATGAATAACTAATCAAACATAAATGTTCTCAAACTTATAATTTCAATTTTAACTAATCTGATCATGCAAAAATAAAACAGAATTTCTTTTTGAAAATAACAAAATAGAAAACAATTTGAAATTGTTCAAGATCTTGGAATCAAGGTTGATACTTACGTATGCTCAAATGATCCAGAAAATGAACGAAAAATTAATTTAAGATTAAGCTTTTAACAATCAGTTCGATATTTTCGTATACGCAGAGATTGTCCAAATCTTAATCAGAACCAAGAAAACAAATTGAATTGTTTAAAGCTATAACAATCAGTTCGATACGTAAGTATACGCAAAGAATGTTCCAGCTTTAAACAAAAATAAAAGAAAAAAAATAAAATCAGAATTTCTTTTAAAAATTAAACACATGATCAAACTAGAACTTTGACTTTTTGTTCAAGAACATTTTGTCAGAAAAACTAATCAAAACTTTGACTTTGACTTTCAGGACAAAACTAAGTACTGTATTCTAAGCATCTGTTTCTTATAAAATATAATCAAAACTTTATTTAAACTTATCTTGACTAAGTTATAAACCTACTTCCATATCATACTTAATACTTGTAATTATTTATTAAAATTTTAATAACACATACATATATGTTTCCAAATGCAAATAATGTGCTATCATTTCTCATTAGGTCGAATCAATTTCTCAATTTTTTAATTTTTTCATGTTTTTGTATTTTTGATTTTTTAATGTTTTTGTATTTTTCAAAATTTTCTCCCCCTAAAAACAAAAACACAAAAGAAAAAATAAAAATCTGATGTTAATTCAATAAAAAATGATTATGAAGGAAATTGATTCTTGATTACCTCACCCATGACCCTGATCCCATTCAATTTGAGTAAATACTCAAAACGTTGTTTGTCAAAGGCCTTGGTGAGAAGCTCTGCCCTTTGCTTGTCTGTGTGTATCTTCACAACATCAATCAGTTTCTTTTCATAGCAATCACGTATGAAATGAAACCGAATGTCAATATGTTTGGAACGTGAATGATACACTGGATTCTTGGTAATTGCAATGGCAGCCTCATTATCTACATGAATCGGGGTAGATAACAAGTTCAGTCCATAGTCTCTCATTTGTTGTTGTATCCACAAGACTTGGGAACAACAACTGGCAGTAGCTATATATTCAGCTTCACATGTAGATGTAGCAACAGATGTTTGCTTCTTACACTTCCATGAGACTAATCTCTCCCCCAAAAACTATGCACCTCCAGTAGTTGATTTGGAATCAGTCTTGCATCCTCCATAGTCTGAATCACTATAAGCGTGGAAGGTATAGTTATCATCCTTAGGATACCAGAAACCGGTGTCTGGTGTACCCTTTAGATAACGTAAAATCCTCTTGACTGCAATCAGATGAGAAACTTTAGGCTTTGATTGATAGCGAGCACAGATACTTGTAGCGAATACAATATCCGGTCTTGAGGCTGTCAAATACATTAAGCTCCCGATCATTCCACGATATAATGTAGCATCAATTAACTCCCCCTTAAGATCAGGCTCAATCCTGTGATTGGGCTGAATGGGCGTGGAAATGGGTTTACAATCAAGCATGCTAAACCGTTTTAGCACAGCTTGAATGTATTTGGTCTGATGAATAAAAATGCCATCATCCGTCTGATCTATTTGTAAACCCAAAAAGAACTTAATGTCTGACATAGCACTCATCTCGAACTTCTCAATCATAAACTCTTTAAATTCCAAGCACAACTGTTCATCAGTAGACCCAAAGATGATGTCATCTACATAGATCTGAACAAGGAGAATGTCGTTGTCCTTTTCCCGATAAAACAGTGTTTTGTCTATCTGACCCCTCTTGAACTCGTGTTCAAGAAGGTGAGTCGAGAGAGACTCATACCAAGCTCGAGGAGCCTGATGAAGACCATACAGTGCTTTGTCAAGGATATATACCTGATCCCGGTGGATCGGATCCTCAAAGCCCGGTGGCTGACAAACATACACTGTCTCCTTCAATGACCCATAAAGGGATGCAGACTTAACATCCAGTTGAAACACTTTAAATTTCTTGTGGGCAGCAAAAGATAGAAATAATCTAATCGCTTCAAGCCGCGCCACAGGTGCAAATACCTCGTCATAATCAATTCCTTCTATTTGTTTGAACCCTTGAACAACCAAACACGCCTTGTTTCGAACAATCACGCCTCTATCGTCTCGTTTACACTTCAATACCCACCTGGTGCCAATCTTCTTCTCACTTTTTGGCAAATCTACCAAATGCCAAACTCCCAGTTTCTGAAACTGATTAAGCTCCTCTTACATGGCCTCCACCCAGGCAGGCTCACGCAGGGCTTCAGTTACAGATTTAGGCTCAATCTGAGAAAAGAATGCAGAATGCATCCATAACTCTTGAGTCCCATGATTACGCTCCAGCTCGACATACAAACTCTCCATGTTTGTAATTTGTCGCCTCGTCTGTACTCCAACAGACGGATCTCCAATAATCTGCTTCACAGGATGATTCACATGAATTCTGGACACTGGCACTTGCGGGACTCCAACACCATGATCAAGATTTGTGATATTCTGATCTTCATCTTGATCTTGAGAAACGGCATCTTCAAAAACATCCTGATCATCCTCCGATGACCAGTCATCATTATCTGCTCCAAAAATGCCTTCCTCAGTTGGATGATTATCATCAACCTGATGAGAAACTCCCTGATCTTCAGAATTTTGTAAGTCATATAACATTTGCAAAGAAATTTCATCATCAGTAACATTAGGAGACAAATTAAAAGACTCGAAAAGTTTATCATAATCGAATAACCAATTTGGACCTTTGCCTTCTGGTATTGGTGTATGTCGTTGAACATCCACATTATACCAGAGTTCCACAACACCAGTGCGTTTGTTAAACACACGTTTGTTGGGAAGGCTATAGCCCAGAAAGAAACCTTCTTCAACCTTAGAGTTGAATTTAGCATCTTTCTTGAGCATGGTACAAGGAGCCCCGAAAGGTTCCAAGTGTTCCAAATTTGGTTTCCGATTCTGAAGAAGTTCATAAAAGTCTTGTTATGTCGTTTGACAATCAGCACTCGGTTGAGAGTAAAACAGGCGGTCACTACAGCTTCACTCCAGAAAGTAATGGGCAGCTTAAAATCAGCAAGCATCGTCCGAGCAGACTCTATCAATGTACGATTCTTCCTTTCAGCTACACCGTTCATTTGTGGTTCATACGGTGCACTAAATTGCTGCTGGATGCCCTTTGAATCACAGAATACTTCCATGTTCTGATTCTTAAATTCTGTCCCATTGTTTGATCGAACACGCCTAACCCTCAACTTGTACAAAGTCTCCAATCTTTTTACCAACAAAACAAAATTTTCATAAGTTTCAGATTTAAACTTTAAGAACATTACCCATGAAAATCTAGAAAAATCATCGGTCAAAACAAAACAATATGATTCACCACCGATACTCTTCACATTAATCGGTCCAAACAGATCCATGTGAAGTAGTTCCAATGGTTTATCAATAGAAAACACTGTTTTGGACTTATGTGACCTCCTTTTCTGTTTACCCTTCTTACAGGAAATACACACATCAGGTAATTTGAAATGTTTAACAGGTACACCATCAACCAAGTGATTGTGTACAAGATGATTCATCTTTCTGATGTGTATATGACCCATTCGTCTGTGCCAAGACCGAGTATCCTGCTCTGTGGCCTTCGACACCAGACACGTCTCAACTTTGTTTACCGTCTCCGCATTAGCCATGTCTAAAACATACAAATCTTTACACCTGTCAGTAGTCAACAAAATCCAGTCATCTGGAATCTTAATTCCTTGTTTGAGCACATAGCATTTCTTATCATCAAACAAAACCTTATAACCTTTATCACTTATCTGCGACACACTCAAAAGATTATTAGTTAACTCCTTGCAGTAATTCACATTGTCAAAAGAAACTTTACCATTAGTCAAACTACCACTCCCGGTAATCTGATCACCTTTGTCACCTGCAAAGTTAACATAACATCCGTTCATCTCCCGAAAATCTTTCAACAAACCGATCTCTCCTGTCATGTGCCGTGAACATCCACTATCAACAATCCATCGACTGTTGATTTGGCCCGTGAATGCCACCTGCACAATAAATTAAAACAAAATATGATCAGTACCAAAAGGGATGACTCCCGCCATTTCGGCGTTGAGTCTCCCTGAACAGCCTCCTGCTGTTCGATCTCGATGAAACTCTTGAACCCATCTTCCAAGTATTCATCATTGCTCACACCAAATCTATCACCTAACCTGTGTCTGGGTTTCCAAAAAGAATTAGAATTAGCATTTTGTTTTGAAAATCTTTTAGGAGGAAAATTATCATAAAATTCATCATCAGATGATGATGACCTTTTCAAAACGCTCTTACCTTTTTGTTGATTTTCAAAAAAATTTCTTTTATGAACCTTGTCCTCCTTGACCCAGACACACTCAGGATCAAATTTTCTGAGTATTCTCATCTCCTCTTCACTAGGCTTTACCCTCCTAGGACTCCCAATTGAATGGATCATACGACTGTCATTAACAGAAGTTTTCTTCTTGACTTTGTGATTTGGACAATTAACTGAAATATGCCCTTTTCCTCCACAAGTGAAACACTGTCGTGTTTCTCTTGGAGTAAAAGTATGAAATCTGTTACAATTGTCCATATCACATTCAGCAATGACATGACCCAGTTTCCCACATCTGTAGCATTTCCTTGATGACACCTTCTTTGGCTTTTCATCACACCCCTTAGATGAATCCAAAGATTTAGATGCTACAGATGGAGATAAAACCTTATTTTTCAAACCCGTAACTTTAGTCTTGACATTCTTTTGAAAAATCTTTGACTTGCCCTTGTTTCCATCCCCACTTTGATTAACTTTTTCACCAACTTTGATAAACTTCTTGTCAATCTTTTTAGAAAATTTCTCTTGTTTTTGACAAACTTTGCTTGACTCTCCTTTTTGTGTGGTAGAAGACTCAACAAACACAATTGGCTTTAGAGTAGAATTAGTCTTGACTTTTAGATTTGGTTTGAAAACAGACTTTTGTTTAGCCACTGTTTTCCCAGCTGATTTTACTTCAGATTTTGGTTTCTGGAAAGCTGGACTCATCTTCTCAACATTTTTAGCTTGTTAATGACCAATCATTCTTAGAATATCCTCTGCATATTCTAAATCAGTGATGTCCTCAATGATAGGAGCATCATTATCAACAATTTCACTCTCATGAGATGATGAACTTTCCATATCCTCAGACACTTGATCAGACACACTTTCCTTTAAAGAAATTGGATTAACTTCCAATTCTGGATCAAATTGTGGTCTTGATACATAACTTTGAGGATTTGGCACAACATGAAAACCAATACCAGAATTATCACGGGAAGATCTTTGCATAGCCGCAAAGTAATCAATGACATGTGCTGAATTCTGGTAGTTTTCAAGCTTGGCTTTGTTCAACTCAGCTTCAGATTTTGCAGCTGATAACTCTACTTTCAACTTCTGAACTGAATCCAAATGCACAGAAACAGCATGATTATTCTGTGAAACCTTGATTTTCAAATCTTCGTTTTCCTTAGCAAGATCAATTATCTTTTTGTCAAATGCTTTTTCTTTTGAATCAACTTTTTGTGGGCTTCTGTGCATTCTCTCAAATCAGAAGTTAACTGAGAGTTCATCTCTTTCAATCTATCAATCATCTCAAGCAGATCATTATGTACCTCATTCACTTCATCAATCTTCTCTTTTCCTTTGCTAGAATCTTCTTCCAATGAAGCCATAAAAGCACCCATAAGATCTTCATATTGTGTGCCCCAGTCATAGCCCTCATCAGCTTGACATACAAGAGCTTTAGAAGATGATTCTTCGTATTTCTCTTTGTTAGTGCATATTTGTAATTGTTTGCTATTCAAAAGTTGTATTTATTTTGATTTTGTAAAGGTTCGTCTAAAGGTTTGTCAAGGTTCGTCTGGCCCACGAACCTAGGCAGGTTCGGCGAACCTATTGTGTTGATAGGTTCGGCGAACCTATGACCTTGAGATAGTTCGGCTTGCAAACCTAAGGGTTTGCTCAGCGAACCTTAGGATTCGGCTGACGAACCTAAGGTTCGCTGGTCTGTTATATAAATAGAAGTTGTTTTTGTTTTTCAGTAGAACTTTGGGATAGATCTGCTGATTCTCTCTGTGTGAGAAGTCTGTAATTCTGAGTGAATTTTTGTTATCATTTGTTGATAATCAAAGATGTGTTTATGGATTTGCTTGTGTTCTTGACTTTTATACATATTGACTATGGATTCCGCACGTAGTTGATAGTTTGTAGAACTTGTGATTCGATCCTGAACGGTTTCACCAAACCTACAGTGGTATCAGAGCGTTTGGTGAAGTTCTACACTACAAATTCAAGGATTTCAAGCAATTGAAGAGTTGAAGATATGAAGTTCATCAATGGCTACTTTCTACTTTCTTCTTGATTGATTTTCTGGTGTTTGAGAAGTTTTTCTTCATCAATGGTTGTTGAATTACAACAACTGAAGTATTAGAAGTGTTTTGGTAAAGTTTTGGAAGAATTTTCTGAAGTTTTGGAAGATTTCCCTCCCAAAATTTTAAAATTTTTCGCTACAGGTTCGTGGGACGAACCTGTGATTGGCTGAAGGTTCGGCAAGGTTAGCCAAAATAGTTCGTCAAGATTTTGGTGATAGTTCGTTAGAGGTTCGCTGAGGTTAGTGAACAAGTTTTGACAAAGGTTCGTCAGACTTTTGGTTCGTTTGTGCAAGGGTTCGTGAGTGTCAAGGTTCGCAACTCAAAGGTTCACTACTCAAGGGTTCGTGAAGGTCAAAGGTTCGTCTTAGACAAATTTTTGTCTATAGGTTCGGCTGAGGTTCGTTTAAGGTTCGGCTAGTGAAAATTCTGAAAAGGTTCGCTGCTTACAAATTTAGAAATTATGTCTGACATGTACGCAGCGATAGCAAGTCAGAACACCAAACTTCAAAGCATCTTAATCAGTGAAACTGAAGTGGGTAGTACAAACAAAGTGCCAAAGCTATTGGATCTAGCTGATTATGACAACTGGAAAGGAAGATTTGAAACTCATCTTAATGGCACAGATACAAATTTATGGGAACGAATCTTATCTCCTTATGAGAGACCAAGGGTAGTTGGAACTGATTTGTATCAACTCTTGGAAAGGCTAGATGTAGATGAGAGGAAAAAGTATGACTCGGAGAAGAAAGCTTACTGGTTATTGAGTCAAGCTATTTCAAATCAAATTCTGCATCAGTTTGATGAACACAAGACTGCTTATAATCTTTGGAATGCATTGAAGGCAAGAGTTGAAGGAAACACAAATCTGAAGAAAATGAAAGCTACGGATATTAGAAAAGAGTTTGAGAATTTTAACATCATTGGAAATGAGACTTTAGATGCCTTGATTACCAGATACAGACATTTATTGACTGAAGTGAGGAAATATGGCATTGAGTACACAGAAGATGAGAAGATTGATTGTTTGGCTGATGCGTTACCAGATAAGTGGAACTCTTTGGTGCTCATATTGAGAGAAAATCTACCTGGTTTGACATTGGTAGAATTTATTCAGAAATTGGAAGAACAAGAAATGAAGGACAAACGTAAAGCGAGACGTGTAAATGTTACACAAGATCCTTCACTGTATGGTGGTTCAGTTGCTACACCACCTGCAGCATCTGCAAAGATTCAGACTGCTTTTGTGCCTAGAACTTCTGAAACTACTCAGAGTTCTTCTGTACCTTCAAGTTCTAGTTCACATTGTCCGACCAATGAGAAAAAGTCTGAATCTACATCACCACCAGTACAGCTTAATACTTCAAATTTGGGAAAAGTAACAGTTGAAGCAGTGAAAGATCATATGTCCATTTTATCATGTGTAGTGAGTGCATATGATGAGCATGTAGCTGGAAGAATTGGAAATGCCAATTTAACTTTTGAAGACTATGCTCAGATAGATGAGGATGAGATGGAACTGATTGATACTCAGTGGGCTCTAGCAAGTGTTATTCGAAGAATAAATCGTTACGAGAAGAAAATTGGGAAGAAATTTACTTTTGACCGGAACACAAAGTTTGGATTTAATCCAAAATCTACACAGTGTTATAACTGTGGTGAACATGGTCATTTTGCAAGAGAGTGCAAAAATCCTAAGAAGGAAGGAAATCTGAATCCATTCAAGCCTAAGGAAGATTATTAGAAAAAGAAAGAGAAATCTGAAGAATCATCTTCTAAAGCACTGGTAAGTCAAGCTGATGAGGGCTATGACTTGGGGGTTAAATATGATGATCTTATGGGTGCTTTCATGGCTTGAATCAGGGAAAGGAAAGGAGAAGATTGATGAGATGACTGAGGTACAGATTGATTTGTATGAGATGATAGATAGACTCAAAGAGATGAACTCACAGTTGACTTCTGATCTACGAGTATGCACAGAAGCAAACAAGAAATTGATTTCAAAAGAAAAGGCGTTTGATAAGAAGATAATTGATCTTAGTAAAGAGAATGAAGATTTAAAAATCAAGGTTTTACAGAATAACCACGCTGTTTTTGTGCATCTGGATTCAGTTCAGAAGTTGAAAGTTGAGTTATCGGCTGCAAAAGCTGAAGCTGAGTTGAACAAAGCCAAGCTTGAGAATTATCAGAATTTCGCATATGTCATTGATCATTTTGCGGCTATGCAAAGATCTCGTGATAATTTTGGGATTGGTTTTCATTCTGTCCCACCTCCTTCTAGTTTTGCACCGAGACCACAACCTGAACCGGATTTAGAAGTTGATCCTATTTCATTAAAGGAGAGTGAATCTGATCATGAGAGTGATTTTGTTGACAATGATGCTCCTATCATTGAGGATATCACTGATTTAGAATATCCAGATGATATTCTAAGGATGATTGGTCATCAAAAGGCAAAGTCAGTTGAAAAGAAGAGTCCAGTTTTTCAGAAATCAAAATCTGAAGCAAAATCTGCGGGGAATTCAGTGGCTAAACAAAAAATTGTTTCTAAATCAAACCTAAAAGTCAAGACTACTTCTACTATCAAGCCAATTGTGTTTGTTGAATCTTCAACTACACAAAAAGGAGAGTCAAGCAAAGTTTTTCAAAAATCAGAGAAATTTTCTTAAAAGATTGACAAGAAGTTTGTCAAAGTTGTTGACAAGGTTAACAAGAGTGGGGTTGGAAACAAGGGAAAATCAAAGACTTATCAAAAGAATGACAAAATTAAGGTCACTGTTTTGAAGAAAAAGATTTTATCTCCATCTGTAGCATCCAAGTCTTTGGAATCATCTGAGGGGTGTGATGAAAAGCCAAAGAAAGTGTCATCAAGAAAATGCTACAGATGCGGGAAACTGGGTCATGTCATTGCTGAATGTGATATGGACAATTGTAACAGATTTCATACTTTTACTCCAAGAGAAACACGACAGTGTTTCACCTGTGGAGGAAAAGGGCATATTTCTGTTAATTGTCCAAATCACAAAGTCAAGAAGAAAACTTCTGTTAATGACAATTGTGTGATCCATGCCAGTGGGAATCCTAGGAGGGTAAAGCCTAGTGAGGAAGAGATGAAAATTCTCAGGAAATTTGATCCTGAGTGTGTCTGGGTCAAGGATGAACAATTTCATAAGAGACAAGTTTTTGATAATAAACAAAAAGGTAAAAGAGTTTTGAACAGGTCATCATCATCTGATGATGAATTTTATGATAATTTTCCTCATAAAAGATTTTCAAAACAAAATTTTAATTCTAATTCTTGTTGGAAATCCAGATACAGGTCGGGTGATAGATTTGATGTGAGAAATGATGAATACTTGGAAGAGGGGTCTTCAAGTAGTTCATTGAGATCGAATGGCAGGAGGCTGTTCAGGGAGACTCAACGCCGGAATGGCGGGAGTCATCCCTTTTGGTACTGATCATATTTTGTTTTAATTTATGGTGCAGGTGGCATTCATGGGCCATATCAACAGTCGATGGATTGTTGATAGTGGATGTTCACGGCATATGACAGGAGAGATCAGTTTGTTGAAAGATTTTCGAGAGATGAACGGATGTTATGTTAACTTTACAGGTGACAAAGGTGGTCAAATTACCGGGAGTGGTAGTTTGACTAATGGTAAAGTTTCCTTTGACAATGTTAATTACTGCAAAGAGTTAACTAATAATCTTTTGAGTGTGTCTCAGATAAGTGATAAAGGTTACAAGGTTTTGTTTGACGAGAAGAAATGCTATGTGCTCAAGCAAGGAATTCAAATTCCTGATGACTGGATTCTGATGACTGCAGACAGGTATAAAGATCTGTATGTGTTGGACATGGCGAAGGCGGAGACAGTTAACAAAGTTGAGACGTGTTTGGTGTCGAAGGCCACAGAACAAGATACTCGGTCTTGGCACAGGAGAATGGGTCACATACACATCAGAAAGATGAATCATCTTGTACACCATCACTTGGTTGATGGTGTACCGGTTAAACATTTCAAATTACCTGATGTGTGTGTTTCGTGTAAGAAAGGCAAACAGAAAAGGAGGTCACATAAGACTAAAACTGTTTTTTCTATTGATAAACCTCTAGAACTTCTTCACATGGATCTGTTTGGACCAATTAATGTGAAGAGTATTGGGGGTGAATCATATTATTTTGTAGTGACCGATGATTTTTCTAGATTTTCATGGGTTATGTTCTTAAAATTTAAATCTGAAACTTATGAAAATTTTGTTCTGCTTGTGAACAGGTTGGAGACTTTGTACAAATTGAGAGTTCGGCGGGTTCGATCAGACAATGGGACAGAATTTAAGAATCAGAACATGGAAGCATTTTGTGATTCAAAGGGCATCCAGCAGCAATACAATGCACCGTATGAACCGCAAATGAATGGTGTTGCTGAGAGAAAGAATCGTACTTTAATTGAGTCTGCTAGGACAATGCTTGCTGATTCAAAGCTGCCCATTACATTCTGGAGTGAAGCCGTAGCGACCGCTTGTTTTACTCTCAACCGAGTGCTGATTGTCAAGAGACATAATAAGACTTGCTATGAACTTCTTCAGAATCGAAAACCAAATTTGGAACACTTGGAACCTTTTGGGGCTCCATGTACTATGCTTAAGAAAGATGTTAAATTCAACTCTAAAGTTGAAAAAGGTTTCTTTCTTGGGTACAGCCTACCCAATAAACGTGTGTTTAACAAACGCACGAGTATTGTGGAACTCTAGTATAATGTGGATGTTCAACGACATACACCTATACCAGAAGGCAAAGGTCCAAATTGGTTATTTGATTATGATACATTGTTTGAGTCTTTTAATTTGTCTCCTCATGTTTCTGATGATGAAATTTCCTTGCAGATGTTATACGATTTACAAAATTCTGAAGATACAGGAATTTCTCATCCAGCTGAAGATACTCATCCAACAGGGGAAGGCACTTCAGAAGCTGTTAATGATGACTGGTCATTGGAGGATGATCAGGATATTTTTAAAGATGCTGTTTCTCAAGATCAAGATGAAGATCAGAATATCACAAATCTTGATCATGGTGTTGGAGTCCCGCAAGTGCCAGTGTCTAGAGTACATGTGAATCACCCTGTGAAGCAGATCATTGGAGATCCGTCTGTTGGAGTATAGACGAGGCGACAGATTACAAATGAGGAGAGTTTGTATGTCGAGTTGGAGCGTAATCATGGGACTCAAGAGTTATGGATGCATTCTGCATTCGTTTCTCAGATTGAGCCTAAGTCTGTAACTGAAGCCCTGCGTGAGCCTGCCTGGGTGGAGGCCATGCAAGAGGAGCTTAATCAGTTTCAGAAACTTGGAGTATGGAATTTGGTAGATTTACCAAAAGGATAAAAGAAGATTGGCACCAGGTGGGTGTTGAAGTGTAAGCGAGACAATAGAGGCATGATTTTTCGAAACAAGGCACGTTTGGTTGTTCAAGGGTTTAAACAGATAGAGGGAATTGATTATGATGAGGTTTTTGCACCAGTGGCGCGGCTTGAAGTGAAAAGATTATTTTTATCTTTTGCTGCTCACAGGAAGTTTAAATTTTTTCAACTGGATGTTAAGTCTGCATTCCTTTATGGTTCATTGAAGGAGACAGTGTACGTTTGTCAGCCACCGGGCTTTGAGGATCCTATCCATCGGGATCAGGTCTATATCCTCGACAAAGCACTGTATGGTCTTCATCAAGCTCCTCGAGCTTGGTATGAGACCCTCTCGACTCACCTTATTGAACACGGGTTCAATAGGGGTCAAATAGACAAAACTCTGTTTTATCGGGATAAGGACAAGGACATTCTCCTTGTTCAGATCTATGTGGATGACATCATCTTCGGATCTACTGATGAGCAGATGTGTTTAGAATTTAAGCAGGTTATGATTGAGAAGTTTGAGATGAGTGCTATGTCTGACATCAAGTTCTTTTTGGGTTTACAAATCGATCAGTCTGATGATGGTATTTTTATCCATCAGACCAAATACATTAAAGATGTGCTAAAACGGTTTAGCATGCTTGACTGTAAACCCATTTCCATGCCCATTCAGCCCAATCACGGGATTGAGCCGGATATTAAGGGGGAGCTAATCGATGCTACATTATATCGTGGAATGATAGGAAGCTTGATGTATTTGACAGCCTCTAGACCAGATATTGTATTCGCTACAAGTATCTGTGCTCGCTATCAATCAAAACCAAAGGTTTCTCATCTGATTGCAGTCAAGAGGATTTTACGTTATCTGAAGGGTACACCAAACACCGGTTTGTGGTATCCTAAGGATGATAACTACTCCTTTCATGCTTATAGTGATTCTGATTACGGAGGATGCAAGACTGACTCCAAATCTACAACTGGAGGTGCACAGTTTTTGGGGGAGAGGTTAGTCTCTTGGCAGTGTAAGAAACAGACATCTGTTGCTACATCTACATGTGAAGCTGAACATGTAGCAGCTGCCAGTTGTTGTTCCCAAGTCTTGTGGATACAACAACAGATGAGAGACTATGGACTTAATTTTATAACTACCCCGATTCATGTAGACAATGAGGCTGCCATTGCAATTACCAAAAATCCAGTGTATCATTCACGTTCCAAGCACATTGATATTCGGCTTCATTTCATACGTGACTGTTATGAAAAGAAACTGATTGATGTGGTTAAGATACACACAAACGAGCAAAGGGCAGACCTTCTCACCAAGGCCTTTGACAAACAACTTTTTGAGTATTTACTCAAATTAAATGGGATCAGGGTCATGGGTGAGGTAATCAAGAATCAAATTCCTTCATAATCATTTTTTATTGAATTAACATCAGATTTTTTATTTTCTCTTTTGTGTTTTTGTTTTTAGGGGGAGAAAATTTTGAAAAATACAAAAACATTAAAAAATTAAAAGTACAAAAACATAAAAAATTAAAAATCTGAGAAATTGATTTGACCTTCTAATGAGAAATGATAGTACATTATTTGCATTTGGAAACATATCTGTATGTGTTATTAAAAGTTAATGAATTATTACAAGTATTAAGTATGATATGAAAGTAGATTTATAACTTAGTCAGGATAAGTTTAAACAAAGTTTTGATTATACTTTATAAGAAACAGGTGCTTAGAATGCAGTACTTAGTTTTGTCCTGAAAGAGTGGTAATTTTTCTGACAAAATGTTCTTGAACAAAAAGTCAAAGTACTAGTTTGATCATGTGTTTTGTTTTTTAAAAGAAATTCTGATTTTGTTTTTCTTTTATTTTAGTTTAAAGCTGGAACATTCTTTGCGTATACTTACGTATCGATCTGATTGTTATAGCTTTAAACAATTCAAATTTATTTTCTTGGTTCTGATTAAGATTTGGACAATCTCTACGTATATGAATATATCGAACTGATTGTTAAAAGCTTAATCTTAAATTATTGTTTCGTTCATTTTCTGGATCATTTGAGCATACGTAAGTATCAACCTTGATTCCAAGATTTTGAACAAATTTAAATTGTTTTATATTTTGTTATTTTCAAAAAGAAATTCTGCTTTATTTTTGCATGATCAGATTAGTTAAAATTGAAATTATAAGTTTGAGAACATTTATGTTTGTTTAGTTATTCACAAATCGGGGATGTGTTCAAGTATATGGATTATTATAAAGTGTTCTCATAATTTTGTTTTAATCTGATTTTTTGACTAAGTGATAAATTTAAAAGGATAAATATACTGACAATCATCTTAAACTTATAATTTGCAGATAATATTTGAGATAATACAGACAGATGTGTTGAAAATTGTAAAATAATATGATCTCATGTCAGGATCTTTCTCAAACAAAAAGATTTTATTTTTATGGTAGTTCTTTTAATAATTTTGTAGTTTAATTGTTCTAAAATTTGAAAAATTCCAAAAAGATTTTAATTTTTCATCTGATGTTAAATCAATAATTTTTGATTATTTGTTTGACTTTGGAACAATTAAATATGAATTAGTTTTAAAATTAAAAGAAAAAAATCAAGTTTTGGAAAAGGTTCGGCAGGTGAAGGTTTGATCAGGTTCGTTGGTAAGGTTCGCTATTTAGGTTCGCTGGCTAGGTGTGTAGCTAGGTTCGCTGAAATGGTTCGTAAGAAAGGTTCGTTGCAATGGTTCGTTGAAAATAGTTCGTTGCAATGGTTCGTTGCTAAATGGTTCGCTGGAAAAAGGTTCGTTATCATGGTTCGCTGTGAAGGTTCGTGACATATAAATAAAGGGTTCGTGAAAATGGTTCGTTACTTTCATCAGTTTCACAGACGACGAACCCTCAAGAGAGATTTTTTGTTTTTCGATTGAGAGCCTCCCAAAACTTTTCGTTGATATCATTAGTTTCAGAATTATCTTGTGAACATTTCTAGGTAGAAATTTTTGATTTTGACCGACTAATTTGAGAGATCTGAGTGATTTTAAGATGTTTAAGTTCGAATCTGTAATTGAGCATAAAACTGGTTAAAATCTAAAAATGGGACAAACTATCTTCATTAAAGTTGTTCATCGGCATGTTTCGAACCTGGGTGTCAAATTTTATCATCAAATTCGATGTTTTGAAATTTTGATTTCAAATCTGGAAATGGTTCGCTGATGAACAGGTTCGTGTGGATGAACAAAGGTTCGCCGAACCTTAAAGGTTCGTTTGAATCTAAAAGGTTCGTGGCGAACCTCTGGATTTCAAATCAACCGAACCTTTTGGTCAAGGTTCGTTTGACCAACAGGTTCCTGTGATATAAGGTTCGTTCACATAAAGGTTCGTTCAAGAGGTTTGTCTGATGATTAGGTTCGTTTGATTTAGGTTCGTTTAACATTAGGTTCGTCTAAAGTATTAGGTTCGCTGGTCTACTTTAGAAATTTTTGAATTTTTAAAGTTTTGTTTGATTTTTTAATTTTGTTTCTAATTGTTTTTATTTCTATTTGTAGAAATGGCAAACCTAGTATTTGGAGACAAACATAATGTTTGTGCTTACTTGGATCCTACAACAAAGAACGGTCAAGATTTCAGACCGATGATCGAGTTTCTTAGGAGATCAAGGATTTATTATGCTATCTCCAATTCATGCCAGATATATAGATCTCATATTCAGAGCTTTTGGGGATCAGCTCGGGTTATCTCTGTTGATGATGTTTATGTGATAGATGCGAATGTGCTTGGACAAGCGATTTGTATATCAGAGGCTGATGTTAGGAGGGTATTACAGTTTGGAGGTGAACCTGATGGTGTAACTCTCATTCCTGAAAGTTGCATCAAAGGTTGTATCCTCCGTATTCGCTATTTTGGAGCCTATAACTCCATTTCTATGAAGAAGGGAAAGCTACCTCTTCAGTACATGTTTCTTGCTCATGTTCTACTTCACTGTCTGAGCATGAGGAAAGGCACATTTGATGAGCTAAGGGATTTCATGCGTTTTGCTATGGTAGCTCTTATATTGAACAAACCGTTCAATTTTTCTGGCATGATCTTCTGTAACAACAGTGCCGAAATCGGTGCCGGAACAGTGATCGCAACAGTAGCACGAACAGTAAACAGACACAAACTATACATATTCTATTCTAATTCATATTCATATCAATAGTCAAAATCATTTCGTACTATCAAACAACAGGCTCATAAGCATTAGCAGAAACAAAGTTCAGAACAATGGTTCTTGAGTCAGATAATTATCTGGCAACATTGGATCATCATGGGTTATTTGTTAGGATCTATTAGGATAGCACGTATGCGAGGCTAATCAAAACAATACAATAACAGTTGTTGTTACGGAATGTTAAACCGACGGACTGTTCGTATAGGTGACGATCTGTACGAATGGATCCGACAGTTTAATGATCTGAAACGATGATTGTAAATTAGACAACAAAATCAGAAAGTAAAACGTACGATCGTGTTCGTACAGTTAGCGCTCTGTACGAAGACGCGCGTAAGTGACGTTTTCTGACGAAACGAATGACGACTCGATCGATAATAATTATAGGGAAATAAAATATTTCCTGTTTTACAATTTTGTAACTCATCATAAATAATTTAAAGCAAAACTATTTTAAAGTTAGACGCGTAAACCATAACACGCGAATAAATAATAAAACGCGTAATATTTATGAGTTTCGATAAATAAATTAGGAAAATATCATTTAATGTCATTACTAGAAATAGCCACTTTTACAACACATAAAATATAACCTTTTATTTTAATTTCGAAATTTTACGCGTTACGATCCGGAAACGCGACGAAGACGAAAACCGAGCAACCGAAACGAACCCGAATACCCTCGGGGTATTTAAAGTCTCTAATGAGACTTTCATCTCATTTTCACACAATCCTTTCTCTCTCTAACTCTCATTTACGTCACCATCCTCTCACTAGAAGATCAAGACTTCAAACTACAATATCTCACTCATTTGGAGGCGAAACCCGGCGTTCTTGGTGTCCACGCGTAGCTAGGAACGAGCTCTAAACGGAAGTACAACTGATCTGAGAGTTTCTCCGGCCAAATTTGAGGTACGTAGCTTAAAACATTACGAATATTAGGGTTTTCATGTCACTAGTTGATACACACACACATACGGTCGACCCTAGCCTCTCCCTCGAACCAGCACCCCCGAGAACCCTTTCTGGTGTGTCCATGGTGGTGCATCATCACTGAAACAACGTAGATGAAAGGCTGAACTGGGTTCGTGAGCCTCAGTCCGTGAGGCGAACCTGTTAACCTGCTGGCCGAACTATCATGCTAAGCCGACGAACCCTCCTGCTCAGCCACGAACCCACAGGCAGCCCCGAACCTTCAGGTCATTCTGCCGAACCCTTGTCAAGCAGCGAACCTTAGGTTCGCCAACTTCATCCACGAACCATGCTTGAACCATCCCAGCCGAACCCTACTGGTCATGGCGAACCATCCATGCAGGAGCGGTATAGCCGAAACTATTCTAGGAGTGCCGAGCCCTCATTAGCGAACCCTTGGTTGTCAACATACAGTCGAACCCTCGTGCATAAGCCGAACCCTTTGTCCTTGGCGAACCTTGTTTCCATTAACGAACCTGCAACAGCAATCAATTGCCGAACCTTCTAACAGCTACGAACCCATGCACATGCAACGAACCCTCAGCGGTCTAATCATCTTGAAACCAGGGGCCTGCGAACCTGTGAGTGGAAGCCTTAAACCACGAACCTTTAGCTTCACCGAACCATCACTAGTGCGAAGGGGTCGAACCTAAAACATCATCAGCCGAACTATATGTGGACGAACCTTATAAGAAGCAATAAGGTTCGCTGATCAAAGAACTCGATCGCAGCATTTTAATCCAATTCACGTCATAAGCAGCCCATTTACATACGGTTCAATAGTAGCCATACACATTTATCCTTTCGGCCCAAGTCCATTAGGTAGTAAGTTTCAATCGGCCCAAGTAGATTAATTTGGTCCAACCGTTTGGCCCAAGGCCATGCTCTATTCGGCCCAACTCAAATGCCTAACCCATTTTATTCAATGCGGCCCTCCTAACTACAAGGTCTAGGCCCAACAATCTATCCTAGGCCCATATATGGGTGTGTTAATCGGCCCACATGTTGTGATGGCCCAACAATTTCAAGTTGGCTCATTGGGGAGGAAATTGACCAAGACCTTATTCACATTTAACCGTTTAATTAATTTGGCTCACATAACTTTCTAAGGCCCAATAACCTTATGATTAGGCCAAGACCACTTAAATTGGCCCAATGTCTAAGATTGACCTGTTGCACATTCGATTAAGTTCGATGTTAACCAATTGGGTCATAATGGCAAGTTAGGTCTAATATAAGGTCCATGAGATCTAAACTTCAATAAAAACAATGCTAGGATTAATTACTGATCTAATTTAGGATATTCTAGCACCATTATCATATGGGATCATTATAGGGGTGATCATTCTCTTAGTCAAACACAAGTGAACCTCTTTAAACTAAGATATCAAAGGTCATGAAGAGAATTACATTCGGGATGGAAAACAAGAACCTAAAGGTTATGGTTTGACTTAAATGTTAACACCTAAACCATTGGGAATTTCAAAGGCATGATTAATCTAAATGGTTATTTACACCATCTAGGTTAATGACTTAATAAGCAAACAAGAGATCATTTGAAAATCAATGTTTACTAAAGGGCCCAAGAATGGCCCAATGGGTTTAATATAAGCCCATCATGTTTAAATTACATTTTTCTTAAATTAAATATGTTTTTCGTAAAAGAAATTATATTATGGACCTTACTAATATAATTAAATGATTTTTCTAAATAAATGATTAACTTAAAAGGTAATGAATTGAAAATGTTTTATTTAAATACTTTAAATGCTTTATGTGGGATTGGGTTACTAATGGGTAATAGCTTAACTTAGATAGAGGAAATTCTAGAAACACACTAGTAATCTAGGACACGTAGTTGCACATCGAGACCAAACCATAGATACGATAATTTCTGTAAGTACTTATCGTATTCGAATTCTTTAAAATAACTCAGGTGCTAAAGATACTTAGGCAACAATCAAAGAGTGCGCATATCTTTTGTGGTTTATTGCACAGCAACACAGGTGAGTTCATTGCCCCTTTTCTAACATTTTTGTTTTAAAATGCGGGGCTGAGAAGCATGCGTAGACTGTTTACTTAAATTGTCTACTTTAAATGCTTTTAAAATTTATATGTTTCATATATATAAATGTTATCCTGAGCCATGTTTAGGAAGATTTTATGCAGGTTTTACTAAGCTTATTCACTTATATATATTAAGTGAATAAACGAGTTAAACTAAACTTTTCAATAAGTCAAAACATTCAAAGGAATCAAATCAAACATTTTGGGGAAATCAAGTGGGTGAATTCAAGGGAATCAAATCAAACATTTTGGGAAATCAAGTGGGTGAATTCAAGGAATCAAATCAAACATTTTGGGAAATCAAGTGGGTGAATTCAAGAAATCAAATCAAACAGTTTGACAAAACAAGGGTGGGACTTCAAGACATCAAACAAAACAATCTTTGCAAAGATAACATTCAATGTTCTACAAACCAAGTGTTTGTTGGAAAATGAATCAAGTGTACAACCGATCAATGAATCTTGTATTCTATGATCAACACATCAAGTACATCTTGTGACAAAATCAGACGATCATTAAGTCATTTTTAAGGGGTAGTATGTGAAATATCAGAGATAACATTTGCCAACACATTGAACTCAGAAATCCTATATTTCAAGAAGTCCTAGCTAGACTGATTGACTTGTAGGTCTTATGTTTGATGATATTTACAGAATTCCCTAACTACTAAGTACCCAGATTGACAGACTAGTCTACTCGAGTATGACCATAGGCCCCAATCATAAGGACTTAGATTTTATTAAATGTTTATTTATTTATTTAATTAAGCATTTATTAAACTGTTTCTACAATTTCTGTAGTTGATCACTATTGTGATGAACTTAAGGAATCAACATAGATTCCAAATTGTGGTATTTACAGGAACAAAGGACTGACGAATCATTGGGTTAAAGGTAGGGGTAAAATGCTTAATTTTCATTAACACCAATGTCCCATGTGGATTAGTATGTGGTGGGACGGCGTCTGGGCGGGGTTGTAGCCTCGACTCAGGGGTATGCCCTATATATAAGCATACCGATCTGGATGATACATGTGATGTTAATGAGATTAAGGTTGTTACCCGTGGGTTAAACAAAGGTTTTGTGAGAACATTTGAGTCAATGTGAACAAGAGTGTGTGATAGGTAAAGATGCTTAATTATCATTAACAACAATGTCCTATGCGGATTAGTATGTGGTGGGACGGCGTCTGGGCGGGGTTGTAGCCTCGACTCAGGGGTATGCCCTATACATAAGCATACCGATCTGGATGATACATGTGGTGTTAATGAGGTTAGGGTCTTTACCAAAGAAGTTTTCAAATCATTTTCAAACACTAAACAATATGAACTCACCAACCATGTGTTGACTTTTATTTTTGCATGACTTCTCAGGTGACGAACAGGTCAACTGAAGAGTTATTTCTTTGGATTAGGTTATCTGATAGAGGACCTAGCTTTTTGGACCTGCATATTTTGAAGCATCATTATACAGTTTGTTTAGTATATCTTGTGCAGCCACAAGATTGAAGACTTATGATGTGATAGTGGGTTTACATTGTTAAATTGTAAACTCAACTAATATAATTTAACTCTGTAATCCTATTTTATTTTAGCAAAGTTTCTCATTTTTATATCATGTGCAATGTGAACAATCTGATCAATCCGATTATCATTTTGATATCGCGCCTCGGGAACCTTCCGCCCGTCGGGGAAACCCGATCCTACCCCGCCGGCTCGGGGTGTGACAGTTTGGTATCAGAGCCATGGTTATAGAGAAATATAGGTCATTTATGTAAACTGTTTGGCCTAGACTATAACCTAGGGACCCTGCATGTAGAGAACATAGGAATTAGGAATTTACTTGCATTGTGTCTTCTGCATTCGATCATTGCACTAACCAATGTTCTATTGGTTATGATTAGAATGTCACCAAGAAGACAACCATCACCGCCTCTACCTCCACAAGAGACGGACCCAGCCGTTGAGGTACTTGCAACACTGATCACTGAACAGTTGGTGGCGATCCTCCCTGGAATCATCACCCGGATCAGGAACAGTGAGGAATTTACCAGGAACTTCCCATTTCTTGCTGCAGAGAAGAAGGAACCGGAAGAAGGAGAAACAAGCAGGAAGCGAAAACGGAGTCGTTCTAAGAAATCAAGAAATCCTGAGATCTGCACCGAGGCCATTCCTCTTCGTCAGATGGCCTTTGCTCCGGAATCAGAGAATCGTAGGTGTTACACTGGAAAATCACCCCTTTGCACTGACTGTCACTATCACCACCGCGCTGAAATCTCATGCAAGCAATGCATCCATTGTGGCAAGACGAACCATTGGGATCACCAATGCAAATCATCAATGGAATTAGTATGCAAGCCAGAGGCTAGCAAATTTCCTTTATGTGCCACGTGCGGTCTCCACCATGCTAAGAACAAACTGTGCAAACATTGTCTGAACTGCGGAGGAAAGGGACACTGGAGTCGTGATTGTAATAACCCTCCGACTCATAACCAGAATCCTGGAAACACTACATATCCCCTTCCTCGACACAGCAAAGACTGTTATGTGTGCGGATTGTCCGAACACACTGCTCGAGACTGCCCTGTGAGGATATCTTCTACAAATCCTGCACCTTCTAAGGGAAAAGCTTCCCTCTATTTGTCTTGTCACTACCATGACCTGGCTGAACCTACGTGCCGACAATGCACGCGTGGTGGAATGACGGGATGTGGGATACAACAGTGTCGGCCACCAATAGCCTCTACTCCTCGTCAATATTTTGGTGCATTTCCTAAATGTGTCAGATGTGGTTTTAATCATGGCGAGGAGAAACCTTGTAAACACTGTCTGAGTTGTGGTAAATATGGACACTGGATTCAACAGTGTCGGTTTATTTCCACTAGGAGAAGGGAACAAAAAGCGAGCATCTCTACTTCCCCTCAACATAACAACAATTGCTTCATGTGCGGATGCATGGACATTTCGCAAGGGACTGCTCTAGGAAAATGTCTTCAGCAGACCCAGCAGACATTGAGGAACTACTCGCTTTATCAGCTCCTGGGGAACACTCGGAGTCCGATGACTCCATGGGTATGCAAATTTTTGCTTAATACCTTAAATTATCTATTGGGGTATTAATTAGGACTGCATAGTCTGTTGTAATTTTAGGAACCATAAATTTAAGTTAGTCAAAAGCAAAGTCAGTGTCGAAAGGATAATCAGAATAATAATTGAAGGAACCTCTAGGTTAAATAAAGTTAGATGACTAAATAGGGATAGAGCGATCCTTAATGCCGGCTTAATTACTGTAAATTAGAATAGGACTTTATCTAATTAGAATGCTAAAAGCCTTAAAAATTAAAAATGTCAAAACTAGTGTGTAGACTTTCATTTTATACATAGAGCTCCTAGAAATTGAGTTACCTAAATTTGAGAACTCCGGCTCTAGGATGTTAGGAAGAGTAAATATGAGAACTGTGTCAAGTCCTTATGTAGACTAAATAAGTAGATCAAGGGAAGTCATTTGAGAATACAAGATGAGAGTATGCTCGAGAAAATATTTTGAATATGGGCATTCCAAAATTATGATGATGTTCTTCGAGTAGAAGAATGCATCTATGGTTTCTTGGATCTCATGAATCGAACGTGCAAACCGTAACTGGTTAGTTTGTCATTACTACTAAGGATGACATACTGATTTATTTTAGTAGCACGACAGAACGCGAACGACATCTCAGGGACATTTTGGACCGTCAAGGAAAGAACAACTTCATCTTAAATTTTCCCAATTTGAAATCTGATGAGAATAAGTAATAGTTGGAACAAAAGTTACAATAGGCTTCATAAGTCTCATGACTTTAGGGTAAGAGTAAGATAGATATACACCATCACATAGATGGGTATAGGTGTACTGAGAAGGTAAATCCTTACCTTTATCCTAATAACTCTACCGTATTTTAGGTAGACCTCCTCGCTGTATAATGTAAACCTTCGAGCTGAAGATAGATTAAACAAATAGTGAAGTATGTGTACGGTTATGTCAAGCAACCTAAGTATCCACCATGGGTGACTTAAGGATCTCGATCTGAAGATCAAGACCTAGACGTAGTGAGAGTCACCTACGAAAACTTTAAGGAGTGTGTAATATTGTGATGCCGAAAGACAGTTTAAAATAAACCGGATGTAACACTTACTACCAAATTAGTGGGTGGACTCTGGTGATAGGTAAACTGATGGATTATACAGCAACGAGATAGTGGTACGCTATGTGATACCATTGTTTAACATTTTGGTTAGGGACGGTATTTTCATAATGATGTGTAACCCACATCGCAGAAATCTCTAAGAGATGTACTTGAAAATAATTACAGCTTACCGTTCACCAAAGGACGGTCGAAGCGAAAGTACGACACGAATTTTGGGGGAAAATGTTGAGAATTTGTATGTCAAACTTCAGTGCCGTCGATTAAATCTTCCTACAACAACCGTCAATATAGAAGCACCGAATGCACACCATTCGAGGCTCCGTGAGGTCGGCAACGTCAGTCGCCGACTGACGGATTAAAGGTGTAGTCCATCCCAGAATAAAGGGACGAACAAGCACCACGAAACGTAGGACAATCCGAGATCATACAACATATTCGTTTCATGGCACATAGATTGAGGTCACCAGATGACCTTAGTTAAGATGCGTTACGTGTTTCGCGTCTCAAATTTGAATAAATGTCGTACTGACGAATCGTTCGTAATATCAATTGAAGGAATTCAATTGGACGGACATTAATGCCTTAGGTAATGATCTTCAGAGTTTATGGCTCGTCAGATTAAACAACCAAGGAAAAGTCATATTTCCATTGCTAAGTTCATTGGAAATTCAAAGCGCAAACTCAAGTTTATTTGGGAAGCGCGAAGGTCACGCGATGTTCAGGTAATCCCCAATTGCTTACAGAGGAAGCAGTACCCGATAACTATTCTTAAATTTCGGGACGAAATTTCTCTAACAAGGGGAGACTGTAACAACAGTGCCGAAATCGGTGCCGGAACAGTGATCGCAACAGTAGCACGAACAGTAAACAGACACAAACTATACATATTCTATTCTAATTCATATTCATATCAATAGTCAAAATCATTTCGTACTATCAAACAACAGGCTCATAAGCATTAGCAGAAACAAAGTTCAGAACAATGGTTCTTGAGTCAGATAATTATCTGGCAACATTGGATCATCATGGGTTATTTGTTAGGATCTATTAGGATAGCACGTATGCGAGGCTAATCAAAACAATACAATAACAGTTGTTGTTACGGAATGTTAAACCGACGGACTGTTCGTATAGGTGACGATCTGTACGAATGGATCCGACAGTTTAATGATCTGAAACGATGATTGTAAATTAGACAACAAAATCAGAAAGTGAAACGTACGATCGTGTTCGTACAGTTAGCGCTCTGTACGAAGACGCGCGTAAGTGACGTTTTCTGACGAAACGAATGACGACTCGATCGATAATAATTATAGGGAAATAAAATATTTCCTGTTTTACAATTTTGAAACTCATCATAAATAATTTAAAGCAAAACTATTTTAAAGTTAGACGCGTAAACCATAACACGCGAATAAATAATAAAACGCGTAATATTTATGAGTTTCGATAAATAAATTAGGAAAATATCATTTAATGTCATTACTAGAAATAGCCACTTTTACAACACATAAAATATAACCTTTTATTTTAATTTCGAAATTTTACGCGTTACGATCCGGAAACGCGACGAAGACGAAAACCGAGCAACCGAAACGAACCCGAATACCCTCGGGGTATTTAAAGTCTCTAATGAGACTTTCATCTCATTTTCACACAATCCTTTCTCTCTCTAACTCTCATTTACGTCACCATCCTCTCACTAGAAGATCAAGACTTCAAACTACAATATCTCACTCATTTGGAGGCGAAACCCGGCGTTCTTGGTGTCCACGCGTAGCTAGGAACGAGCTCTAAACGGAAGTACAACTGATCTGAGAGTTTCTCCGGCCAAATTTGAGGTACGTAGCTTAAAACATTACGAATATTAGGGTTTTCATGTCACTAGTTGATACACACACACATACGGTCGACCCTAGCCTCTCCCTCGAACCAGCACCCCCGAGAACCCTTTCTGGTGTGTCCATGGTGGTGCATCATCACTGAAACAACGTAGATGAAAGGCTGAACTGGGTTCGTGAGCCTCAGTCCGTGAGGCAAACCTGTTAACCTGCTGGCCGAACTATCATGCTAAGCCGACGAACCCTCCTGCTCAGCCACGAACCCACAGGCAGCCCCGAACCTTCAGGTCATTCTGCCGAACCCTTGTCAAGCAGCGAACCTTAGGTTCGCCAACTTCATCCACGAACCATGCTTGAACCATCCCAGCCGAACCCTACTGGTCATGGCGAACCATCCATGCAGGAGCGGTATAGCCGAAACTATTCTAGGAGTGCCGAGCCCTCATTAGCGAACCCTTGGTTGTCAACATACAGTCGAACCCTCGTGCATAAGCCGAACCCTTTGTCCTTGGCGAACCTTGTTTCCATTAACGAACCTGCAACAGCAATCAATTGCCGAACCTTCTAACAGCTACGAACCCATGCACATGCAACGAACCCTCAGCGGTCTAATCATCTTGAAACCAGGGGCCTGCGAACCTGTGAGTGGAAGCCTTAAACCACGAACCTTTAGCTTCACCGAACCATCACTAGTGCGAAGGGGTCGAACCTAAAACATCATCAGCCGAACTATATGTGGACGAACCTTATAAGAAGCAATAAGGTTCGCTGATCAAAGAACTCGATCGCAGCATTTTAATCCAATTCACGTCATAAGCAGCCCATTTACATACGGTTCAATAGTAGCCATACACATTTATCCTTTCGGCCCAAGTCCATTAGGTAGTAAGTTTCAATCGGCCCAAGTAGATTAATTTGGTCCAACCGTTTGGCCCAAGGCCATGCTCTATTCGGCCCAACTCAAATGCCTAACCCATTTTATTCAATGCGGCCCACCTAACTACAAGGTCTAGGCCCAACAATCTATCCTAGGCCCATATATGGGTGTGTTAATCGGCCCACATGTTGTGATGGCCCAACAATTTCAAGTTGGCTCATTGGGGAGGAAATTGACCAAGACCTTATTCACATTTAACCGTTTAATTAATTTGGCTCACATAACTTTCTAAGGCCCAATAACCTTATGATTAGGCCAAGACCACTTAAATTGGCCCAATGTCTAAGATTGACCCGTTACACATTCGATTAAGTTCGATGTTAACCAATTGGGTCACAATGGCAAGTTAGGTCTAATATAAGGTCAATGAGATCTAAACTTCAATAAAAACAATGCTAGGATTAATTACCGATCTAATTTAGGATATTCTAGCACCATTATCATATGGGATCATTATAGGGGTGATCATTCTCTTAGTCAAACACAAGTGAACCTCTTTAAACTAAGATATCAAAGGTCATGAAGAGAATTACATTCGGGATGGAAAATAAGAACCTAAAGGTTATGGTTTGACTTAAATGTTAACACCTAAACCATTGGGAATTTCAAAGGCATGATTAATCTAAATGGTTATTTACACCATCTAGGTTAATGACTTAATAAGCAAACAAGAGATCATTTGAAAATCAATGTTTACTAAAGGGCCCAAGAATGGCCCAATGGGTTTAATATAAGCCCATCATGTTTAAATTACATTTTTCTTAAATTAAATATGTTTTTCGTAAAAGAAATTATATTATGGACCTTACTAATATAATTAAATGATTTTTCTAAATAAATGATTAACTTAAAAGGTAATGAATTGAAAATGTTTTATTTAAATACTTTAAATGCTTTATGTGGGATTGGGTTACTAATGGGTAATAGCTTAACTTAGATAGAGGAAATTCTAGAAACACACTAGTAATCTAGGACACGTAGTTGCACATCGAGACCAAACCATAGATACGATAATTTCTGTAAGTACTTATCGTATTCGAATTCTTTAAAATAACTCAGGTGCTAAAGATACTTAGGCAACAATCAAAGAGTGCGCATATCTTTTGTGGTTTATTGCACAGCAACACAGGTGAGTTCATTGCCCCTTTTCTAACATTTTTGTTTTAAAATGCGGGGCTGAGAAGCATGCGTAGACTGTTTACTTAAATTGTCTACTTTAAATGCTTTTAAAATTTATTTGTTTCATATATATAAATGTTATCCTGAGCCATGTTTAGGAAGATTTTATGCAGGTTTTACTAAGCTTATTCACTTATATATATTAAGTGAATAAACGAGTTAAACTAAACTTTTCAATAAGTCAAAACATTCAAAGGAATCAAATCAAACATTTTGGGGAAATCAAGTGGGTGAATTCAAGGGAATCAAATCAAACATTTTGGGAAATCAAGTGGGTGAATTCAAGGAATCAAATCAAACATTTTGGGAAATCAAGTGGGTGAATTCAAGAAATCAAATCAAACAGTTTGACAAAACAAGGGTGGGACTTCAAGACATCAAACAAAACAATCTTTGCAAAGATAACATTCAATGTTCTACAAACCAAGTGTTTGTTGGAAAATGAATCAAGTGTACAACCGATCAATGAATCTTGTATTCTATGATCAACACATCAAGTACATCTTGTGACAAAATCAGACGATCATTAAATCATTTTTAAGGGGTAGTATGTGAAATATCAGAGATAACATTTGCCAACACATTGAACTCAGAAATCCTATATTTCAAGAAGTCCTAGCTAGACTGATTGACTTGTAGGTCTTATGTTTGATGATATTTACAGAATTCCCTAACTACTAAGTACCCAGATTGACAGACTAGTCTACTCGAGTATGACCATAGGCCCCAATCATAAGGACTTAGATTTTATTAAATGTTTATTTATTTATTTAATTAAGCATTTATTAAACTGTTTCTACAATTTCTGTAGTTGATCACTATTGTGATGAACTTAAGGAATCAACATAGATTCCAAATTGTGGTATTTACAGGAACAAAGGACTGACGAATCATTGGGTTAAAGGTAGGGGTAAAATGCTTAATTTTCATTAACACCAATGTCCCATGTGGATTAGTATGTGGTGGGACGGCGTCTGGGCGGGGTTGTAGCCTCGACTCAGGGGTATGCCCTATATATAAGCATACCGATCTGGATGATACATGTGATGTTAATGAGATTAAGGTTGTTACCCGTGGGTTAAACAAAGGTTTTGTGAGAACATTTGAGTCAATGTGAACAAGAGTGTGTGATAGGTAAAGATGCTTAATTATCATTAACAACAATGTCCTATGCGGATTAGTATGTGGTGGGACGGCGTCTGGGCGGGGTTGTAGCCTCGACTCAGGGGTATGCCCTATACATAAGCATACCGATCTGGATGATACATGTGGTGTTAATGAGGTTAGGGTCTTTACCAAAGAAGTTTTCAAATCATTTTCAAACACTAAACAATATGAACTCACCAACCATGTGTTGACTTTTATTTTTGCATGACTTCTCAGGTGACGAACAGGTCAACTGAAGAGTTATTTCTTTGGATTAGGTTATCTGATAGAGGACCTAGCTTTTTGGACCTGCATATTTTGAAGCATCATTATACAGTTTGTTTAGTATATCTTGTGCAGCCACAAGATTGAAGACTTATGATGTGATAGTGGGTTTACATTGTTAAATTGTAAACTCAACTAATATAATTTAACTCTGTAATCCTATTTTATTTTAGCAAAGTTTCTCATTTTTATATCATGTGCAATGTGAACAATCTGATCAATCCGATTATCATTTTGATATCGCGCCTCGGGAACCTTCCGCCCGTCGGGGAAACCCGATCCTACCCCGCCGGCTCGGGGTGTGACATCTTCCGTTACATGTGTGACAATGTCACAAAATCTAAGGATAGATTTTACATGTATCCTAGATTAGTACAGATGCTGATAGATGAGAGGTTACCTGAAGGATTATTACCCAGAGAAGCTGGAGATCTTCTGAAACTTAAGCATATGACTGATTCTAGCTTGGGTCAAGTTAGAGTTTATCAAAGGACTGGGGATGCTGTTCTGGAAAAAGAATTGATTGGTCACTGTGCCAGGGCAAACTAAATTGCACCTGAGAATGATGCCTGGAGGCATGATGAGTCAGATTCTGATAATGAAGATGTTGCAGCTGATGATGATCAAGCACCACCTCCACCTCCACCAAGGCAACAACCAAGAAAGACTCCTGGTCAATCATCTAGATCAACTCCTCAAGCCAAATCATCCCAAGAACAGAGCTCTCAAGAACCTTTGGAGGTTGATAGGTCTAAGATGCAGACAGAGGCTGCTGTTGCTGGTGATGATGAACTTGAATCTTCTGACACAGAGTCAGAGTATGAAAAGGTTCAGGAAGGGAACCAAATGGTGAGGAAGCTGAAAAAGAAATTTGCTGAGAAGGCTGAAGAAGAAAGGGCAGAAAGAGCTGATCCTAGCTTCATACCTGAGGAGCCTGAGTCTTATAAGCCAAAGAAGATGAAGAGAATGGCCAAGGGAGGGCCATATGAGAGAAAGAAGGCAAAGACTGATAAGACCACTGTGTCTTCACCTGTTATGACTACATCAGTTTCTGTTTCTGATTTACCAGTCATTACTTCAGTTTCTGTGTCTATTACTCATGCATCTACTGTACAAACTCCTGAGTTTGTACAAGTAGCTTCTTTTACACCATCTTTTGTGGAGGCTACTACTGTATCTACTTCAGTGCCAGAGACTTCTATTCCTCAGGATTCCATTCCTAGAGATGATTTATTTTCAGGACTTGATGATTTAGGAGAAATCAATTTCACTGATTATGATGATTCAGAGATTAAAAGAAGATTATCTGCTTTGTCTAAAGAGTTTGAAGAATATAAGCAAGAAAAAGAAAGGGAGGTTGCTGAGAAACCATCTTCATCTACTTCTGGGCTGAATGAGTTAAAAGCTCAAATGGATCTGATGATGAAGTGGAAAGAAGAAGATGCTGCTGAGAAGAAAGTTTTGAAAGACAAAATTTCTGAGTTAGAATTTTTTGTTAAAATGCACTATGAGGATAATGTTGATTTGAAGAATGAAAACATGGACTTAAGGATTAAGATAAAAGAGTTGGAGAAAAACATGACAAAGTCAGAAGCTTCAAGTTCTAAAGTTGAAAAGTTGGTGGTAGATTTGGATATTGATAAGGAGGAGAAGATACAAGAAGAAGAAGAGGTTGATTATGGTGATACAGATGTTGATGAACATCATGATGATTTTGATTTTGATGGTGCTGGTGGAGCAGGTGGTGATGCTAGTGGAGTTGCTGGAAGTTCTGGTAGTTTGAATTCTGTGATAGGGGCTATTATAGTCTATACTCCTCCAAAGGTTTCTACTGATGCTGTACCAGTTTCTTCTGTAGCTTCAGATAGGACAAAGGATTGTAATTCTGTTGAGTTTGAAGATTTGGATTTAATAGAATATCCTGAGGGGATTATTGATTATTCTTTGCCTACGTTTCTTGATTTGTTTAAATTGAATTCTGATATAGACTTGCAGAGAAACATTGTTGAAATTCAAGTGGATCAGGAGATAGAAGGAGAGATTGTTGGAGATTATTCAGTTCAAGATTTTCAAGATTTTATAGAAGATGATAATGATTTGATATTTGATTTTGAAAAAGATGAAGATGATGATGTATCTGACTATGATAAAGATGTTATTGATGAAGAGTTGTTGAATTTGAATACAATGAAGAAAATTTTTGAAGCTGGAAGTATGTCAAGTACTACTTTGAATCCAATTAGAGTGAAGACAAATATGGATTTATGGAATGAGATTCAAGATGAGACTAAGTACTTTATTGATAATCTTCATGTATTCAAGATAATGAAAGAAAGCATAGAAGACAAAGATCCAGAGAATTTGTCCAAACAAGTCAAGAAATTCAAGATTGGTTCTACATCTAAAATGATTGGAAATATTATCAGTTATGGTTATTATCATGATATTTCAGGAGGCTTACCAGGTAAAGGATGTTATGTGGTTAAAAGAACTGATGGATGTCAATATTTTGGCAAAGCTTCTGATCTGATGACTCTTCCAGCATTTGAATGTGAAGATCTTTCACGTTTAAAGATGATAAAGCCAATTCAAACTAGACACAATGAGATCTTTGAGAGTTTATTAAAGAAAGAGGCAAGATATGGATGGAGTTTGTTATCTCCTCAGTTCAGAGAAAGATTCAAAGATTATGTGAAGCCAACAGTTTACAAAAGACCAAGACTCAGGAAAGTTGAACAGGATTGGAATCCGTATTTCAAGTTTTGGTTTTATGATGAAAGAACATCTGAAGGTGTGATTGTATTGAAGCAAAATGAAGACAGGAGGGTGATTCGAATGCTTGATCCTATATGGATTGTTAATTGTTCAAGAGAATATATTATTTTGCTTGATTCAGCTCAGATATATGCTGAAGATGGATTTCATGATTATGGTGTGAGCTTCAAAGATATGGCAATTCAATATCAAACCATTGCACGAATGTGTTTTACTTTGCATATACATTCTGGTTGCAATTGGAATGATGTGAATTATCTTTATACTGAGTTGATGCAATTGCAAAAGGAGAGAGATGAAAGAGATGATAGATTGAAGGCAGAAAGACTTGCAAAGATTCCACGTTCAGTTGTTATACGAGCAGTGGATAATGTGGTGACTGAAGATGTTGGAGAATCAAGCGGTGTTAAAGACAAAGTTGTAGATCAAGAATGAAGATTTTGATAGCAAACATTTAGGGGGAGTTTGTTAGTGCATATTTGTAATTGTTTGCTATTCAAAAGTTGTATTTATTTTGATTTTGTAAAGGTTCGTCTAAAGGTTTGTCAAGGTTCGTCTGGCCCACGAACCTAGGCAGGTTCGGCGAACCTATTGTGTTGATAGGTTCGGCGAACCTATGACCTTGAGATAGTTCGGCTTGCAAACCTAAGGGTTTGCTCAGCGAACCTTAGGGTTCGGCTGACGAACCTAAGGTTCGCTGGTCTGTTATATAAATAGAAGTTGTTTTTGTTTTTTCAGTAGAACTTTGGGATAGATCTGCTGATTCTCTCTGTGTGAGAAGTCTGTAATTCTGAGTGAATTTTGTTATCATTTGTTGATAATCAAAGATGTGTTTATGGATTTGCTTGTGTTCTTGACTTTTATACATATTGACTATGGATTCCGCACGTAGTTGATAGTTTGTAGAACTTGTGATTCGATCCTGAACGGTTTCACCAAACCTACACTCTTTCTTTTTCTGATAATCTTCCTTAGGCTTGAATGGATTCAGATTTCCCTGCTTCTTGGGATTCTTGCACTCTCTTGCAAAATGACCATGTTCACCACAGTTATAACACTGGGTAGATTTTGGATTGAATCCAAACTTTGTATTCCGGTCAAAAGTGAATTTCTTCCCAGTCTTCTTCTCATATCTTCTAATTCTGCGAATAACACTCGCCAACGCCCACTGTATGTCTATCAACTCCATCTCATCCTCATCAATCTGTGCATAATCTTCAAAAGTTAGATTTGCATTTCCAATTCTACCAGCCACCTGTTCATCATAAGCACTCACTACACATGACAAAATAGACATATGATCTTTAACTGCTTCAACTGTCACTTTTCCCAGATTTGTTGTGTTAAGCTTAACTGGAGGTGGTGTAGACTCAGACTTTTTCTCATTGATAGGACAGTGTGAACTAGAACTTGTAGGCACCAAAGAACTCTGAGTAGATTCAGAAGTTCTAGACACGAAAGCAGTCTGTATCTTCGCAGATGCAGCAGGAGGTGTAGCAACTGAACCACCATACAAGGAAGGGTCTTGAGTAACATTTACCCATCTTGCTTTACGTTTGTCCTTCATTTCTTGTTCCTCCAGTTTCTGAATAAACTCTACCAATGTTAATCCAGGTAGGTTTTCTCTCAATATGAGCACCAAGGAGTTCCATTTGTCAGGTAATGCATCAGCCAAACAATCTCTTCTCATCCTCTGAATACTCAATGCCGTATTTCCTCACTTCAGTCAACAAATGTCTGTATCTGGTAATTAAGGCATCTAAAGTTTCATTTCCAATGATGTTGAAATTCTCAAACTCCTTTCTGATGTCAGTAGCCTTCATTTTCTTCAGATTAGTGTTGCCTTCAACTCTTGCCTTTAATGCATTCCAAAGACTGTAAGCAGTCTTGTGTTCATCAAACTGATGCATAATTTGATTGGGAATGGCTTGACTCAATAACCAATAAGCTTTCTTCTCTGAGTCATATTTTCTCCTTTTATCTACATCCAATCTTTCCAAGAGTTGAAACAAATCAGTACCAACTACCCTTGGTCTCTCATAAGGAGATAAAATTCTTTCCCATAAGTTTGTATCTGTACCATTGAGATGAGTCTCAAATCGTCCTTTCCAGTTGTCATAATCAGATAAATCCAATAGCTTTGGCACTTTATTTTTACTGCCCACTTCAGTCTCACTGATTAAGATGCTCTGAAGTTTGGAATTCTGACTTGGTACATGTCAGACATGATTTTAGAAATGTAAGCAGCAAACCTTTTTCCAAAATAACACTAGCCGAACCTCAAACGAACCTCAGCCGAACCTCCAGACAAAATTTTGACTTAGCCGAACCTTCAGACTAACATCAGCCGAACCTATGGACTAAAATTCGTCTTAGCCGAACCTTCAGGCGAACCTCAGCCGAACCTATGGACTAAAATTCGTCTTAGCTAAACCTTCAGGCGAACCTCAGCCAAACTTATGGACAAAATTTCTCTTTTGAGCAACGAACCTTTGAGCAGCGAACCTTTGAACAACGAACCTTGAAACTCACGAACCTTTGCACAGACGAACCAAGAAACTGGCGAACCTTTAGTTCAAGCGAACCCTCAGCCGAACTATGAACAGTAAATAGCGAACCTCTGCCGAACTATCACCCAAACTTGCTGAACCTTGACAAAATCTTTGCCGAACCTTCACCGAACTATTGCCGAACCTCTGTCGAACCTTCAGCGAACTATCAAACGAACCCTCTGAAAAACCAGAATAACAGCGAACCTTTGTCTTCAGCAAGTCACAGGTTCGTCCCACGAACCTGTAGCGCAGATTTTGAAATTTTTGAGCGGGAAACCTTCTAAAACTTCAAAAAATCCTTCCAAATCTCTACCAAAACACCTCCAAAACTTCAGTTGTTGTAATTCAGCAACAATTGATGATGAAAACAGTCTCAAAACACCAGAAAATCAATCAAGAAGAAAGAATTTGATCCATCAAAAGTCTTCAAATCTTCAATTGCTTGAATTCTTTGAAATTTTAGTGTAGAACCTCACCAAATGCTCTGATACCACTGCTGGTTTGGTGAAGATCGTCAAACCGATCAGGATCGAATACGAAGTCCTACGAACTATCAACTACGTGCGGAATCCATAGTCTATATGTATGAATACAAAGAACACAAGCAATTCAATAAACACCTCTTGTATTATCAACAAATGATTACAAGATCAAAATTCTACACAGAGAAAATACAGAGTGTTTCTCACAGTCTGTTCAAAGTTCTTACCAGATCTACAAACAAACCTACTATTTATAGATACTGGACCAGCGAACCTTTCACAGGTAGCCGAACCTAAGGTTTGCCATCCGAACCCTAAGATTCGCTGGACGAACCCTTAGGTTCGCTAGACGAACCTATGAAAACAACCAAAAGGTTCGCCGAACCTTTGCCTGCTATAGGTTCGCCGAACCTATCAACCCAATAGGTTCGCCAAAATGCTAAGGTTCGTGGGCCAGACGAACCTTAGGCACAACCTAGCCGAACCTTTCTACGAAATCAAAATAAATACAACTTTTGAATAGCAAACAATTACAAACATGTACTAACACATAGTCTTGTTGTCCCACAACTGTTTACACATTGTAATTACACGCAGTGAATAGTGAAAGTACATGTACTGTACGGACTTACCGGACGATCTGGTACTAGTTGTCACAGTCTCTCCTTGTTAAAGAAATTTCGTCCCGAAATTTAAGCATCATCGTCGGGCACTACTTCTTCAAACAGGTGTGGATACTTTGTCTTCATATGATCCTCACGCTCCCAGGTAAATTCTGGTCCGCGCTTGGAATTCCAACGAACCTTCACGATAAGAATACGGCTTCGTTTCAGTCTCTTGACTTCACGATCCATAATCTCTACAGGTTCTTCAATGAAGTGAAATTGTTCATAAACTTGTATTTCTTCCAATGGTAAGACTAACTATTCTTCAGCAAGGCATTTCTTGAGATTAGACACATGGAACACATCTTGTACCCCACTGAGCTCATTAGGAAGTTTAAGTCTGTATGCCATAGGACCAATCCGTTGTGTTATTTCGAATGGTACGACATACCTCGGTGCTAACTTGCCTTTAGCCCCAAAACGAACTACGCCTTTCCATGGGGACACTTTCAGCATGACTCGGTCACCCACTTGGAATTCCAAAGGCTTTCGCCGTTTGTCTACGTAACTCTTTTAGCGACTACGTGCTGCTTGTAATCTCTATTGAATCTGGGCAATCTTATCAGTAGTTTCCCGAATAAGTTCAGGCCCAGTGATTCTGTGGTAGCTGTTGTTGTAAGAGAACTCGATGAGTGATAAATGTTGATCCCAACTTCCACCGAAGTCTAGGACGCGTGTCCTCAACGTATCCTCTAGGGTTTTGATTGTTCGCTCGCTCTGATCATCCATTTGTGGATGATAAGTGGTGCTCAAGTTCACGCTTGTCCCTAAGGATTGTTGCAATGATTGCCAGAACCTCAATGTAAACCGACTATCTCGGTCCGAAATAATAGATAGTGGCACACCATGCCGCACTTCTATTTCATTGACATGCAGTCTTGCTAGCTTTTCCATCTTATAGTTCTCTCTGATCGGCAAGAAATGAGCGGACTTGTTCAATTGATCAATGATGACCCATATGGAATCATGTCCGCTGGAAGTACGAGGTAGCATGGTAATAAAATCCATAGCTATTTGTTCCCACTTCCATTGTGGTATTTCTGTTGTTTAGCTTTGACTTTAGCACAAGTGAAGCACTTACCAACGTAAGTAGCCACATCCTTTTTCATGCCCGGCCACCAATAAAATGACCTAAGATCGTGATACATCTTACCGGCACCAGGATGAACTGAATAACGTGTTTTGCGTGTCTCATCAAGTATAAACTCCCAGAGTTCATCTACCGCAGGGATCCATACACGGTCCTGGTAATAGATAACTCCATCTTGTTTTGTCTCGAAATGTTTCTCGGCTCCACAGTCGAGTTCGTTCCTCAAATTGTTTCTTGCCACCGTTTCTTGTTGTGCTTGTAATATTTGATCTCTTAGACTTGTTTGCACAGTCACTCCCATTCTCTAATGCACAAGGGTTTGACACTTTCCTTCCAACTCAAAGCGTCAGCTACAACATTAGCTTTTCCCGGATGGTATTTGATCACACAATCGTAATTGTTCAGGATCTCAACCCAACGTCTTTGTCGCATGTCAAACTCCTTTTGATCAAATATATGTTGTAAGCTCTTGTGATCTGTGAAGATTGTGCATTTTGTACCATACAGGTAATGCCTCCAAATCTTTAAAGCAAACACAACAGCTCCCAATTCCATGCCATGCGTCTTATAGTTTTTCTCATGTATCTTCAGCTGTCGTGACGTGTAGGCAATGACTTTGTGTCGTTGCATTAAAACATACCCGATTCCCTGATGGGAAGCATCACAATAAACCGCAAAGTCATCGTTGACCTCAGGGAGCGTTAAGATTTGAGCATTGCACAATCTTTGTTTTAAAGTCTGGAACGCCTCTTCTTGCTTTTGAGTCCACACGAATGGTTCACTCTTCTGAGTTAGTTTTGTGAGTGGCAAGGCTATCTTAGAGAAATTTGAAATGAATCTCCTATAATAACCAGCCAGACCCAGAAATGATCTGATTTCAGTTGGTGTTGTGGGCACGTTCCAATTCTTGATTGCCTAGATATTGGCAGGATCCACGTGAATACCATTACTGTTAATCACATGACCCAAGAACTGAACTTCTTATAGCCAAAATTGACATTTGGAGAATTTGGCATAGAGTTGTTCATTCTTCAGAAGTTCCAATATTGTTCTGAGGTGTTGTTCATGTTCTTTCTCCCTCTTTGAATAGATCAATATATCATCAATAAAGACAATAACAAACTGATCTAGATACGTGTCACACTCCGAGCCAGCGGGCTGGATCGACTTTCCCGTCGGGCGGAAGGTTCTCGGGGCGCGATATCGTTTGATAATCATAGTGATCAGATTGTTTATACGGCACATGATATATAATTTAGAAATACTAATATGACATTGATATTGAATTACAAAGTTAAATTACATTGTCATGTTCATAATTTAACTAAGTAAATCCATTCGAAAGAATCGTTGAGTTTACTATCTTGTATTTCACATGGTTTACAAAAGTGATTCACCAAAATATGTCATCAAAAGTGATGCACGCAAAATATAGCTAGGTCCACTATATAAGTTCACTAGCTAATGCATCCTGAGCCTGGTGACTAAATCTGTTCGTCACCTGAGAAAACATGCATTTAAACAAAGTCAACACTAGGTTGGTGAGTTCATAAGTTTAGTAATTGAAAACTTTGATCTGTTATCATACGCAATCACAATGTCATACATGAGTCTTGTTTATGTTTGGTTTATCCGTCTCGCACAATGGCATCTCCATAGTTATATTGACAAGTACCATTTCATCCATCAAGCATGCTTATATATAGGGCATACGAAAGGGTCGAGCCTACAACCCGCCCAGACGCCATCCCACCACACGTCTAATAGAATTCCACACTACTTGCAATACAACTATAGATATCCATCCTCATCTTACGTGTGTTCAATCCGCTTGATATTCACCCATCTGTTTGTGTTCATCACCCAGTATTGTATGTAGAATAATAATAATTGGGGGATTTAGTTATCAATCCAAAGTATTGATAAACCCTTGATGTGTTAAGGAATATAGATTACTTTAATCGGGTCCTTGTTATTATTCTATTGCTTGTGGGGTTAACTGTTTATCACATTTAATAATAAGAGTGTTAGTTAACCAATTGATATATATTCTCTGCTTGAAGTGCGTAGAGCCTAAAAGGAATCCATTTTAATCATCACGTAATCAGATCACAATGCATCTGATTTACCTCTACCACTTTGATGTTCCCATTGACCTCAACGAAACAACTACCAGTAATTATGACATGAGAGAAGATCAATTTCTCGGTCTACTAGTCAATAGAATCGAAGGATGAATTACAATTATAACTGCAGATTAATGTCACCATGTGTCGCTTTCCAGACCCTGACTTGAAGTAGCCCTGTCACCGGTCATACGTTACCGGCCAAAAGATAAATACGATCAACATACTAGCCCTACAAGCCGGAGGTTTGTCAAACCTATGGTACCACTATGCTATCGTCGGTTTAGTCACGTCAAACTAATTGGTCAGTGATTTGTGTAATGATCAACTTGAATACGGGGCACATGATTGAAATGATATAATACAGACAGTTTCAATAGTAATAAATTGTATTGTGTGTTCAGCAATGTTGTTTGTTCGCAATGTTATGTGTTCTCGTTGTTGTTAACAAAGTTATATAAGATATTGTCTTATTA
This sequence comes from Mikania micrantha, assembly GCA_009363875.1. Lineage (NCBI taxonomy): Eukaryota > Viridiplantae > Streptophyta > Magnoliopsida > Asterales > Asteraceae > Mikania > Mikania micrantha. Next base: position 40,981,367 of record CM018696.1, read on the forward strand.
TACGATGTTAGTTTTTGTGTGAACGCTGTTGTTATCATGAAGTTACATTATCATGATTACCATTCTCGTTGTTCCATATGGTCACCCTGTTGCCACTATAGTGTTGTAAGAGCTAGTCTTACTACACTTAGTTGACTCAGGTGGTGGATAATATATGTTCGTGTTATCTTGTAGTCTGCATTAAGTTGTAAGCTGAGTGTTATAAGAGTTTATCCTATTACACACAGCTAACTCTGGTGGTGACCGATATTATGAAGATATATTATCTTACTATCATTCTTGTTTGTTGTTATTGTTTTAATCAAAATAAAATCAACACAATGCTACGATCTCTCGTCTTTAACATTGATGCATAAGATCTCATCTTATCATACAATGTTAGTTAATGTGAAGGGTGATATCTTGAAATCATGTTAACATGATTATCAACATTGATATCCCCAGTGATTGTTCTCATGTTGTCTCCATGTTGTGTAAACTCAATGTTTTTAACAGAGTGAGATAAGGATCCTGCCCTGTTTCACAGTGTTAATAATGTGAAGAATGATAATATCATCGTGAAGTTACATTATCATGATTATCATCCTCGTTATCTTAGTGTTAGCAACTCATTGTTATGAGATCAAGTCTTGATGCATTGTGTCCTTAATTTTGATTATAGAGTATCATGATATTATTCCGGTTATGCTTTACATGTTATTTCACACACAAGCACACATAATGATACAATCAAGTAATAATATGATAATGAAGATAAAATCAATTTTATCTATATTACCTGTTGAATGAAATAGAATACTAAAACTTGTAAGTAATAAAAGAGTTAGCATGTTTCTCAGCCCCGAAGTTAAAATCAGAAGATTAGAAAATGGGCATATGAACTCACCTTGTAACTGTTGTGGTTGACTTAGCCTAACAAGAATGCACACACTCTTTGTTGTACTTGTAGTTGTATTCACGATCCTGTATTGATTTCACGTTGTTTGTAACTTATGAGTATGAGTTGTAGTTGATTTGTGTGTGTATACGTGTTAGTCTTAAAGTTGGCTAACATTCGAGAGTCTCGGTCATTATTCGGCCCTGATTCACTTGTGTGAGATGTTACTAATACTTAATCAAATTAGATTTATCTAGCGTGTCTCGTTATGTGTTCAGTTCAACATTGTTTGTCATGTTGTGTATTCTTGTCAACCATTTTAGTTTCTAAATATAAACTTAGACTTTAGATCATAGGTTAATAATCCTTAGCTTTTGTTTAAAATGTGCTTGCATCCTTGTCACGTGGGCCAAATAATTTATGTGGCCGATTAACTGGACCGAACCAAGGCCATGGGCCGAGTGATTAGACATGGGCCTTATGGGCAATGTGGACCAAATATGTATGCGTGGGCCAAATAAATTTGGTGGGCCGAATGTTGGGCTAGTTCAATTGAGGAGTGGGCCGAAACAAACTATTGGGTCGTATGTGTGGGTGACCCAAACCAACACTCTGGGCCAAATGGTCATGCCAAAGTGGTCATGTGGTCCGAAGTAAGTCCATGACCAATCACAGGGGCCGTAGCTGATGGCCAGCTGAATGACAAGGATCGAATGATTGCCGACTAGGTGTGGTCCGGGCGAATGGGTGAGCCTGGCCGTATGAAGGTGATTCGGCCGAATGTGTATACCCATGAATGAAATGGTCGAATGGGATGATGCTTAGCTGTCGAATGGAGGGGGACGAATGGGTGTGGCCGAAAGGGTGTTGGTTCGGTCGGCCCATGCCATTGGATCCCAACCATTCGTTCGGCTGGTTTCTTTCGTCCCTGGTCCTCATTCGGCCAACCGTGAGTTGGGTCGACTGAGGTGGCTCGAACCCAGCTTTCAACCGGAATCCATGGGGTTTTTCAATGGTGATGTGAGCAAGGGTTACTTCTCGAAGGTGTGGGGTTGTAAGGAGAAGGTCTTGGCCGGTTTAAGTTGATGGGTCGACTAAGGGTTTAGACAACCCTAGTTTTCGTGATTTTCGTAGCTCAATACCTCAATTTTCAGTGGATCTTGCTCTAGATCGGTTGTACTTTCGTGTAGAAGGGGTTTATAGCTTCGATTTGGCACCAAGAACACCGATTTTCATCAAGAAATGGCAAAGATCTAGTGATTTGAAGTTGGAATTTCTAGAGAGGGCAAACCGGGAATGGGTTTTTAGAGAGAAAAAGTGAAGAGGGAAATGAGGAAAAAGCCCTCATTTAGGGTATTTATACCCCGAGCGTGTTCGGGTTCGTTTTTGTTGCTCGGTTCGCGTCTCCGTTGCGTTTCTGGAACGTAATACACATGTTTTTCGGTTGCGCACTAAATAACTAAATGTGGAATTTATTTTGTTAGTACACATTTGTAATTGTTTTCTATTCAAAAGTTGTATTTATTTTGAGTTTGTAGAAGGTTCGGCTATAGGTTTGCCATAGGTTCGTTTGGCCCACGAACCTAGGCAGGTTCGGCGAACCTATTGAATTGATAGGTTCGGCGAACCTATAACCTAGAGAAGGTTCGGCGAACCTTTAGGTTTGTCAACCATGGTTCGCCTAGCGAAACTAAGGGTTCGGCCAGTGAACCTTAGGGTTCGGCTACCAGATAAGGTTCGCTGGTCTGTTTGTATAAATAGAAGGTTTGTCTGTTGTTCATAAGAACTTTTGACAGAATTTAGAAAACCTTCTGAGATTTTCTCTATGTGAGATCTGTGTATTTCTGAGTGAAGTCTTGTAATCATTTGTTGATATATACAAGATTGATTATTGAATTGCTTGTCTTCTTTGGATTCTATACATATCAATTATGGATTCCGCACATAATTGATAGTTCGTAGAACTTCGTATTCGATCCTGATTGGAGTTCAACCAAACCAACAGTGGTATCAGAGAGTTTGGTTGAGGTTCTACACTACAATTTCAAAGAATTCAAGCAATTGAAGATTTGAAGATCATGATGGCCTAAATTTTTATTTTCTTGACTGATTGATTGGTGTTTGAGGCTGATTTTTATCTTTATTTGTTGTTGAATTACAATAATTGAAGATTTGGAAGTGTTTTGGTACAATTTGAGAAGGATTTTCTGAAGTTTTGGAAGGTTTCCCTCCCAAAATTTTCAAATTTTTCCCTACTTGCTGAACAGAAAGGTTCGCTGTTAGAAGGTGTTTTTCAGAAGGTTCGTGTGTTTCTGAAGAGGTTAGGCAAAGGTTGGACCAAGGTTCGTCAAAGGTTCTGTCAAGGTTCGGCAAGGTTTGGGTGATAGTTCGCCTAAGGTTAGCTGGTTACTGTTCATAGTTCGTCAGAGGTTCGGGTGAAAGATTCATTATAGGTTCGTCTTTGTTGGAAGGTTCGTGAGATATAGTTCGGCTGAGGGTTCGCTTGAACTGAGGGTTCGTCTAGTTTCGAGGTTCGCCTAAAATCAAGGTTCGCTGCTCAAAAGGGTCGGTTGGTTATCTGAAGGTTTGCCTGTTTGGAGGTTCGCTTGAGAACAAGGTTCGCTGCTCAAAAGATTAATTTTTGTCTGGAGGTTCGGCTGAGGTTTGTTTGAGGTTCGGCTAGTGTATTTCTTGAAAAGGTTCGCTGTTTAAAATCATACTAATATGTCAGAGATGTATGCTACTATGGCCAGTCAGAACTCCAAACTTCAGAGCATTTTAATCAATGAGACTGAAGTGGGCAGTGCTAATAAAGTGCCAAAGCTATTGGATTTAGCTGATTATGATAACTGGAAAGGACGTTTTGAGACTCATCTAAATGGCACATATACAAACTTATGGGAAAGAATCTTATCTCCTTATGAAAGACCAAGGGTGGTTGGTACTGATATGTTTCAACTATTGGAAAGACTGGATGTAGATGAAAGGAAAAAGTATGACTCGGAGAAAAAGGCTTATTGGTTATTGAGTCAAGCCATTCCAAATCAAATTCTGCATCAGTTTGATGAACACAAGACCGCTTACAGTCTTTGGAATGCATTAAAGGCTAGAGTTGAAGGCAACACAAATCTGAAAAAGATGAAGGCTACAGACATCAGAAAAGAGTTTGAGAACTTTAACATCATTGGAAATGAGACTTTAGATGCCTTAATCACCAGATACAGACACTTGTTGACTGAAGTGAGGAAATATGGTATTGAGTACTCAGAAGATGAAAAGATTGATTGTTTAGCTGATGCATTACCAGATAAATGGAACTCCTTGGTGCTCATATTGAGAGAGAATCTACCTGGGTTGACATTGGTAGAGTTCATTCAGAAACTTGAGGAACAAGAAATGAAAGACAAAAGAAAAGCGAGACGTGTAAATGTTACACAAGATCCTTCTTTGTATGGTGGTTCTGTTGCTACACCACCTGCATCCTCTGCCAAGATACAGACTGCTTTCGTGTCTAGAACTTCTGAAACTACTCAGAGTCCTTCGGTGTCTACTAGTTCTAGTTCACATTGTCCTATCAATGAGAAGAAGTCTGAATCTATACCACCTCCAGTAAAGCTCAACACTACTAATTTGGGAAAAGTGACAGTTGAAGCAGTTAAAGACCATATGTCTATTTTGTCGTGTATAGTGAGTGCTTATGATGAACAGGTGGCTGGAAGAATTGGAAATGCAAATCTGACTTTTGAAGATTATTCACAAATTGATGAGGATGAGATGGAACTGATAGATACTCAGTGGGCTTTGGCGAGTGTTATTCGCAGAATTAATAGATATGAGAAGAAGACCGGGAAGAAATTCACCTTTGATCGAAACACCAAATTTGGATTCAATCCAAAATCTACTCAGTGTTACAACTGTGGTGAACATGGTCACTTTGCTAGAGAGTGCAGGAATCCCAAGAAGAAGGGAAATCTTAATCCATTCAAGGCTAAGGAAGATTATAAGAAAAAGAATGAGAAATCTGAAGAATCATCTTCTAAAGCACTTGTAAGTCAAGCTGATGAGGGCTATGACTGGGGCAAACAATATGAAGATCTTATGGGTGCTTTCATGGCTTCATTAGAAGAAGAATCTAGCAAAGGAAAGGAGAAGGTTGATGAGGTGAATGAGGTACATAATGATCTGCTTGAGATGATTGATAGACTGAAAGAGATGAACTCTCAGTTAACTTCTGATCTGAGAGAACGCATAGAAGCCAATAAAAAGTTGATTTTAAAAGAAAAATCATTTGACAATTGCTAAAGAAAACGAAGATTTGAAAATCAAGGTTTTATAGAATAATCATGCTGTTTCTGTGCATCTGGATTCAGTTCAGAAGTTGAAAGTAGAGTTATCAGCTGCAAAATCTGAAGCTGAGTTAAACTAAGCCAAGCTTGAAAACTACCAGAATTCAGCATATGTCATTGATTACTTTGCGGCTATGCAAAGATCTTCGCGTGATACTTCTGGTATTGGTTTTCATGATGTGCCAAATCCTAAAAGTTATGTATCAAGACCAAAATTTGATCCAGAATTGGAAGTTAATCCGGTTTCATTAAAGGAAAGTGTGTCTGATCAATTGTCTGAGGATATGGAAAGTTCATCATCTCATGAGAGTGAATTTGTTAATAATGATGCTCCTATCATCAAGGACATCACTGATTTAGAATATCCAGATGATATTCTAAGAATGATTGGACATCAACAAGCTAATAATATTGAGAAGATGAGTCCAGTTTTTCAGAAACCAAAATCTGAAGTAAAATCAGCTGGGAAAACAGTGGCTAAACAAAAGCCTGCTTCCAAATCAAATCTAAAAGTCAAGACTAATTCTAATATAAAGCCAATTGTGTTTGTTGAGTCTTCAACTACACAAAAAGGAGAGTCAAGCAAAGTTTTTCAAAAACAAGAGAACTTTTCTAAAAAGATTGACAAGAAGTTTGTCAAAGTTGTTGACAAGGTTAATCAAAGTGGGGCTGGAAACAAGGGCAAATCAAAGACTTCTCAAAAGAATGCCAAGACAAAAGCCAAGGGTTTGAAGAATAAGGTTTTATCTCCATCTGTAGCATCCAAATCTTTGGGTTCATCTAAGAGGTGTGATAAATTAAAACCAAAGACTGTATCATCAAGGAAATGCTACAGATGTGGGAAAGTGGGTCATGTCATTGCTGACTGTGATTTGGATACTTGCAACAGATTTCATACTTTTACTCCACGAGAAACACGACAGTGTTTCACTTGTGGAGGAAAAGAACACATATCAGCAAATTGTCCAAATCACAAGATCAAGAAGAAAACTTTTGTTAATGACAGTCATGTGATCCATTCTAGTGGTAGTCCTAGGAGTGTAAAGCCTAGTGAAGAGGAGATGAGAATTCTCAGGAAATTTGATCCTGAGTGTGTCTGGGTAAAGGAGGAAAAGTTTCATAAAAGACAATCTTTTAATAACCAAGAAAAGGTTAAAAGAGTTTTGAAAAAGACATCATCATCTGATTATGAATTTTATGACAATTTTTCTCCTAAAAGATTTTCAAAACAAAATGTTAATTCTAATTCTTTTTGGAAATCCAGACACAGGTCAGATGATAGATTTTTTGTGAGGAAGGATGAATACTTGGAAGATGGGTCTTCAAGTAGTTCATCGAGATCGAATGACAGGAGGCTGTTCGGGGAGACTCAACGCCGGAATGGCGAGAGTCATCCCTTTTGGTACTGATAAAATTTTGTTTTAATTTATTGTGCAGGTGGCATTCACAGGCCATATCAATAGTCGATGGATTGTTGATAGTGGATGCTCACGGCACATGACATGAGAGTTAGGATTGCTAAAAGATTTCATGGAGATAAAAGGATGTTATGTTAACTTTGCAGGTGACAAAGGTGGTCAGATTACCGGGAGTGGTAGTTTGACTAATGGTAAAGTTTCCTTTGACAACGTGAATTACTGCAAGGAGTTAACTAACAATCTTTTGAGTGTATCATAGATTGGTGATAAAGGTTATTAGGTGTTGTTTGATGATAAGAAATGCTATGTGCTCAAACCAGGAATTAAGATTCCAGATGACTGGATTTTAATGACTGCTGACAGGTGTAAAGATTTGTATGTTTTATACATGGCTAGTGCGGAGATGGTAAACAAGGTTGAGACGTGTCTGGTGTCGAAGGCCACGGAGCAGGATACTCGGTCTTGGCACAGACGAATGGGTCACATACAAATCAGAAAGATGAATCATCTTGTACACAATCACTTGGTTGATGGTGTACCGGTTAAACATTTCAAATTACCTGATGTGTGTGTTTCCAGTAAAAAGGGTAAACAGAAAAGGAGGTCACATAAGTCCAAAACAGTGTTTTCTATTGATAAACCATTGGAACTACTTCACATGGATCTGTTTGGACCGATTAATGTGAAGAGTATCGGTGGTGAATCATATTGTTTTATTATGACCGATGATTTTTCTATATTTTCATGGGTTATGTTCTTAAAGTTTAAATCTGAAACTTATGAAAATTTTGTTTTGTTGATAAACAGATTGGAGACTTTGTACAAGTTGAGGGTTAGGCGTGTTCGATCAGATAATGGGACAGAATTCAAGAATCAGAACATGGAAGCATTTTGTGATTCAAAGGGCATTCAGCAGCAATTCAGTGCACCGTATGAACCACAGATGAACGGTGTAGCTGAGAGAAAGAATCGTACATTGATCGAGTCTGCTAGAACTATGCTCGCTGATTCGAAGCTGCCCATTACTTTCTGGAGTGAAGCCATAGCGACCGCCTGTTTTACTCTCAATCGAGTGCTGATTGTCAAACGACATAATAAGACTTGCTATGGACTTCTTCAAAATTGAAAACTGAATTTGGAACACTTGGAACCTTTCGGGGCTCCTTGTACTATGCTTAAGAAAGATGCTAAATTCAACTTTAAGGTTGAAGAAGGTTTCTTTCTTGGGTACAGCCTACCCAACAAACGTGTGTTTAACAAACGCACAAGTGTTGTGGAACTCTGGTATAATGTGGATGTTCAAAGACATACACCTATACCTGAAGGCAAAGGTCCAAATTGGCTTTTCGACTATGATAAACTTTTTGAGTCTTTTAACTTGTCTCCTAATGTTACTGATGATGAAATATCTTTGCAGATGTTATATGACTTACAAAATTCTGAAGATCAAGGAGTTTCTCATCAGGTTGATGATAATCATCCAACTGAGGAAGGCACTTCTGAAGCAGTTAATGATGACTGGTCATCGGAGGATGATCAGGATATTTTTGAAGATGCAGTTTCTCATGATCAAGATGTAGATCAGAATATCACAAATCTTGATCATGATGTTGGAATTCCGCAAGTGCCAGTGACTAGAGTTCATGTGAATCATCCTGTGGAGCAGATCATTGGAAATCCGTCTGTAGGAGTACATACCAGAAATCAAGGGGCAAATGCAGATAGTTTGTATGTTGAGTTGGAGAGAACTCATGGGACTCAAGAGTTATGAATGCATTCTGCATTTATTTCTCAGATTGAGCCAAAATCTGTAACTAAGGCACTGCGTGAGCCTGCCTCGGTGGAGGCCATGCAAGAGGAGCTAAATCAGTTTCAGAAACTAGGAGTATGGCATTTAGTGGATTTGCCAAAAGGTGAGAAGAAGATAGGCACCAGATGGGTGTTACGGTGTAAGAGAGATGACAGAGGCGTGATTGTTTGGAACAAGGCGCGTTTAGTTGTTCAAGGATTCAAACAAATCGAAGGGATTGATTATGACGAAGTATTTTCACCTGTGGCGCGGTTAGAAGCAATAAGACTATTTTTGGCTTTTGCTGCCCACAAGAAGTTTAAGGTGTTTCAACTGGATGTTAAGTCTGCATTCCTCTATGGATCATTGAAGGAGACAGTTTACGTTTGTCAGCCACCGGGCTTTGAGGATCCTATCCACCGGGATCAGGTATACCTCCTTGACAAAGCATTGTACTGTCTTTATCAGGCTCCTCGAGCTTGGTATGAGACCCTCTCGACTCACCTTATTGAACACGGGTTCAATAGGGGTCAGATTGACAAGACTCTGTTTTATCGGGAAAAGGGCAAGGACATTCTCCTTGTTCAGATCTATGTAGATGACATCATCTTTGGGTCTACTGATGAACAATTGTGTTTGGAATTTAAAGAGGTTATGATTGAGAAGTTCGAGATGAGTGCCATGTCAGACATTAAGTTCTTTTTGGGTTTACAAATTGATCAGACTGATAAAGGAATCTTCATTCATCAGACAAAGTACATTCAAGACGTGGTAAAACGTTTTAGCATGCTTGATTGTAAACCCATTTCCACGCCCATTCAGCCCAATCACGGGATTGAGCCTGATATTAAGGGGGAGCTAATTGATGCTACGTTATACCGTGGAATGATCGGGATCTTGATGTATTTGACTGCCTCACGACCGGATATTGTATTCACTACAAGTATCTGTGGTCGTTATCAGTCTAAGCCTAAAGTTTCTCATCTGATTGCAGTCAAGAGGATTCTTCGTTATCTGAAGGGTACACCAGACACCGGTCTGTGGTATCCTAAGGATGATAACTTTTCCTTCCATGCTTATAGTGATTCTGATTATGGAGGATGTAAGACTGATGCCAAATCTACAACTGGAGGTGCTCAGTTTTTGGGGGAAAGGTTAGTCTCATGGTAGTGTAAGAAGCGGACATCTGTTGCTACATCTACATGTGAAGCTGAATATGTAGCAGCTGCCAGTTGTTGTTCCCAAGTTTTGTGGATACAACAACAGATGAGAGATTATGGATTGAATTTTCAAACTACCCCGATTCATGTTGATAACGAGGCTGCTATTGCTATCACGAAGAATTCAGTGTATCATTCACGTTCCAAACACATTGATATTCGGTTTCATTTCATACGAGATTGCTTTGAAAAGAAACTGATTGATGTGGTGAAGATACACACAAACGAGCAAAGGGCAGACCTTCTCACCAAGGCCTTTGACAAACAACGTTTTGAGTATCTACTCAAATTAAATGGGATCAGGGTCATGGGTGAGGTAATCAAGAATCAACTTCCTTCGTAATCAAATTTATTAAATTAACATCAGATATTTTAATTTTTTTTCTTTTGTGTTTTAGTTTTTAGGGGGAGAAAATTTGTAAAAAATACAAAAACATTTGAAAAACCAAAAACACAAAAACATCAAAAAATTAAAAATCTGAGAAATTGATTTGACCTAGTGAGAAATGATAGTACATTATTTGCAATTGGAAACATATCTGTATGTATTATGAAAAATTAAAAATAATTACAAGTACTAAGTATGATGTGGAAGTAGGTTTATAACTTAGTTAGGATAAGTTTAAACAAAGGTTTGATTATACTTTATAAGAAACAAATGCTTAGAATACAGTACTTAGTTTTGTCCTGAAAGAGTGGTAATTTTTCTGACAAAATGTTTCTTGAACAAAAAGTCAAAGTACTGGTTTGATCATGTGTTTAATTATTAAAAGAAATTCTGATTTTGTTTTTTCTTTTATTTTAGTTTAAAGCTGGAACATTCTTTGCGTATACTTACGTATCGACCTGATTATTATAGCTTTAAACGATTCAAATTTGTTTTCTTGGTTCTGATTAAGATTTGGACAATATATGCGTATATGAAATATCGAACTGATTGTTAAAAGCTTAATCCTAAATTATTGTTTAGTTCATTTTCTGGATCATTTGAGCATACGTAAGTATCAACCTTGATTCCAAGATTTTGAACAAATTCAAATTGTTTTCTATTTTGTTATTTTCAAAAAGAAATTCTGCTTTAATTTTGCATGATCAGACTGGTTAAAATTGAAATAATAAGTTTTAAGAACATTTATGTTTGATTAGTTATTCACAAATCGGGGATGTGTTCAAGTAAATGGATTATTATAAAGTGTTTTGATAATCTTGTTTAGACTGATTTCTTGACTAAGTAATTAAACTTAAAAGGATAAATATACTGACAATCATCTTGGACTTGTAATTTGAAATTAAATCTATTAATTAATACAAACAGATGAGTTGAAAATTGTAAAATAATATGATATCATGTATGGATCTTTCTCAAACAAAAAGATTTTATTTTTCTTAGTGTAGTTAGTTTTGTTAAATTTGTAGTTTAATTGTTCTAAAAATTAAAAATTACAAAAAATTTTATTTTTGTCTGATGTGAAATCAATAATTTTTGATTATTTGTTTGACTTTGGAACAATTAAACATGAATTTGTTTTGAAATTCAAAGAAAAATTAAAATTTTTAAAAGGTTCGTCTGTTGAAGGTTAGTTGAGAAGGTTCGCTGGTTAGGTTCGCTGGCTAGGTTCGTTAGCTAGGTTCGCTGACTAGGTTCGTTTGAAAGGCTCGTGTGAAATGGTTCGCTGAAATGGTTCGCATGAGAGGTTCGTGTGAAATGGTTCGCAGAAAAGGTTCGTTGAAAAGGATCGTCTGAAAGGTTCGTGAGTATAAATACAGGGTTCGCGATAAGGGTTCGTCACTTTCATCTGATTTCACTTTCGCGAACCTGCAAGATCTGATTTTTTCAATTTTCGATTTAGGGCATCCCAGAACTTTTCGTTGATCTCTTTAGACTCAGAATCATTTGCTGATCATATCTAGGTAGAAATTTTTAAAGTTGACCGACTAATTTGAGAGATCTGAGAGATTTTAGGATTTCTAGATCGAACCTGTTTAATTGAATTAAAACCAGTTAATTTCTAAGTTCTGGACAAACTGCTTTTGTTAATATTGTTCATCGGTGTGTTTCGAACCTGGGTATATGATTTTTATCATCAATTCAAAGTTTTTAAAATTTGATTTGAAAATTGGAAAAGGTTCGCTGGATGAACAGGTTCGTTGAATGAACTAAGGTTCGCCGAACCTTGAAGGTTCGTCTGAATCTGATAGGTTCGTGGCGAACCTATGTATTTCAAATGAACAAAACCTTTTGGTCAAGGTTCGTTTGATCAACAGGTTCGTTTGTTTGAAGGTTCGTTCATTCTGAGGTTCGTTCATCAGAAGGTTCGTTCATCGTAAGGTTCGTTCAGGATAAGGTTCATTTACAAAAGAGTTCGTTCAAAAAGGTTTGTCTAGATAACAGGTTGGTCTAACTTAGGTTCGTCTGGCATTAGGTTCATCTCAGGAATTAGGTTCGCTGGTCTCTATACTTGGAAATTTTTTTAATTTTGTTAATTTTTTATTAATTTTTGTTTCTAATTGTTTTTATTTCTGATTGTAGAAATGGCGAACTTAACTTTCGGTGACAAACATAATGTTTGTGCGTATCTGGATCCTACGACGAGGAATGGTCAAGATTTTCATCCGATGATCGAGTTTCTTCGACGATCGAGGATTTATTATGCCATTTCCGACTCTGTTCAGATTTACCGATCACATATTCAGAGTTTCTGGGAGTCAGCTCGAGTTATTTCTGTTGATGATACTTATGTTATAGATGCGAATGTGCTAGGACAAGCACTTTGTATATCCGAGGCTAATATTAGAAGAGTGTTACAGTTTGGTGGAGAACCAGAGGGTATGCCTATTATACTAGAGAAGTGTATCAAGGGATGCTTCTTACGTATCAGATATTTTGGAGCTTACAACTCCATATCGGTGAAGAAGGGAAAGCTTCCTCTTCAATACAAGTTTTTAGCACACGTGCTGCTACACTGCCTGAGCATGAGGAAAGGCACATTTGATGAGTTGCGAGATCTGATGCGATCAGCTATGGTGGAGACTTGTTGAAGTTGAAACACATGACGAGAGGCTAAGGATAGGTTCTATATGTATCCTAGATTCGTGCAGATGTTGATTGACGAGAGGTTGCCTGAAGGGTTGCTACCAAGGGAAGCTGGAGACTTGTTGAAGGTGAAACACATGACTGATTCCAGTTTGGGTCAGGTCAGGGTGTACCAAAGGAGTGGTGATGCAATTCTGGAGAAAGAATTGATTGGACATTGTGCCAGGGCAAATTATGTTGCTCCTGATGATAATGCATGGAGGCATGCTGACTCTGGGTCAGATACTGTAGAGTTTGAAGCTGATGATCAAGCACAACCACCTCCACCTCCTCCAAGGCAGCAGGTTAGGAAATCTAAAGCTCAATCTTCTAGGTCTACACCACAGACTCAATCTTCTCAGGAACCGAGTTCACAGGAGCCGGTTGATATTGACATGCCTGAACAACAAACAGAGGCTGCTGCTGAAGATGATGAAGATTCACCTCACACTGAATCTGAGTATGAGATGGTTCAAGAAGGGAATCAAATGGTTAGGAGGCTCAAAAAGAAGTTTTCTAAGATAGCTGAAGAGGCTAGGGAAGAAAAAGATGATCCCAGTTTTATTGTTGAAGAGCCTGAGTCTTCTAAGCCAAAGAAGCTCAAAAGGATGGCCAAAGGAGGGCCGTATGAGAAGAAGAAGTCTAAGATTGCTAAGACCGTTGTGTCTTCATTTGTTATGTCTTCTACTGTTCCAGTTTCTTCTTCTTCTTCCGTGTCTCTTCCTTCTACTGTTTCCATATTTGCTTCTACTTTACAAACTCCAGAGTTTGTAAATGTAGCTACTTTCATGCCTTCATTTACTGATGCTACTACAGTTACAACTTCTTTGCCAGAAACTCAAAGTCATCAAGATTCTATTCCCAGAGAGGATTTGTTTTCAGGTTTGGATGAGTTGGGAGACATCAATTTTACTGATTATGATGATAGTGATATCAAAAGGAGACTTTCTTTGCTTACTAAAGATATTGAAAGCTTGAAGAAGGAAAGGGAAAAGTCTACTGATGATCAATCTTCTTCTTTAATTACTGAGTTGAATGAGTTAAAGGCACAGATGTCTTTGATGATCAAATGGAGAGGAGAAGAACTTCTTGAGAAGAAGAAGACGCAAGAGTTGGAATTCTTTATTAAACTTCAGTCTGAAGACATCATCGAACTCAAGAATGAGAACACTGATTTGAGATTTAAGATGAAGGATTTGGAAGAAAAGATGACAACTACTGAGGCTTCAGGATCAGGTGTTGAAAAGGTGGTGGTAGATGTGGATGATGAAGATGAAGAGAAGATAGTGGAAGATGAGGAGGATGAAGAAGAGAAGTTGGATTATGGTGATTCTGATGTTGATGAACATCCTGATATGACTGTTCATGATGATGATGATGATGATGAGAATGGTGCAGGTGGAGTAGGTGGTGGTTCTGGGGCTTTGGATTCTTTATCCGGTGCTATAGTGGTTTATTCTCCTTCAAAGATTGCTACTGATGCTGTTCCTGTTAGTTCTGTATCATCTGATAGAGTCAGGGATTGTACTTATGTTGAATTTGAAGATTTAGATGGAATAGAACATCCTGAGACTGTTATTGATTATTCTCTGCCTACTTTTCTGGATTTATTCAAATTGCAATCTGACATTGATTTGCAGAGAAATATTTTTGAGATTCAAGTTAATCAAGAGTTAGAAGAAGGGGAGATTGTTGGAGGATATTTAGCTTTAGAACTTCAAGACTTCTTTGAGAATGATGATGAGTTGATCTTTGATTTTGAAGAAGATGAAGATATGGATGTGTCTGACTATGAGAAAGATGTCGTTGATGAAGAGTTGTTGAATCTGAACACTATGAAGAAAATATTTGAAGCTGGAAGTTTTTCTAGATCAACATTGGATCCGATTAAAGAAAAGAATTACATGGATTTCTGGAATGAATTTGAAGGAGAGAAAAAGTATATCATTGATAATCCACGTGTATTCAAGATAATGACTGAAGTTTTAGAAGACAAAGATCCAGAAAACCTGACTAGACAATCTAAAAAGTTCAAGATTGGATCTAAATCTAAAATGATTTGAAGGATTGTTAGTTATGGTTATTTTCATAATATTCCGGGTAGTTTGACAGACAAAGAATGTTATGTTGTGAAACGAATAGATGGATGTCAATACTTTGGCAAAGCTTTTGATCTGATGAGTTTACCTGCATTCGAGTGTAAAGATCTTTCAAGATCGAAAATGATAAAAGCCCATTCAGACTCGACATAATGAGATTTTTGAAAGTTTGTTAAAGAAATAAGCGAGAACTGGATGGAGTTTTTTATCCCCACAATTCAGAGAGAGATTTCATGATTATGTGAAGCCTACAGTTTTCAAAAGACCAAGACTTCGAATGATTGAATAGAACTGGAATCCTTACTTTAAGTTTTGGTTCTATGTGAGAGAACATCATAAGGTGTAATTCTTTTGAAGCAGGATGATAATTGGAGGGTAATTCGGATGCTAGATCCTGTATGGATTGTAAACTGCTCAAAGGATGATGTCGCTTTACTTGACTCTGCAGCGATTTATGCAGATGTTGGTTATCATGATGTTGGAGTGAGCTTTAAAGATATGGCAATTCAATATCAAACCATTGCAAGGATGTGTTATACATTGGGTATACATTCTGGTTGCAATTGGGATGATGTGAATTATCTTTATTCTGAATTGATGCAAGTGCAGAAGGAACGAGATGAAAGAGATGCAAAGTTTGAAGATGAAAGGATTGCAAAGATACCACGTTCGGTTGTTATACGAGCGGTGGATAATGTAGTGACTGAAGAGGTTGGAGAATCCAGCGGAGTCAATGACAAAGTTGAAGATAAAGATTGAAGATTTTTTGATAGCAAACATCTAGGGGGAGTTTGTTAGTACACATTTGTAATTGTTTGCTATTCAAAAGTTGTATTTATTTTGAGTTTATAGAAGGTTCGGCTATAGGTTTGCCATAGGTTCGTTTGGCCCATGAACCTAGGCAGGTTCGGCAAACCTATTGAATTGATAGGTTCGCTCGTCTGTTTGTATAAATAGAAGGTTTGTCTGTTGTTCACAAGAACTTTTGACAGAATTTAGAAACCTTCTGAGATTTTCTCTGTGTGAGATCTGTGTATATCTGAGTGAAGTCTTGTAATCATTTGTTGATATATACAAGATTGATTATTGAATTGCTTGTCTTCTTTTGATTCTATACATATCAATTATGGATTCCGCACATAATTGATAGTTCGTAGAACTTCGTATTCGATCCTGATTGGAGTTCAACCAAACCAACATATTTTTCTTGAATTGTTTTGATGAGTTTCAAAATTGTAAAACTTAAATTATTAAATATACCTACTTTTACTGTCTCGATCGCGATTCGTCCGTTAAACCTTGTTATTTCGTCTCAAATCGAAAGTCCTTGTTGTTTCCTTAAATTAAGGTTATAAATTAGGGTTTAGGAGCTAATTTCCTAGAATATATTATTCTAATCTTATTTTTACTATTTTAACGTTCGAGATCGTTTGTTTTCTCCGTTTCGTCAGAAAACATCACTTACGCGTGTTTTCGTACAGAGTGCTAGCTGTACGAATACAATCATACGTTTCACTTTCTGATTTGGTTTTCTACTTATCAGTTATCATTCAGAGAGTTAAACCCACAGATATGTTTGTGTGAATCGTCACCCACACGAACACACTGTCGGTTTATTATTCGTATACGATACTGAGCCATTGTTTTGCGTTGGACATTCTCACATACGAACTCAACTAACACCCCTGATTGCGCATAATCACACTTGTTTGTTCATAGAATTATCGGCCATCTGATTTCTGTCATTTGTGAAGGTCAGATCGCAACCGATGTGTTTTTGTTTGTTGTTCTCAGATTGTTGCTTCCCTTGCATTGTTGTATCTACTGTATTTAAGTTTTCACTTAAACACATACAACTGTTATTTACATTGTATTGCTGTATATTTATATTTCAATTCTCATTGAAATATTTACAGCTGTTAATTGTTTTCACTGGTTCGTTATCACATACTGTTCATCACGTAATGTTCACACATAGTATAGGTGTAAGTACACACATCGTACGGATTTGCCATACAGTCAGGTACTAGGTGTCACAATACGGCTTCCACACCCGGTTCATAAAATCCATGAACACTGTCGGTGCGTTCGTCAATCTGAAAGGCATCACCATTAACTCGTAGTGACCATATCGGGTACGAAAAGTCGTCTTTGGTATGTCTTCCTCTTGAATCCGGAGCTGGTGATAGCCTGAGTGTAGGTCTATCTTAGAGAATTACTGAGCTCCCTGTAATTGATCAAACAAATCATCAATCGTCGGTAACGGGTACCGATTCTTGATGGTGAGTTTGTTAAGTTCTCTATAATCAATACACATTCTGAAGGATCCATCCTTTTTCTTGACAAACAAAACCGGAGCTCCCCATGGTAAGGCACCCGGTCGGATGAACCCCGTGTCTAGTAACTCCTGTAATTGTTGGACAGTTCCTGCATTTCTGATGGCGCGAGTCTATAAGGAGACTTAGCCACAGGAACTGCTACCAGAATTAAATCAATCCGAAAACGCACCAATCGCTCGGGTGGCAGTCCCGGTAGATCATCCGGAAACACGTCCGCAAAGTCTTTCACAACTGTTACATCTTGAATTTTGACCTCCTTCTTGTCTTTCTCCACAACGTGAGCGAGAAATGCTGCCTTCATGCACAATATTAATTTGACATTGCGATTTGCTTGATCCCCATGTGTGACAACCAGTACCAGATCGTCCGGCAAGTCCATACACTACGTGTACTTTCACTATTTACTATGTGTAAATACAATGTGCAAACAGTTGTGTGACAACAGGACTATGAAAATAATTAACAGTTGCATGTATTTCAATGAAAATTGGAATATAAATATACAACAATACACGAGAAATAACAAATGACAAAAGCTTATCGGTTGCGATCTGATGTTCACAAATAACAGGAATTAGATGGCCGACAAAACAGTTATAACAATGTGACAGTAAGTGGGTTCAGTTGAGTCCGATTGTGAGGAAATCCAATTCGAAATAACAACTCAGTACCGTTTATGAATAATAGACTGACAGTGTGTTTGCGTGGGTGGCGATTCAGACAAACATATCTGGGAGTTTAACGTTCTGAATGATAACTGAAAAGTAGAAAACAAAAACTAGAAAGTGAAAACCGTCGTCGTGTTCGTTCGGGTGACGATTCAAACGAATACTCGCGAAGGTGACACGATCTGATGAAACAAATAAAATAAACGTTTTTGATACGGTAAAATAAGAAAAATAAATTTAAAGGATTTACTAGGAATTACCACCTTAAATGTTTTAGAAAACTATTTATTTACAAACCGTAAATTTCGCGTATTACGTAACGAAAACATAGCGGAAACAAGAACCGAGCAAATCAAACGAACCCAAACACACACGGGGTATATAAACCCTAAATAGCGCACTTTCTCCTCATTTTTTACATCTTCACATTCTCTCTCTAACCCTCAAACCCGGTTTCTCTCTCTCTAGAAAATCAACACAAAATCAACAAGATCTCTCTCGATTCTTAACCAAATCACGCAAATTTGGTATCCATGTACCACATATCGGAAGCAAAATCCACTAAATATGAGGTAAATCGAGCTACAAGTTTCGGATTTTTAGGGTTTCTAGGAACCGAACATACTTAGGGTGTTAATCGGTGCTAAACCCTCAAAATATCCATGATAATGCGATGTAGTAGAATCATAAGCACGAGGAACATCTTGAATGGGGGTCTATAGCTCGAAATGAGCACCATGATGGTGCCCGACTACAACCCAGCCGAAGGAGCCAATCGGCCGAATGGAGTGACCGAATGAGTCTAGGGACGAAGGGAGGCCTTCATTCGCGAGGGCTCACTGACCGAATGGGTGGGCGACTGAATGGCCTGTTCGGGGGACTTCCATTAGCATGTCTAGCCCAGTTCGCATGGGTTCTCTTCGTATGGCTAGCCGGCTCGCATGGTTCCCTTCGCATAACTAGGTTGGTTCGTGTGTACCCCATTCACAGGAGCAGTTCCATTCGTGTTATATTTCATTCGTCTCGCATGCCTTAACGCCCTAAAACTTATAAATCACATCTTGAAATAAAACCATTAAACAACATGCATGGAGTTAAGATGCTAATTAGTATTACTACAAAGTTGGTGAAAGGCTTTTATTTAACCAACTTGATAAAATTTACAATCCTTTTTATAAAGTGTTAAGAAGCTAAGCTTTATAATTGAGTTTTGTATTAACACCTTTAAATAAAGAGGATCATTTCAAGATTTACATAAGTACAATAAAGGAGTTATAATCAATAAACCTAAGATAATACTTAGGGACTACCTTGAATTCCAAGCCTTTAAAACATACCATGAGGTTAAATCAAGTAATCATAAATCAAAAAGATATGACATGCTAAGTCTAGCCTCAAAAAGGGTAAAGCCTTAGTATGCATATCATCATATGAGTTCAAGGATGGCCAGATAACAAAGGTCCATAAGGGTTAACCAACTGTAGGGTTAACACACACACATAACCATAACTTATACTTATAAGTTACACGCAATTGAAATCAATACAGGATCGTGAAAACAACCTCAAGAACAACAACGAGTGCGTGCATTCCTTTAACATTTAGTCAACCACTTTAATTACCAAGTGAGTTCATATGCCCCTTTTCTAATCTTTTGATTTTAAATTGCGGGGCTGAGAAACATGCTAAGCTCTTTTAATTACTTAAAAGGTTTTAGTGCAATATTTCATTTATACTATGATTTAGATAATATTGATTCATCTTTATTATCATATATCATTTCATGTATGCTTGTGTGTTTATAACATGTTTGAGACATCAAGGATGAATCATGATAACATAGTTTCATGATTTCATCAACACAATAGAATAACATAAGTTATAAGATTAAATCTTATAACACTTTGTTATTATTACAAGATGAACAGGAGATAACACAGAGAAAAATACAAGTGACATCACGAATGATAATCATGATAACATAATTTCATGATGATAATATCATTCACCACATTTGTTTAACTTTGTGTAATAAGCCTAGTTCTTATAACACATTGTTAAAACTATAAGATCACATAACACTGAGAACAGGGAACATTGAGACAATAACATTTGGGGGAACACAACCAACAATTACTAATTGAGACTGTTAGTATTATATCACAACAATCATGTGTTCATGAGATCATGTCCAGTCGTGTAAATCGTTTACCATTGATTTAGTGCGACTAAACCGACGATAGCGTAGTGGTACCATAGGTTTGACAAACCGCCGACGAGTGAGGTCGGTACGTTAATCGTAACATTATCATTGGCCAGTAATGTATGACCGGTAACAGGGCTGATCAGTCAGGTTTGGTAAACGACACATGGTGATAATAATCTACATAAACTAATGGTAATTAAATCCTTCAATTCTATTAACTGGTAGACTGAGGAATTGATTTTCTCTCATGATGTATTTCTGGTAATAGTTTCGTTGAAGGCACTGAGTTTACAAATGGGATAGAGGTAAATTGAATACAATGATTTTCAAACTTGTGAACTCACCAACCTAGCGTCGACTAGTTTTAAATGCATGTTTTGTACTGTTTCGGGTACTTGAGAAGTTGATGATGTAGCAACATCTCTAAATTGTGGAACAAAAGAAGTGGTTTCTGCCTCAACACCATCACCTTCCTGCACCTATTGTTCATCAGAATGTGTTTACTGATATGCTACTGGAGATTGAACATGGAACAAGGCATCATTTTCTTGTTCTTGAAAATCAACATCAATAATGTGTCCAAATAATGTAGTATCAGCAGTATTGGCTCCCCACTTCGGTCAGCAATCAACAAAGATGCGTTTGTTCATCATAGTGATCTTAATGATAGGACCAGTCTTGCTGAGTTGTGGATATAAATGATCAAGAATCATTGTATGAAACAATGGATACTACAAGAAACTCTCCTTTTCTGGTGCAATAATTTGCTTGATCATAGAATCAAAAATTAACTGACTAATGTTAAATGATTTGTTCAACACTAGTGCAGCTTTCAAGCATTGAAATGGTCTTGACAAGGGTCAATGCTAGACTTCCTGTTTATGACAACTGGTATACGAGCTATCAAGAGTCTGAAATCCAAGGGTATACATGAAAACAACGGAGAAGACTATGTTACGAGAGTGACGATAACGATAATAAACAATAAATCAAAATATACTGATAATTCCTAAGATAGTTGGGAAAATCCATTGAATCACACAAACATGAATAAGAAGAAAAGAAAAACACCTCGTGAGGGAAAACAATGAATGAAATCTGAATGGATAACATTTAGAGTATCGATCCAACGAGATATCGGCATGGGTGACGATCCATGTGGATATGTTGTTAGATTTGATACACTAAATGATACCTTAATAGTACAAAACAATGTTAGAAGTTAAGAGGAACATGACTTTTGTATGCGTGATGATTCACACAGATGCCAACATGAGTCTTATAACGCTGGTATAAAATAATAACAATTTTAAGAAAATTTCACCAAAAACAATTTAATAAACTATCAAAATTTTAACACACACACCCATCCGTACGATTGGGCACTCATTCGTACGAATAGGCATATTCGGTGAAGCTTTACAACCACAGAGTCATTCGTGCGAATGAGTCATTCGTGTGACAACACAGGTATAAAAGCAACACTTAAGTTTTTCAAACCCATTTTTCACCAAACTCTCTTAACCGAAACCCCTTTTCGCCCTCTCGATTTTTCGGCCATTTCCACATGAAATCGGACCATTTCAACGTCTAAATCGTGTGTATTTCAACTCCAACACTTCCATTTCAATATTTCATCCATTTCGAAGCCATTTCGGTCAAATACGAGCTTCACAGTGAGTATTAGTACCGATCCTTTGCATCAAAACACTCTAAAATGTTTTACCATCATTTTTGACCATAAAAACACCTCAAACAATCAAAAATTTTAAAAATGTTGTTCTTGGTGAATCTGTAGGCGAATGAACCGTACGAAGGGCTCATTCGTACGAACGAGATACCTTATTCGAATGAGAAACTAACCAAAATGAACCTCTGGATGAATAAGAAACCATACGAATGACATGAGTTCATTCGCATGGGCAACCATGTGAATGAAGATCCATTCACATGAATGGATAACCAGAATGAGAGTATGCATTCGCATCATTCCATTCGTGTGAATGAAGGTCATTCGCACGAATAGGCCATTCACATAAAGAGGAGCCTAAAAATTGCTAAGTTGGGCGTCCTATCGAACACCATCTTTATCGATTGAACCGAACCTTAGACCAAATTTTAAATCCAATCAAAATAAAACGAAATGAAAACACATTTTCCAAAATCAAATTAATACACAGAACACCCAACCCTCCAACACCTAACTAAATAATAATCAATTTATAACACATGATTCAAACCGAGTGAACATACTGAGTGAGTGCATCGACGACCCATAACCACAGGTGAGTTCGTAGACCACTTTTTCTTTAAGTTATTGCCTTCCAAATAATTTGGGGCTGAGAACATGAACCTCTTATACAAATGTTAATCGGATAAGAGTTATTTTCAAACAAACTTAAAAGAGGAATCAACCCACAAACTCTTATTTGAATGTTATTCGAATAAGTGCATTTTAAACTATTTTACTAATGTGCAGCGGTCCATATGCTAAAAATAGAACAAATTAAAACTGTCTAACCTAAGCTAAAGACACTATAACTAATCTTAAACCTAGACTTGGCCTAAACACCTAGTTAAAATCGGAAATTATAAACTAGACCGCTACGAAGGCAAGCGTACCTATTGGTGACAGTATAGCTTGTGGAAGACCGGATATCGAACCTAAGGACACTAGTTTGACAAACTTAACCTAGACTGTGAACAAAATAAAGTAAAAAAAGGGGGCTGGTGCAACTCTGAAAACATAATTTAGACTGTAACTAACTGACTGACTAAACTAACAACTAAACACTAAAATTGCAACTAAAAACGGGACTGTAAAATGAATCTGACTGCAATAAGGAAAACTGGTATATCTAGGCTGGGAATCAAAAGTGTGACAAGTGATGACTTGGACTGACTTGTGAGGGATGAAGACTAGGATCTTAAGTAACAAACTTAGAATGACCTAATGGGACCCAGATCAGATACCATGTAACTCCAATGGAAATCCTAAGAATGTATGTATGCACTAGTCTACCGGGTCACCTTCCGGATCTTCTTGATATGCAATTGCACTCCAACGGGTGGATCACCTCCCGGATTTCTCCGTCTGCGTGTATCCTAAGACACTAGAGAGTTGTAACGTTGACTACTTTGACTTGGATTGATACAAACACTAAGTAAATCTGAGACAACACCCTGCTGGGTTGTTTAACTCAAATATTCTAACTAAAAGAGGCCAACCATCTAACCTACCACCTCCCGAATTTCTAGGTTAGGTCACATATGCAAATCACAACACTTAATGATATCAAATCCTATGGAATGTGATCACCAATCCATAAACAAACCTAAAACACCAAGTAGTAGGCCTAACATGCATCTAATGATGGAAATACTTTCCTAGACACATGTGGATCTAATCAATCATCAAAGATTCAAACTTTACAACTGATTACGATGCATATATCATCCCATAGCATAAATCAAGTGCAAAATCATCAAAGTTAACAACTTTATCATCCCAAACTTAAGTATAACACAAGATCTAGCCAATAAACATCATAACAGTAGCAAACCAGATCTAATAATGGTCTAAATACATCATAAAACTATTGATTAAAAAAACTAAAAGGAAAGAAGGAGTTGCTCAAGCTCTTCCATGAATCTTCACTTCAAAACCTCATTCCAAGCCCCAAACTCCAAGGGTTAAACTCCAGCATCTCAAGGGTGCGGAATTAGTGTTCTTAAGGACCAGAAGAGTCCCAAAATCGGTCCAGACGCGTCCCTTTTGTAGAGAAGAAGAAACTAGGGTTTTGGAGCTGAAAATAGCATGGGGCGCATCACCTAGCGGGGGTGCGTGGGGCTAGGTGATGCACGCGGGACAATATAGTCGGGCGGCTGAGCCTGTGAGGTGCATCGCATGCGGCCGGTAACTCTGACCAGGCTTAGCGCTCGGAATAATGGGAATCAGAGAATGTTCCCAGGCCCACCGCCTGGGATCCATGCTCGGCTCGGGGCGTACCGCCTAGGGTTTTTTCTTCGTTTTCTTTGCTCGATCAACCACACTCGATTCCGATGCCCATTTGCCTTCGTTTCCGCTACCCCGGGACCCAATCGTTCATGAAAATAAGAAAATGTAAGAAAGGAAGGATAAACGACTCGAAATATTAACAATACTTACGAAAACAGACTCGATTATGTACAAAACAGATGTGTTAAACTAACACATCAAAAATACCCACACTTAAACCTTTTTCATTCTAAAAAAAGCTTGCAAAAAGGAATCATAGATCAGGGACTTGGTTTTTATTTGCAAAAGATTTAACAATCCTAAATCCTTGAGTATTAATCTCGATTGTTGGTATAATGGTCCAATCTAAACCCAAACACCAATTTCAAGTTCCCTAGTCATGATTATTTATGTTCAAATGCAATCATTCATTTTATGGGCCCCATCCCTTGGTCAAAACGAGTTATCCTAATCCCAAGAAAAAGCTTTCAAGGCACATGTTTAAGTCTAATGACTTAAACCCACCTCTATATGCAAACCACCTAGAGATAATCAAAATTCAACCTAGTGATGGAGGTGGATGAAGGTGTGAGCATTTTGCCTTTTTATTCTCACATTTTCTTTTGTTTTTACCTCACTTGAGCATATTACAACACTGTTTTACTCGGTTGCTAGCCGTGTTATAGTGCCATAGGGGCACGTGAAAGTGGTCTTTTCCTGATCCTCCAGTGCAATAGGGATCTGGAGGTACCCTGAAAAGCCATCTAGAAAACAGTAAAACTGCTGGCCTGCTAACCACCCCAACATCTGGTCAATGCATGGAAGGGGAAAGTGATCTTTCCTGGTGGCATCGTTAAGTTTCCTATAATTGATGCAAAGTCGCCACCCCGTGACCGTGCGACAAGGAATGAGCTCATTTTTCTCATTCGTGATAACTGTCATCCCTCCCTTTTTAGGGACAACATGAGTCGGGCTCACCCTTGATGAATCCGATATGGGATAGATCAGGCCCGCATCCATCAACTTCAAAACCTCCTTCTTCACAACCTCTTGCATATTAGGATTTAAACGCCTCTGAGGTTGGACTACTGGCTTATACTAATCTTCCATGAGAATCCTAAGTGTGCAATAAGCAGGGCTAATGCCTTGGATATCGGAGAGTCTCCAAGCGATAGCACTCTTATACACCTTCAACACAAATAGCAACCTACTCTTCTCCTCCTCACTCAACCTAGATGAGATCACAACAGGTAGAGTGGTATCATCTCCTAGACAAGCATACTCTAAGTGGGAGGGCAAAACCTTAAGCTCAAGGGTGGGTGGTGACTCTACTCATCAATCTCTAGCACCTCAGAAATCACCGATACACTCTTATCCACCATCTCTACCTCCTCCTCAGACCTATTAACTACCAAATAAGCCCTGCACACGTACTCAAGACACCTATCTACGTGTGACATGAAAGAATCTATGAAGTGGACCGAATGGCATGGGTCACTAAAGTCATCTTGATCACCAGGATGTCTCATAGACTTCACAACCTCGAATGTGGCAGTCTCATCACCAACTCTAAGAGTGTGCTTCCCCTCAAAAACATCAATGATGGCCTTAGCGGTCCGCAAGAAAGGAGGGCCTAGAATGATAGGAACACTCTCATCGGCCTCCATGTCAAGAATCACGAAATCCACGGGGAACACAAATTTATCTACCTTCACCAACAAATTCTCAACAATCCCACGTGGACACTTGACTGTCCGGTCAGCAAGGGAAAGTGTCATGGACGTTGTAACATCAGTGCCGGAAACGTCACCAGAACAATGATCTCAACAGTAACATGAACAGTAATTAGGTACAAACTATACGTATTTCAGTGTATGTCACATTCATATCATGTATCTTTATCATTTGATGTTATCAAAGAACGAATTCAAAATCATTTCAGGAAACAAAGCTCAGAACTATGGTTCATCGGTCAGAAAAATATCTGGCGATACAGAACCATCATGTGATTTTTTGTTAGGATTTTATTATGTATAAACGTACGTTAGGCTTTACAGAACAAAACAACAACGGATGTCGTTATGTGAATGCTAAATTGACGGATTATTCGTATAGGTGACGATCTGTACGAATATATCTGAAATTTTAACGTTCTGAATGATGTCTGATAATTAGAAAACCATGTTGAAAAGTATAGTTATCGTCGTGTTCGTACGGATGACGATTTGAACGAATACGCTCGACGACTGTACGATTCGCTTTTAAACAGTAAATGAAATTTTTTTGAAAATTTAAATTAAATGGAAGATATTTAGTTAAATTACTAGGAATCACCACCTGAAATAATTTTATGAAGTGTTGTTTTAAAACCGAGAAGATTCGTTGCGAAAATGAAACGAAAACGACGTTTTACACGAAAACGAGCGAAACCGATCGAGACCGAACACACCCGGGTTATTTTGAAGCATTTACGAGGGCATTAACACCCTCCTTCTTCCCCAGCTACCCACCCTCTCTCCTCACCACCGTCACTTTCTCTCTCTACACTCTCTCACTAGAATTCAAACTCTAAATCTCTCAAATCTTCATGAAATCGTGTGATTTTGGTGCCAAAACGACCACTATAACTTGTACATCATAGAAGTACAACCAATCGGGGCTTGAATCCATTAGATTTGAGGTAGATTTGGATTCTTTGTTCGGGTTTTAGGGTTTTGGAACCACCCAACCGGCCACATTTAAAACCGGTTATAGACCATTTCAAACCATAGGGTTCACACCAAAACATCTTAGAATGTTGTAGGAACAAGTGAGATGCTAAGAGGTGGTCTTAGTCTTTGATTTGAGGGGCTGCACATCCTTGGCCGCAGCCGGCTGAATGGCCAAGCCACCAGCTCGCCGAATGGCTGCAGTCCATACTTTCGGCCGAATGGCCCTAGGCAGAACCAGCCTTCATTCTGTCGGCCAACTAGTTCATACTCTCGGTCTCCCTTCATTCGGTCCAAGGCCAATCGCCCCATCCTCATACGGCCAACCCTGGTTCGGCAAAGACTTCCATTCGCCCGGGCATGCTCACTCGGCTACCCCTTCGGCCCATGCACCCATTCGGTCGGCCAAGGTCACACGGTGTCACACCCTTGTCGTTGCGGAAGCGTACCATGTGACTTTCAATGTTTCACAGTCATTGTTTATAACAAAATACACATATGTTTCTATATTACAAACCCATGTTACAACTACATTAGCCACAAGCCTAATGTAATAATAGTTTTAACTGAGTTTCACACACATATATATATAATGCTATTACACATATATACTACGCTATGTATCACATTGTTGAGTCTATCTCTCATAGACTCTACAATAGGTCTCCAAAGATTGAGCTCCCAGCTCCAGCCATGTATCATTATGCATCTGAGAAAACATGATTTTAAAACAATCAGCATATTGCTGGTGAGTTCACAAGTTTATTTATCAAAACGTATGTAATATATCCAAACAATTCAAATGTTTTCATAAAATAAGTTAAATAATATTCATGTCCCAAACTGGGTGTAAAACATTGGTATCCAGTGCGAACATTGTTCCTTCCAACAATGTCGTGTTTAGTTCCCGACCAACTGTCCAATTATAACTCCTGGGCTCCCGTAACCGAGCTGACGAGTTCAGTGTTTGCCCCTTCCCAATGTCCTTGTCGCAAGACATTGTGTGTTTAGCCTTATTGAGCGCCTGCTCGACATCCAGTCGAGGTTTTAGCTACGAACCACGGGCGAGGATTGTCAATCACAAATAGAATCTATTCTCAATAATCACGCCCCCCCACGGTTAACGGTTACAGAATAGGGGACTTAGCGACAAATGTGTAACCCGTGAAATAATGACAAGTTTGGTCATGTGTTCTCCCCACTGTCACGTGTTTCAACCAAATGTTTTACAACACTTTCGTTTTCATGTCTCGCAAAATGTTTCAAATGTATTTTAGCGTTCCACATGATGCAAATAAGTTTTTATATTTCACAAAATATAGCGAAAGCGTTTCAGAGTTCCACCTGATCAAATCAGGTTTCAGGTTTCACAAAATGCATCGAAAGCGTTTCAGAGTTCCACCTGATCAAATCAGGTTTCATGTTTCACAAATGAATCAAAAGCATTTCAATGCTTCACAATAATCAAGATGTTTCAAATGAGTTTTTATGTTTTCTCATCCCCCGAGTTCAAAATCCAAAATACAGAAAAAGGGGTTCGTGAACTCACCTGAGTTGATTCAAATCAGTAACAATGCACAACGTTCGTATCACTAGTTCTTGAACTCTAAACCTGTGTGTTATTAGAGTTCTATGAGTTACTTAAGCTTAATCTGACTCTTAGAACTTTCCTTAGTTTAATATCTCACAACATGTGTTAACTGAGAACCTATAATGATTTAGGTTCTTATTAAGAAACTTATAACTTGTTGGTTTAATCAGGACATTTCCAGATTAACCAAATTAGTATTGTTGTTGATTATATCACCAAAATAGTTTCTCAATGGATTCCAGGTTTAGAAATAGTTAATCCTTGTCATTGATCATTCCAAAGAATGATCAGGACAATCACAACCATTGTTATAATCAAATGGTTAAAACCATTGTGATCTATGAGATGGTTTCATGATAATTAGACATTATAACGAATCAAAACAAAGATTTCACCGTTAACCTGTCGAGTTCTTGATTTCTAACTATTCCTAGCCATCATCTAGGCAATAATCAACAACAATAACCATGATATCACTATTAAAATCTAGATCTAATTCATATATTATCAAAATAATAGAAGAGGTCGAATCGTTACCCTTTAGAACGGATTTCTCGGATGAAAACGATGATCAGGACTTGTAGAAACGTTCCCTAACTTGATCCGGATGTTTGGATGGCTTCAAAATTGAGATTTGGGGGTTAAAATTCGATCTGGTGCGTTTGAAAGTCGAAAATATTAACTAGAAATGAGTTCTGATCATGAAAAGCAGATTTTTATGCGTGCTGCTTCCGTCGCGTACCGCGGAGGATTTAAAAGGGTTCCTTTGCGTACCTCCACCGCCTTAGTTAGTTTTCAATTTTGTTTTCGCGATTCCGGGAGCATACGAACTCCGTTTTACGCGCCGTTTTCGCCCACGTTCACGTTTTTCGAGCTCTTTCCAATCATTATAATTTCAAGACCTGAAAAGTTCAAAATATATGATCTCTTATTTAATGCTATATTCGAATTAGTGTATCTTGAAATCGGAGCCTCGTTTCGAAATTTCGCTTACACTAATTTTCTTTATTTTCGAGTTATGATTCTAACCTGGAATTTGTGAGTTGTCACAGTCTGCCCCCGTTATGTGAATTTCGTCCCGAAATTCAGTTTGTTCATCTTAATACTGATGTGTCATCAAACAAATGGGGGGTATTTAAGTTTCATCTGATCTTCGCGTTCCCAGGTAAATTTAGGTCCTCGCCTTGAGTTCCAACGGACCTTTACTATTGGAATACGACTTTGTTTCAACTGTTTCACTTCTCTATCCATGATTTCCACCGGTTCCTCTATGAAGTGCAATTGATCATCGATTTTGATTTCTTCCAACGGTATCACAAGCGTTTCATCTGACAAACACGTCTTAAGATTTGATACATGAAACGTGTCATGCACCCCACTGAGTTCTGGTGGTAGTTTGAGTTTGTATGCAACAGGTCCAACCTTTGCGATGATTTCAAATGGCCCTATGTATCGAGGGTTCAATTTGCCACGTTTTCCGAATCTTACAACTCCTTTCCAAGGTGATACCTTTAACATGACGCGGTCTCGAACTTGGAAAGACAATGGTTTACGTCTCACATCAGCATAGCTTTTATGACGATCTTGTGCGGCTCGCAGTCTGTCTCGAATTTTGAAGATTTTATCTGTTGTTTCCTGAATGATTTCTGGCCCCGTGAGTTGACTTTCACCAACCTCAGTCCAGCATATAGGGGATCGACATTTACGATAGTACAACGCTTCGAATGGTGCTGCCTTGATGCTCGTGTGATAGCTATTGTTGTATGAGAATTCGATCAAAGGAAGATGTGTATCCCAACTGCTTCCAAAATCAATCACACATGCTCGAAGCATGTCTTCCAGGGTTTGGATAGTCCTTTCGCTTTGACCATCTGTTTGAGGATGATATGCTGTACTCATACCCAAACGAGTACCCAATGCATCATGTAGGGTCTGCCACACCCGTGAGGTGAATTTGCTGTCTCGATCTGAAATGATGGAGGTTGGAACTCCATGTCGGGAAACTACTTCCTTGATGTAAAGCCTCGTGAGTTTATCCATCTTATCTATTTCCTTCATAGGCAAGAAATGCGCAGACTTTGTGAGACGATCGACTATTACCCAGATAGTGTCATTGCCGCTAGAAGTTTTGGGTAGTTTCGTGACAAAATCCATTGTAATCTGATCCCACTTCCATTGTGGAATCTCTGGTTGCTGCAAAAATCCTGACGGTTTTTGATACTCAGCTTTAACCATAGAGCAGGTTAGACATTTGCTAACATACAGAGCGATGTCAGCCTTCATGTTAGGCCACCAATACAGTTCTTTGAGGTCATGACACATTTTATCAGAGCCAGGGTGTACAGAGTATCGAGACTTGTGAGCTTCATCCATTACTAAGCTCCTTAGGTTCGCAAAGTTTGGTACCCAGACTCTATTTGCAAAGTAGCGAGTTCCGTCAATCTTGACCTCAAATTTCTTATCCAAGCCTCGCAAAGATTCATTCTTCAAATTTTCTTCCTTAAGAGCGTCAAGTTGGGCATTTTGAATTTGGGCAGTAAGACTTGTTTGAATAATCATTCCCAAAGCTCGCACTCGTAATGTCTTGGTTCCCTCTTTCCTGCTCGAAGCATCTGCAACAACATTTGCCTTGCCAGGATGATAGCGAATATTGCAATCATAATCATTGAGTAATTCAACCCAGTGACGTTGTCTCATATTCAAGTCTTTTTGATCGAAGATATGCTGTAGACTTTTATGATCAGTGTAAATAGTACACTTTGTACCATAAAGGTAGTGTCTCCAGATTTTGAGTGCGAACACTATAGCTCCTAGTTCCAAATCATGTGTAGTGTAGTTCTTCTCATGTGTTTTGAGCTGCCGGGATGCGTATGCAATGACTTTGTCTTTCTGCATTAGCACACAACCCAAGCCTTGATGTGATGTATCACAGTAGACTACGAAATCCTCTGTTCCTTTAGGTAGTGATAAAATAGATGCACTGCATAGTTTTTGCTTTAACAATTGAAATGATGTCTCTTGCTTGTTGCTCCACTCAAATTTCTTATCCTTTTGTGTCAGTGTAGTCAGTGGTAAAGCTATCTTGGAGAAACCTTCAATGAATCTTCTATAATATCCTGCTAAGCCGAGAAATTGACGTACTTCCGTCGGGGTCTTGGGTGCATTCCAATTCTTGATAGCTTCAATCTTGGCAGGATCAACATGTATTCCTTTTCGATTAATTACATGCCCAAGGAATTGTACTTCTCTCATCCAAAATTCACATTTGGAAAACTTGGCATACAGTTTTTCATTTCTTAGCAACTCTAGAATAAGCTTGAGGTGTTGCTCATGATCTTCTTTAGTCTTGGAATAAATGAGTATATCATCGATGAACACAATGACAAATTTTTCCTAGTACGGTTTACAGACCCTATTCATAAGGTCCATAAAAACTGTCGGGGCATTCGTCAATCCAAACGGCATAACCAAAAACTCATAATGGCCATACCGGGTTCTAAAGGCAGTGACTGGAACATTTTCGTCCTTGACCCTTAACTGGTGGTATCCTGAACGCAGGTCGATCTTTGAATAGAAACTGGAACCTTGCAGCTGGTCGAATAAATCATCTATCCTTGGTAGCAGATACCGATTCTTGACTGTCAGCTTGTTCAAATCTCGGTAGTCGATGCACATTCTAAAGGTTCCATCTTTCTTCTTCACGAACAAGACAGGTGCTCCCCATGGTGAGAAGCTTGGTCTTATGAAACCTTTGTCCAGTAACTCTTGTAGTTGGTTAGATAACTCTTGCATCTCCGATGGGGCTAATCTGTACGGTGATCGAGCTATTGGTGCTGCACCAGGCGCCAAGTCAATTCGAAATTCGACTTGCCTGTCAGGTGGTAATCCAGGCAAATCTTCAGGAAATACTTCTGGATACTCTCGTACAATCGGTATATCTTCTAGTCGCTTCTCTTTTGACTTCCTTTCCAGGACGTGAGCTAATATTGCTTGACATCCCTTGCGTAGGTACTTGTGGGCTTTCATACATGAGATGATTTGTAACGCCTTTCCGCTCTTTTCACCATTAATTGAGAGAGTCTCCCCACTTGGGAGTGGAATACGAACCACCTTCTGACAACATACAATTTCTGCGTGATTTTCGGACAACCAGTCCATTCCGACAACCACGTCAAAACTTCCTAGATTCACCGATAAAAGATCTATAGCAAAAACATAATCTCCTAACTGTAATGTACAACCTTGAATTATCTCATTAGTTTCTATCATTTTTCTGTTGTCTAGTTCAATTGTGTATCTATCGTGTAATGCAGTTGGATTGGCTCCAATTAGTGTGCTAAATTCAGTTGACATAAAGCTCTTATCTGCCCCCGTATCAAATAGGACAGAATCATAATGATTATTGACAAAGAACGTACCCGTCACGAGGTTTGGATCTCGTTTGGCATCTCCGGCTGCAATAACAAAGGCCCTACCTCGAGCATTGTTACCACCTTGATTTGTTAGCTTTGGGCAGTTCTTCCTGAGATGACCTACAACTCCACATTCAAAACAACTCCTATTATCCCTGCTGCTATCTGTCACCGATGTAGGTACAAGAGCTCGACAATTCCTATCTAAATGTCCACATCCGCCACATCTGTTACACATGAAGGGCTTACATTCACCCACATGATGATACCCACATTTCTCACACTTGGGGAGTTTTCCCACATAAGATTTCTTATCAGTTGTCATAGCGGTGTTGACTCTAACCTGAGTTGGTTTCTTTTGTGGTTGATTTGGTGAATAGCTATTCCATTTTCGTTTATTACCAATGTTTTGCTTTTCTTCAAGTACCTTTGTCCCCAAGGTTCCATGACGAACTGCCTGATCAATCAGGCGATGAGCCAACCGAATTGCACTTTGAATGGTATCTGGCTTAGAAGAAGTCACCTTATCGTCAATATTTGGAGGAAGCCCTTTCAGATACTGCTCTATTCGCTTGTACTCAGGAGTGACCATCGTTGGGCAAAGTTGTGCCAGCTCATGAAATCTAGTAGTATAACTGGCAATGTCACTCCCTTGCACTTTCAGATTATAGAATTCTTCTTCCATTTTCTGGATCTCACTTCATGGGCAATACTCATCCATCATCATTTGCTTTAGTGTTAACCAGGGAATCTGATAGGCTTCATAAATGCCTAAACCTTGAACATGGTTGTTTCACCATGTAAGAGCTGCTTCACTCTGAGTACAAGTGGAATACTTGACTCGGCATTCCTCAGGGCAATTACTGACACGAAATACCATTTCCATCTTTTCGCACCATCGGATCCGTGCGATAGCTCCATCGGTTCCATTAAAGCTAAGAGGTTGGCAATTCAAGAAATCCTTGTAAGAACATACTTTTGGTGCAGAACCAGTGGTTCCAGCAGACGCACTGCCTCCTACGGCACCATTACCACCTACAGCTCCACTGCCACCTCCTGTATTGTTGCCAATAGCACCAGATCCTCCCTCTCCTATGTGTTGTTGATTTTTGTAGGTGGGCACAACATCAGCCACTCGTTTATTTATGAGCTGGTCCATCTCTATCGAGATAGCAGGTTGCTCAGTTTCAGGATTGCCATGCGGGTTTTCTTGTGGATTCACTTGTGGATTTCGCCTTGGTCGTCCTCTCGGCATGTTTCTGAACATGCAACAAATATGTTTCGTCTTAGATCATGCTACCTAATTCGCTATAAACCAATGGCTCTGATACCAATCTGTCACACCCTTGTCATTGCGGAAGCGTACCGTGTGACTTTCAAGGTTTCACAGTCATTGTTTATAACAAAATACACATATGTTTCTATATTACAAACCCATGTTACAACTACATTAGCCACAAGCCTAATGTAATAATAGTTTTAACTGAGTTTCACACACATATATATATAATTCTATTACACATATATACTATGCTATGTATCACACTGTTGAGTATCTCTCATAGACTCTACAATAGGTCTCCAAAGATTGAGCTCCCAGCTCCACCCCTGTATCATTATGCATATGAGAAAACATGATTTTAAAGCAATCAGCATATTTCTGGTGAGTTCACAAGTTTATTTATCAAAACGTATGTAATGTATCCAAACAATTCAAATGTTTTCATAAAATAAGTTAAATAATATTCATGTCCCAAACTGGGTGTAAAACATTGGTATCCAGTGCGAACATTGTTCCTTCCAACAATGTCGTGTTTAGTTCCTGACCAACTGTCCAATCATAACTCCTGGGCTCCCGTAACCGAGCTCACGAGTTCAGTGTTTGCCCATTCCCAATGTCCTTGTCGCAAGACATTGTGTGTTTAGCCTTATTGAGCGCCCGCTCGACATCCAGTCGTGGTTTTAGCTACGAACCATGGGCGAGGATGGTCAATCACAAATAGAATCTATTCTCAATAATCACGCCCCCCCCCCCCACGGTTAACGGTTACAGAATAGGGGACTTAGCGACAAATGTGTAACCCGTGAAATAATGACAAGTTTGGTCATGTGTTCTCCCCACTGTCACGTGTTTCAACCAAATGTTTTACAACACCTTCGTTTTCATGTCTCGCAAAATGTTTCAAATGTATTTTAGCATTTCACATGATGCAAATAAGTTTTTATATTTCACAAAATATAGCGAAAGCGTTTCAGAGTTCCACCTGATCAAATCATGTTTCAGGTTTCACAAAATGCATCGA
This sequence comes from Mikania micrantha, assembly GCA_009363875.1. Lineage (NCBI taxonomy): Eukaryota > Viridiplantae > Streptophyta > Magnoliopsida > Asterales > Asteraceae > Mikania > Mikania micrantha. Next base: position 41,016,413 of record CM018696.1, read on the forward strand.
AAGCGTTTCAGAGTTCCACCTGATCAAATCAGGTTTCATGTTTCACAAATGAATCAAAAGCATTTCAATGCTTCACAATAATCAAGATGTTCAAATGATTTTTTATGTTTTCTCATCCCCCGAGTTCAAAAGCCAAAATACAGAAAAAGGGGTTCGTGAACTCACCTGAGTTGATTCAAATCAGTAACAATGCACAACGTTCGTATCACTAGTTCTTAAACTCTAAACCTGTATGTTATTAGAGTTCTATGAGTTACTTAAGCTTAATCTGACTCTCAGAACTTTCCTTAGTTTAATATCTCACAACGTGTGTTAACTGAGAACCTATAATGATTTAGGTTCTTATTAAGAAACTTATAACTTGTTGGTTTAATAAGGACATTTCCAGATTAACCAAATTAGTATTGTTGTTGATTATATCACCAAAACAGTTTCTCAACGGATTCCAGGTTTCGAAATAGTTAATCCTTGTCATTGATCATTCCAAAGAATGATCAGGACAATCACAACCATTGTTATAATCAAATGGTTAAAACCATTATGATCTATGAGATGGTTTCATGATAATCAGACATTATAACGGATCAAAACAAAGATTTCACCGTTAACCTGTCGAGTTTTTGATTTCTAACAATTCCTAGCCATCATCTAGGCAATAATCAACAACAATAACCATGATATCACTATTAAAATCTAGATCTAATTCATATATTATCAAACTAATAGAAGAGGTCGAATCGTTACCCTTTAGAACGGATTTGTCGGATGAAAACGATGATCAAGACTTCTAGAAACGTTCCCTAACTTGATCCGGATGTTTGGATGGCTTCAAAACTGAGATTTGGGGGTTAAAATTCGATCTGGTGCGTTTGAAAGTCGAAAATATTAACTAGAAATGAGTTCTGATCATGAAAAGCAGATTTTTATGCGTACTGCTTCCGTCGCGTACCGCGGAGGATTTAAAAGGGTTCCTTCGCGTACCTCTACCGCCTTAGTTAGTTTTCAATTTTGTTTTCGCGATTCCGGGAGCATATGAACTCCGTTTTACGCGCCGTTTTCGCCCATGTTCACGATTTTTCGAGCTCTTTCCAATTATTATAATTTCAAGACCTGAAAAGTTCAAAATATATGATCTCTTATTTAACGCTATATTCGAATCAGTGTATCTTGAAATCGGAGCCTCGTTTCGAAATTTCGCTTACACTCATTTTCTTTATTTTCGAGTTATGATTCTAACCTGGAATTTGTGAGTTGTTACATACGGCCAGACCCTTTCGGCCAAAGGCCATGCGGCCCAAGTAGTTCGGCCCAACCCTCATACGGCCCAAACCTCATACGGCCCAAGGTTATGCGTTCAAGTTGATACGGGTTGGGTTATGTATGCACGGGATGAGTACGTATTGCATGCATGGCAATCGTGTGTGTGCATGGGAATAAAATGAGGGTTTTGTGATGTACAATCAATCTTGGGTGATTTATGAATCAAGTATGGAGTTAACAAAGTAGAAGTTAATATGGTTTATTATGACACAAAGAATTAAGGCTTCTTTTTCAAGAAAACAATGAATTAGGGTTTTCAAATATAAAGGCTTTACATAAAATCATGTTATCATCTAAACGAGGGTTGTTAACACCATTTCGGGATCAAAACATTTGAGAAATCATGAAGATCAAAACAATAAACTAAGGCTAAGTGTGTTGATGTAAGCATTAACACCTATTCCTTAGGAATTTCTTAAGAACATATAACTAATCTAGATGTTTCATTTGAATTATTTAGGACGAGTTGTTCAAAAGAGTTAGTCAAGAACTGTTAGACTAACAAAAGCTAGCAATCGGCCTAGAGTAAATCATATGGGATTAACCTAAGCCCATCATTTGTAAATTACACTTTCCTAAATTAATTATGTTTTTAATAAAAGAAATTAAATTGTAAGCTTTGTTAAATTAAAATAAATGAGTTTAACTTAATGTATAACTTAAGGAGAATTGATTTAAAAACGTTTTAATTAAAGACTGGTAATGATTAATCGTGTGATAAGGGTATTAATGGGTAATACGTTTAGACTAGTACATAGAATTCTAGAATCAAACTAGTAACATAGGACACTTAGTTGCACACCGAGACCAAAACCCTAGATGCCCTATTATAAATGCTTATCGTATGCGAACTCTTTTAAAACACCTCAGGAACCGAAGAAACATAGTCTACAACAACGAGAGCGCATTTTGTGGTAATTCAATACAGAGCAACACAGGTGAGTTCATTGCCCCTTTTCTAAACATTTTTGATGCGTAAACCTTTTTATTTAAATATGTTTTACGCAGATGCTTTTACTTATTGTATGCTTTATATATACTTGTTTATACTCCTAGACACCTGTCTAGGTATTTGTATGCAGAATTAACTAATGAATGAATTAATTACTGTTACTAGTAATACCTTAATTCTAAAACGCTAAAACAAACCTTTAGTACATCGAATTCAAATTCAAGAATCTAAACTCAAAGTGGAATCAAAAGAACTAACGCTAATGATCAAATACCATGGAATCTAATCCAGTGTGTGATCAGTAAACTAAGGATCCTACTCAAGAATCTATAATCATTGTGAAATCATGGAATTCAAAAGATCAGAATCAAGAGAATCAAGGGAATCATAATCGTGTGTGAATCATTGAAATAATGAAATCATTAAGATCTAATTAAATCATTAATGCTTTGGTTAAGGTGGACGTCAGTTGTATGTAAATCAAGACCACGTGTAACACACGGAAAGTCCCGTCACAATAGGAAACTCTTGTAGTCAAGGTGTATGGGCATAACTAAAACGATCAAACGAAATCAAGAGAATCAAGAACCAAAGGAAATCCTAAAGTCCCGACATGTACAGTAGGCCAGAGGGTCAAGCTGATATGGGCAAATCATGAAAGTCCCGACGCATACAAGTAGACTCGTTTGGGTCATGCCTGATACGGGCCACGTGTGAGAGTCTGCAACTTGGACAACCATCAACAGCTAAGTCTAACTGATTGAGTCAAATAAGGCCCAATCATCATGTCTTAGTTGTAGTTAAATGATTAATTGTTGATTTAATCAACCATTTAATAGTATATTTCTATAAGTGTTTTGGGGTAAATCATGGATACATGACGAACTCAAGAAATCAGAGGTGATTCAATTTGTGGAAATCAAGAATCTAAAATGAAGGTGAATGGAGTGAAACGCTTAATTATCATTAACAACAATATGCTAAGCAGTCCGGTATGTGGTGGGACGGTGGCTGGGGCTTGTTCCCTACATATGCCCTATATATAAGCATACTTGATTGGATAGCATAGGTGGTCGTTGATGAGTTAAGGGTGTCATTTCGGGGGAATCAAGGTAACATTTTCAGGGTAATCAAATGCTATGAATCAGAGGTATGGGATGAAATGCTTAATTATCACCATGAACAATATATCATGTGGTTTAGTATGTGGTGGGACGGTGGCTGGGCGGGCGGTGAGTCCTACCCTACATATGCCCTATATATAAGCATATTGAACTGGATGGTATAGGTGGTTAATGGTGAGGTTAAGGTTGTCATTCAGAGGGTTATTCAATTTCATTTTTAAACTAAAATTACATGAACTCACCAACCATGTGTTGACTTGATCTTTTTGCATGACTTCTCAGGTGACGAACAGGTCAACTAAGAGGTTATTACTTTTGGACTAGGATGCCAGATAAAGGACATAGTGTTTTTGGACCTGCATACTTTTGAAACATCATTTTACAGATATTTTGTGTATCTTGTGTAGATACAAGATAGAAGATTTATGATGTTGATAGTAGATTTACATTGTTAAATTATGAACTAAACTGTCCAATTATAACTCCTGGGCTCCCATAACCGAGCTGACGAGTTCAGTGTTTGCGCCTTCCCAATGTCCTTGTCGCAAGACATTGTGTGTTTAGCCTTATTGAGCGCCCGCTCGACATCCAGTCGTGGTTTTAGCTACGAACCACGGGCGAGGATTGTCAATCACAAATATAATCTATTCTCAATAATCACGCCCCCCCACGGTTAACGGTTACAGAATAGGGGACTTAGCGACAAATGTGTAACCCGTGAAATAATGACAAGTTTGGTCATGTGTTCTCCCCACTGTCACGTGTTTCAACCAAATGTTTTACAACACTTTCGTTTTCATGTCTCGCAAAATGTTTCAAATGTATTTTAGCGTTTCACATGATGCAAATAAGTTTTTATATTTCACAAAATATAGCGAAAGCTTTTCAGAGTTCCACCTGATCAAATCAGGTTTCAGGTTTCACAAAATGCATCGAAAGCGTTTCAGAGTTCCACCTGATCAAATCAGGTTTCATGTTTCACAAATGAATCAAAAGCATTTCAATGCTTCACAATAATCAAGATGTTCAAATGAGTTTTTATGTTTTCTCATCCCCCGAGTTCAAAAGCCAAAATACAGAAAAAGGGGTTCGTGAACTCACCTGAGTTGATTCAAATCAGTAACAATGCACAACGTTCGTATCACTAGTTCTTGAACTCTAAACATGTATGTTATTAGAGTTCTATGAGTTACTTAAGCTTAATCTGACTCTCAGAACTTTCCTTAGTTTAATATCTCACAACGTGTGTTAACTGAGAACCTATAATGATTTAGGTTCTTATTAAGAAACTTATAACTTGTTGGTTTAATCAGGACATTTCCAGATTAACCAAATTAGTATTGTTGTTGATTATATCACCAAAACAGTTTCTCAATGGATTCCAGGTTTAGAAATAGTTAATCCTTGCCATTGATCATTCCAAAGAATGATCAGGACAATCACAACCATTGTTATAATCAAATGGTTAAAACCATTATGATCTATGAGATGGTTTCATGATAATCAGACATTATAACGGATCAAAACAAAGATTTCACCGTTAACCTGTCGAGTTCTTGATTTCTAACTATTCCTAGCCATCATCTAGGCAATAATCAACAACAATAACCATGATATCACTATTAAAATCTAGATCTAATTCATATATTATCAAACTAATAGAAGATGTCGAATCGTTACCCTTTAGAACGGATTTCTCGGATGAAAACGATGATCAGGACTTGTATAAACGTTCCCTAACTTGATCAGGATGTTTGGATGGCTTCAAAACTGAAATTTGCGGGTTAAAATTCGATCTGGTGCGTTTGAAAGTCGAAAATATTAACTAGAAATGAGTTCTGATCATGAAAAGCAGATTTTTATGCGTGCTGCTTCCGTCGCGTACCGTGGAGGATTTAAAAGGGTTCCTTCGCGTACCTCCACCGCCTTAGTTAGTTTTCAATTTTGTTTTCGCAATTCTGGGAGCATATGAACTCCGTTTTACGCGCCGTTTTCGCCCACGTTCTCGATTTTTCGAGCTCTTTCCAATCATTATAATTTCAAGACCTGAAAAGTTCAAAATATATGATCTCTTATTTAACGCTATATTCGAATCAGTGTATCTTGAAATCGGAGCCTCGTTTCGAAATTTCGCTTACACTCATTTTCTTTATTTTCGAGTTATGATTCTAACTTGGAATTTGTGAGTTGTCACATACGGCCAGAACCTTTTGGCCAAAGGCCATGCGGCCCAAGTATTTCGGCCCAAACCTCATACGGCCCAAGGTTATGCGTTCAAGTTGATACGGGTTGGGTTATGTATGCACGGGATGAGTACGTATTGCATGCATGGCGATCGTGTGTGTGCATGGGAATAAAATGAGGGTTTTGTGATGTACAATCAATCTTGGGTGATTTATGAATCCAGTATGGAGTTAACAAAGTAGAAGTTAATATGGTTTATTATGACACAAAGAATTAAGGCTTCTTTTTCAAGAAAACAATGAATTAGGGTTTTCAAATATAAAGGCTTTACATAAAATCATGTTATCATCTAAACGAGGGTTGTTAACACCATTTTGGGATCAAAACATTTGAGAAATCATGAAGATCAAAACAATAAACTAAGGCTAAGTGTGTTGATGTAAGCATTAACACCTATTCCTTAGGAATTTCTTAAGAACATATAACTAATCTAGATGTTTCATTCGAATTATTTAGGACGAGTTGTTTAAAAGAGTTAGTCAAGAACTGTTAGACTAACAAAAGCTAGCAATCGGCCTAGAGTAAATCATATGGGATTAACCTAAGCCCATCATTTGTAAATTACACTTTCCTAAATTAATTATGTTTTTAATAAAAGAAATTAAATCGTAAGCTTTGTTAAATTAAAATAAATGAGTTTAACTTAATGTATAACTTAAGGAGAATTGATTTAAAAACGTTTTAATTAAAGACTGGTAATGATTAATCGTGTGATGAGGGTATTAATGGGTAATACGTTTAGACTAGTACATAGAATTCTAGAATCAAACTAGTAACATAGGACACTTAGTTGCACACCGAGACCAAAACCCTAGATGCCCTATTATAAATTCTTATCGTATGCGAATTCTTTTAAAACACCTCGGGAACCGAAGAAACATAGTCTACAACAACGAGAGCGCATTTTGTGGTAATTCAATACAGAGCAACACAGGTGAGTTCATTGCCCCTTTTCTAAACATTTTTGTTTTCAAACGCGGGGCTGAGAAGCATGCGTAAACCTTTTTATATAAATATGTTTTACGCAGATGCTTTTACTTATTGTATGCTTTATATATACTTGTTTATACTCCTAGACTCCTGTCTAGGTATTTGTATGCAGAATTAACTAACGAATGAATTAATTACTTTTACTAGTAATACCTTAATTCTAAAAGGCTAAAACAAACCTTTAGTCCATCGAATTCAAATTCAAGAATCTAAACTCAAAGTGGAATCAAAAGAACTAACGCTAATGATCAAATCCAATGGAATCTAATCCAGTGTGTGATCAGTAAACTAAGGATCCTACTCAAGAATCTATAATCATTGTGAAATCATGGAATTCAAAAGATCAGAATCAAGAGAATCAAGGGAATCATAATCGTGTGTGAATCATTGAAATAATGAAATCATTAAGATCTAATTAAATCATTAATGCTTAGGTTAAGGTGGACATCAGTTGTATGTAAATCAAGACCACATGTAACACACGGAAAGTCCCGTCACAATAGTAGACTCTTTTAGTCAAGCTGTATGGGCATAACTAAAACGATCAAACGAAATCAAGAGAATCAAGAACCAAAGGAAATCCTAAAGTCCCGACATGTACAGTAGGCCAGAGGGTCAAGCTGATATGGGCAAATCATGAAAGTCCCGACGCATACAAGTGGACTCGTTTGGGTCATGCCTGATACGGGCCACGTGTGAGAGGGTGCAACTTGGACAACCATCAACAACTAAGTCTAACTGATTGAGTCAAATAAGGCCCAATCATCATGTCTTAGTTGTAGTTAAATGATTAATTGTTGATTTAATCAACCATTTAATAGTATATTTCTATAAGTGTTTTGGGGTAAATCATGGATACATGACGAACTCAAGAAATCAAAGGTGACTCAATTTGTGGAAATCAAGAATCTAAAATGAAGGTGAATGGAGTGAAACGCTTAATTATCATTAACAACAATATGCTAAGCAGTCCGGTATGTGGTGGGACGGTGGCTGGGGCTTGTTCCCTACATATGCCCTATATATAAGCATACTTGATTGGATAACATAGGTGGTCGTTGATGAGTTAAGGGTGTCATTTCGGGGGAATCAAAGTAAACATTTTCAGGGTAATCAAATGCTATGAATCAGAGGTATGGGATGAAATGCTTAATTATCACCATGAACAATATATCATGTGGTTTAGTATGTGGTGGGACGGTGGCTGGGCGGGCGGTGAGTCCTACCCTACATATGCCCTATATATAAGCATATTGAACTGGATGGTATAGGTGGTTAATGGTGAGGTTAAGGTTGTCATTCAGAGGGTTATTCAATTTCATTTTTAAACTAAAATTACATGAACTCACCAACCATGTGTTGACTTGATCTTTTTGAATGACTTCTCAGGTGACGAACAGGTCAACTAAGAGGTTATTACTTTTGGACTAGGATGCCAGATAAAGGACATAGTGTTTTTGGACCTGCATACTTTTGAAACATCATTTTACAGATATTTTGTGTATCTTGTGTAGATACAAGATAGAAGATTTATGATGTTGATAGTAGATTTACATTGTTAAATTATGAACTAAACTGATGTAATTTAACTTTGTAAATCTATTTTCATTTAGCAGTTTCTCATTTATATATCATGTGCAATGTAAACAATCTGATCATTCTGATTTTCATTCCAGATATCATGCCCCGGGAACCTTCCGCCCGACGGGGAAGTCGATCCACCCCGCCGGTTCGGGGTGTGACACGCGTAGGCATAAGGGCACCAAGTGCTAGCTTCTCATATAAAGAATAAGGCATCAAATTGATGCTAGAACCCGAATCAGCCAACGCGTGCCTCTAAGTGTTACTACCAAACAGACACGTGATTGTAAAGATCCCCGGATCTTCATCTTCTCCGTTAGCTTGTTCAGAATCACCGCAGAACACCCCCCACTCAATGGAACTTTAGAAAGTTCCCCTAAACGATCCTTGCTTTTCAACAAATCCTTCAAGAATTTGGCATACATAGGCATATCCTGAAGAGGCTCAATGAAATGAATATTGATCTTCAACTGTTTGAAGCTATCAAGGAAATGACCATACTCCTTAGCATGCTTCTGCTGAGCTAAGCGAGCAGGGTATGGAAGACGTGAATGATCAATCTTTGGACTCGGCCTAACCTTAACCGGTCTCTCCTTAACCGGATCCAGTATAGGAGACTCACTGTTCGGTGCTGTATTTGCTGGGCCTAGCCTCATGTGCACCTCTCCAGGAGTCTCCATCTCTATCTCCTCATCCATCGGTTCTTCCTCAACTTTCTCAACCAGTGGATCAACTCTCTCACCTCCTCTACCACTCCGAGTGGTCACTACTTTTACATGAGCATTTGGATTAGGTTGTGTGCTGCCCAAAAACTGGCCTTGGGGCCTCTCATCCAAACGCTTAGCAATATCACCAACTGATCTCTGAAGATCATGAAAAGCAGATTGTTGGTCTTTCAGAAGGATGTCATGCTCAGCAAGGGTTTTCTGAGTAGTAGCATCCTTTGCAACCAACTGGGTCAACAACTCCTCAATCTTACTCATGCTAGCCCCACCACCACTATTACTACTACCCGCCCCCGGTGTGTGACTCGGATTACTAACCGATGAATGACCCTACCCCTGGTTATGAGGTAACCCAGATTGGAAGCCAGGGGGATGACCAGAAGAACGCCAATTGAAGTTCGGGTGGTTTCTCCACTTTTGATTGTAAGTGTTATTAAAAGGGTTAGTGTTACCCCTACCTTGACCCCCCAAATAGTCAACATGCTCCTGGTTGACTTCCAAACACTCAGATGTGGCACGGCCACCTCTACAAATCTCACACCTATCAACCTTCATCTTCAACTCCTTCACATCCCTCGAGAACGCCTTGAGAGCAGCTGCCACACTAGTATCCACATTAAAGTGGTGAACTCCTCTAGTTGAAGAGGAAGAACTAGTAATAGGATTGGAATTCCTATTAGTAGACCGCTGCTCATACTCAGCCTAAGCAAAACTCTCAAACATATCGTTGCACTCAGCAACATCCCTCTTACCCATAAGATGACCTCCCGCAGATGTGTCAAAACGAGCCCGAGTCTCATAAGTGAGACCATTGTAGAATTTCTCTACAAGTGCCCAATCAGAGAGACCATGCTGGGAGCATCTGCAAAGCAAATTCTGGAATCTCTCCCAAGCAAGGTAATATTGCTCATCGGGTGCCATACGAAAGGAATGGATCTCATCATGAAGGCGGGCTGCCTTGGCATTTGGAAAGTATTTCTTAAGGAATGCATCCCTAAGACTGCCCAAAGTGGTGAATGATCCAGGTGCATGCGATTCAAGCCAAGTGGCGGCCCTCCCCGCAAGAGAGAATTGAAATAGCTGCAAAAAGATGGCATCTTCAATGGCACCTTGAAGATTAAAGGTACCACAGATGAGAGTGAGGCGAGCTATATGTGCTGGAGCATCCTCATCATCACAGCCATTAAACTGAGAATTTTTAATGGCGGTCAAGATGTACGAGGGTATCTGCCAGGAATTTTCATTCGTTATGTTTGGCACTGTAATGGGATTGTTAAGTCCCGTGGAACCCTCGGTGGATTGCTAATGAACGGTACGACGGTTTGCCATAGGTGGGACAAAAGGCAAACGAGGGCTAGAATGAGTAGAAGAACTAGAAGAAGAAGATGGTGTACCCTCAGAAAAATCAGCAGAGATGGGAGTAGAAGCACTTACCTCGATCGTAGAACCTTCGGAAAAGCCCCGCGAATCGCTCCTTAACGGCAATGAAAGCTCATGTGGTGGTTCGTGTGAGCGTAAGTGTGGCATACACTACCAAACCTGCAAGAAAATAAAAATTAATCAGTAATAAATAAAAAAATAAAAAAAATAAAACTAAAAACAAACTAGACACAGATATGCACAGATAAGAAACAAGAACTAGTAAGCACAATCGACGAAGAAGTCCCCGGCAACGGCGCCAAAAACTTGATGTGTGGAAAGTAGTTCAATTAAAAGTAACAAAAATCACAACTAACATAAGCACTAAATAATACTCTAGACTCTCTATACTAAACTACTAACAGGCAAGTAAACCTATCGAACATAGTAAAGAAAAGGTAAGCCCGAATATCCAATCCACAGACTTCTATAGAAAATGCTAACTAGATGATGACTTATCTGTTCAAATTTACTTAATTAAAAGAATTGTTTTAAAGGGTATTTTTGCTAATTAACTAAAATAATAAAATGACTTAAAAAACCTGTTTAAGACTAAATAACAGAGATGAAGCAAGAAGTAACAAATGATGATGTGACTACCTAGGGATTAACTCTATACACTTTTTAGATTGATTATGGAACTATTGTGAAACCGGGATCGTGGATTATCAACTAACAAACAACCTAGAGTGTCTTAAACCATTCTCAATGATATCAACTAAGATGTCAATTAGTTGCTAAATTAACGGTTTTTAGTGAGTCACTTTCACAAGTTACCCAAACCACGAAAGGCATATCCGAAAGACCATCTACCTCACGAAAACCAGACTCTCAATACATGAAAACATGCACGGGATAATAAAGAAAATCAACTTGGACTTAGCAGGCAAAGAAATGTCCAATTAAACTAGTCTTGGTCTTTTCACAAAGACTTTAACTAGCAACTAAACACCCAAGACAAACTAACAAACTCTCACCTCACGGATTTTAAATTTGGTTAAACGTTTAGATTATTTATAATCTAATCAACATTCCTACGAACCACTACGTTTAGCAATTCATTTACAAATCAGAAACACAAAGTACTTGAGCTAACATGCACCTATTATATTAAAGACATTCATCAAAGCACATGAGGAATACATTAATCAAATCAATAAACAACTCCAAATATTCATACACATCCAAGAATCAAAACCAAATTGTTTTGTCATTTCATAATCACAAACATTGTTCCACAATCAATCGAACCAAACGTTAAATATGCATATTCGTTAAAACCCTAGGTAGTTCTAATGGTTTAGCCAACAACCATGCTGAACAAACACAAAGATTTAAAGCAAAAATCAGTAACAAACATAATTCGAATGGATAAAAAAAGAAAAGAATAAAAACCGATCATATTACACCCTTCGAATCTCAATCCTAGGGCTTCACGATAATGGATCTTGCCTTACTTGCCTTTCCCAGCCTCTTGGTCGCCTCCAACGTCGTCCAAAAGCGTCTGTAACCCTAAAGAATAAGTCTGCAGCCGTTTAAATTGGTCAAACTCGATTTTCTGAAAATTTACTCTTGTCGCGTACCGCGACGGCCTCACAACAACCCTTCGCGCTACGCGAGGGATCTCACTATCCGACAAATTAGTCGGGTCAAACCCGCAATGATTAAATAAGGGTATTTCGGTCTTTTCCCCCTGTTGCGTAGCGCGACAAGTGCCAGAATCCAGTTTTTGACTTCTTTTGTTTCCAGTACCATCCTCGCTCTACCGGGAGCTCGTTTTGTTGTACTTTTGTGCCTAATACTCATGTTTATGAGCTACAAGTATTCAATTATAAAATTGTGAAGCACCAGCTAGAATCAATTCCAAAACTAACTAAAACTGTACAAAAATTAACAAAAACTACTGGATAAATATATTGTGTTTTGCAACACATCAATCTCATGACAATGGAATATGTTTCCCCACTTTTCAGGTAGAGACCTTAAGAAACGATTTAGTATAAAAATTGTTGGATATTCTTTTCCCACCGGTTTTAGTTCACTTACGAGAGAAGTGAACTTTTCAAACTGTTGGGTCAGCGATTTACCATTTAGTTGAGAGAAAGTTTCATATTATTGGACTAATATCTCTGTTAGTGCACATATGTAATAGTTTTCTATTCAAAAAGTCGTATTTATTTTGAGTTTGTATAGGTTTGGCTGATTAGGTTCGTCTAAGGTTCGTCTGGCCCACGAACCTAGACAGGTTCGGCGAACCTATAACCTAGGGAAGGTTCGGCGAACCTTTAGGTTTGGCAACCTAGCGAACCTAAGGGTTCGTCCAGCGAACCTTAGGGTTCGGCTGGCGAACCTAGGGGTTCGGCTATAAGAAAAAGTTCGGCTGACAGTGTAGTTTATATAGAAGGTTTGGTTGAATTCTTCACAACTTTTGACCGAACTTCAGAAAACCTATGAGAATTCTCTGTATGAGAAAGTATTTCTGAGTGAACTTCTTGTAATCATTTGTTGATCAATAGAATATTGTTTATGAAATTGCTTGCATATCTTTGATTCCATACATATTCATCATGGATTCCGCACGTGATTGATAGTTCGTAGAGCTTCGTTATTGATCCTGATTCGTATCACCAAACCAACAGTGGTATCAGAGCGTTTGGTGAGGTTCTACACAACAAATTCAAAGAATTCAAGTGATTTTGAGATTTGAAGACTTGAAGATCATTGATGGCTCAAAATTTTCTTTTCTTGATCGATTGATTGCTGTTTTCGGTGGATATTGTTATCAATTGTTGTTGAATTACAACAATTCATAATTTGGAGGAGTGATTTTGGAGTTTTGGAAGGATTTTTCAAAGTTTTGGAAGATTTCCCTCCCAAAATTTTCGAATTTTGTGCTACAGGTTCGTGAGACGAACCTGTGAATTGCTTAACAGAAAGGTTCGCTGTTTAGAAGGTTTTTCAGAAGGTTCGTTTGTGTTTCTGAAGAGGTTCGTCTAAGGTTTGACCAAGGTTCGTCCAAGGTTCGGCCAAGGTTTGTGTGATAGTTCGCCAGAGGTTCGCTGGTTACTGTTCATGGTTCGTCTATGTTGGAAGGTTCGTGAGATATAGTTGGCCTGAAGGTTCGTTTGGGCTGAAGGTTCGTCTGTTTAAGGGTTCGCTTGTTTCAAGGTTCGCCTGTCTATAGGTTCGCCTATCTGGAGGTTTGCTTGAGATCAAGGTTCGCTGCTCAAAGGTTCGGTTTGGTGTAGGTTCGTCTGTTTGAAAAGTTTCAGCAAGCTTGTTCTTGAAAAAGTTCGCTGCTTAAAAAATTAGAAATCATGTCTGACATGTACGCAGCTATGGCTAGTCAGAATTCCAAACTTCAGAGCATTTTGTGAGACAGAAGTGGGTAGTGCCAATAAAGTGCCAAAGTTATTGGATTTAGCTGATTATGACAACTGGAAGGGACGTTTTGAGACTCATCTAAATGGCACATATACAAATTTGTGGGAGAGAATTTTATCTCCTTATGAGAGACCCAGGGTGGTTGGTACTGATCTGTTTCAACTTTTAGAAAGATTGCATGTAGATGAGCAAAAGAAATATGACTCCGAGAAAAAGGCTTATTGGTTGTTGAGTCAAGCCATTCCAAAACAAATTCCACATCAATTCGATGAACACAAGACTACTTACAGTCTTTGGAATGCATTAAAGGCTAGAGTTGAAGGCAACACAAATCTGAAGAAGATGAAGGCAACAGATGTCAGAAAGGAGTTTGAAAACTTTAACATCATTGGAAATGAGACTCTGGATCCCTTAATCACCAGATACAGACATCTGTTAACCGAAGTAAGAAAATATGGCATTGATTATTCAGAAGATGAGAAGATTGATTGTTTAGCTGATGCCTTACCAGATAAATGGAACTCCTTGGTACTAATATTGAGGGAGAATCTACCTGGATTAAGATTGGTAGAGTTTATTTAGAAGCTTGAGGAACAAGAAATGAAAGATAAAAGGAAAGCGAGATGAGTGAATGTCACACAAGATCCTTCTTTGTATGGTGGTTCTGTTGCTACACCACCTGCATCATCTGCAAAAATTCAGACTTCTTTTGTCTCTAGTACTTCAGAACGTACTAATGTTCCTTTTGCTTCTAAAACTACAAGTACAAGTTCATCATACTCTAACAATGAGAAGAAGCCTGACACTATACCACCTCCAGTACAACTTAACACTACCAATTTGGGGAAAGTTACAGTTGAAGCTGTTAAAGATCATATGTCTATTCTTTCATGTATTGTCAGTGCATACGATGAACAGGTGGCAGGTAAAATTGGAAATGTAAATCTGACTTTTGAAGATTATGCACAAATTGATGAGGATGAAATGGAACTGATAGATACACAATGGGCACTGGCGAGTGTTATCCGCAGAATCAATCAGTATGAGAAGAAGACGGGAAAGAAATTCACATTTGACCGCAATACCAAATTTGGATTCAATCCAAAATCCACTCAGTGCTATAACTGTGGTGAACATGGTCACTTTGCAAGAGAATGCAAGAACCCAAAGAAGCAGGGAAATCTGAACCCATTTAAGCCAAAGGAAGATTATCAGAAACAGAAAGAGAAATCTGAAGAATCATCTTCTAAAGCACTTGTGAGTCAAGCTGATGAGGGCTATGACTGGGGCAAACAGTATGATGATCTGATGGGTGCATTCATGGCTTCATTGGAAGAAGACTTTGGGAAAGGAAAGGAAAAAGGTGGATGAGGTGAATGAGGTAAATAATGATCTGCTTGAGATGATTGATCGACTGAAAGAGATGAACTCTCAGCTAACTTCTGATCTGAGAGTATGCACAGAAGCAAATAAGAAATTGATTTCAAAAGAAAAGGCTTTTGATAAAAAGATAATTGATCTTAGTAAAGAAAATGAAGATTTGAAGATCAAGGTCTTACAAAAGAATCATGATGTGTCTGTGCATCTTGACTCAGTTCAGAAGTTAAAAGTGGAATTATCAGCAGCTAAAGCTAAAGCTGAGTTACACAAAGGCAAGCTTGAAAACTACCAAAATTCTGCATATGTCATCGATTACTTTGCTGCAATGCAAAGATCTTCGCATGATACTTCTGGTATTGGTTTTCATGCTGTGCCACATCCTCCCAGTTATGTATCAAGA
Organism: Mikania micrantha; assembly: GCA_009363875.1. Lineage (NCBI taxonomy): Eukaryota > Viridiplantae > Streptophyta > Magnoliopsida > Asterales > Asteraceae > Mikania > Mikania micrantha. Next base: position 41,031,932 of record CM018696.1, read on the forward strand.
CCACAACTTGAACCAGATTTGGAAGTTAATCCGATTTCATTAAAGGAGATTGTGTCTGATCATGTAACTGAGGTTGATGAAAGTGTATCATCTCATGAGAGTGAGTTTGTTGATTATGATGCTCCGATTATCGAGGACATTACTGATTCGGAATTTCCAGCTGAGATTCTGAGAATGATTGGTCATCAAGCTAAGAGTGTAGAGAAGAAGAGTCCAATATTTCATAAACCAAAGTCTGAAAGAAAATCAGCTGAGAAAACAGTGGTTAAACAAAATGTTGTTTCCAAACCAGGATTAAAAGTCAAAACTTCCTCCATTCTTAAGCCAACTGTGTTTGTTAAGTCTTCCAATACACAGAAAGGAGAGTCGAGTAATGTTTTTCAAAAACAAAAGGGTTTTTCTGAAAAGGTTGATAAGAAGTTTGTCAAGGTGGTTGACAAGGGTAATCAAATTGGGGTTGGAAACAAGGGCAAAACAAAGATTTTTCAAAAGATTAATTCCAAAACAAAAGCCACTGGATTGAAGCATAATGTTTCAACAACATCTGTTGCATCTAAGTCTTTGGGTTCATCCAAGAGTTGTGATGTTTTGAAACCAAGAGCACCTCACAAAGGAAATGCTACAGATGTGGGAGATTGGGTCATGTCATTGCTGACTGTGATTTGGATACTTGCAACAGATTTCATACTTTTACTCCACGAGAAACAAGACAGTGTTTTACTTGTGGAGGAAAAGGACACATTTCAGCAAATTGTCCAAATCACAAGATCAGAAAGAATTTTGTCAATGACAGTCGGGTGATCCAATCTAGTGGGAGTCCTAGGAAGGTAAAACCTAGTGAGGAGGAGATGAGAGTCCTCAGAAAATTTGATTCTGAGTGTGTCTGGGTTAAGGAAGAAAAGTTACAGAAAAGCAAAGTTTTAGATAACAAACAACAGGTTAAAAGATTGGTGAAAAAGATATCATTGTAACACCCCGACCGACGGCGGAATCATCGGGATGCCACGAGGGATGTGTAGATTGTTCAAAAGCTCGTGGGCATCTAAATCAAATCATCATATATCATTTAATCAACCACAATAATTACACAAAAATCATGTTCATCATGAATCAAGTATGTCAAATACACAAAAGATTTAGTTAAACTAACTAAACTCTAATCGCCAGAAATTTAGTTAATTAACTAAGTCCAAGATCCTATATGATGATGATGTCCAAAATAGAAGAGATCCTCTCTTCATTCCTACTTGTCTCCATCAGCTGAAACATGTAAGAAAATCAAGTGTCAACTACAAAAGTAGTTGGTGAGTAATCATAAGTTTTTATATTTAAAAATGTTTTAGTAAAAATGAGTTTGAAAGTTTATGCTTAAAAGGGTTTTATAAAATGCTTTGTTTAAAACGAGTATAAAACTTATGATCTTCTTGAGAAAATCCATATGAATACCTGTATGAGATAATCCAACACACATCCATCAATTCAACAACCAAACACATACACAATCACATAACCACATAACCAAATCAATCATAGTCAATCACAAATAATCATAATCAAATATAGATAATCAATCCACAAACTAATCAACCAATCTCATCAACCATATTCTCAAATAATGTTCGTGACTATACATGATTCCTTATGTATTTAACATAAGTTAGATACATGAATCATGGAGTGGTCGCTAACCACGTGACAATACATGAAGCCAAAGCAAATAACCGAAGTCAAAGGCAATGCTTCACAGATGTGGAAACCATCCACGTGACAATACACGATGTCAAAGCAATTAACCGAAGTTAAGAGCGATGATTCTCGGGATTTGTGACAATACTTGTAATCTTTGTTATTGACCTAGGTCAATAACAATGTTTACATGGATATAAAATAATAAGAGATAATCCCATAATAATGATAATTTCAAATGTGAATATCATATTGATAAACAGGTATTAACCTTGTGTTATCAAAATAATATTTATTTTGGTATACATGTTTCACCTCCGAGTTTTAAAACAAAATAGTTTAAAGAAAGGGAGGTTATGAGAACTCACCTGAAGTCCTTTGGTTCAGTGTTTTAGTTCAACGTGCGCTCGCGTAAGTAAATCAACCTACTCAACAACCTGTATTTATAATCGTGATTGTGTTTATAAGTTTAAGTATGACATTGTCATTAGATGGTTAAACTTATTTAGTTTTCAACTCTTAAGCTTTCATTAACTTGGTTAACTTGATATAGGTTAACATATTAAACTTAAGATTTTATTTTATATTATCATATAAGTATAATTCAACTTCACCAATTTTGATCATCTTATATCTATGATAATCTTTTAATTCAATATGTCAAGATTTTGTAAGCGTAAAGCTTTATCCTTAACTTATGTATATTCACTCCTAGTGTGAGCATGCATGCATATTCATCCCCCTCCATTATAATTAAAATTATAATTAAACTCTAACTTAAGTTTAATACACCTATCTTGGAATAAAGTTCAATGTTATGTTTAGGAAAACAATAACTATGTTCTCCTTATCAAATATTTCAAGCCATGTGAATCCATAACTAATTTTTTTCCATTTTTATTATAAAAGGTGGTAGCTTTAACTCCTCCCATGCATGCATGTTAATCCACATAAGTATATGTATATAAATCATGTCCTCCATTTATCTCAAACCCCTTAATGAATCAAAATTGGATTTTTTATTCCCATTGGGCAGCGAACCTTTGATCCAAGGCATGGGTTCGGCCCATTTAGTCTTAGGGTTCGTGGTTGTTATCTCGTAGGTTTGGCCGAAGAAGGAAAGGGTTCGGCATCTAAAATGGTAGGGCAGGGTTCGTCTTCTTGCATGACTTGGGTTCGTTGCCTCCTTGATGTCCAAAGGTTCGTCCATGGCCAGGGTTCAACATCCCAATAAGAAGGTTCGTGAATCCCATGGGCCATGCAGGTTCGCTACACCAGCAGGGTTCGCTAGCACATAGTTCGGCCTCTAAGATGATCAAGGGTTCGGGGCTGAAGGTTCTCAGAACAAGGGTTCGCGGTTCTAATGCTCACGAACCATTAAGTTCGTTCATCTAACAGCAGGAGGGTTCGGCCAGGAAACCTGCAAGACTAAGGTTCGTTCGATCTACAGCAGAGTTCGGCCAAGAACAAATAGGGTTCGCTGCAAGTAAGGGTTCGGCCAGCAGGGTTTTCGTGGTCACAGCTTCGGTTCCAGCAGTCCACGAACCCTGTGTAATTCATCTGTTCGTCAGCACCTTCCTTGCTACAACCTGCTGCAGATCAAAGCTATGGTTTCCTCCTCTCTATTTTAGTTCGTTTAAAGTTTATTCATGTACAAATCAACTAACAATTATGGCATCATAACCCGGTTCTAGATCCACATAAAACCGAAAATAAAAATGGATTTCTTACCTTTAATCGTGAACAAACAGCCACTTCCTTGATATCTTCGTGTTCCTCTCGATCTCACGAACGCGTAGCCGCAACGATCTCGTGAATCCGTCAAGAGACGAGCTTGGAATGTTAGAGAGAAGGTAGAGAATGTGTGTGTGTGTGTTTTTAGAGAGAAAATGGGTGTAGGTTAAATGAAGAAGAAAGAAGGCTTCTTCTTTATTATACCGCATTTTATCCCCGTGTGTTCGGTCTCGTTTTTATCGCGATAACTTAATAAATGTTCGGTTTTTTTTTTACACGTTAGCCATATTTAAACATAAAGTGTTTAAATAATAGGTTTTCGTTATTTAAATTGATTTTAAATAACCTCGGTCTCGTAAAATGTTTTGTTAAATACGTGTGAAATGTAATATCACGCTCGGTCCTTCTAACGTAACATATTTAAATAATTCATTTTTAAATAACGGGTGTTGTCTGAATTAAGTAAAATAAATTTAAATAAATTGTTTCGTAACACGCTTTCGTTTCATTATTATTAAATTATTCCAATTTAATTTAGGTTATGATTCCTAATAAATATTTTAAGATTTATTTATTAATTTAATATCATTCAATATTATTTAGTTATCTCGTCGAAACATGTTACTCGCGTACGAATTCGTAAAGATCGTCACCTTTGCGAACCCAACGCTCGTACCGTATTTCGATTCGATTTGCGATTTATGGAATATTGTTTCAGAATATTATCCTTAATAATTATATTCGTGTGAATCGTCATTCACGCGAATACATTATTAAGTTAATATTTCTGAATCAACATTCGCGTTTAAGTAATGATCGTAACCTCACTTCGCGTAATTAATTTCCATTATTTAACAACTTTAATATTATCATTTCCCAAACCAAAACCCACTAAACCCTAGTCACTGACACATCCATGATAGACCGAAATATGCATATGTATAGGGCATATGCAGAGGTAGATCGCAACCTCCCCTACACCGTCCCACCGCTATTTCGATAGACCATGACCATGTGTCCTTGACTGTGTTTAGTAACCAGACCATAACCAACTCACAGTTCCTTCCCAAACCATTCTCAAACCAATAATCCATCATCATCAGTATTACACCGCGATAAACTTTATGGGCCTGTTTAGCTGGATTACAACTAAACCTCCCGTGGTTTACGCGTATAATAAATGTGTTATAACATGCATACCAGTACAGTGATAATATAAACAATGTAAGTCGACAATTCCATAATTATTCATAATAAATAAATCTCCGATCGTAACAGTACAATCGTACGGATGTACGAACGTACGGACAACCGAAAGTACAGTGATGTTACAGTCTCCCCTAGTTAAAGGAATTTCGTCCCGAAATTCAACTTGGAGTGTCCGTAGTAAATAAATGTGGGTACTTAAGCTTCATCTGATCTTCCCGTTCCCATGTGAATTCTGGACCCCGCTTCGATTCCCAACGTACTTTGACAATTGGAATTCTACTGCGTTTGAGCTGTTTAATCTCACGATCCATTATCTCCACTGGTTTTTCAACAAAGTGCACGGTATCATCGATGCGGATGTCATCGAGTGGTACCTGAAGATCCCGATCAGCTAAGCACTTTCTTAGATTGGACACGTGAAACGTCGGATGCACATTACTAAGTTCTGGAGGAAGTTCCAATTTGTAAGCAACCTTCCCGATCCGTTCAAGGATCTTAAAAGGGCCAACATATCGTGGAGCAAGTTTCCCCTTCTTTCCGAATCGAACAACGCCCTTCCAAGGCGATACTTTGAGCAATACCATATCTCCCACTTCAAACTCCAAAGGTTTTCTTCGTTTATCCGCGTAGCTTTTCTGTCGACTGCGGGCAGCTAACAGATTGTCACGGATCTGGCGGATCTTGTCAGTCGTTTCCTGAATAATCTCGGGACCAGTGATCTGCGAATCGCCGACCTCGGTCCAACAAATAGGTGACCGACATTTCCTGCCATAAAGAGCTTCGAACGGCGCCATACCAATGCTCGCGTGATAACTGTTGTTATACGAGAACTCAACCAATGGTAGATGGCTATCCCAATTGCCACCAAAATCGATGACACAAGCTCTTAACATGTCTTCCAATGTCTGAATCGTTCGCTCCGTTTGACCATCCGTTTGAGGATGATAAGCAGTGCTAAGATCCAGTCTTGTTCCAAAAGCTTCATGAAGTGATTCCCAAAATCGTGCCGTGAAGCGAGCATCACGGTCCGATATTATGCTTAAGGGAATACCATGTCGACTCACGATCTCATCAATGTAAATACGAGCTAACTTCCGCACAGGGTAAGTCTCGCGTATCGGTAAGAAATGAGCCGACTTGGTTAATCTATCAACTATCACCCAAATACTATCTTTACCGTTTGCGGTTCGTGGGAGTTTAGTAATGAAATCCATGGAGATATTCTCCCACTTCCACATCGGTATTTCTGGTTGTAGTAACAATCCCGAAGGTCGCTGATGTTCTGCCTTGACTTTGGCACAGTTAAGGCATTTTGACACATATTCAGCAATATCCTTCTTCATTCCAGGCCACCAGTACAAGCCCCTAAGGTCTTGATACATCTTATCAGAGCCCGGATGGATTGAGTAACGAGATTTGTGAGCTTCATCCATAATCAGCATCCTCAGATCACCCCTGTTCGGTATCCACAACCGATTCAAATAATACATTAATCCATCATCTTTAGTTTCCAATAAGATTTCAGCCCCGCAAGACATCTCATTTTTCAAGTTATCCTGAGCTAATGAGAGTTGTTGGGCTGTGAGAACATCATTACAGAGGTTAGTGTGCACTCGGACACTATGGATCTGAACTTGACTTTTGCGACTAAGCGCATCTGCTACTACATTCGCTTTACCAGGATGGTATCGAATTTCACAGTCGTAATCATTCAACAGTTCAACACATCTCCGTTGTCTCATATTGAGCTCTTTCTGATTTAGAATATGTTGCAAACTTTTATGATCAGTAAAGACTACACACTTGGTGCCATAAAGATAATGTCTCCATATCTTCAAAGCAAACACGACTGCACCAAGTTCCAAGTCGTGCGTAGTGTAGTTCTTCTCATGAATCTTCAATTGTCTTGATGCATAAGCCACAACCTTTCCCCGTTGCATGAGAACACAACCGAGACCTAAGTTGGATGCATCACAATAGACTACAAAATCATCATTTCCATCAGGCAGTGTCAAGACAGGAGCATCACAAAGTTTCTGCTTCAGAGTCTGAAATGCCTCTTCTTGCTTTGGTCCCCACTCATATGGCCTATTTTTCTGAGTCAAAGCAGTGAGAGGGACAGCAATCCTGGAGAAGTTCGATATGAACCGCCGATAATAACCGGCAAGTCCAAGAAACGATCGAATCTCCGTCGGTGTCTTCGGTGTACTCCAATTCTTCACAGCATCAATCTTTGCAGGATCTACGTGTACACCATACTCGTTGACTATGTGCCCCAAGAATTGAACTTCCTTAAGCCAGAATTCACATTTAGAGAATTTGGCATACAGTCGCTCCTCTCTTAGGATCTCCAAGACCAACTTAAGGTGTTTCTCGTGTTCTTCCTTAGTCTTTGAGTAAATCAAAATATCATCAATGAATACAATCACAAATTTATCCAAGTATGGCCTGCAAACACGGTTCATGAGATCCATGAAAACCGCAGGTGCATTGGTAAGACCGAAAGGCATTACCAGAAATTCATAGTGGCCATATCTTGTTCTAAAAGCTGTCTTGGGAATATCATCATCATGTACGCGAAGCTGATGATACCCAGACCTAAGATCGATTTTTGAAAACCATGCCGAGCCTTGAAGCTGATCGAAGAGATCATCGATACGCGGCAGTGGATATCGATTCTTGATTGTAAGTTTGTTCAATTCGCGGTAATCGATGCACATTCGGAATGACCCGTCCTTCTTCTTGACAAACAGGACCGGTGCACCCCATGGCGAATGGCTCGGGCGAATAAACCCTTTATCGGTAAGTTCTTGCAGCTGACTCGCCAATTCTTGCAACTCCGAAGGCGCAAGTCTATAAGGAGCTTTGGCGACTGGGTTCGCACCAGGAACTAAGTCAATTCGGAACTCAACTTGACATTCTGGTGGAAGACCCGACAAATCATCTGGAAATACTTCTGGAAAATCTAGTATCACTGGAACATCTTCAATTCTCTTTCCTTTCTCTTTCTTCTCCACAATGTGAGCTAAAAAGGCTATACATTTCTTTCTAAGGTACTTATGTGCTTTAGTACAAGACATTAGCTTAAGACCTTTACTAGCAGTTTCTCCAAATATTCTCAAAGTTTCACCCGAAAGTAAGGGAATACGAATATATTTCTCATGACAAACAATCTCCGCTCTGTGGGTGGCTAACCAATCCATGCCTATGATAACATCGAAGCTACCAAGATGCATAGGTATGAGATCAATTGGGAAAACGTGATCTTTTAAGTTCACAGTACATCCAATGATAATAGTGTCAATATCAATAGTGTTTCCGTCAGCCACTTCCACGTTAAACGGTTTATCTAAATATGTACGTGTTCTACCAAGCAAGCATTCGAAATCATATGAAACAAAACTCCTATCAGCACCAGAATCAAATAAGACAGATGCATAAGAGTTGTTGATCAGAAATGTACCGTTGACCACATCCTGGTTGGCTTGAGCAGCTGGAGCATTCAGTTGAAAAGCCCGGCCTCTTGCCACCCTCTGATTATTTCCAGTCAACTTTGGGCACTGATTTCTGAAGTGACCCACTTCACCACATTCATAACAGGCTCTTGCCTGTGCTTGAGGTACCTGGCGAATGGGTACAGCCGGAATAGGTTGAGTTTGAGGAGCTGGTAGTGCAAGCGGTGCTTGTTGCATCCTTTGTGCTTGCGGTGCACTCCGACAAACGTTTGCATAGTGCCCGAACTTGCCACAGTTGTTGCAAACGCGACACGGCAAGTTAGGGGCATGATCATATCTGCAAGTGTTACATTGGGGAGTGTTCCCAGTGTAACTTCTTGCAGCAGAATTGTTTGATGATTGCTGCGCAAACTTCGCAGCAGGTACAGTTACCATGAAATTCCTATTCTTTCTCTTCTTGTTGCTGCTTTTGGACGAGCTAGCAGCTTCAGACTTGACTTCAGTTTTGACTTCCTTTGCAGCAGTCTTGGTGTCAGTCTTCTTATATCCCTTTCGAGTAAGAGTTCCATTCTTCACGTGATTGTCAGTAAGAGTTGCAGATAACCGGATTGCAGCCTCAAGTATCTTGGGATTGCTCCCATAGACTGTATCCTGAATCTGCACCGGCAGCCCGCCGATATACTTCTCAATCGCCCTTTCCAAGGGTGTCACCAAGTGAGGTACCAGCAAGCTATACTCATGAAACTGAGTATTGTAGATGACATTCTCTCCGCTATCCTGCTTGAGTTCCCAGAACTCAGTCTCCAGTTTCCTCATCTCGCTTCTAGGACAGAATTCAGTGGTCATCAGAGTCTTGACCTCTGTCCATGTCAGTGCTAAGGCAGCATCCACTCCCCTAGTTCGTTTTTCCCCATTCCACCAAGTCAGTGCTCTCTTTTGGAAAACACTGGTGGCATAGCGAACTTTCAGATTCTCAGGGCATTCGCTGTTGATGAAGGTGTTCTCCATACTCTCAAACCACTGCAGCAGACCAGTGGCTGATTCAGCACCCGTAAATTTCAGAGGATTACAGGAATTGAAGTGTTTGAATGTGCAAGTTGTCTGATTTGCACCACCTCGATTCTGGTTGATGTTTTGGTTGGCCTGAGTCAACTGATTCACCAACCCAGTGATGAGGTTAGCTAACTCTTGCATGCCAGGGTTGGCATTACCGTTAGCATCCTCAGCGTTCGTATCATCTCCGTTGTGACGGCGAGGCGGCATGTTTCTGAAGGAAATAGAAACATGTTACTACCGTTTACAACGTAAGCTATACAAACAATGGTTAAATGAGTTCATTTAAGCAGTTAGGATTTAATATAGGAACTATATTTATCTCCTATCTGTCATTAAACTCAAAATGTGTATAATTTCCTATTATTATTCTAAGTGTCCTAGTTGGTCATAACTAGTGTTAACTAACTATTTCCTAGGTCCTATACATTCCTCACTCTATACTAACACTGACAACCTCCCAATGCAATGCAACAAGCTTATATATAGGGCATATGCAGAGGTAGATCGCAATCTCCCCTACACCGTCCCACCACCGTTCCATTGCACCACGATTATGCCCTTGCTAGTGTGTAGAGTGTGTCATGCAGTTCACCATAAATCTCACCTCACAAACCTTATCCTTAGTAGGATAATTTTGAGTGAAGTGATCTCTAGTTCCCTTGGACTTTTAGGTTTCCCTAATGTCTAAGTTCACCTGACATGTAGGCTTGCCTATTTCTAAGCTCACCTAATGTCTAAGTTCACCTGACATTAAGTTCCCCTAATTGTCTAAGTTCACTAAAATCCATATCAATCCCAATGTCAATAATCGTCATTAAGGGTCCATATCATCACAAAGTGCTCGTATTGTCACTAAGTGTTCATATCCTCCCTATAGTTTATTCTTATCAAGTGTCCATACCATCACTAAGTGTTAGTATCATCGCTATGCGTTTATATTATCATCAAGTGTCCATATTATCACCCAAGTCCATATTCCATCACTAATCGTTCATCTCATTCGTTAATCCTATGCACCCTACGTGTCCAATCCGTATGTTTTTATAAGGGAATTTATAAGTATTTATCAAGTGTGATCATTCAAGAGTCAATCCCAGTCAATCCATCAAACATATCATCAACAGTCCACAATCATATCCTCTCAAACCCTCCTAGTAAGGTCCTAATAATATCCTAAGTTCCTGACACTGACAGACCCCCGGTATACTTCAAATGATATATGTATAGGGCATATGCAAGAGTAGGTCGCAACCTCCCTTACACCGTCCCACCACCTTTGTAGTATACCACGAGTGTGTCCTTGTCTGGTGATCACAAGATCTAACAGGTAATTCCTAAAGCAAATAAATTTCTAAATAGTTAAGTTCCTGAGCAGATAAGTGTCCCAAACGGGTAGTTCCCTTATTCCTCAATACTGACATCCACCCGATGTACTGTAAATGGTATATGTATAGGGCATATGATAAGGGTAGGTCGCAACCTCCCAAACCACCGTCCCACCACCTTTACAATACACCACGAGTATGTCCTTATCGAGTCATTAGGGCACATGTAAGCAAGAAATTAGTAGCAGCATATATATTCAAATGTATAACAGGAGTTCAGTTAACATGCAATAAACACATAAGCATGAAATCCTGAATATACTAACTAATGTATGAAATTAATTCATACTAGGGTATCCTACGGTTATAGACTAGGTCAACCATTTCTAGTAACCTAATTCCCTATAACCCAGGCTCTGATACCAATCTGTAACACCCCGACCGACGGCGGAATCATCGGGATGCCACGAGGGATGTGTAGATTGTTCAAAAGCTCGTGGGCATCTAAATCAAATCATCATATATCATTTAATCAACCACAATAATTACACAAAAATCATGTTCATCATGAATCAAGTATGTCAAATACACAAAAGATTTAGTTAAACTAACTAAACTCTAATCGCCAGAAATTTAGTTAATTAACTAAGTCCAAGATCCTATATGATGATGATGTCCAAAATAGAAGAGATCCTCTCTTCATTCCTACTTGTCTCCATCACCTGAAACATGTAAGAAAATCAAGTGTCAACTACAAAAGTAGTTGGTGAGTAATCATAAGTTTTTATATTTAAAAATGTTTTAGTAAAAATGAGTTTGAAAGTTTATGCTTAAAAGGGTTTTATAAAATGCTTTGTTTAAAACGAGTATAAAACTTATGATCTTCTTGAGAAAATCTATATGAATACCTGTATGAGATAATCCAACACACATCCATCAATTCAACAACCAAACACATACACAATCACATAACCACATAACCAAATCAATCATAGTCAATCACAAATAATCATAATCAAATATAGATAATCAATCCACAAACTAATCAACCAATCTCATCAACCATATTCTCAAATAATGTTCGTGACTATACATGATTCCTTATGTATTTAACATAAGTTAGATACATGAATCATGGAGTGGTCGCTAACCACGTGACAATACATGAAGCCAAAGCAAATAACCGAAGTCAAAGGCAATGCTTCACAGATGTGGAAACCATCCACGTGACAATACACGATGTCAAAGCAATTAACCGAAGTTAAGAGCGATGATTCTCGGGATTTGTGACAATACTTGTAATCTTTGTTATTGACCTAGGTCAATAACAATGTTTACATGGATATAAAATAATAAGAGATAATCCCATAATAATGATAATTTCAAATGTGAATATCATATTGATAAACAGGTATTAACCTTGTGTTATCAAAATAATATTTATTTTGGTATACATGTTTCACCTCCGAGTTTTAAAACAAAATAGTTTAAAGAAAGGGAGGTTATGAGAACTCACCTGAAGTCCTTTGGTTCAGTGTTTTAGTTCAACGTGCGCTCGCGTAAGTAAATCAACCTACTCAACAACCTGTATTTATAATCGTGATTGTGTTTATAAGTTTAAGTATGACATTGTCATTAGATGGTTAAACTTATTTAGTTTTCAACTCTTAAGCTTTCATTAACTTGGTTAACTTGATCTAGGTTAACATATTAAACTTAAGATTTTATTTTATATTATCATATAAGTATAATTCAACTTCACCAATTTTGATCATCTTATATCTATGATAATCTTTTAATTCAATATGTCAAGATTTTGTAAGCGTAAAGCTTTATCCTTAACTTATGTATATTCACTCCTAGTGTGAGCATGCATGCATATTCATCCCCCTCCATTATAATTAAAATTCTAATTAAACTCTAACTTAAGTTTAATACACCTATCTTGGAATAAAGTTCAATGTTATGTTTAGGAAAACAATAACTATGTTCTCCTTATCAAATATTTCAAGCCATGTGAATCCATAACTAATTTTTTTCCATTTTTATTATAAAAGGTGGTAGCTTTAACTCCTCCCATGCATGCATGTTAATCCACATAAGTATATGTATATAAATCATGTCCTCCATTTATCTCAAACCCCTTAATGAATCAAAATTGGATTTTTTATTCCCATTGGGCAGCGAACCTTTGATCCAAGGCATGGGTTCGGCCCATTTAGTCTTAGGGTTCGTGGTTGTTATCTCGTAGGTTTGGCCGAAGAAGGAAAGGGTTCGGCATCTAAAATGGTAGGGCAGGGTTCGTCTTCTTGCATGACTTGGGTTCGTTGCCTCCTTGATGTCCAAAGGTTCGTCCATGGCCAGGGTTCAACATCCCAATAAGAAGGTTCGTGAATCCCATGGGCCATGCAGGTTCGCTACACCAGCAGGGTTCGCTAGCACATAGTTCGGCCTCTAAGATGATCAAGGGTTCGGGGCTGAAGGTTCTCAGAACAAGGGTTCGCGGTTCTAATGCTCACGAACCATTAAGTTCGTTCATCTAACAGCAGGAGGGTTCGGCCAGGAAACCTGCAAGACTAAGGTTCGTTCGATCTACAGCAGAGTTCGGCCAAGAACAAATAGGGTTCGCTGCAAGTAAGGGTTCGGCCAGCAGGGTTTTCGTGGTCACAGCTTCGGTTCCAGCAGTCCACGAACCCTGTGTAATTCATCTGTTCGTCAGCACCTTCCTTGCTACAACCTGCTGCAGATCAAAGCTATGGTTTCCTCCTCTCTATTTTAGTTCGTTTAAAGTTTATTCATGTACAAATCAACTAACAATTATGGCATCATAACCCGGTTCTAGATCCACATAAAACCGAAAATAAAAATGGATTTCTTACCTTTAATCGTGAACAAACAGCCACTTCCTTGATATCTTCGTGTTCCTCTCGATCTCACGAACGCGTAGCCGCAACGATCTCGTGAATCCGTCAAGAGACGAGCTTGGAATGTTAGAGAGAAGGTAGAGAATGTGTGTGTGTGTGTTTTTAGAGAGAAAATGGGTGTAGGTTAAATGAAGAAGAAAGAAGGCTTCTTCTTTATTATACCGCATTTTATCCCCGTGTGTTCGGTCTCGTTTTTATCGCGATAACTTAATAAATGTTCGGTTTTTTTTTTACACGTTAGCCATATTTAAACATAAAGTGTTTAAATAATAGGTTTTCGTTATTTAAATTGATTTTAAATAACCTCGGTCTCGTAAAATGTTTTGTTAAATACGTGTGAAATGTAATATCACGCTCGGTCCTTCTAACGTAACATATTTAAATAATTCATTTTTAAATAACGGGTGTTGTCTGAATTAAGTAAAATAAATTTAAATAAATTGTTTCGTAACACGCTTTCGTTTCATTATTATTAAATTATTCCAATTTAATTTAGGTTATGATTCCTAATAAATATTTTAAGATTTATTTATTAATTTAATATCATTCAATATTATTTAGTTATCTCGTCGAAACATGTTACTCGCGTACGAATTCGTAAAGATCGTCACCTTTGCGAACCCAACGCTCGTACCGTATTTCGATTCGATTTGCGATTTATGGAATATTGTTTCAGAATATTATCCTTAATAATTATATTCGTGTGAATCGTCATTCACGCGAATACATTATTAAGTTAATATTTCTGAATCAACATTCGCGTTTAAGTAATGATCGTAACCTCACTTCGCGTAATTAATTTCCATTATTTAACAACTTTAATATTATCATTTCTCAAACCAAAACCCACTAAACCCTAGTCACTGACACATCCATGATAGACCGAAATATGCATATGTATAGGGCATATGCAGAGGTAGATCGCAACCTCCCCTACACCGTCCCACCGCTATTTCGATAGACCATGACCATGTGTCCTTGACTGTGTTTAGTAACCAGACCATAACCAACTCACAGTTCCTTCCCAAACCATTCTCAAACCAATAATCCATCATCATCAGTATTACACCGCGATAAACTTTATGGGCCTGTTTAGCTGGATTACAACTAAACCTCCCGTGGTTTACGCGTATAATAAATGTGTTATAACATGCATACCAGTACAGTGATAATATAAACAATGTAAGTCGACAATTCCATAATTATTCATAATAAATAAATCTCCGATCGTAACAGTACAATCGTACGGATGTACGAACGTACGGACAACCGAAAGTACAGTGATGTTACAATCATCATCTGATGATGAGTTTTATGACAATTTTTCTTCTAAACAATTTTCAAAACAAAATGGTAATTCTAATTCTTTTTGGAAATTCAGACACAGGTCAGATGATAAATTTTTTGTGAGAAACAATGAATACTTAGAAGATGGGTCTTCAAGTAGTTCATCAAAATCGAATGGCAGGAGGCTATTCAGGGAGACTCAACGCCGGAATGGCGGGAGTCATCCCTTTTGGTACTGATCAAAATTTTAATTTATTGTGCAGGTGGCATTCATGGGCCATATCAACAGTCGCTGGATTGTTGATAGTGGATGCTCACGGCACATGACAGGAGAGTTAGGATTGTTGAAAGAATTCAGGGAAATTGAAAATCTAGAGCAGAATAACCTCCAACAACCTCTCTTTCTTCTAACTCCTGATCAACTTGAATCTCAAATATCTTCCTCTGCATGTCTATGTTAGAATGCATTTTAAATAAATCAAGAAAAGTAGGCAAGGAGTAATCAATAACAGTCTTTGGATTCTCTATTTCATCTAAATCTTCAAATTCAACATCAGTACAATCCTTGACTCTATCAGAAGATACAGAACTAACTGGAACCGCATCAGTCAAAATCTTTGATGGAGAATAAATCACTATAGCACCAGTCACTGAGTTTAACTCACCAGAACCACCACTCACACCTCCAGCACCATCACCATCCTCCTCATCATCACCACCATAAGTGTTCATATATGGATGTTCATCAACATCAGAATCTCCATAATCTACCTTCTCTTCATCTTCCTCCTCTTCATCTACTTTCTCTTCTTCTACCTTCTCTTCTTCATCTTTCACCTTCTCTTCATCCTCTTCATCAACATCTACTACCACCTTCTCCACACCTGATCCTGAAGCTTTAGTCTCAGAAATCTTAGCTTCCAAATCTTTCATATTGAATCTCAAATCAGTATTCTCATTCTTGAGTTCAACTATATCTTCTGATTGTAGCTTGATAAAGAACTCCAACTCAGAAATGTTTTTTTCATCTTCATCTTCACAAGAAGTTCTTCTTCTCTCCATTTAACCATTAGAGCCATCTGAGTCTTTAACTCATCCAATTCATTTGTAGTAGAAGAAGAAGGTTGATCAGCAGTAGATTTATCTTTCTCCTTCTTGAAACTTTCAAGCTCTTTTGACAACATAGATAATCTTCTCTTAAGATCAATATCATCATAGTTAACAGTGAAGTTAATATCTCCCAAATCATCCAAACTTGAAAACAAATCATCTTTAGCTGTAGAATCTTGATGAAAGGACGTCTCTGGCAAAGAAGTGGTAACTGTAGTAGAATCTACAAAAGATGGCATGAATGTAGCTACATTTACAAACTCAGTAGTTTGTAAAATAGAAGCAGGTATAGACACAGAAACAGTAGAAATAGGCTCAGAAACTGTAGAAGTAGACATAGGAAGAGACACTGAAGGAGAAGAAGCTGGAACAGTAGAAGTCATAACAAATGAAGACACAACGGTCTTAGTAGTCTTGGGCTTCTTCTTCTCATAAGGCCCTCCTTTGGCCATTCTTTTCTTTCTTTTGGTCTTTGAAGACCCAGCCTCTTCAACCACAAAACTAGGATCAACATTCTCTTCTCTAGCTTCCTCAGCTAACTTAGCAAATATCTTTTTTAATCTTCTTACCATTTGGTTCCCTACTTGAACCATCTCATATTCAGACTCAGTATCTGGTGAATCTTCACCATCATCATCAGCACCTTCAGTCTAAATATCTGGCATCTCAACATCAACAAGTTCCTGTGAACTCGGTTCCTGTGATGATTGAGTCTGTGGTTGAGCACGGGAAGATTGACCAGTAGACTTCCTGGCTTGTTGTCTTGGAGGAGGTGGAGGTTGCTGTGGTTGATCATTATCATTAAGCTCTTCAGCATCTGAACCAGAGTTAGCATGCCTCCAAGCAGCATCATCAGGAGCAATATAGTTTGCCCTGGCACAGTGACCTATCATGTCTTTCTCCAAAATCGCATCACGACTCCGTTGATACACCCTGACCTGACCCAAACTGGAATCAATCATGTGTTTCAACTTAAGTAAATCAGTAGCTTCCCTAGGTAACAACCCCTCAGGCAACCTCTCATCGATCAACATCTGTACGAATCTAGGATACATATAAAATCTATCCTTAGCCTTCGTGATTTTGTCAGACATATACCGAAAGATCATCCCAGAAAAATTGAACGGTTTGTTCAATATAAGAGCTACCATAGCCGATCGCATCAGATCTCGCAACTCATCGAACGTGCCTTTCCTCATGCTCAGGCAATGTAGCAACACGTGTGCTAAAAACATGTATTGAAGTGGAAGCTTGCCCTTCTTCACCGAGATGGAGTTGTAAGCTCCAAAATATCTGATGCGCATGAAGCATCCTTTAATGCACTTCTCTGGTATAAGAGTTATACCAGCAGGCTCACCCCCGAACTGTAGTACTCTACGAATATCAGCCTCAGATATACGAAGTGCTTGCCCTAGCACATTCGCATCAGTAACATACTCCTCATCCACTGAAATAACTCTAGCCGACTCCCAGAAGCTCTGAATATGCGATCGATAGATCTGACAAGAGTTGGAGATGGCATAGTAAATCCTTGATCGACGAAGAAACTAGATCATATGACGAAAATCTTGGCCATTCCGCGTTGTAGGATCCAGATAGGCAGAAACATTATGTTTGTCACCAAAAGTTAAGTTCGCCATATCTATAATCAGAAATAAAACACAATTAGAAACAAAAATTAACAAAATTAAAAAAATCAAAAAAATTTCTAAGTATAGACCAGCAAACCTATCCCATGAGACGAACCTAATGCTAGGCGAACCTAAGTTAGACGAACTTGTTGTCTAGACAAACCTATTTGAACGAACCTTCTGTTGAACGAACCTTATAATGAACGAACCTTCTGATGAACGAACCATCTGATGAACGAACCTCAGAATGAGCGAACCTTAGAATGAACGAACCTTCAAACAAACGAACCTGTTGGTCAAATGAACCTTGACCAAAAGGTTCGGTTCATTTGAAATACATAGGTTCGCCACGAACCTATCAGATTCAGACGAACCTTCAAGGTTCGGCGAACCTTAGTATTTCATCCAGCGAACCTTTTTCATTTTCAAATCAAAAATTCAAATCTTCAAATTAGAAGATAAAACTTTACACCCAGATTCGAAACACAACGATGAACAATTTTTACAAAGATGGTTTGTCCAGAACTTAGAATTTAACCGGTTTTAATTCAAATTAACAGTTCCGATCTAAAAATCCTAAAACCTCTCAGATCTCTCAATCTAGCCGGTGAAATTCAATGAAATCTACCTAGAAATGATCAGCAAGTGATTACGAATATTAAGAAATCAATGAAAAGTTCTGAAATGTCCGAAATCGAAAATCGAAAAATTTGAGCTTGCAGGTTCGTCAGTCGTGTAATCAGATGAAAGTGACGAACCATTATCACAAACCTTATATTTATACTCAAGAACCTTTTCAGAGGATCCTTTCCAACGAACCTTTTCTGCGAACCTTTGCAACGAACCATTTCAGACGAACCTTTCCTGCGAACCATTTCAAACGAACCTTTCCTGCGAACCATTTCAAACGAACCTAGCAATCGAACCTAGTCAGCGAACCTAGCTAACAAACCTAGCCATCGAACCTAAACAGCGAACCTAGCTAGCGAACCTAGCCAGCGAACCTTCTCACAAACCAGGCGAACCTTTTAAAAATTTGAATTTTTATTTAAAATTTCAAAACAAATTCATGTTTAATTGTTTCAAGTCAAAGAAATAACCAAAAATTATTGATTTAACATCAGATAAAAATAAAAATCTTTTTGTAATTTTTCAAATTTTTTAGAAACAATTAAACAACAAATTTAACTAATCTAACTATAATAAAAAAACAAATCTTTTTGTTTGAGAAAAGATTCAGACATGAGATCATATTGTTTTACAATTATCAGAATATCTGTATGAATTAAAGAATGAATTTATTAGCAAATTACAAGTCCAAGATGATTGTCAGTATACTTATCCTTTTAAGTTTAGTTAGTTAAAATATCAGCTTAAACACTTTATAATAATCCATTTATTTGAACACATCCCCGATTTGTGAATAACTAATCAAACATAAATGTTCTTGAAACTGATTACTTCAATTTTAACTAGCCTGATCATGCAAAAATAAAGCAGAATTTCTTTTTGAAAATAACAAAATAGAAAACAATTTGAATTTGTTCAAAATCTTGGAATCAAGGTTGATACTTACGTATGCTCAAATGATCCAGAAAATGAACTAAACAATAATTTAAGATTAAGCTTTTAACAGTCAGTTCGATATTTTCATATATGCAGAGATTGTCCAAATCTTAATCAGAACCAAGAAAACAAATTTGAATCGTTTAAAGCTATAACAATCAGGTTGATACGTAAGTATACGAAAAGAACGTTCCAGCTTTAAACCAAAATAAAAGAAAAACAAAACTAGAATTTCTTTTGAAAATTAAACACATAATCAAACTAGTAATTTGACTTTATGTTCAAAAAACACTTTGTCAGAAAAATTACCACTCTTTCAGGACAAAACTAAGTACTGCATTCTAAGCATTTGTTTCTTATAAAGTATAATCAAACATTTGTTTAAACTTATATTAACTAAGTTATAAACCTACTAACACATCATACTTAGTACTTGTAAATACTATTTATGTTCAAATTTTTAATGATACAGATATATCACTAATTGCAAACAATGTGCTATCATTTCTCACATAGTCGAATCAATTTCTCAGATTTTTAATTTTTTAATGTTTTTGATTTTTCAAATGTTTTTGTATTTTTCGAAATTTTCTCCCCCTAAAAACTAAAACACAAAAGAAAAAATTAAAATATCTGATGTTAATTCAATAAAAAATGATTACGAAGGAAGTTGATTCTTGATTACCTCACCCATGACCCGAATTCCATTTAATTTGAGTAAATAGTCAAAACGGTTTTTGTCAAAGGCCTTGGTGAGAAGGTCTGCCCTTTGCTTGTTGGTGTGTATCTTCACCACATCAATCAGTTTCTTTTCATAGCAATCGCGTATGAAATGAAACCGAATATCGATGTGTTTGGAACGTGAATGATACACCGGATTCTTTGTAATAGCAATGGCAGCCTCATTGTCAACATGAATCGGGGTGGTCAAAAAATTTAGACCGTAGTCTCTCATCTGTTGTTGTATCCACAAAACTTGGGAACAACAACTGGCAGCCGCTACATATTCAGCTTCACATGTACATGTAGCAACAGATGCTTGCTTCTTGCACTGCCAAGAGACTAACTTCTCCCCCAAAAACTGAGCACCTCCAGTTGTAGATTTGGCATCAGTCTTACATCCTCCATAGTCAAAATCACTATAAGCATGGAAGGAAAAGTTATCATCCTTAGGATACCACAGACCGGTGTCTGGTGTACCCTTCAGATAACGAAGAATCCTCTTGACTGCTATCAGATGAGAAACTTTAGGCTTAGATTGATAGTGAGCACAGATACTTGTAGCGAATACAATATCCAGTCGTGAGGCAGTCAAATACGTCAAACTCCCTATCATTCCACGATATAACGTAGCATCGATTAGCTCCCCCTTAATATCAGGCTCAATCCCGTGATTGGGCTGAATGGGCGTGGAAATGGGTTTACAATCAAGCATGCTAAAACGTTTTAGCACATCTTGAATGTATTTTGTCTGATGAATGAAGATTCCATCATCAGTCTGATCAATTTGTAAACCCAAAAGGAACTTGATGTCTGACATGGCACTCATCTCGAACTTCTAAATCATAACCTCTTTAAATTCCAAACACAACTGTTCATCAGTAGACCCAAAGATGATGTCATATACAGAGATCTGAACAAGGAGAATTCCTTGCCCTTTTCCCGATAAAACAGTGTCTTGTCAATCTGACCCCTATTGAACCCGTGTTCAATAAGACGAGTCGAGAGTGTCTCATACCAAGCTCGAGGAGCTTGATGTAGACTAACAGTGCTTTGTCAAGGAGGTATACCTGATCCCGGTGGATAGGATCCTCAAAACCCGGTGACTGACAAACGTACACTGTCTCCTTGAATGACCCATAGAGGAACGCAGACTTAACATCCAACTGAAACACCTTATACTTCTTGTGGGCAGCAAAAGCCAGAAAGAGTCGTATTGCTTCTAGCCGCGCCACTGGTGCAAATACTTTGTCATAATCAATCCCTTCAATTTGTTTGAATCCTTGAACAACTAAATGTGCTTTGTTCCGAATAATCACGCCTCTGTCATCTCTCTTGCACCGTAACACCTATCTGGTGCCTATCTTATTCTCTCCCTTAGGCAAATCCACTAAATGCCATACTCCCAGTTTCTGAAACTGATTCAGCTCTTCCTTGGCCTCCACCCAGGCAGGCTCACGCAGTGCCTCAGTTACAGATTTTGGCTCAATCTGAGAAATAAATGCAGAATGCATCCATAACTCTTGAGTTCCATGAGTTCTCTCCAACTCAGCATACAAACTATCTGCGTTTGCAACTTGATTTCTTGTCTGTACTCCAACATACGGATTTCCAATGATCTGCTCCACAGGATGATTCACATGGACTCTAGTCACTGGCACTTGCGGGAATCCAACATCATGATCAAGATTTGTGATATTCTGATCTACATCTTGATCTTGAGAAACTGCATCTTCAAAAATATCCTGATCATCCTCTGATGACCAATCATCATTCATTACTTCTAAAGTGCCTTCCTCTGTTGGATGATTACCTTCAGCTTGATGAGAAACACCTTGATCATCAGCATTCTGCAAATCATATAACATCTGCAAGGATATTTCATCATCAGTAACATTAGGAGACAAGTTAAAAGACTCAAAAAGCTTATCATAGTCGAAAAGCCAATTTGGTCCTTTGCCTTTAGGTATAGGTGTATGTCTTTGAACATCCACATTATACCATAGTTCCACAACACCCATGCGTTTGTTAAACACACGTTTGTTGGGTAGGCTGTACCCAAGAAAGAAACCTTCTTCAACCATAGAGTTGAATTTAGCATCTTTCTTAAGCATGGTACATGGAGCCCCGAAAGGTTCTAAGTGTTCCAAATTTGGTTTTTGATTTTGAAGTAGTTCATGACAAGTCTTGTTATGTCTTTTCACAATTAGCACTCGATTAAGAGTAAAACAGGCGGTCGCTACGGCTTCACTCCAGAAAGTAATGGGGAGCTTCGAATCAGCAAGCATAGTTCTAGCAGACTCAATCAATGTCCGGTTCTTTCTCTCAGCAACACCGTTCATTTGTGGTTCATACGGTGCACTAAATTGCTGTTGTATGCCCTTTGAATTACAAAATTCTTCCATGTTTTGATTCTTGAACTCTGTCTCATTGTCTGTTCGAACACGCCTTACTCTCAATTTGTACAATGTCTCCAACTTGTTCACCAATAAAACAAAATTTTCATAAGTCTTAGATTTAAACTTTAAGAACATTACCCATGAAAATCTCGAAAAATCATCGGTCACCACAAAACAGTATGATTCACCACCGATACTCTTCACATTAATCGGTCCAAACAAATCCATGTGAAGGAGTTCGAGTGGTTTGTCAATAGAAAACACTGTCTTTGTTTTATGGGACCTCCTTTTCTGTTTACCCTTCTTGCAAGACACACACACATCAGGGAGTTTAAAGTATTTCACTGGTACTCCTTCAACCAAGTGATTATGTACTAAATGATTCATCTTCCTGATATGTATGTGACCCATTCTTCTGTGCCAAGACCGAGTATCCTGATCTGTGGCCTTTGACACCAGACACGTTTCCACCTCTTTTATAGTCTCCGCCTTAGCCATGTCCAAAACATATAAATCCTTACTCCTGTCAGCAGTCATCAGTATCCATTCTTCAGGAATCTGAATTCCTTGTTGAAGCACATAACACTTTTCATCATCAAACAACACCTTATACCCTTTGTCACATATCTGAGACACACTCAAAAGATTGTTAGTTAACTCCTTGTAGTAATTCACGTTGTCAAAGGAAACTTTACCATTAGTCAAACTACCACTCCCGGTAATCTAACCACCTTTGTCACCTGCAAAATTAACATAACATCCTTTCATTTCTCTGAATTCTTTCAACAATCCTAACTCTCCTGTCATGCACCGTGAGCATCCACTATCAACAATCCAGCGATTGTTGATATGGCCCATGAATGCCACTTGCACAATAAATTAAAACAAAATTTTGATCAGTACCAAAAGGGATGACTCCCCCCATTCTGGTGTTGAGTCTCCCTGAACAGCCTCCTGCCATTCAATTTAGATGAACTACTTGAAGATCCATCTTCCAAGTATTCATCCTTTCTCACAAAAATTTTTTCATCTGACCTGTGTCTGAATTTTCCAAAAGAATTATAATTTCCACTTTGTTTTGAAAATTGTTTAGAGGAAAAGTTGTCATAAAATTCATCATCAGATGATGATGTCTTTTTCAAAACCCTTTTAACCTGTTGTTTGTTATTAAAAACTTTTCTTTTCTGAAACTTTTCTTCCTTGACCCAGACACAATCAGAATCAAATTTCCTGAGTATCCTCATCTCTTCCTCACTAGGCTTTACCCTCATAGGACTTCCACTAGAATGGATCACATGACTGTCATTAACAGAATTCTTTCTGATCTTGTGATTTGGACAATTTGCTGAAATATGTCCTTTTCCTCCACAGGTAAAACACTGTCGTGTTTCACGTGGAATGAAAGTATGAAATCTGTTGCAATTTTCCAAATCACAGTCAGCAATGACATGACCCATTTTCTCACATCTGTACCATTTCCTTGATGATGCACTCTTTGGTTTTGATTCATCACACCTCTTAGATGAACCCAAAGATTTGAAAGCTACAGAAGGAGATGAAATTTTATTTTTAAAACCAGTGGTTTTTGTCTTGGAATTATTCTGTTGAATTTGATAAATCTTTGATTTTCCCTTGTTTCCAGCCCCACTTTGATTACCCTTGTCAACCACTTTGACAAACTTCTTATCCCCTTTTTCAGAAATACCTTTTTGTTTGTGAAAAGTATTACTCGACTCTCCTTTCTGTGTAGTCGAAGACTTAACAAACACAATTGGCTTAATAGTGTTGACTTTTAAATCTGGTTTGGAAATAAACTTTTGTTTAACCACTGTTTTTCCAGCTGATTTTACTTCAGACTTTGATTTCTGAAATATTGGACTCTTCTTCTCAACTGTGTTAATTCGTTGATGACCAATCATTCTCAGAATATCAGCTGGGTATTCTGAATCAGTAATGTCCTCTATAATAGGAGCATCAAAGTCAACAGATTCTTTGCCCTCAGACAAGACACATTCATCATCCTCAGTTACTTGGTCAGACACATCCTCCTTTAAGGAAACCGGATGAACTTCCAAAGCTGAATTAATTTCAGGTCTTGGAACATAACATGGAGGATGTGGCACAGCATGAAAACCTATTCCAGAATTATCATGCGAAGATCTTTGCATAGCGGCAAAGAAATCGATGACATATGTAGAATTCTGGTAGTTTTCAAGCTTGCCTTTGTGCAATTCAGCCTCAGCCTTTGCTGCAGATAATTCTACTTTCAACTTCTGAACTGAATCTAGATGCACAGAAACGGGATGATTATTCTGTAAAACCTTGATTTTCAAATCTTCGTTTTCTTTAGCATGATTAGTTATCTTTTTGTCAAATGCATTTTCTTTTGAAATCAACTTCTTATTTGCTTCTGTGCATTCTCTCAGATTATGAGTTAGTTGAGAATTCATCTCTTTCAGTCTGTCAATCATCTCAAGCAAATCATTATGTACCTCATTCACCTGCTCGACCTTTTCTTTGCCTTTCCCAGATTCTTCTTCGGACGAAGCCATGAATGCACCCATAAGATCATCATACTTTTTCCCCCCAGTCATAACCCTCATCAGCTTGACTCACAAGTGCTTTAGAAGATGATTCTTCAGATTTCTCTTTCTTTTTCTGATAATCTTCTTTTGGCTTGAATGGGTTCAGATTTCCTTGCTTCTTAGGGTTCTTGCATTCTCTTGCAAAGGGACCATGTTCCCCACAGTTATAACACTAAGTAGATTTTGGATTAAATCCAAATTTTGTGTTTCGGTCAAAGGTGAATTTCTTCCCAGTCTTCTTCTCATACCAATTGATTATGTGGATAACTGTAACATTTGTGCATATAGTCATGTAGTTGTAAACAGTGTTAGAACAGTGTCTATTCATGGTTCAGTTCATCAATGTGATTCGTATGTTCAAAATGTGTGCTTGTGTGTTACAGGATCTTAGTAATCAGAAAACAAGTATGTATTATTTATTTACAGTCGATTTCACTAAGCAAGAACAGTAACTTGTTATATCGAAACAGTGGTGGGCAGCGAGAGTGAGCCCTATACATATACTGCGTTCGGTGTAACAGGTTAATGTTAGTGCGTAGTGTTGAGACGAATAGTATAACAATTAATTAATTCAACCAAGATCGTAATCTGTAAGCGAGACTGAGTATAGTTATGGGTGACGATCCATAATAGTACGAATGTTGAACTTATAATTACGATTAAACGACTTTAAATAATTAATACGATCGGAAAACGTACGCGATTGCGGGTATACACGTAATTTCGAATGTTTAACGATCTGACAACGCACCAATTGTAAAAATAATTGGAATAATTATTTTATATTTTACAATTTTGAAACTCATCATTTTATTGAGTTTAATATCTATTTTACTTTAAAACCGCGTAAAATACGCGTTACGTTTCGGAAACGCGAACCGAGCAACCGAAACGAACCCGGATACTACCCGGACTATAAAAGCCTTGAACAAGGCTTAAAACCTCATTTAATTCCTCAACAACCCTTTCTCTCACTACAAAACCGTTCACCCTCTCTCTCTCTAGAAAACCGACCTTCAAACGTGAATATCTCGCTCATTTCTCGACGGATTTCGGTGATTCTCGAACCCACGCGAAGCTCTCGACATTCTCTACAAGATAGTACAAGAAAACAGCGGTTTCATCCAGCCAAAAACGAGGTAAAATCAAAGAAAGTGTGCTGAAAATAGGGTTTTCATAAGTTGTTGTGTGTTTTGTTTAAAAACCGATAATCGGCCGGATGTTTCATCACCATTCTTAGTTTCGCACCTATAGTAACCCTACCTGAAGTTATACTAGCTTAGATCGCGGTTTAAATCCATAGATTCGATGATGGTTAAGTTGCAGCTCGACAGGTTCGTGGAATAAACAGCTGCCGAACCTTCGCATACAGGTGGCCGAACCTTGAGGAACCCTCACGAACCTTCGTCATCATGCAGCGAACCATAACCAGTTCCACGAACCTTTGCATAGTTCGTGGGAATTGCAGCCAAACCTTGTACATGCCACGAACCTTTGCATGGTTCGCTAAGGATCAACGAACCTTCATGCAGCTTCAACCACTGGCGAACCTCTCAAGAAACCACGAACCTTTGCATGGTTCGTGGCAAGATCTGCCGAACCCTAAGGATTCCCACCAGCCTTCACGAACCATTGATGCTCGACGAACCTTGTAAGGACGAACCTTGCATGGTTCGTTGACTTGTTGCCGAACCTTGACTACATGCTAAGAGAACCGAACCTTGTTAAAGACTTAACCGAACCTTTTTGTTGCATGGTCGAACCTTAGGCATGAACCTAAAAGGTTCGCTGCCAAGAGGGTTGGCCGAGACCCAAACTTACATACTTTGTTGTATTCTTGGCCCAATCGACATAATAACATCGGCCCACATTAGAATAGTTCCATGCAACTTCATTCGGCCCAATACAATGCTACAAGGCCCAAATAAACCCTTTGGGCCCAAATATTCATATAGTTGGCCCGTGACATTTCATTCGGTTAAATTCAATCCCATGTGGCCCAAGATGATTCTTGGTGTCTTACAAGACTCATGAACATATTGGTTGGCCCAAAACAATATTCAATGGGCCCAATATCACATCCAATTGGATCTTGTTAACCTAAGAGGCCCATGGACCTCTATTTAAGTCCATCATAGTTTATGGACTTAAGGCCCATAATGTGGCCCACAACTCAAGGAAACTTGCAATTTGATCTTAATTGAGTTAAGTTACAACTTAATCTAATCATGAAGATCAAATCACAAGCCCAAAGACTTAAACAATTGGAACAATTTTCACAATACAAGTTATCAATCAAAAGATCGCATACAAGTTTCTTGGACCCATGATCAATCAAGTAATCAAGTGTTAATCAAGATCAATAGAACACAAGTCAATCAATGAATCAAGTTATACAATTATAAATCCTATATCTTATGTATGATTACAATGTTATAGGAGACAATTAGAAGTCCTGTTTGCTATTTGCTATCTGTTTAAGTTCAGAGTCTACTGCAGACAGGTGAGAACTCTAGCCCCTCTTTTACTGTTTTATAACTGTTTTGGGGTGGAACACGTGATCAAAACCGCTATTTCAATCTTGTTTCATTACACAAGTTATGTGTAATTCATAAACATTACAGGTTCATCTTACGAATCCAAGGGATTCATCAATTGTTTAAAGAAATTGTCAACTGTTTTAATTTACTTGTCAATTACTAAACTCTTTTCATTAAAAAGGTTTTATAAGGGACTTTTGAACTGTTTTGAAATTAATTTACTCAAATGTATTTATGAAGGATAAACACTTTTTGATAAAGGATTTTACAAACCCTTTTGTTATAAACCTTGTTATTACACAAGGTCATCACATCATGGTATTCAAAACAAGTGGTTCACAACATGGTATCCAAATCAAGTGGTTCAAAACATGGTATTCAAATCAAGTGGTTCAAAACATGGTATTCAAATCAAGTGGTTCAAAACATGGTATTCAAATCAAGTTGTTCACATCATGGTATTCAAATCAAGTGGTTCATTTCATGGTATTCAAAACAAAGGATTTAATTCGTGGAATTAAATCCAGGCTTTTCAATTCATGTTATCAAATAAGGCATTAACACATCCGGTTAAAGTAAGATTCAGAACATGGTGTCAATTGTTGTAAACAAACTTGTAAAAGCATCAAGTATCACATTCATTAGCGTTAGTACTGGGTGATCACAACAAGGGAAAGCGGACACATTGTTTCTTATCCAGGATGGAGTTAGCTTTTAAATTTGTTTTAAAAGCGAACTGTAGGTCTGGTGTCATTGTTTTCTTATCCAGGATGGAGTTGGCTTTTAAATTTGCTTTTAAAAGCCAACTGCAGGTCTGGTGTCATATGGTTATCAAAACTGCTGACGTATTATCTAACTCCAAACGTGGTTTGGGACTTGATATTATTGGCTTTCGTGCGAACAGTGATTGGACTGTTTACACTCATTTTCTTACTTGATGTTAGTTTGGGTTGCAGCTCATCCGTGTGAATCTTATGATGCTTTAACTTACCTATGCCTTATATCATATACTCATGTTTACAAATGCTTAAACCTATTGTTCTCACCAACTACGTCTGTAGTTGACAGTTACTTTTCACGTGTTTCAGGTAATCAGGTTTAAGACATTCTCAGGGACAACTAAGGAGACCATTCTAAGATAGAACAAGATGAAGAAACATGCTAGGATGGAATAGAAACTCACTAAATCCTAAATGTTTAATTGTCTTGTTTGGAGTCTTATTTTGTAAACTATATTTTGGGTCTGTAATTGTCTTACTTTTGGTAGATAGATTGTCTGTAACTAATCAACTGTCTAAACATTATGAAATGTAGTAATCCATTGTGGTTGTTCTTATTCAATACTTGTGCATGATTCAACTGATCATACGTCACCGCGCCGTGGATTCCGCACGCGGCGCAGGGGTGTGACAGGTTGGTATCAGAGCCAAGGTTGTAGAGAACTAGGAAAAACCCAATGTTTAATGACCTAGACTATAACCTAAGCTACCCAATAGGACTAAGTGCTATAGGCTTGAGGAACTTAGGATCTAAGTAACTTAAGTGAGCATTAAGTCTACAATAAGCTTGAAAGATCTTAGGGACATTTTTCTAAGATTAGACATCGAGTCAAGGAATTTGAACCGGAATTCTATAATTTTAGAAACCGGATTAAATTCTCACGCATATGCATTTAAGGATTTCAGAGGCAAGGATCTATATTCTTAGTATCCTTGATCTGAAATTCTCACACAGAGATCATTATAGAAATTCAGAGGCAAAGATCTGTGTTATCAGTATCTTTGATATGAATTTCTTGTCATATTCAGTATAGGAGTTAGAGGCAAAGATTGATATCTTTGATCTAAAGTCCTTGTCATATTCATTATGGGATTTAGAGGCAAAGATCTATTAATTTAGTATCTTTGATCTAAGATCCTTGTCATATTCATTATAGGATTCAAAGGTCAAGATCTATTAATTTAGAACTTGGATTTGAGATCCTTGTCATATTCATTATAGGATTCAAAGATCAAGATCTATTAACTTAGAACTTGGATTTGAGATCCTTGTCATATCACTATAGGAATTCAAAGGTTGAGGTCTATTAATTTAGAACTTAGATTTGAAATCCTTGTCATTGTTATCATTATCATGGATTCATTATCATAGGAACTTTATAACTTAGAATCTGTGTAACAGTATTCTTTAGTTGAAGTTCTCACAGGAAATCATTATGCTCAGTACTTTAAGTATTGGGAAACTAGGTTGATTAACCTAGGACACATATACATAAACCTAAGGTCTTAGTTTCTAGTAAATTAAGGACCATGGTTTACACAATCATAAACAGAATCAAGGAACAAGAGAAATCATGAATCAATCATAATCAATCAAGAGTTGGAATCTTAGCTTCAAATGCAAACGGCGGATTAACGCTGATGGGCTGAGGTAAGTGGTGGGTCGGTGAGAGCTTACCCTATATATAAGCTTATCTTGGTTTGTCAGGGAAATTCGGCGATTGAATTTGAAGTGAGGATTCGGGAACAACCGGAATCATTGAACATTAGTCAAAACACATGGGATACAATCATTTGGGAAACAACCATTGGTGAATCAAATCATAATGAAATTCAAACTTGGATGAACCAGACATTATGGTGAATCAACCAAGTTGGAACATATCATAAATGTAAACCTTAAGTGAAATTCTTAAGTGATTACATCATTAGTACTTACTGGCATAAGTTAACAGGAAAGTGTAGAGCACACGTATGATTTAGTTCTACATGTTAACAACTGTTAATAGGTGCACGCATAACATAATCATAGTCCAATCATGGAATCAATCATAGTTCAAGTTGATCAAAGATCATGGAATTCTTAATCAATGGAAAACACATGGAAATCAGTACAAACGTGTTGCCAAATGCTAGCAAGGGCATGATCGTGGTATACCGAAACGGTGGTGGGCAGCGAGAGTGAGCCCTATATATAAGCTATTTTCGGTATATCGGGAAAGTGTCAGTGTGTAGGTTTGGTGGAGAGATCATGAGACATCGTACATATTCACATGATAAGTATACAAATAAGTTGATAACTTATACGTGTACTGGATCATATTACAATTGAATGATAATACTAGTAGTATGGATATATTACTGACCTTATCATGAAAATTCAATTGTATCCATTCTCATTACTGACCCGCTTGTGGCTTCTATTCGTAGAATGCCTCCTCGACGAGACCCAAATGCTGGGGGTTCGACAAGCGGTAATGATGATGAAATTAACAAGATTGCTCGAGCTATCGCTGTTCACATGAGGGATGTGATCCCGGGTATGGTCACTGATATTACCCAGAATCTTCGGGGAAGTACCGGTGATTCTGCACACAACTCAAATGCCACAAACGCTGGAACTGCTAACTTTACTTTCAAGCAGTTCAACGATGCTAAGCCTCCTAAGTACTCTGGTACCGAAGGAGCTACCGGCCTACTGCAATGGCTGGAAAGCATTGAAGACATTCTCGACTTCACTGGATGTCCTGAGAATCTGAAGGTCAAGATGGCCTCAAGCGCTTTTCACAAGGGCGCGCTCACCTGGTGGAATTCTGAGAAGAACACCAGAGGACGTGAAGTCGCTCTAGCTTTACCATGGGACGGATTCAAGAACTTACTTGTGGAAAAGTTTTGTCCACGTCATGAACTGAAGAAACTGGAGGTAGAGATGTGGAATCTGGTGCAGGATAGTGGTGAAAACGCGAAGTATACAACTCGGTTCCATGAGTTGTGTATCCTCGTACCTCACTTGGTTACTCCTCTACCCCGCAGGATAGAGAAATACATTGAAGGGTTGCCTTTGGTTGTCAGAGGAACTGTCATGGGTAATAACCCTACTACTCTAGAGGCGGCAATCCAACTTGGTGCTACTCTTACTGAGGAGTATGTGAAATCTGGTGTGCTCACCCGAAAGGGATTCAAGAGAGCACAGATTGAAGAAGGCAAAAAGCCTGAACAGCACCATCATAAGAAGAAGAAACAAAAGACAATCAAGAACTTTGCAGCGTTGACTGCGGCTGCACCTACTCATGCCACACCTATCAATGCTATGCCACAACCTGCTAACGCCAGAAAGTCTTATACTGGCACATTTCCACTTTGCACCAAATGTCAGTATCATCATCTACCCAACACTCCATGCAGAAAGTGTCTCAAATGTGGGCGTATGGGACACTTGGCGGCTACATGCCGATCTGCTCATCTTGCTGTTACAACAACTGCTACCACTACTGCTACAGGTGGAAGAGCCTGTTATAATTGTGGAGCAGAGGGACACTTCAGAAACCAGTGTCCAAAACTCAACAACAATACTGCTGCTGCTCGTGCTTTTGTGATTGGAACTGCTGAAGCACGTGAAGAGCCGGCAGTCATCACGGGTACATTTCTTATCAATGATCACTATGTTCCTATCATATTTGATACTGGTGCTGATAAAAGTTTTATCTCTGCTCATACTGCTTCTTTGCTTAATATGCAACTATCCACACTTACTGCTCCCTATACTGTAGAAGTAGCGAATGGTAAGACTATAGTTGTAGATTCCATCATTCATGCTTGTGAGCTAAGACTAAATGACCATCTCTTTTCCATCGATCTCATTCCTATGACTCTCGGAAGCTTCGAAGTAGTGGTAGGAATGGATTGGTTATCTAAGAATAATGCTGAAATCGTATGCTCGGAGAAACTCATTCGGATTCCCCTACCGTCTGGCGAAACGATGATAGTCTACGGTGAGAAACCCTGCCGCGGATTGAAGATTGTATCGTGCATCAAGGCGAGGAAGTATTTGAAGAAGAAATATTATGCATTCTTAGCTCACGTGGTGGAAAAGAAACCTGACAAGAAAGCAGTCGGAGACGTACCGGTCATCAAAGATTTTTCAGATGTATTTCCAGAAGACTTGCCTGGACTACCACCAGTCCGGCAAGTGGAGTTTAGAATTGATCTCGTCCCTGGAGCAAATCCGGTGGCGAAATCACCGTATCGATTAGCACCGTCGGAGATGCAAGAACTGTCTAGTCAGCTTCAAGAACTTTTAGACAAAGGTTTCATAAGACCGAGTTTCTCTCCATGGGGAGCTCCGGTTCTCTTTGTCAAAAAGAAAGACGGTTCGTTTCGCATGTGTATCGATTATCGTGAGCTGAACAAGTTAACAATCAAGAATAGATATCCTCTACCTAGGATCGATGATTTGTTTGATCAATTACAGGGAGCAACTTGTTTCTCTAAGATTGATTTACGATCTGGGTATCATCAGTTACGAGTAAATGATGAGGATATACCAAAGACTGCCTTTAGGACTCGATATGGACACTATGAGTTTGTGGTTATGCCATTTGGGCTGACCAATGCACCGGCAGTGTTCATGGACTTGATGAATCGAGTCTGTAGGCCTTACTTGGATCAGTTTGTTATCGTCTTTATTGATGATATACTGATTTATTCAAGTCAGAACGAGAACATGAGGATCATTTGAAGAAAGTCTTGGAACTACTAAGAAATGAACAACTTTATGCTAAATTCTCAAAGTGTGAATTTTGGCTAAAGGAGGTTCACTTCTTAGGACATGTCATAAACAAAGATGGGATACATGTAGATCCGGCGAAGATTGAGGCGATTAAGAACTGGACTACTCCATCTACTCCAACAGAGATTCGTTCATTTCTGGGTCTGGCAGGTTATTATAGAAGATTCATTGCAAACTTCTCTAAGATAGCCTTGCCACTCACTACATTAACTCAGAAAAGTCAAGCTTTTATATGGGGACAGAAACAAGAAGATGCATTTCAACTTCTTAAACAGAAGTTATGCAATTCTCCTATCCTTAGTCTTCCAGAAGGCAGTGATGATTTCATTGTCTACTGTGATGCTTCAAACCTTGGTCTCGGTTGTGTACTTATGCAACGGGACAAGGTCATTGCTTATGCTTCAAGACAACTTAAGGTTCACGAGAAGAATTACACTACTCATGACCTTGAGTTAGGGGCTGTGGTCTTTGCATTGAAGATTTGGAGACACTACCTGTACGGTACTAAATGTGTCATCTATACGGATCACAAGAGCCTGCAACACATTCTCAATCAGAAAGAACTCAACATGAGACAACGACGTTGGGTTGAGCTTCTAACTGATTACGACTGTGAGATTCGTTACCATCCGGGTAAAGCCAATGTGGTGGCGGATGCTCTTAGTCGCAAGGAACCAGTCAAACCGATTCGTGTAAGAGCCATGGAGATCAACACACAGCCAAACTTGAAAGACTTGATTCGTGTTGCACAACAACAAGTAGTAACAGATAATCAACTCAAGACAGACTTGGATTGTGGTATTGAGAAGAAACTAGAACCTCGAGCTGATGGGTTGTTATATCTCAATGGCCGCATTTGGATTCCAAAGTCTGAAGAATTGCGCACACTCATCTGTGATGAGGCTCATAAGTCGCGATACTCAGTTCATCCTGGAGCCGACAAGATGTATCAAGACTTGAGGACATCTTACTGGTGGCCGGGGATGAAGAAAGACATAGCACTGTACGTGGGAAAATGTCTTACATGTCAAAGGTCAAAGCAGAACATCAAAAGCCTTCGGGACTTCTGCAGCAACCTGAAATTCCTCAATGGAAATGGGAGCAAATTTCCATGGATTTCATAACAAAGTTGCCGAGAACTCCGAGAGGTTTCGATTCGATTTGGGTGATCGTTGATCGACTCACCAAATCTGCTCATTTTCTCCCTATCCGAGAGGATTACAAGATGGAGAAGTTATCCACATTGTACATCAACGAAATCATTGCACGTCATGGTACTCCAACATCAATCATATCTGATCGTGATAGTCGTTTCACTTCTCGCTTTTGGCAATCATTGCAAAAGGCTTTGGGAACGCGTGTTAATCTTAGCACGGCGTATCATCCCCAAACCGACGGCCAAAGCGAGAGGACTATCCAAACACTTGAGGACATGCTTCGTTCTTGTGTCATTGACTTCGGTGGAAGTTGGGACACTCATCTCCCACTCATTGAGTTTTCATATAACAATAGCTATCATACGAGCATTCAATGTGCACCATTCGAAGCTCTATATGGTAGAAAGTGCCGATCACCGGTCTGTTGGACCGAGATTGGTGACTCACAGGTCGTAGGACCAGAACTCATTCAGGAAACATCAGACAAGATCACAATCATTCAGTCACGGCTTAAGGCCGCACGAGATCGGCAGAAGAGTTATGCTGATCGACGTCGGAAACCGCTTGAGTTCCAAGTCGGTGACCGAGTCTTACTCAAAGTTTCTCCCTGGAAAGGCGTTGTCCGATTCGGGAAGAAAGGGAAACTTGCACCAAGGTACGTTGGACCTTTTGAGATCCTGGAACGGATTGGTCCCGTAGCCTACAAACTCAAACTTCCAGTGGAGCTAAGCAATGTTCATGATACTTTTCATGTATCAAATCTTAAAAAATGCTTAGCGGATCATGATGTTCAGATTCCACTGGAAGACATTCAGATTCAGAACAACATGCAATTCATAGAACATCCGGTTGAAATCATGGATCATGGGGTCAAGAAACTTAAACGCAGCCGTATCCCGATCGTGAAAGTGCGATGGGAGGGCAAACGCGGTGCTGAGTTCACCTGGGAACGTGAAGACCAGATGAAGCTTAAGTACCCTCATCTTTTTACAGTACCTTCGGCTAGTTAATTTCGGGACGAAATTCCCTTAACTAGGGGAGACTGTAACATTTGTGCATATAGTCATGTAGTTGTAAACAGTGTTAGAACAGTGTCTATTCATGGTTCAGTTCATCAATGTGATTCGTATGTTCAAAATGTGTGCTTGTGTGTTACAGGATCTTAGTAATCAGAAAACAAGTATGTATTATTTATTTACAGTCGATTTCACTAAGCAAGAACAGTAACTTGTTATATCGAAACAGTGGTGGGCAGCGAGAGTGAGCCCTATACATATACTGCGTTCGGTGTAACAGGTTAATGTTAGTGCGTAGTGTTGAGACGAATAGTATAACAATTAATTAATTCAACCAAGATCGTAATCTGTAAGCGAGACTGAGTATAGTTATGGGTGACGATCCATAATAGTACGAATGTTGAACTTATAATTACGATTAAACGACTTTAAATAATTAATACGATCGGAAAACGTACGCGATTGCGGGTATACACGTAATTTCGAATGTTTAACGATCTGACAACGCACGAATTGTAAAAATAATTGGAATAATTATTTTATATTTTACAATTTTGAAACTCATCATTTTATTGAGTTTAATATCTATTTTACTTTAAAACCGCGTAAAATACGCGTTACGTTTCGGAAACGCGAACCGAGCAACCGAAACGAACCCGGATACTACCCGGACTATAAAAGCCTTGAACAAGGCTTAAAACCTCATTTAATTCCTCAACAACCCTTTCTCTCACTACAAAACCGTTCACCCTCTCTCTCTCTAGAAAACCGACCTTCAAACGTGAATATCTCGCTCGTTTCTCGACGGATTTCGGTGATTCTCGAACCCACGCGAAGCTCTCGACATTCTCTAGAAGATAGTACAAGAAAACAGCGGTTTCATCCAGCCAAAAACGAGGTAAAATCAAAGAAAGTGTGCTGAAAATAGGGTTTTCATAAGTTGTTGTGTGTTTTGTTTAAAAACCGATAATCGGCCGGATGTTTCATCACCATTCTTAGTTTCGCACCTATAGTAACCCTACCTGAAGTTATACTAGCTTAGATCGCGGTTTAAATCCATAGATTCGATGATGGTTAAGTTGCAGCTCGACAGGTTCGTGGAATAAACAGCTGCCGAACCTTCGCATACAGGTGGTCGAACCTTGAGGAACCCTCACGAACCTTCGTCATCATGCAGCGAACCATAACCAGTTCCACGAACCTTTGCATAGTTCGTGGGAATTGCAGCCAAACCTTGTACATGCCACGAACCTTTGCATGGTTCGCTAAGGATCAACGAACCTTCATGCAGCTTCAACCACTGGCGAACCTCTCAAGAAACCACGAACCTTTGCATGGTTCGTGGCAAGATCTGCCGAACCCTAAGGATTCCCACCAGCCTTCACGAACCATTGATGCTCGACGAACCTTGTAAGGACGAACCTTGCATGGTTCGTTGACTTGTTGCCGAACCTTGACTACATGCTAAGAGAACCGAACCTTGTTAAAGACTTAACCGAACCTTTTTGTTGCATGGTCGAACCTTAGGCATGAACCTAAAAGGTTCGCTGCCAAGACGGTTGGCCGAGACCCAAACTTACATACTTTGTTGTATTCTTGGCCCAATCGACTTAATAACATCGGCCCACATTAGAATAGTTCCATGCAACTTCATTCGGCCCAATACAATGCTACAAGGCCCAAATAAACCCTTTGGGCCCAAATATTCATATAGTTGGCCCGTGACATTTCATTCGGTTAAATTCAATCCCATGTGGCCCAAGATGATTCTTGGTGTCTTACAAGACTCATGAACATATTGGTTGGCCCAAAACAATATTCAATGGGCCCAATATCACATCCAATTGGATCTTGTTAACCTAAGAGGCCCATGGACCTCTATTTAAGTCCATCATAGTTTATGGACTTAAGGCCCATAATGTGGCCCACAACTCAAGGAAACTTGCAATTTGATCTTAATTGAGCTAAGTTACAACTTAATCTAATCATGAAGATCAAATCACAAGCCCAAAGACTTAAACAATTGGAACAATTTTCACAATACAAGTTATCAATCAAAAGATCGCATACAAGTTTCTTGGACCCATGATCAATCAAGTAATCAAGTGTTAATCAAGATCAATAGAACACAAGTCAATCAATGAATCAAGTTATACAATTATAAATCCTATATCTTATGTATGATTACAATGTTATAGGAGACAATTAGAAGTCCTGTTTGCTATTTGCTATCTGTTTAAGTTCAGAGTCTACTGCAGACAGGTGAGAACTCTAGCCCCTCTTTTACTGTTTTATAACTGTTTTGGGGTGGAACACGTGATCAAAACCGCTATTTCAATCTTGTTTCATTACACAAGTTATGTGTAATTCATAAACATTACAGGTTCATCTTACGAATCCAAGGGATTCATCAATTGTTTAAAGAAATTGTCAACTGTTTTAATTTACTTGTCAATTACTAAACTCTTTTCATTAAAAAGGTTTTATAAGGGACTTTTGAACTGTTTTGAAATTAGTTTACTCAAATGTATTTATGATGGATAAACACTTTTTGATAAAGGATTTTACAAACCCTTTTGTTATAAACCTTGTTATTACACAAGGTCATCACATCATGGTATTCAAAACAAGTGGTTCACAACATGGTATCCAAATCAAGTGGTTCAAAACATGGTATTCAAATCAAGTGGTTCAAAACATGGTATTCAAATCAAGTGGTTCAAAACATGGTATTCAAATCAAGTTGTTCACATCATGGTATTCAAATCAAGTGGTTCATTTCATGGTATTCAAAACAAAGGATTTAATTCGTGGAATTAAATCCAGGCTTTTCAATTCATGTTATCAAATAAGGCATTAACACATCCGGTTAAAGTAAGATTCAGAACATGGTGTCAATTGTTGTAAACAAACTTGTAAAAGCATCAAGTATCACATTCATTAGCGTTAGTACTGGGTGATCACAACAAGGGAAAGCGGACACATTGTTTCTTATCCAGGATGGAGTTAGCTTTTAAATTTGTTTTAAAAGCGAACTGTAGGTCTGGTGTCATTGTTTTCTTATCCAGGATGGAGTTGGCTTTTAAATTTGCTTTTAAAAGCCAACTGCAGGTCTGGTGTCATATGGTTATCAAAACTGCTGACGTATTATCTAACTCCAAACGTGGTTTGGGACTTGATATTATTGGCTTTCGTGCGAACAGTGATTGGACTGTTTACACTCATTTTCTTACTTGATGTTAGTTTGGGTTGCAGCTCATCCGTGTGAATCTTATGATGCTTTAACTTACCTATGCCTTATATCATATACTCATGTTTACAAATGCTTAAACCTATTGTTCTCACCAACTACGTCTGTAGTTGACAGTTACTTTTCACGTGTTTCAGGTAATCAGGTTTAAGACATTCTCAGGGACAACTAAGGAGACCATTCTAAGATAGAACAAGATGAAGAAACATGCTAGGATGGAATAGAAACTCACTAAATCCTAAATGTTTAATTGTCTTGTTTGGAGTCTTATTTTGTAAACTATATTTTGGGTCTGTAATTGTCTTACTTTTGGTAGATAGATTGTCTGTAACTAATCAACTGTCTAAACATTA
Source organism: Mikania micrantha (assembly GCA_009363875.1). NCBI lineage: Eukaryota > Viridiplantae > Streptophyta > Magnoliopsida > Asterales > Asteraceae > Mikania > Mikania micrantha. The sequence continues at coordinate 41,070,503 of CM018696.1, forward strand.
TGAAATGTAGTAATCCATTGTGGTTGTTCTTATTCAATACTTGTGCATGATTCAACTGATCATACGTCACCGCGCCGTGGATTCCGCACGCGGCGCAGGGGTGTGACAATAACACTCGCCAAAGCCCATTGCGTATCTATCAGTTCCATTTCATCCTCATCAATTTGTGCATAATCTTCAAAAGTCAGATTTGCATTTCCAATCCTTCCAGCCACCTGTTCATCGTATGCACTAACTACACACGATAAAATAGACATATGGTCTTTAACCGCTTCAACTGTAACTTTTCCCAAATTAGTAATGTTAAGCTGCACAGGAGGTGGTGTAGATTCAGACTTCTTCTCATTGATAGGACAGTGTGAACTAGAACTTGTAGACACCGAAGGATTCTGAGTACTTTCTGAAGTTCTAGACACGAAAGCAGTCTGTATCTTGGCAGATGATGCAGGTGGTGTAGCAACAGAACCACCATACAAGGAAGGATCTTTTGTGACATTCACTCGCCTCGCTTTCCTTTTGTCCTTCATTTCTTGTTCCTCAAGTTTCTGAATAAACTCTACCAATGTCAATCCAGGTAGATTTTCTCTCAATATGAGCACCAAACAGTTCCATTTATCTGGTAATGCATCAGCTAAACAATCAATCTCCTCATCTTCTGAATACTCAATGCCATATTTTCTCACTTCAGTCAACAAGTGTCTGTATCTGGTGATTAAGGCATCTAAAGTCTCATTTCCAATGATGTTAAAGTTCTCAAACTCTTTTCTGATGTCTGTAGCCTTCATCTTTTTCAGATTTGTGTTGCCTTCAACTCTAGCCTTTAATGCATTCCAAAGACTGTAAACCGTCTTGTGTTCATCAAACTGATGCAGAATTTGACTTGGAATGGCTTGACTCAATAACCAATAAGCCTTTTTCTCCGAGTCATACTTTTTCCGTTCATCTACATCCAATCTTTCCGATAGTTGAAACAGATCAGTACCAACCACCCTGGGTCTCTCATAAGGAGATAAAATTCTCCCCCATAAATTTGTATCTGTGCCATTTAAATGAGTCTCAAAACGTCCCTTCCAGTTATCATAATCAGCTAAATCCAATAGCTTTGGCACTTTTTTGGCACTACCCACTTCTGTCTCACTGATCAAAATGCTCTGAAGTTTAGAATTCTGACTTGCCATAGCCGCGTACATGTCAGACATAATTTCTGATTTGATAAGCAGCGAACCTTTTCTAGAATAACACTAGCCGAAACTTTTTGCTTAGGCGAACCTTCAATCAAATCACCGAACCTAGAGCAGCGACCCTTGACCTCAAGCGAACCTCCAGACAGGCGAACCTATAGACAGGCGAACCTTAAAACAAGCGAACCTTGAAATTAGATGAACCTTCAGCCCAAATGAACCTTCAGGCGAACCCTCACACGAACCTAGCAACCAAATCTCAGACGAACCTTGCAACACAGACGAACCTTGAACGAATCTTGCACCCAAACTTCAGACAAACCTAGAACAGTAACCAGCGAACCTCTGGCGAACTATCACACAAATCTTGCCGAACCTTGACCGAACCTTTACCGAACCTTGGCCGAACCTTTCACGAACCTATTCAAAAACACAAACAAACCCTCTTAAAAAAACTTTCTAACAATGAACCTTTCTGTTCAGCAAGTCACAGGTTCGTCTCACGAAGCTGTATTGTCGAATTCGAACTTTTTGAGTGGGAAACCTTCCAAAACTTCGAGAAATCCCTCTAAAACTTCACAAAAACACTTCCAAATCTTCAATTGTTGCAATTCAACAACAGATGATGATAATATCAGTCTCAAACAGCAATCAATCGATCAAGAAGAGAAAAAAATTTGAGCCATCAAATATCTTCAAGTCTTCAAAACTTCAAAATCACTTGAATTCTTTGAATTTGTTGTGTAGAACCTCACCAAACGCTCTGATACCACTGTTGGTTTGGTAAATTCCAATCAGGATCGAATACGAAGCTCTACGAACTATCAATGATGTGCGGAATACATAATTGATATGTATAGAATCAAAAGAAGACAAGCAATTTCATAAACAATCTTCTATTAATCAACCAATGATTACAAGAAGTTCACACAGAAAAACTCTTCTCACACAGAGAAAATCTCTCACAGGTTTGCTGAATTCTGTCAAAAGTTATGAAGAATTCAGCCAAACCTTCTATTTAAACAAACAGCTCAGCCGAACCTATTCTGGTAGCCGAACCCCTAGGTTCGCCAGCCGAACCCTAAGGTTCGCTGGACGAACCTAGGTTGCCAAACCTATAGGTTCGCCGAACCTTCTCCAGGTTATAGGTTCGCCGAACCTATCAAAGCAATAGGTTTGCCGAACCTGTCTAGGTTCGTGGGCCAGACGAACCTTAGACAAACCTATTAGCCGAACCTATACAAACTCAAAATAAATACAACTTTTTAATAGAAAACTATTACATATGTGCACTAACAAAATCAACTGATTTTCATAGAAACGATGTTTCTAAAGTTCCAAACAAACTGCGTCAGAATAAAAATAAAAGTTCCTTTCAAAAGATAAACGAGCTTGTTTTGAATGTGGTGCATTAGGACACTTTGCTAGATCTTGTACTAAGTTGGTTAGACGACATTTTGCACCACATAGAAAAACAAATCAGTCTGTTTTTAAAGAGGTCAAATTTGTTCATCACTTACCTCAAGTCAAACCCAAACACCCAACTCCCATCAAGTCTCAAGATAAAGGTAAAAGGGTAATGGTGAATCAAGATATACCGAAGATTGTTCATGTCAAACAATCCAAGCCATCTTCCGTATATTTGAAAAACTCTTCCAATAAGAACGTCATCTGGAAGGCTAAATCTTCTAAGACTTCATCCTCAAACATTGAAAATTCATCAAATCTTCCAGATAAAATGTCTTTAGATGGACAATGGATTGAAATGAAAATCATAGACTCATTGGGTAAACCCAAGACTGTAAAGGCTTGGGTTCCCAATTTCAACTAATGATTTGTGTATGTGCAGGTCGCCCCAAATGCTGCTCTTTATAGCACTTGGATTGTTGATAGTGGGGCATCAAGGCACATGACTGGAGACATATCTCTTCTTACGAATGTAAATCCAATTAGAGGAGGATATGTAGCATTTGCTGGAGACAAAGGTGGTTTTATTACGAGAAGGAATTCTTTCAAATGGTCAAGTTTATTTGACAAACTACAGTATCTGAAGCAGCTATAGAACAATCTTCTCACCGTGTCACAAATCTGTGACAAGAAGTACAAAGTTCTTTTTGATGATTCTAGCTGCTACATTCTCAAACAAGATATCACCATTCCTGAAGACTGGATTTTGATGCCAGCTCCTAGAAAGCAGGATCTGTATGTTCTCAACATGGCCACAGCTTCAACTACATCTTCTACAGCTTCATGTTTTATGTCCAAAGCAACAGAAAAAGATTCAATCATTTGGCATAAGAAGATGGGTGATTTGAGTATGCGCAAGATAAATCATTTGGTTCACAACAACATGGTTGAAGTAGTGAGTGTAAAGAATTTCAAACTGTCTGATGTCTGTGTCTCATGCAATAAGGGAAAACAAACCAAGCAGTCTCATAAACTCAAAAAGTATCACTCAAGTACTGTTTCACTTGAGCTTCTCCATATGGATTTGTTCGGTCCGTAAAACCACAAGAGCATTGCTGGAGATCAATATTGCTTAGTCATCACTGATGAATACTCCAGATACTCTTGGGTGTTCTTTAAGAAGGAGAAATCTAAAACGTTCGAGTCGATTCAGGATCTTGTTACCAAGCTTGAATCACTTTATAAGCTCAAGGTTAGGATGCTCAGAACAGATAACGGGACGGAATTCAAGAATCATAATATGGAGACTTTCTTTAATGAATGTGGAATTTTCGAACAATTTAGTACTCCGTATTTCCCACAGATGAATTGTGTTGCTGAACGCAAGAACAGGACGCTAATTGAGGCTACTCGGACTATGCTTGTTGATTCATCCCTTCTGGTTTAGTTCTAGAATGAAGCAGTAGCTAATTCTTGTTATAATTTGAACTGGGTCTTGATTGTTAAGAGACATGGGAAGACTTGCTTTGAATTGCTCCATAACAGAAAGTCAAATCTTAAGAATCTTGAACCGTTTGGTGAACCATGCACAATGCTTAAGAAACATGAGCAAGGCAAGTTCAATGAGAAGGTGTAAGAAGGCTATTTTCTTGGGTATAGCACTCCTAATAAAAGAGTATGCAACAGATCAACTCGCAATATGGAGGAGTGGTACCATGTGGATGTTTAGAGATACACTATGCCACCACCTGGATAGCTCCAGACTGGATGTACAATTATTTTGACCTATTTGATTCATTCAATATGGCCCCCATGTATTCTGATGAAGAGGTTGCTGTTCAAAAGATGTATGATGCACAAGATGCACCTGATGAACTAGTGCAACCTTCATCTGTAAAGTTTCCATGAGGACACATGATGACAGTTCAGACTCAGATGATCATCACTCTCAGCTTGATGTTCCAGAACCAGATTGTAACATCAGTGCCAGAATCATAACCGGAACAGTAACTTGCACAGTAATTCAGGTACGAACTATGTGTATTACATATATACTGTTAACATTTGATGTTTGTCACAGAACAATTACACACTCATTTCATAAACATGTTTCAAAACCATGGTTTAACAGTCAGAATTTCATCTGACCACGCAGAACTATTACGTGAATGTTAGTTAGGACATTACTATGTATGGACGTAAACAATAACGGATGTCGTTACGTGAATTCTAAACTGACGGATTATTCGTATAGATGACGATATGTATGAATATATATGAAAGTTTAACGTTCTGAATGATGTCTAATAATTAAAAAATCGTATTGAAAAGTGTAGTTATTGTCGTGTTCGTACGGGTGACGATCCGAACGAATATGCGCAACGACTGTACGATTCTATTTAAATAGATAAATTTAACGTTTTCTAAAATTTATAATAAACGGAAGATATTTAGGTAATTTACTAGGAATTACCACCTAAATTAAGTTAATAAACTCTATTTTAAAACCGTAACGATTCGTTATGAAAATGAACGGAAACCGACGCTTCTACGCGAAACCAAGCGAAACCGAACGAGCCCGAACACACCAGGGTATTAGAAAGCATTTAATATGGCATTAAATGCCATTTCCCCTCCCCACCTACCAGCCTTCTTCACCATTTTCGTCACTCTCTTTCTAAGCTTTCTCTCTCTAAAATCAAAACCCTAGAATTCTCAAATCTCCACCAAATCGTATGATTTTGTTGTCAAAACGACCACAACAACACGTAGAGCACAAAAGTACAAGCAATCTAAGCTTTGAATCATCGAAATCCAGGTAAATCCGAGTTCAGAGTCGCGATTTTTAGGGTTTTTCTCCTCTTGTTCGAACACCCACTTACAACCGGGTTAAACCACTCGGGTTAAACCACTACAAACACTTAACGGCTACACGAAATCACCTTAGGATGATGTTGGAACATATAATCCCCCATGATGTAGTCGTGAACTTGAGAATGGAGGCCTGCACAACCTCGGTTTCGAACCAGCCGAATGGAAGCTCAGATGAGCCGAATGAAGTTATGGCCGAAGAAGTTCCTCATTCGGATGGCTATGAACGACCGAAGGAGTTAACCCCAAATGGAACCTCTTTTTCGCATGTACCCTCTGTAAGCCCAAGACAATGATGAAGACTGATAATGCCAACCGAAGGAAACCTGTTCCAGCATTTTGTTAATTTTCGTATACATGTATTTCGACTACTAGTATAGTTCGGGTACTCGAAAGTTTTCATGTACAGCTAGTTCGAGTACCCCTAGACTTAGTACAAATAGACGTATTTGTACAAGTCTACGGTTAGATTCCCGAGGAATGCTCTCTAGATGTATTGAGGCATTACTTCGTATACTTCACTGAATTTATCAAAGTTTTGAACTTTCTTGTTCTTGAGTTTCTATTTAGGATTCCGCACGTTATGGATGCATCTGATGCAGAATGGAGACATAAAGCTCAGTTCTTGATCTGTTTTGGGACTTACAAGTGGTATCAGAGCCTTAGTGCTCTTTTCTACATCAAGGTACAAACTTTTCAGTGCAAGTTTACTGCCTTATTGTTCTACTACATCTCCTGTAGTTGCTATTCAAATTTGGTGCTCTGAATCTTGATAAATATTTCTCCGGGAATTTTTCAAGTATATTTTTCGAGTTCAAATTTCGAAAACTGCTTGTTCGAGTACAGTGGATTTCGTATACAGTTAAAGTTCGGGTATTTTAGATTTCGTATACAGTTAAAGTTCGGATACATTGGATTTCGTATACACAATTTAGTTCGGATACTTCTGATCTTCGAGTAGACAAGATATTTCGAGTACTGCCAGTGTTCGAATACAACCATTGTTCGAGTATATTGGCGATTCGACTACTTTGGACTTCGAGTATGGTTTGATCTTCAGGTAGTTGTGTTATTTCGAGTATTACTTGGTGCTTAGTATAGTTGGGAGTTCGTGAACTGTACTTAGAAAATTTTCAGATCAATCATGGCATCCAAGAATCTGACCAATCTTTCCAATATGTTAAACCTAGACAATGAGATCGGCACCAGAACAAAGCCACCTAGGCTCGTGTCGAGAGAAAACTTTTAGAATTGAAGTTTAGATTTCAATTATTCATCAAGTACACTGACCCAAAACTATGGAGGTCAATTGAAGAAGGGCCTTATGTGCCAATGTACCAAAGTGAACTCAATGGATTAATACCCAAAGATCCTGAACTTTATACGGAAGCTGACATCTTTATGATAGAGAAGGATGATAAAGCATATGCTTCAATTACCATGGCTCTATCCACTGATGTTGCCCACGGTTTAAAGGAACATAAAACAGCTAAGCAATTGTGGGATTCTTTGGTTGAAAGGTTTGAAGGAAATGAAGATATGCGAGAAAGTCACAAAGATATGCTAAGGAAGAGGTTCAATATCTTCAACCATATCAAGGGTGAATCCTTGGAGGCTCAACTGAAACGTTTCACCCACCTGATCACTGAGATGACTAGCACTGGAATTAAGATGACCAAATGAGAGGTCAACAAGAAGCTCTTGAATTCATTGCCTTACAATTGGAATTCCACCTGCACCACGATCAAGAGAACAAAAGATATGTACAAAACCTCCCTGAGTGAGCTGATCTTAATCATCAATTCCTATGGCATGGATGACAAGCAAAGAGCTCTCAATCATGCCAGCTCTATGGGTATTGCACAAGCATCAAATAATGATGCTCTTCTGTCAGCCATTAACTTTCAAGCATCAGGATTACAGCACTATCAAGCTCCGTCATCTCATTCTATTCCATTTGAGACTGCATTCCTCTCATTTGGGCAAGGCTGTTCAGTGCCCAAGATCAGTCCTGAAAGCGAAGAGAATCTGCTTCTGTTCAAGGGGTTTATGAACAGTTATAATGCATTCATTGCTGGAGAGTTGGCACTTGCTAATCTTACTCTCGATAATCTAGAGCAGATTAATCCAGAAGATGTTGAAGAGATAGAGATCTCATGGCAAATGGCCATGGCAATGGCAGTCATCCGTGCAAAGAAGTTCATCAAGAAGTATGGAAGGAACAACTTCGGAAACAACCCGGGAAAGAAACTGGGCTTTGATAAATCAAAGCTGGGATGCTACAAATGTGATCAACCGGGTCATTGTGCCAGAGAATGCAAACAGCCAAAGGTGGCTAATGAAGGACAGAAGAAGTCGGAAGAGAAAGCTGATGCTGCTGCTGCTGGAGGAGGTGCTAACACGTCTAAAGCATTGGTGACTCAAGAAACTGACTCCTATGATTGGAGTGATCAAGTGTAGGAACTGGAGTTAACCCTGAGTCACACTTTCATGGTAGAGGTGGATCAGAAACAAAATGAGGTAACCCAAAATCTCTGTTCCAGTTCTTGCATTGATAAAGTCTTTTGATATCGTTCTCATAATGAGGACTTGATCAGAGAGGTCACCAAACTTAAGTACTTTAACTCAGACTTTTTAAAAAATGAGGCACTTTTCAAAAAGAAACTTGACGCTGAAAGGCGTGATATTTCACAATGAAAAGAATTATTAAGTGATAAAGAGTCCAACTATCATGACGCGAGGCGTCGGATAGATGAACTCACTTCAGAGTTGGAACATCTTAAGTCTCAATTGTCTAAATCTAAAATCCAGGTTGATAAGTATGAGTTTGCTAGTTTTGCGGTGGCCAATATGTTAGGACATTTTGTAATAGTTTGCTTTTCAAATTGTATAAGTTAATGTAGGTTTTGCTAAGGTTCGTCCAGCCCACGAACCTAGGCAAGGTTTTGTAAAGGTTTGGCGAACCTATGTTATGTAGTGTACAGGTTCGTCCAGCGAACCTATGGGTTTGGCTAGGTTCGTTTGAATGTTGTGTATATATAGCAGGTTTGTCTAGCAGGTTTGTTACTTTTTGGTGTAAGTGATAGATCTGAGATTGAGACAATCTGTGTGAGATTGTATGAACTGTGTGTTCAAAGTTCATTTCATTGTAATCAGTTTGTATTGGTTAATAAAATGATGTTTATATAAATGATTGTGTATCTTTGATTCATATAGATATAATCTAGATTCCGCATACATATGATTGTTAATAGAATTCCGCTGATCGATCAAGAGCTAATCTATAGTGGTATCAGAGCTTTGGAGGAGTTCTATACATGTCAATTGAAGATTATCAATCATTTTGAAGATCAGGAAATCAAGAGATGGTTTAAATTTTGATTTTCTTAGTATTTGATTGCTTTATTAACCGTGTTATCATCATATGTTGCTTTGGTATTTCAAAATTCAGAAATTTGTGGCTGAAATTTGTAGATTTTGAAGGTTTCTTCTTGAAATTTTGAAGGTTTTCCCTGCAAAATTTTCAAATTTTACAGACAGGTTCGTGAGTCGAACCTTAGGATATCTCAGGTGTTGTTTGAAGAAGAGGTTCTTTGTAAAAAGTGATTTTTGTTGAGGTTCGTGTAGAGATTTTGAAGAGGTTCGTCTCAAGGTTTGTCTACTGCTGAGTTTCGTTTGATTAGGGTTCGTTTAACTGAGGTTCGTTGGTTCAAGAATTATTGAAGAGGTTCGTTGGTCAAGTTTTGTCTCAGGTTTGTTGGAAAAGGTTCGTGAGATCAAGGTTTGTCTCAGGTACGTGAAGATCAAAGTTTGGAGAAGGTTCGTCTGTCATTTAGGTTCGTGAGGTTAAAATTTCAAAGAAGGTTCGCTGGTAAAAATTTAGAATCATGGATGATATGTTTGCTGCTGTTGCTAATCAAAATTCGAAGATACAAAGTATTTTGATTAGTGAAACTAAGTCAGGAAGCACAAATAAAGTACCCAAACTACTTGATTTGACTGATTATGAAAATTGGAAAGGTCGGTTTGAGACACATCTCAATGGTACTGACACAAATCTTTGGGAATTAATCTTGTCACCATATGAACGACCAAAAGTGATGGGAACAGATCTGGATCAAACTCTTGATAGATTAGATGTTGAACAAAGAAAGAAATATGATTCAGAAAAGAAAGCATATTGGATGTTGAGTCAAGCAATTCCTAATCAGATTCTTCATCAATTTGATGAACATAAAACTTCATATGGTTTATTGAATGCTTTAAAGGCAAGAATTGAGGGAAACACCAAACTCAAGAATATGAAAGCCACTGATTTACGCAAAGAGTTTGAGAATTTCAATTATATTGGAAATGAAAGTCTTGAAGCTTTAATAACCAGAAATAGACATTTGTTGATTGAAGTTCGTAAGTGTGTAATTGAGTATACAAAAGAAGAGAAAATAGATTTTTTTGCAGATGCTTTGCCTGAAAGATGGAATTCGTGGGTGTTGATTTTGAGAGAAAATCTACCTGGAATGACACTGGTTGAGTTTATTCAAAAGTTAGAAGAACAGGAAATGAAAGATAAAAGAAAAGCAAGAAGAGTTAATGTAACACAGGATCCTTCACTCTATGGTGCATCTGTGGTTACACCTCCTGTTTCTTCTGCAAAGATTCAAACAACTTTTGTTTCAAGTACTGCTGATAGTACTTCTATACCATCCGCATCTGCTAGCTCAAGGTCATCTTATTCTGTGAATGAGAAGAAGTCTGATTCTTCAACAACTCCAATTCAATTAAATACAATTAATTTGGGAAAAGTAACTGCAGAGGCTGTCAGAGATCATATGTCGATCTTGTCATGTGTTGTCAGTGCCTATGATGAACAGATAGCTGGAAATATTGGAAATTCAAATCATACTTTTGAAGATTATGAGCAGATAGATGATGATGAGATGGAACAGATTTATACTCAGTGGGCTTTGGCTAGTGCAATGAGAAGAATTAACATATATGAAAAGAAAACTGGAAAGAAGTTTACTTTCGATAGGAAAACAAAGTTTGGATTTAATCCAAAGGCCACACAATGTTATAATTGTGGTGAGTTGGGTCATTTTGCTCGAGAGTGTAAAAATCCAAAGAAGCAAGGAAACTTGAATCATTTCAAGCCAAAAGAAGCATATTAAAAGAAAGAGGAAAAGCATAGAGAATCAACAAAAGCTTTAGTCAGTCAAGTAGATGAATGATATGACTGGGGAGAACAATATGATGATTTAATGGGTGCATTTATGGCTTCTCTGGATGAAGAAACAAGCAAGGGCAAAGAAAAAGTTGAAGAGGTAAATAATGATCTTTTAGAGGTCATTGAAAGGTTGAAATAAATGAATGCTTAATTGACTGCTGAACTGATCGAGTGCACTGAAGCTAAAAAAAGTTGGTTTCAAGAGAGAAAGCTTTTGATAAAAAGATAATTGATTTGGGAAAAGAAAATGAAGAATTAAAAAATAAAGTTTTGCAAAACAATCATGCAGTTTCTGTGCATCTCGAGTCAGTACAAAAGTTGAAAGTTGAATTGTCAGCAGCAAGAGCAGAAGCAAAAGTGAATAAGAGCAAGCTAGAGAATTATCAGAATTCTCAGTATGTTATCGATTACTTTGCTACTATGCAAAGATCATTGAATGATACTACTGGCTTAGGATTTCATGCTGTACCACCTCCTTCAAGCTATGTTCCTAGACCACAAATTGATCCGAATTTGGAAGTTCATCCAGTTTCTTTGAATGAACATGAGTCTGAACAAGTTGTTGAAAATGCTGGAGGTTCATCTTATGATGAAAAAGTGTCACTTGACAGTGATACTCCAATCATTGATGATATCACTGAATCAGAATATTCATCTGATATTTTGAGACAAAATGGTTACCAAGTTAAAAATGTTGACAAAAAGAGTTTGAAATCTCAGAAGTCAAAAGTTGAGATTAAACAAGTTGAGAAGACCACTCAAGTTTCCAAACCAATGATTAAAGCCAAACCAAACACTACTCGTAAACCGATCGTGTATGTTAAGTCATGTAATACACACCAACGAGAGTCTAGTGGAAATTTTCAAAAGAAAAATGTGTTTTCTAAAAAGGTTGAAAAAGTGGATTTTTTCTTTGACAGGTTTGGGGTTGGACATAAAGTTAAATCAAAGAACTTTCAACATCAAATGAATAATTCAAAGATAAAATCAACTGGTTTGATAAACAGAATCTCATCTACAAAGATTGTTTCAAAACCTTTCAGTTCATCTAAGTATTATGATGAACCCACACCAAAGAGTCATTTGCAAGACAGAAAATGTCACCGATGTGGTAATACGGGTCATTTGGTTGCTAATTGTAATTTGGATTACAGTTCAACTGATTGTAGTAGTGTTAAGTCTTTTTCATCAAGAGAAACACAAAAGTGTTTTACTTGTAGTGGTAAAGGACATATTTCTGCTAATTGTCCAAATAACAAAATCAGAAAGAGTTCTGATGAGAGTTGGGTGAATGGTTCAGTGGAAGTCCTAGGATAATTAGACATAGTGAAGATGAGATGAAGGTTCTTAAAATTCAATCCTGATTGTTTTTGGGTAAAAGAAGAAGATAATCAAAAGAAAAGAGTTTTTGAGAATAAAAGAAATGTTAAAAAGATTGTGAAAATTGTGACTTCATCTGATGATGATTTATTTGCTAATTTTATATCAAAATCATTTTCAAATCAACATTTTAAATCAAAATCATTTTGGAAACACAAAATTAAATCAGGTGATGAAGGGTCTAAGAAAGAGGATGACACAAGTGATGATGGGTATTCGGTCAGGTCATCACAAAAGAATGGATGGGGTCCATTCTGGGAGACTCGACGCCGAAATGGCAGGGATCATCCCTTTTGAATACTGACAGGTTGTTTTAATTTATTGTATAGGTTGCATCCATGGGCCATATCAATAATCGTTGGATTGTTGATAGTGGATGTTCCCGGCATATGACTGGAGAGTTGAAATTTTGAGAGATTTCAAGTTGGTAAAAGGAAGTTACGTGAACTTTGCTGGAGACAAAGGAGGTCAAATTACAGGGTTTGGTAGTTTGACAAATGGAAAGGTTTAGTTTGATAATGTTATTTTTTGCAAAGAATTAAATAACAATTGGTTGAGTGTTTCACAGATTTGTGATAAGGATTACAAAGTGATGTTCGACAAAGACATGTGTTATGTACTCATGCAAGGATTTCAGATTTCTGATGAGTGGATTCTGATGATAGCTGATAGGAGCAAGAATCTTTATGTGCTTGACATGGCAAAGACGAAGACAGTGAATAAAGTGGAAACATGTCTAGTGTCTAAGGCTACTGAGCAAGATACACGTTTTTGGCACATGCGAATGGGACATATTCATATTCGGAAGATGAATCATCTTGTGCATAATCATTTAGTTGAGGGTGTACCTGTTAAACATTTTAAACTTCCGGATGTGTGTGTGTCATGTAAAATGGGTAAACAGAAAAGGAAGTCTCACAAAAAAAAAAGAAAATCTTTTCTATTGATATGCCACTTGAACTTCTTCACATGGATTTGTTTGGACCAATCAATGTTAAAAGTATAGGTGGTGAATCTTATTGTTTTATTGTGACTCATGACTTTTCATGATTTTCATGAGTATCAGATACTTATGAAAATTTTGTGTTGTTGATCAATAGGTTGGAGACTTTGTATAAGTTGAGAGTGAGACGTGTACAATCTGACAATGGGATTGAGTTTAAGAATCATCAAATGGTGGAATTTTGTAATTTAAAAGGCATTCAGCAGGAGTTCAGTGCACCGTATGAGCCTCAAATGAATGCTGTAGCTGAAAGAAAGAACATGACTTTGATTGAGTATGCAAGAACAATGCTAGCTGGATCATAATGTGGGTGTACCGCAAGTGCCTGTCACACGTGTTCATGTTAGTCATCCAATTGCTCAGATCATGGGAGATCCAACAGCAGGAGTACAGACACGAACTCAAGTCACAAATGAAGAAAGTTTGTATGTAGAGTTAGAGAAAACTCATGCCAGTCAAGAGCTCTGGATGCATTCAGCATTTATTTCACAAATAGAGCCAAAGACTGTTACTGAAGCTTTACGTGAGCCTGCCTGGGTGGAGGCGATGCAAGAAGAATTGAATCAGTTTCAAAAGTTGGGAGTTTGGCATTTGGTAGGTTTTCCAAAAGGAGAGAAAAGGATTAGTACTAGATGGGTGCTGAGATGTAAACGAGATGACCTAGGCGTAATTGTCAGAAACAAAGCTTGTTTAGTGGTTTAGGGTCTTAGACAAGTTGAACGAATTGATTATGATGAAGTTTTTGCACCTGTGGCATGGTTCGTTGAAGGAAACAGTGTATGTTTGTCAGCCACCGAGCTTTGAGGATCCTATCCATCGGGATCAGGTTTACCTTTTGGACAAAGCATTGTATGGTCTTCAATAGGGGCCAGATTAACAAAACTTTGTTCTTTCGGGAGAAGGGCAAGGATATTCTTCTTGTTCAGATTTATGTAGATGATATCATTTTTGGATCTACCGATGAACAAATGTGTTTGAATTTCAAAGAGGTGATGATTGAAAAATTTGAGATGAGTGCAGTGTCAGATATCAAATTTTTTCTGGGCTTACAAATTGATCAAACTGGTAATGGAATTTTCATTCATCAGACAAAGTATATTCAAGATGTGCTAAAACGGTTTTGCATGCTTGATCCAAAACCAATTTCCACCCCCATTCAGCCTAATCACGGGATTGAGCCTGATCTTAAGGGGGAGTTGATTGATCCTACTCTTTATCGTGGAATTATTGGAAGTTTGATGTATCTGACTACCTCAAGACCAAATATTGTATGTGCCACAAGTATCTGTGCAAGATATCAATCAAAACCTAAAGTGTCACATCTGATTGCAATCAAGAGAATACTTCGTTATCTGAAGGGTACACCAGACACCGGTCTGTGGTATCCTAAGGATGATAACTTTTCCATCAATGCCTACAGTGACTCCGATTATGGAGGATGTAAGATAGGGGTGTAAACGAACCAAGGCAGCTCGTGAAATGCTCGAGATCGGATCGGTAAAAAGCTCGAACGAGCCGAGCCTTAACGAGCCCGAGCCCGAGCCCGAGCCCAAAAGTGTGGCTCGTTTAGTTATCGAGCCGGAGCTCGAGCTTTACTTAACGAGCTCGAGCCGGCTCGCGAGCCTTAACGAGCTTTTTGTTTATATAATTTTTATTTATTATATTAAGTGTTTATTTATAAAATTAATTATTTTTATATATAAATTATGATAAATATATTTAAATTAAATATTTTATGTTAAATTTATAAAATATAGTTATAAATATAATTAAATTAGTAATTAAAGTAAATAAATTAAATAAATAAAATCTAAACGAGCCGAGCCGAGCCGAGCCGAGCTCGAGCCGAGCTCGAGCCTAAAAATTCTTTAACGAGCCCGAGCTCGAGCCCTAATTTATCTTAACGAGCCGAGCTCGAGCTCGAGCCTTAATTTTTCTAAACGAGCCGAGCTCGAGCCTTAACGAGCTCGGGATCAGCTCGGCTCGTTTACACCCCTAATGTAAGACAGATGCAAAATCCACAACTAGTGGTGCACAATTTTTGGGGGAACGTTTAGTTTCTTGGCAGTGTAAAAAGCAAACATCTGTGGCTACTTCAACTTGCGAGGCTGAGTATGTAGCTGCTGTCAGTTTTTGTTCACAAGTATTGTGGATACAACAACAGATGAGAGACTATGGTTTGAATTATCTTACGACCCCGATTCATGTTGATAATGAAGCTGCTATTGCTATAACAAAGAATCCAGTGTATCATTCACGTTCTACACACATTGATATTCGGTTTCATTTCTTACGCGATTGCTATGAAAAGAAACTTATTGATGTAGTGAAGATACATATAAATGAGCAACGAGCAGACCTTCTCACCAAAGCTTTTGATAAAAATCGTTTTGAGTATTTACTCAAATTAAATGGCATTAGGGTCATGGGTGAGGTCATTTCAAATCAACTTCCTTCATAATCAATTTTTATTGAATTGACATCCAATATTTTAATTGTTTTTGTTTATTTTTTGTTTTAGTTTTTAGGGGGAGAAACTTTTGAAAACTCAAAAACATTTGAAAAATCAAAAACACAAAAACATTAAAAAATTAAAATTCTGAGAAATTGATTCGACCAAATGAGAAATGATAGTACATTGTAGCAATCGGAAGCATATCTGTATCTTACGAGAATCTAAACATAAAGAGCATTACAATTACTTAGTATGATATGTTGGTAGGTTTATAACTTAGTTGAGATAACATTGGACAAAATTTTGATTATGCTTTGCGGGAAACAGTTGCTTAGAACATAGTGCTTAGCTTTGTCCTGAATGAGTGGTGGTTAATCTTACAATATGTTTCGTGAACAAAAATTATTAATTTTACTAGTTTTTTATCATGTGTTCAATTTTACAAGAAATTCTAAATTTGGTTTTTTCTTTTGTTTTAGTTTAAAGCTGAAACATTCTCTACGTATACTTATGTATCGACCTGATTGTTATAGCTTTAAACAATTCAAAGTTGTTTTTCTTGGTTTGATTAAGTTTTGGACAGTCTCTGCGTATATGAAAATATCGATCTGATTGTTAAAAGCTTAATCTTTAATTATTGTTTCGTTCATTTTCTGGATCATCTGAGTATACGAAAGTATCAACCTTGATTCCAAGATTTTGAGCAATTTCAATTTGTTTAACATTTTGTTGTTTTTAAAAAGAAATTCTATTTTGTTTTTGCATGATCAAGCTAGTTAAAAACTGAAGTAAATTGTTTCAAGGACATTATTGTTTGTTTAATTATTCACAAAACAGGGATATGTTCAAGTAAATGGAGAATATAAAGTATTTGATGGTTTTGTTTCAATTGATATCTTAACTAAGTAATTAAATTTAAAGAGGATTTATACTGACAATCATCTTTAAATTGTAATTTGCTGATAAGTATATTCATTAAATCAATCAGGTGTGTTGATGATTGTAATACAATATGATCTCATGTCTGGATCTTTTTCACCAAAAATATGTGTTTGTTTTGGTTATTTTTATATTTAATAATTAGGTTTATTACTTTTGAAATGTGTCTGATATAAAATTTGAAAAATACAAAAAGATTTTTGGTTTTTATGTGATGTTAAATCAATAATTTTTGATTATTTGTTTTAACTCTGAAACATTAAAACATTGGTTTGTTTGAAATTTTAAATAAAAATTGAATTTTGAAAACGTTTGCTTGGAAGTTCGTCTAATAGGTTTGTGAGAAGGTTCATTTATCAGGTTTGCTTAGAGTTTCGTTTAACAGGTTTGGTTGAAGGTTCGTCCAAAAGGTTTGTGAACAGGTTCGTTCAACAGGTTTGGTTAAAGGTTGTTTCAAAAGTTTTGTTCACAGGTTCGTTTAAATACAAAGGTTCGTGAATAAGCTTCGTCACTTTCATCAGAACCACTTCCACGAACCTTCACACTTGATTTTTGATTTTTTCGATTCTAGATCATTCAGTATCTTTGTCATATATCATTAGTTTCGGAATTTTATTGTGATTCTAAATAGGTAAATAGATTGGAGTTTGACCAGCTAGATTTGTAGATATTTTTATTTTTAGATCTAGTTAGTCGAACCTATACTTCTGGATTAAAATCTGTTTAAATCTAAATTTTAGTGAAATTGCTTTCATTAAAGTTTTTCATCTATGAATGGCGAACCTTTGGATATAATTTGTTTAATCTAATTCATAGATTTGGATTTTGAATTTAAACTGGAACAGGTTCGTGTAAATGAACACATGTTCGTTGATTTGAAAACATTCGTTTGAACTTTATAGGTTCGGGCCGAACCTCTTCACATTATTGAACCGAACCTTATATAATCAAGGGTTCATTTGACCATAAGGTTCGCAGTATATTCAAGGTTCGTTCATTTATAGGTTAGTGTGTTTTAAACAGATTTGTCGTGTAGTGAGGTTCGTCTAATCTAGGTTCGGCACAGGGAGGGTTCGCTTGTTCTATACTTAGAACTTTTTGAATTTTTTGAACTTTTGATTTTTTTTTAATATTTTTTAATTGGTGTTTGTTTTGATTGTAGGAATGGCAACTTTTACCTTTGGGGATAAACACAATCTGTGAGCTTATTTGGATCCAACGACAAAGAATGGCAAGGAGTTTCGACCGATGATCGAGTTTTTGAGACTATCGAGGATTTATTATGCTATCTCCAATTCATGTCACATTTATAGATCACACATTCAAAGTTTCTGGGAGTCAGCTAGGTTGATCACTGTTGATGATGCTTATGTGATTGAGGCTAATGTGCTTGGACAAGCCATTAGAATTATTGAAGTTGATATCAGAAGGGTTTTACAGTTTGGAGGTGAACCTTCAGGAATGACTTTGATTCCTGAGAGGTGTATCAAGGGATGCTTTATGAGGATAATATATTTTTGAGTATACAGTGAGTATTCTATCAAGAAAGCCAAGTTGCCTTTGCAGTACATGTTCTTGGCTCATGTACTTCTTCATTGTCTGAGCATGAGGAAGGGTAATTTTAATGAGTTGAGAGATCTGATGAGGTTTGCTATGGTAGCATTGATTCTGAACAAGCCGTTCAACTTCTCTGCGATGATCTTCAGATACTTGTCAAACAACATTACCAAGGCAAAAGATAGATTTTATACGTATCCCAGATTCATTCAGATGCTGATTGATGAGAGACTTCCTGAACAGAATTTGCCAAGGGTTGCTTCTGACATTCTCAAGCTAAAACACATGATTGTTTCTAGTCTTGGACAAGTGAAGATCTATCAGAAGAGTACTGATGACATTCTGATTAAAGATTTGGTGGGTCATTGTGCTAGAGCTAACTATATTGCTCCTTTGGATGATTCTTGGAGACATGAAGATTCAAATTCAGACAATGAACAGTTGAATGATGATGATGATGATCAACAACCACCAGATCCAGTTCAAGAAACACCAAATATAATTCCTACTACATTGGTTCCTCTTCAAGTGATATATCCAAGTCACAAGATGCTCAAAGACAAGAAGATGCTATTGCTTCTTCTCCATATGTTGATGCTGAAGATGTTGGTGCTGAAGATGATGAAGAATCTACTGATTCTGAGATGGAAACATTTCAAGTTGGAAACAGAATGAGGAAGAAAGGGAAGAGGTGAATGATCCTAACTCTACAGTTGATGAACGAGTGACATCAAGGCCTAAGAAGAAGAAGAGGATGGCCAAGCTTCCTAAGAAGAAGAAGTCAAGGACTCCTAGGATCATTCTATCTTCACCAGTTTCTACATCTGTTATGCCTGCTTTCATTCCTGTATCTGTATCTATTTCTATTGCTGCAACTGTGCAAGAAACTTCTATGTCTACATCTCCAATTCATATGCATTCAGAGACATTCATGCCTAATCTTGATTTTGCAAATGTTGCATCATTCATGCTTGATTTTATGAATGCTACAACAGTTACAACATCATTTCAAGAAGCTTCTACCTTCAGAGGAGGTTCTTTTTTTGAGGGATTAGATGATCTAGACTTAAACTTTTCATTGGATTATGATGATTCTGTGTTGAGAGGGAAAATTTCTATTCTATCACAAGAGTTTGACAAGTACAGAAAAAACAGAAGGAGATAGCTGAAATTGAACAACCATCTTCTTCAAGTCCAACTGATATGGATGTGATGAGAAGCCATATTGCTCAACTTAAGAAGTGGAGAGAAGAGGATTTGCTGGAAAAGAAGTTAATGAATGATAGAATTACATCATTAGAGACATTGACTAGGAAGCAGAGTGCTGAAATTGCTGAGTTAAAGAAAGAGAATCAAGTGTTGAAGCAAAATATTAATGATAGACAAGTCAAAGATGTCTCTATTGGAACTTAAGCTGAAGGTACTGGTGCTAGTGTTGATCCAGTATATGTTAACATTGATGATGAGGAAGAAGAAGAAGAGGAGGTTGATTATGAAGACTCTGACATTGATGAACATCCTGGCTTTAATGCTTTCAATGATGATGATAAAGATGATGATGGTAATTTGACTGGAGTTGGAAGTTCAAGTAGTTTGAATTCCATAACTTGAGCAATTGTGATTTACAAGCCTTCTGGGATTTCTTTTGATGCTAATCCTATTTCATCTGTTTCATCTGATCAAGTCAAGGATACTGAAGATGTTGAAATTGAAGATTTCACAGAGTTGGAGTATTCAAAGCATTTTGTTGATAGTTCATTGCCTACATTTATGGAATTATTCAAACAAGTTAATGGACGAAATGAAGTTAGAGATTCGGAGGAAGGAGAGATTGAAGGTGGATATTCTAAGGAAGATATAGCTGTGTTGTTTGGAGTGAAAGTTAATGATCTACAGAACGCAAATGATTCAGGAAAGATGATAGCTGAAGAATCAGATCAATCATTTGAAGTTGAACAAGATGATCATTTAGAGGAGAATTTGTATAATCTGTAAACTTTGAAGAAAATCTTTGATATTGAAGTTCAGAAAAGAGTTCCAAGTACAATAGTTGATACAATGAAGACCAAGACTCATATGGATATGTGGAGAGAAAGTCAAGAAAAAAACAATTATATCATTGATCATTTAATGATTTTTAAGCAAATGGTTGAAATGTTTGATGAACAAGTTAAAGAATATCAATCAAGACAATTCTCAAGATTCAAGATTGGATCTAAATCTAAGATGAGAGGAATAATTGTGAGTTATGGTTACTTTCACAACATTCCTGGAAGTTTGAAAAACAAAGGATGTTATGTTGTTAAAAGAACTGATGGTTGTCAATATTTTGGGAAAGCTTTTCACATTATGTCATTACCTTCTTTTGAATGTATGCAGTTATCAAGATTGAGAATGATAAAGCCTATTCAAACATATCACAATGAAAGATTTGAGAAGCTGTTGAAGATAGAAGCAAAGACAGGCTGGAATTGGTTGGTTCCACAATTTTTCGTATTGAAGCATAATTCCTATGTGTATCCAAAGCCAAAAGTGTATTCTAGACCAAGATTGAGAAGGATAGAACAAAATTGGAATTCAAATTTCAAGTTTTGGTTCTATGATGAAAGAACTTCTGAAGCAGTTATTCTCTTGAAAGAAAATGAAAAGTGGAGGGTGATTAGGTTGCTTAATCCAGTGTGGTTGGTTAACTGTGCAAAGAAAGATAATGATCTACTCAATGAAGTTGAAATCTATGCAAGTGAAGGATTTTATGATGTTGGTGTTAGCTACAAAGACATGGCTGTACAATTTCAAACGATAGCAAGAATTTGTTATACATTGGGAATTCACTCTGGATGCAAATGGGATGATGTTAATTACTTGTATGTTGAATTAATGAAATTGCAGAAAGAGATAGATGATAGAGATGCAAAGTTGGAAGCTGAAAGACAATCAAAGATTCCAAAGTCAGTTGTTATTCGTGCTTCATATAATGTTTGTGAAGATCAGACAACAAGTGGAACTTCGATTGCAGATTGAAGACAAAGACTTCGAAGATTTTGAAGCAACTATTAAGGGGGAGTTCGTTTGGACATTTTGTAATAGTTTGCTTTTCAAAATGTATAAATTAATGTAGGTTTTGCTAAGGTTCGGCTGGCCCACGAACCTATGTTATGTAGTGTACAGGTTCGTCCATATGGGTTTGGCTAGGTTCGTTTGAATGTTCTGTATGTATAGCAGGTTTGTCTAGCACGTTTGTTACTTTTTGTTGTAAGTGACAGATCTGAGATTGAGAGAACCTGTGTGAGATTGTATGAACTGTGCGTTCAAAGTTCATTTCATTGTAATCAATTTGTATTGGTTAATGAAATGATGATTATATAAATGATTGTGTATCTTTGATTCATATAGATCTAATCTAGATTCCGCATAGATTTGATTGTTAATAGAATTCCGTTGATCGATCAAGAGCTAATCTACACAATATGATTGATGTTCAATGTAGGAGAAAGTCAAAAATTGGGATTGGTTTTACCGAGGTGAAACCTCATTTTAACTACAATTACTCCATCATGCCCGATATCAACACATCCGTTTATGATCTACTGTTGAAATCCGACCGAAGGTGCGATTTCACCACTGGTTCTAGCAAATCAGTTCCTTTGACAACAGATCCTATTGAGACCAGCCCCAATATTTCTGATGATTCTGAGGTGTGTGCATATAGATTAAATGAATCATGTGTGAGACGGAAGATTGAAGAAAGAAGTGCTGGGAGGAGCACATATTGTTCAATATCTGTTGGAACATCACCATTTATTTCAAACACTGATTTTGTTGGAAAATTTGATGAACTTATAATTAAACCCAATGAGATGTCCAAAAAATTGAAGTCAAGTTTTATTAAGAATGATGTTATTTTGGAATCAATTTCTTCTTGCTTACATCATGAGTACAAGGGTCTTTCCACAATCATCAAGGAGGTAGGTTCAAAGTGATTGTGATTGTGATGTAAAACCTTTTGACCCTAAGGAATTTCATGAGAAGGTATATTGTTTTGCATGTGGTAGACCAGGCCACATTGCTAGAAATTGTCAACTCAGACCTACTGAATTCTTTTATGGTAAGAATCAGAAGGTCACACCCAAGGCCAAACCCATTTCCAGTTTAATGACTGACCAATCCTCCAAGCCTTGGGTGACACCTCAGAAACTTTCCACTGCCAAGAAGACCAAGTCATTTAAAAAAATCAGTCTAGTTTTCAAAAACAAAATTCAAAGTTTTCTAAAGTTAAAAACATGTCACAGTGGAAAAATAATCCACCAATGAAAACACCATTAAAACCAGTTGACCATGGAAGTGGTGTTAGTGCATTTTTGTAATATTTTGCTATTCAAAATGTAATTTATAGAAGTATTTGTATAGGTTCGGCTTAGTTTGTGCTTAGGTTCGTCTGGCCCACGACCCTAGGCAGGTTCGGCGAACCTATCACTTTGGAAAGGTTCGGAGAACCTATAGGTATGGCAACCTAGGTTCGCCCAGCGAACCTCAAGGTTCGGCTAAGGATAGGTTCAGCTGACAGAAGCTGTGTATATATAGAAGGTTTGTCTGATTTTTTGAAGTGCTTGCAGAACTTTGAGAACTTCAGAAAACCTGAGTGTGTATTCTCTGTGTGAGAAACTTTATGTGTGAAAGATTTGTAATCAATTGATTGATTAATACAAGAAGGTGTTTATGAAATTACTTGTTCTTCTTTGATTCTTTAGAGATTAAACATGGATTCCGCACGTGTTTGAATGTTCATAGAACTTCTTGATTCGATGCTGATTCAATTCACCAAATCTACATTGGTATTAGAGCATTTGGTGAAGTTCTACACAAGTTTTATCAAAGAATTCAAGTGATTTGAAGATTATGGCTCAAATTTCTTCTTTTCTTGTTGATTGATTGCTGTTATGAGTTTGATTTCATCATAAATTGTTGTGGAATACAACAATTCTTGATTTGGTAGTGTTAATTTGAAGATTTGGAAGGATTTTCTTCAAATTTTGGAAGGTTTTCCCTCCAAAATTTCGAATTTTGCTGTACAGGTTCGTGAGCCGAATCTGTGAGTAGCTGGCACGAAAGGTTCGCTGGAACTGATAATTTTCTGAGGTTCGTTTGGGTTTTCGGAAGAGGTTCGAGGATTTTCAACGAAGGTTCGCTGGTTTCTACAAGGTTCGTTTGACGTTTTCTGCAAGGTTCGTCTAAGGTTCGGTTGCAAGGTTCGTCTGATAGTTCGACTGAAGGTTCGTTGCTTTTTCAGCAGAGGTTCGTCTTAGTTGAGGTTCGCTTGTCTCAAGGTTCGTTGGTTGAGGTTCGCAGCTTCAGGTTCGTGTGGTTGTAGGTTCGTGACTGGAAAGGTTAGCTTCTTAAGGTTCGTGTGATACAGGTTCGTCTGATTAAAGGTTCGTGTGACTGAAGGTTCATTCAGTTCACACATTGCTGAAGGTTCGCCTGATTCAAAGGTTCGTGAGGTGAAAAGGTTCGATGTTTAGATGTTTTGAAATTATGGCGGAGATGTACGCTGCAATGGCTAGTCAGAATACTAAGATTCAGAGCATTCTGACTAGTGAAACCGAAGTGGGAAGTACGAACAAAGTGCCAAAGCTGCTAGATTTGGCAGACTATGACAATTGGAAGGGTAGATTTGAAACACATCTTAATGGAACGTATACGAATCTTTGGGAACGTATTCTATCACCATATGAAAGACCGAGAGTTGTGGGAACTGATTTATATCAACTTTTAGAGAGACTTGATGTTGATGAGAGAAAGAAGTATGATTCAGAGAAAAAGGCATATTGGATGCTTAGCCAGGCCATTCCAAATCAGATCTTACATCAATTTGATGAGCACAAGACTTCTTATAGTCTATGGAATGCCTTGAAAGCTAGAGTTGAGGGTAATACAAATCTGAAGAAGATGAAAGCTACAGACATTCATAAAGAATTTGAAAACTTCAATTTCATAGGCAATGAAAGTCTGGAAGCATTAATTACAAGATATAGACATTTGCTGACAGAAGTGAGAAAGTGTGGCATCGAATATTCTGAAGATGAAAAGATTGATTGCCTTGCTGATGCTTTACTTGACAAGTGGAACTCTTTAGTGTTGATCTTGAGAGAGAATTTACCAGGACTGACCTTGGTAGAATTTGTTCAAAAACTTGAGGAACAAGAGATGAAGGATAAAAGGAAAGAGCGAAGATTGAATGTTACACAAGATCCTTCATTATATGGTAGTTCTGTAGTTACACCACCGGCTTCATCTGCCAAGATTCAGACATCATTTGTGTCTAGTACTTCTGATAGTACTCATGTTCCTTCTGCATCTACAAGTTCCAGTTCATCCTATTCTAACGAGAAGAAGTCTGACTCGACACCACCTCCTGTTCAGCTAAATACTACCAATCTGGGAAAAGTTAGTGTTGAAGCTGTCAGGGATCACATGTCTATTCTATCTTGTGTTGTCAGCGCATACGATGAACAAGTTGCAGGAAGGATTGGAAATGCTAATCTAACATTTGAAGACTATGAACAAATCGATGATGACAAAATGGAACTGATCGATACACAATGGGCACTGGCGAGTGTTATTCGAAGAATCAATCGTTATGAGAAGAAGACAGGAAAGAAATTCACTTTCGACCGCAACACCAAGTTTGGGTTTAATCCTAAGACTACTCAATGCTACAACTGTGGTGAGCTAGGTCACTTTGCCAAAGAATTCAAGAATCCTAAGAAACAAGGGAACTTAAACCCATTCAAGCCACAAGATACATATCAGAAAAAGAAAGAAAAATCTGAAGAATCATCATCTAAAGCTTTGGTGAGTCAAGCTAATGAGGGCTATGACTAGGGGAAGCAGTATGATGAATTGATGGGTGCTTTTATGGCCTCTTTGGAAGAAGACAGTGGTAAAGCCAAAGAGAAAGAGTATGAGGTAAATGAGGATCTGTTAGAGATTATTGACAAACTAAAAGAGATGAATGCTCAGTTAACTGCTGATCTGATAGAGTGCACAGAAGCAAGTAAGAAGCTGATTTTAAGAGAAAAATCTTTTGACAAAAAGATAACTGATCTTGGTAAAGAAAATGAAGATCTGAAAATCAAAGTTTTACAAAATAACCATGCTGTGTCTGTGCATCTTGAATCAGTTCAGAAGCTGAAACTTGAGTTATCAGCAGCAAAAGCTGAAGCTGAAGCAAACAAGAGCAAGCTTGAAAACTTTCAAAATTCTTAGTATGTCATTGATTACTTTACTGCCATGCAAAGGTCATCACATGATATGACTGGAATAGGTTTTCATGTTGTGCCACCTCCTCCTAGTTTTATTCCAAGACCACAACTTAATCCGGATTTGGAAGTTCATCCGGTTTCCTTAAAGGAAAATGTGTCTGAACAAGTGATTGAGGATGTAGGAGGTTCATCATCTCTTGATAAAGTGTTTGTTGATTGTGATGCTCCTATTATTGAGAATGACTGGTTATAAAGTCAAAACTATTGAAGAACAGAGTCTGAAATCTCAGAAATCCAAGTCTGAGATGAAACCAGCTAAGAAAGTGGTTTTTAAATCAACTGTTGTTTCCAAACCAGTGCTGAAAGTCAAAACTGTTAGTGCATTTTTTGTGTGAAAACTGCATTTAATGTGTGAACCTGGCTTGTTGTATATGAAATCATAGTCTGTTGAATATGATTAAGGGTTCGGCTAAAGGTCCAAGAAGGTTTGGCTATGATTGATGGCTAAAAGGTTTGGTGGTCACATGGTTTAAGGTTTGGCAAACCTATTGGCAAACCTTTGGCAACCTATATATAGGTAGACTTGGAAGACTTGGAGATCTAGAGCTCACAATTCACACACACAAAGTCAAATTCTCTCTCAAGCTCAAGATCAAGACTCTCTTCATCTTTGTTTCTTTCGTATATTCAAGTGTTGTATTTCACGTTTGATTCGTTGTAATCACTTGATTGTTAATGACAAATTCAGATTCATGATAGATTACCATGTCATTGTTGATCTAAATCTAGTTGTAAACGGATTCCGCACGTTTATGATCGAATCGTAGAATTTCGTGATCGATTCTTCAAATCTACAAAAACTGCTACCACTATCAAACCCAATGTGTTTGTCAAGTCATTCAATACATATAAAGGAGAGACTAGTGGTGTTTCTAAAAAACAAAACGGTTTTTCTGAAAAAGTTAACAAGATGGTTAACAAGGTTGTTGACAAGGGAAATAAGTTTGGGGTTAGAATTAAAGGAAAATCAATGTTTTCTCAAAATCAAAAAATAATTCAAAGATAAAAGCCACTGGTTTGAGGAACAATGTTTTATCACCATCTTATGCATCTAAATCATTCAGTTCATCTAAGTGTTTTGATGAACTCAAACCAAAAAGTTTTTCACAAAGAAAATGCTACAGATGTGGTAAACTGGGTCATGTTATTGCTGATTGTCAGTTGGATACTTGTAACAGATTTAGTGTGACACCCGGCAATTTCAGGTAAATTGCAACTTTTACATTCTTTACATTTCACATTCATACTTGTTGCATTTCATTTAATTATGTTTAATCAGATTAGCTGAACACAAACAGCTACTGCGAAACGATAGTTCGTGGAACTATCGAATCGTACATTGCACATTGGTTTTGGAAACCAAGTATGGCAAACGCAACACTAACACAAAACAATAATTCGGGGAATTATTGAATTGTGCATTTGACGTTAATTATGATTAATCAAGCGTGCAAATATTTCGTAAAACACGAACACAAACGATCACCGATAATTCGAGGAATTATCGAAACACACACGAGTCTTACGGACGTTGGTGAACAAACCATTGAACAATAATAAAAGTTCAAACGATGCTAAACGATGAGTTATAAGTGTGAAATAATCGAAAAACGAGCCGAAACGACGAAATTGGACTTATTGGGCTTGCCTGGAGGCCCAGGCGGTACGCCCAGACCCAACACCCCTAGCCTGGCGATGCGCGCGAGACGAAGAACTCAGCCGGACACATTTTGCATCCGCGCGGTACGCCTGATGTCGAAGTGTCACGCCAGGCGATACGCCTGACAGACCCAGATATCAAAACTAAATTTACACTCAACCTATCTCATTTCTCATCATTCCTATCCTCTTTCCTTGGCTATAAAACCCCATTCTTGAGCCAATACCTTTGTATCACCACCATTTCACCAAGAAAACCTCCATTGATGAGCTTGAAAGCCATTGTTGAAGCTTCTTGAAGGTTTGAAGCTTGGAAGTGAAGCTTGGAGGCTTGTTCTCATCAACACCACCACTTGAACCTCATAGGAGATCATTCCCAGAAGGTTTTGGAGCTGCCAAATCCTAGATCCGATATCATCTCAGTGTTTTAGAACATCTAAGGTAGCTTTACATGTTTATTCATAGTTAGATCTTCATGTATTGGGTAAAAACCCACATGTATGAAGATCCACTCACATGCAACTCCGATCCGCTCATATACACGAAATTTTAATGGGGCTAGAATGTTTATTGATGTATTTTGAAGTAGATTGATGATAGAAATCATCTAGGATTGAGTCTTGTTGATTTGATGATGATTTGGGAGAACTTGCCATAAAAGGAAACTTTTATGTTGCATATGATAGATTTGTGATGATCTAGACATGTTAGACATGTCTAGATATTATTAAATGTATATTGGAGTGTTTAGAAACACATTGGGATATTTGATTTTGTCAAAAACATGGTTTTGTGTAAACTTACTATAAATAGAAACTTTTGTAAATCTAAAAAGGGCTTTTGATGTTTTTGAAAGATTTAATGAACTTTGATTCTTGAAATATGTTTAAAAATGATTTCTAAACATATTGGGAACTTCGTTTTGTGAAAACAAGCTTTTAAACGGATGCTTTCCAAATAAGGAAACTTTATTTGGGCAAAACGGCATAAATAGTGATTTATGCGCAAACAACATGTTTTAAGAGTTTAAATGTATTTTGTAAACATATTGGAAGTCATTAACTTTATGGGATTTCATAACCACACCTTCCTAAATTAGAAACTTTCTAAAAATGGTAACTTACGCAATAAGAGTCCTAGCGTGCATTTTGGTGTCTTATGTGCATTAAGGCACATAAACACAACAATCGTGTCACCAACAATTCGTCGAGTCTCACTAGTCAACACACACACACACTCGGTTGAGCACACCAACATTTGGAGTTGTATGAGATACAACACACCACAAAACACATACTCACACCTATATGGTTATAGGTGCCTACTAGCAGGATTGCTAGCATTCGCAGACGCGAACACACAAACACACCGGAACTGCTAATCAGGTGAGTTCACAGCCCCTTTTTACTTTTTCTACCTTTGGGGGAGAAAACATTGCATGATAAATTGTTTTTGGAAAACAACTTATTTCACTTATGTATGGACATGCTTTATCACTATATGTATATGTGTGGACCACATCACAACTAAAAGTCCTCGCGATACTCCACGGACCGTTAGTAGCGCGTAGCGCCTAGCGTGGTAATCTTGAATAGTACTATTTGGGCCTGACAAGCCCCACCCATCGCGCCTGGGAGGCTAACCCGACTGGAGGTCGGAATGGGTGCAATATTGACCAACTCTTTGCCATTGTCTGGTGATGGACATGGCGGGAGGCACAACTGTCAGCTTCGGTACGACCCCGCATATAATATAACTGTATTGACTAGCTATCAATCGATACTGCATTGTAATGATACATAGATAACAACTCTTACTTTAAACATTGGATGTTTACTGCTTATGATAAACCTGTGCTCTCACCAACCTTTGTGTTGACCCTTTTACTCGCATGTTTTCTCAGGTAACTAAGGCACGCGCACAAGGATTAGGATGTTAGGCTGGAGTCGCATGCATCTGCTTAAATGTCTTAGTATATTTTGAGAACATATATCTATTAGACATGTTATGTAATATTAAACACCTTTTAACGCTTCCGCAAACTGAAATCTTATGTTTTGTTTTAAACCGTTTATGAATGCTTCCGTTAATCATGGATTTTAAATCTGTTTTGGATAACTCATACTTTACTTCCGCAACTCTGATATTACTAAACTGTTTTATCCAAATTTTTGGATCTACGTATATAACCAGACATATAGGTCTCGCATGTTGCGTGACCGGAGACTGCGATCCTGACAATCTGTCGCCGCTCGCGCCCCAGAAGGGACGAGATTTCTCGGGGTGCGACATTTAGGTCCTTTACTCCAAAAGAAACACGAAAGTTTTTTTCTTGCAGTGGAAAAGGACATATTTCTGCAAATTGTCCAAATCATAAGATCAGGAAGAGTTCAGTTGATGACAGTCGGGTGATTAAGACTGGTGGGAGCCCTAGGAGAGTGAAGCCTAGTGAGGAGGAAATGAGAGTCCTCAGAAAGTTTGATCCTGAGTGTGTCTGGGTTAGAGAAGAAAATAATCAGAAAAAGAAAGTTTTTGATAACAAACAACATGTCAAAAAGTTAGTCAAAGTAGTGACATCATCTGATGATGATTTTTATGACAAATTTTCTTCAAAACCATTTTTAAAACAAATTGATAAGTCAAAATCTTTTTGGAAATTGAGATGCAGATCAGGGGATCAAATTTCTGGGAGAAAGGATGATAACTGTGAAGATGGGTCTTCAAACAGTTCATCAAAACAGAATGGCAGAAGGCCATTCAGGGAGACTCGGTGCCGGAATGGCGGGAGTCATCCCTTTTGATACTGATCAAAATTTTAATTTATTGTGCAGGTGGCATTCATTGGCCATATCAATAGTCACTGGATTGTTGATAGTGGATGTTCACGGCACATGACAGGAGAGTTAGGTTTCTTAAAAGATTTTAAGGCGATGAAACGGAGTTATGTTAATTTTGCCGATGAGAAAGGTGGTCAGATTACCGGATTTGGTAGTTTGACTAATGGTAAAGTTTCCTTTGACAGTGTGAATTACTGCAAAGAGTTAACTAACAACCTGTTGAGTGTGTCACATATTTGTGACAAAGGCTATAAAGTGATGTTTGACAATGAAAGATGTTATGTGCTTCAACATGGAATTCAGATTCCTGAAGATTGGATTCTAATGACTGCCGACAGGAGTAAGGATTTATATGTTTTGGATATTGTTGGTTTGGTTGAATTCCAATCAGGATCGAATACGAAGTCCTACTAACTATCAACTACATGCGGAATCCATAGTTAATATGTAGAAAATCAAAGAACACAAGCAATTCAATAATCAACTCTTGTATTATCAACAAATGATTACAAGACTACACTCAGAAAGCACAGATCTCACACATAGAAAATCTCAGAAGTTCTATCAAAAAGTTCTGCTGAAAAACAGACAAACCTTCTATTTATACAAAACAGACCAGCGAACCTTTTCTGGTAGCCGAACCCTAGGTTTGCCAGCCGAACCCTAAGGTTCGCTGGACGAACCCTTAGGTTTGCTAGACGAACCTATGTAGACATACCAAAAGGTTCGCCGAACCTTCTCTAGGTTATAGGTTCGCCGAACCTGCCTAGGTTCGTGGGCCAAACGAACCTATGGCAAACCTTTAGCCGAACCTTATCTAAAACTCAAAATAAATACAACTTTTGAATAGCAAACAATTACAAATATGTACTAACAAATTCCCCCTAAATGTTTGCTATCAAAATCTTCAGTCTTTGTCTTCATCTTTGTCTTTAACTCCACTAGATTCTCCAATCTATTTAGTAACCACATTATCCACCGCTCGTATAACAACCGAACGTGGTATCTTCGCGAGTCTTTCAGCTTCAATCTTTGCGTCTCTTTCATCTCTCTCCTTCTGAACTTGCATCAACTCAGAATATAGATAATTCATAGTTTCCCAATTGCATCCCGAATGTATACCCAATGTATAACACATTCGTGCAATGGTTTGAAATTGAACTGCCATGTCTTTGAAACTCACTCCAACATCATGATATCCATCTTCTGCATACATCTATGCTGAATCAAGTAAAGCAATATCATCCTTTGAACAATTTACAATCCAAACAGGATCAAGCATCCGGATCACCCTCCAATTATCATCTTGTTTCAATAAAATCACTCCTTCAGAAGTTCTATCATCATAAAACCAAAACTTGAAATATGGATTCCAGTCTTGTTCAATCTTCCTGAGTCTTGGTCTTTTGAATACTTTAGGCTTCACATAATCCTGAAATCTTTCTCTGAACTGAGGTGTTAACAAACTCCATCCAACTCGTGCTTCTTTCTTTAACAAATTCTCAAAAATTTCATTGTGTCGAGTCTGAATAGGCTTTATCATCTTCAATCTTGAAAGAGCTTTACATTCGAATGCAGGTAGACTCATTAGATCAGAAGCTTTGCCAAAATATTGACATCCATCTATTCGTTTCACAATATAACATCCTTTATTCATCAAGCTTCCTGAAATGTTATGAAAATAACCATAACTAATAATCCTTCCAATCATTTTGGATTTAGATCCAATCTTGAACTTCTTGGATTGTTTAGTTAGGTTTTTTGGATCTTTTTCTTCTAAAACTTCTGTCATTATCTTGAATGAATGTAAATGATCAATAATGTACTTTGTCTCTTCTTGAATCTCTTTCCAAAAATCCATATTAGTCTTCGCTTTAACTGGATCCAAAGTTGTTCTGGACATACTTCCAGCCTCAAACATTTTCTTCATCATGTTTAAATTCAACAGCTCTTCATCAATGATATCTTTATCATAATCAGACAAATCAACATCTTCATGTTCTTCAAAATAAAATATCAACTCATCATCACTTTCTAAAAATTCTTGATAATCTTGAACTGTATAATCACCAACAATCTCTCCTTCTTCTATCTCTTGATCCACTTGAATCTCAAATATTTTTCTCTGCAACTCAATGTCAGAATGTAATTTGAATAAATCAAGAAATGTAGGCAAAGAGTAATCAAGAACTGTCTCAGGATGTTCTATTCCATCTAAATCTTCAAATTCAACATAAGTACAATCCCTGACTCTATCAGATGACATTGAAGAAACTGGAACTGCATCAGTAGTAACCTTTGAAGGAGAATATATCAATATCGCTCCAGAAATAGAATCTAAAGAACCAGAAGTACCACCAACTCCACCAGCACCACCACCAGTTCCATCATCACCTCCAAAATCATGATCATCTGGATGTTCATCCACATCAGTATCACCATAATCAACTTTTTCTTCTTCTTCTTCTTCTTCATCTTCCACCTTCTCATCCTCTTCTTCATCAATATCAACAACTACCTTCTCAGCTCCAGAACTTGAAACTTCAGTCTTTGATATCTTTGACTCTAAAGCTTTTATCTTGAACCTCAAATCAGTATTTTCATTCTTAAGTTCAACAATGTCTTCTGACTGATGTTTGATAAAGAATTCCATTTCAAAAATCTTATATTTCATCTTCTTCTTTTCAAGAATTTCTTCTTCTCTCCACTTGATCATCAAAGCCATTTCAGTTTTCAACTCACTTAATTCAGTAGTAGAAGAAGATGGTTTATCAGCAACATTCTGTTCCTTTTCCTTCTTGTAGCATTCAAACTCCTTTGATAACAAAGATAATCTTCTCTTGAGATCAGTATCATCGTAGTTAACTGTGAAGTTAATATCTCCCAAATCATCTAGTCCTGAAAACAAATCATCTTAGGGAATATCATCCTGATGACATAGAGTGTCTTGCACTGATGTAGCCACAGTGGTAGAATCTGTGAAAGCTGGAACAAAAGAAGCTACATTTACAAACTCAGAAGTTTGTAAAGTAGAAGCATGAATAGTAGTCACTGGAACAGATGAAGTAATAACAGGAGAAACAGAAGCAGGAACTGATGTAGGCAAAACAGATGAAGACACAACGGTCTTAGTAGTTTTAGCCTTCTTCTCATAAGGCCCTCCTTTGGCAGTCCTTTTTCTTTCTCTTTGGTTTTGAAGATTCAGACTCTTCTGGAACAAAACTGGGATCAACTCTTTCATCCCTTGCATCCTCAGCCTGTTTAGCAAATTTCTTCTTTAATCTTCTAACCATCTGGTTTCCTTCTTGAACCATTTCATATTCTGATTCAGTATCAGAAGATTCCTCACCATCATTATCAACAACAGTAGCCTCTATCTGATGTGCAGACATATCAACATCAACTGGTTCCTGTGAGCTCTGTTCCTGAGATAATGAAACTTTAGGTGTAGACCTTGAGGATTGACCTGTAGTGTTCTTAACTTGTGGTATTGGAGGAGGTGGAGGTGGTTGTACTTGATCATCAGCATCAAGCTCTTCAGTATCTGACTCTGAATCAATATGCCTCCAGGCATCATCATCAGGAGCAACGTAGTTTGCCCTGGCACAATGACCAATCAGCTCTTTCTCTAAGATAGCATCTCCACTCCTTTGGTACACCCTGACTTGACCCAAACTAGAATCAGTCATGTGTTTAAGCTTTAACAAGTCTCCAGCCTCCCTGGGTAACTGCCCTTCTGGCAACCTTTAATCAATCAACATTTGCACGAACCTAGGATACATATAAAACCTATCCTTAGTCTTCGTGATGTTGTCACACATGTATCGGAATATCATCCCGGAAAAATTGAACGGTTTGTTCAATATGAGTGCAACCATTGCCGACCTCATAAAATCTCTAAGCTCATCAAAGGTTCCCTTCCTCATACTCAGACAATGAAGAAGAACATGTGCCAAGAACTTATACTGCAGAGGTAGCTTTCCCTTCTTCACCGATATAGAATTGTAGGCACCGAAGTATCTGATGCGTAAGAAGCATCCCTTAATACACTTCTCTGGAATAAGTGTCACTCCAGCTGGTTCTCCTCCAAACTGTAACACCCTTCTAATATCAGCCTCGGATATACAAATTGCTTGCCCAAGCACATTCGCATCTATAACATATTCCTCATCTACAAAAATCACCCGTGCTGATTCCCAGAAACTCTGAATATGTGATCGGTAAATCTAAACTGAGTTGGAAATAGCATAATAGATCCTCGATCTCCGAAGGAACTCGATCATCGATCGAAAGTCTTGGCCATTCCGTGTAGTCGGATCAAGGTATGCACAAACATTATGTTTGTCTCCGAATGTTAAGTTCGCCATTTCTACAATTAGAAATAAAAACAATTAGAAACAAAATTAATCAAAAATTAACAAAAATTAAAAAAATTAAAAAATTTCTAAGTAGACTAGCGAACCTATCTTCTAGGCGAACCTAATACTAGGTGAACCTAAATTAAACGAACCTGATAATCAGACAAACCTTTTGAACGAACCCTTTGATGAACAAACCTTATTATGGACGAACCTTCTAATGAACAAACCTTAGATGAACGAACCTCAGAATGAACGAACCTTAGAATGAACGAACCTTCAAACAAACGAACCTTTTTGATCAAACGAACCTTGACCAAAAGGTTCGGTCCTTTTGAAATACATTGGTTCGCCACAAACCTATCAGATTCAGACGAACCCTCAAGGTTCGGAGAACCTTAGTTCATTCAACGAACCTGTTCATCAGCGAACCTTTTCCAATTTTCAAATCAGATTTTAAAAACATTGAATTCGATGATAAAAATCATATACCAAGGTTCGAAACATGCCGATGAACAACATTAATAAAGATGGTTTGTCCAGATTTTTAGATTTTAATCGGTTTTAATCCAATTTACAAGTTCGAACTAAAAATCCTAAAAACACTCAGATCTCTCAAATTAACCGGTCAAATTCAAAAATTTCTATCTAGAAATGATCACAAGATGATTCTGAGTCTAAAAATATCAGCGAAAAGTTCTGAGAGGATCTAAATCGAAAATCGAAAAATACGATCTTGCAGGTTCGCGAAAGTGAAATCAGATGAGAGTGACGAACCCTTTTGACGAACCCTGTATATATATGTCACGAACCTTTTCAGACGATCCTTTCATGAACCTTTTCTGTGAACCTTTGTAACAAACCATTTCACACGAACCATTTCAGTGAACCGTCTCAAACGAACCTTTCTTGCGAACCCTTACACACGAACCTTTCTTGCGAACCCTTACACACGAACCTTTCCAACTAACCATCTCAAACGAACCTAGTCAGCGAACCTAGCTATAAAACTTAGCCAGCGAACCTAACCAACGAACCTTACTCAACGAACCCTTACCAACGAACCTTCTCAAACATCAGACGAACCTTTTGAAAAATTTTGAATTTTTTTTTAAATTTCAAAACAAATTCATGTTTAATTATTCCAAAGTCAAACAAATATTTAAAAATTATTGATTTAACATCAGATGAAAAATAAAATCTTTTTGTAATTTTTCAAATTTTAGAACAATTAAACTACAAATTTAACAAATCTAACTATAAAAATCAAATCTTTTTGTTTGAGAAAGATCCAGACATGAGATCATATTATTTTACAATTTTTCAACACATCTGTTTGTATTAATTACAAGATTTAAATGCAACTCACAAGTACAAGATGATTGTCAGTATACTTATCCTTTCAAGTTTACTTACTTAGTCAAGAAATCAGTTTAAACAAGATTATCAAAACACTTTATAATAATCCATTTACTTGAACACATCCCCGATTTGTGAATAATTAATCAAACATAAATGTTCTTAAAACTTATTATTTCAATTTTAAGCAGTCTGATCATGCAAAAATAAAGAAGAATTTCTCTTTGAAAATAACAAAATGGAAAACAATTTAAATTTGTTCAAAATCTTGGAATCAAGGTTGATACTTACGTATGCTCAAATGATCCAGAAAATGAACTAAACAATAAAGTAAGATTAAGCTTTTAACAATCAGTTCGATATTTTCATATACGCAGAGATGATACATCAAGCTATCTGATAGCCTAAAGTTTCACATCTGGTGAGAAGGTCTGCCCTTTGGTCGTTTGTGTGTATCTTCACCACATCAATCAGTTTCTTTTCATAACAATCACGTATGAAATGAAACCGAATATCAATGTGCTTGGAACGTGAATGATACCCTGGATTCTTGGTAATTGCAATGGCAGCCTCATTGTCTACATGAATCGGGGTAGATAGAAAATTCAATCCATAGTCTCTCATCTGTTGTTGTATCCACAAGACTTAGGAACAACAACTGGCAGTAGCCACATATTCAGCTTCACATGTAGATGTAGCAACAGATGTTTGCTTCATGCACTACCAAGAGACGAATCTCTCCCCCAGAAATTGTGCACCTCCAGTAGTTGATTTGGAATCAGTCTTGCATCCTCCATAGTCTGAATCACTATAAGCATGGAAGGAATAGTTATCATCCTTAGGATACCACAGACCGGTGTCTGGTGTACCCTTCAGATAACGTAAAATACTCTTGACTGCAATCAGATGAGAAACTTTAGGCTTTGATTGATAGCGAGCACATATACTTGTAGCGAATACAATATCTGGTCTTGAGGCTGTCAAATACATTAAGCTCCCGATCATTCCACGATATAATGTAGCATCAATTAACTCCCCCTTAAGATCAGGCTCAATCCCGTGATTGGGCTGAATGGGCGTGGAAATGGGTTAACAATCAAGCATGCTAAACCGTTTTAGCACATCTTGAATGTATTTGGTCTGATGAATAAAAATGCCATCATCAGTCTGATCTATTTGTAAACCCAAAAAGAACTTAATGTTTGACATGGCACTCATCTCGAACTTCTCAATCATAACCTCTTTAAATTCCAAGCACAACTGTTCATCAGTAGACCCAAAGATGATGTCATCTACATAGATCTGAACAAGGAGAATGTCCTTGTCCTTTTCCCGATAAAACAGTGTTTTGTCTATCTGACCCCTCTTGAACCTGTGTTCAAGAAGGTGAGTCGAGAGCGTCTCATACCAAGCTCGAGGAGCCTGATGAAGACCGTACAGTGCTTTGTCAAGGAGGTATATCTGATCTCGGAGGATCGGATCCTTAAAGCCCGGTGGCTGACAAACGTACACTGTCTCCTTCAATGACCCATAAAGGAATGCATACTTGGCATCCAACTGAAAAACTTTAAATTTCTTGTGGGCAGCAAAAGATAGAAATAATCTAATCGCTTCAAGCCGCGCCACAGGTGCAAACACCTCATCATAATCAATTCCTTCTATCTGTTTGAACCCTTGAACAACCAAACGCGCCTTGTTCCGAACAATTACGCCTCTATCATCTCGCTTGCATTTTAACACCCACCTGGTGCCAATCTTCTACTCAGCTTTTGGCAAATCCACTAAATGCCAAACTCCCAGTTTCTGAAACTGATTAAGCTCCTCTTGCATGGCCTCCACCCAGGCAGGCTCACGTAGGGCTTCAGTTACAGATTTAGCCTCAATCTGAGAAACAAATGCAGAATGCATCAGTAACTCTTGAGTCCCATGATTTCGCTCCAGCTCAACGTACAAACTCTCCTCGTTTGTAAGTTGCCTTCTCGTCTGTACTCCAACAGACGGATCTCCAATAATCTGCTCCACAGGATGATTCACATGAACTCTGGACACTGGCACTTGCGGGACTCCAACACCATGATCAAGATTTGTGATATTCTGATCTTCATCTTGATCTTGAGAAACGGCATCTTCAAAAACATCCTGATCATCCTCCGATGACCAGTCATCATTAACTGCTTCAAAAATGCCTTCCTCAGTTGGATGATTATCATCAACCTGATGAGAAACTCCTTGAACTTCAGAATTTTGTAAGTCATTTAACATCTGCAAAGAGATTTCATCATCAATAACATTAGGAGACATGTTAAAAGACTCGAAAAGTTTATCATAATCGAATAACCAATTTGGACCTTTGCCTTCAGGTATAGGTGTATGTCTTTGAACATCCACATTATACCAGAGTTCCACAACACCCGTGCGTTTGTTAAACACACGTTTGTTGGGTAGGCTGTAGACAAGAAAGAAACCTTCTTCAACTTTAGAGTTGAATTTATCATCTTTCTTAAGCATAGTACACGGAGCCTCAAAAGGTTTCAAGTGTTCCAAATTTGGTTTTCGATTCTAAAGAATTTCATAGCAAGTCTTATTATGTCTTTTGACAATCAGCACTCGGTTGAGAGTAAAACAGGCGGTCGCTACGGCTTCACTCCAGAAAGTAATGGGCAGCTTCGAATCAGCGAGCATCGTTCGAGCAGACTCTATCAATGTACGATTCTTTCTCTCAGCTACACCGTTCATCTGTGGTTCATACGGTGCACTGAATTGCTGCTGAATGCCCTTCGAATCACAGAATGCTTCCATGTTCTGATTCTTGAATTATGTCCCATTGTCTGATCGAACACGCCTAATCCTCAACCTGTACAAAGTCTCCAATAAGATGATTCATCTTTCTGATGTGTATATGACCCATTCGTCTGTGCCAAGACCGAGTATCCTGCTCTGTGGCCTTCTACACGAGACACGTCTCACCTTGTTTACCGTCTCCGCATTAGCCATGTCCAAAACATACAAGTCTTTACACCTGTCAGCAGGCATCAAAATCCAGTCATCTGGAATCTTAATTCCTTGTTTGAGCACATAGCATTTCTTATCATCAAACAAAACCTTATAACCTTTATCACTTATCTGCGACACACTCAAAAGATTATTAGTTAACTCTTTGCAGTAATTCACGTTGTCAAAGGAAACTTTACCATTAGTCAAACTACCACACCCAGTAATATGACCACCTTTGTCACCAGAAAAGTTAACATAACATCCGTTCATCTCTCGAAAATCTTTCAACAAACTGATCTCTCCTGTCATGTGCCGTGAACATCCACTATCAACAATCCATCGACTGTTGATATGTGTAACAGCAAGTACCAGAACGTCCGGCAAGTCCGTACGGTACGTGTACTTTCTACAGTAACTATGTGTACTTATATTATTTTAAACAGTACTTGAATTAACAAGATTTTAAATACAAGAAATCGTTGTACGTATTTTCGTATAAACTTAAATACATTAAGTACAACGTACATTTGGAACACTTGTTACATTGATTAAGTGAAAACTTAATTACAGTTAACACAACAAGTCACGAGAAACAACGATGCTCAAACAAAACTCAGAAACAAATCGGTTGCGATCTGATGTCCACAACTGACAGGAATCAGATGACCGAAAAGCCAGTACAAGAACAATGTGAAAACAGGATGTTTAGTTGAGTCCGACAGTGAGGAAACACAATTTAAACACAATTACAGTGTTATTTCAGAATAATGAACTGACAGTGTGTTTGCGTGAGTGACGATTCACACAAACATATCTGTGGGTTTAGAGTTCTGAAATAATGACTGAAAAGTAGAAAACAAAAGTCAGAAAGCAAAACCATCGTCGTATTCGTTCGGGTGACGATTCGAACGAATTACGCGCGAAGGTGACGCGATCTGACGAAACGAACACGAAAACACGAGACGAACGAAAGTAATTTAATAAAATAAAATAAATAACATTTTACAATTTTGAAACTCATCAAAATAATTAAATTTAACTCTTTTTATTTAAAACCATTTA
The DNA here is from genome assembly GCA_009363875.1 of Mikania micrantha. Classification (NCBI taxonomy): domain Eukaryota; kingdom Viridiplantae; phylum Streptophyta; class Magnoliopsida; order Asterales; family Asteraceae; genus Mikania; species Mikania micrantha. Next base: position 41,110,111 of record CM018696.1, read on the forward strand.
AATTACGCGTAATTTTCCGGAAACGTAACGAAAACGCGAACCGAGCAACGAAAACGAACCCGAACACCGCCTTGGGTATAAAAACCCTAAATGAACAAAAAAATTATTCATTTCACCCACCTCCAACCTCTCTCTTCTCCAAAATTCCGGCTACAAGAAAACCCACCATTTTCACACCTTCAAACAAGCATAACTTCCTCATTTCTCATCCGATTTGAGTGATTCTTTCGCCCACACGTAGCCCTTGACATCCTCTACCTGAAAGTACAGTGGATCTAAGCTTATCACCACTGAAAAACGAGGTATGATGTTGTGAAAAGTCACGAAATTAGGGTTTTCACCTTTATATTTTGGTCTTAACTCTAGCCGGTTTAAACCCTCTCTAAACCCGAAAGTAACCACATTTCCTACCTTAGAAACTTGAGCAAACATGTGGGTTCGAGATTTGGAGTTGGAACATGGTGGCTGCACCCAAGGGTCTGAATGGCCGAAGGGCCGGAACCAGCAGGCCGAATGGCCCTAGGCCATGGCCGAATGGCTCCATTCTGCGCCAACCATTCGCCAGTCAACCCCCATTCGCCCCAAGCTATTCGAACCAAACCACTTCATTCGACCCTCATTCGGACCATGCTCATTCGCCATCACCATATGGTCATTCGATGGATACACCTATTCGACCAGGACCCAACTCCATTCGGGCTTAAGCCATTCGAGCCACATTCGGCCCTCACTACCCATGTGTCTAAACCCATCATGCAGCCGAGACCCACCTGGTTGGGATGACTAAACCCACGGCTGAAACCTTAGCTGGCCAAGAGACAGCAAGCATAAACCCTACTGGGCTCAAGCCATTTACAACAGGCCCATTAGAGGTTGTCTAGGCCCAGTTCATTTTCGTGTGTTCCATACTTGTTCCACTATGATTTCTTAGTCCAACAACCATTAGCAAGACCCAAAATTCAGTAATATAGTCATTGAGTTCAAAAGACTAAACTACAAATCCTAAGGGGCCTAAATGGTTTCCATCAAGCCCAACATTAGGCCCAAAGCTGTTCTGGTTGGCCCAGGATGGGCCCAACCTTATATTACCTAGACCTAGTGATATCTTGGCTCAATTAATTTGTTTCAGCCCAGAACCTATAGTAGGCCTATTAATTTACCTCAAAAACCTTGATTTGGCCCATGCTTAGTGAGTAACTAAGGACAAATAGGCCACGATCGAATTTAGCCCAATTGATCCAGGCCCATGTTGGCCCAACACTTATTGTACTCAGGGCCTGAAAGAAATCCCTTGGGGCCCATCTAGTTTGGCCCATGGCCCACAAAATGTGACTCAAGGCCACCATTTTGGCCAAAAAGCCCAAATTCAAGGCCCATTACTATTTCAGCCTTATTTAGCCAGGCCCAACTTGGCTCATGAGTTATATTAGTGAAGGCCTGAGACAAATCTCAAAAGGCCCGACAAAAATCAGCCCGAGGCCCAAGGAAAACCAATTCAAGGCCTATTTGAGGCCCATGTCCTCAATTGGAGGCCACCATGCAAATCCTTTGGCCAACAGCCCGTTCTTGACTCAAACTCAATTCCTATAGCCTTATATGACATTAGGCCCGACAAATATTGCCAAGGCCCACCTTGGGCCCGATGGATTCCTTAGAGGCCCAAAACAAGGCCCATAAGGCTACTTGAACTCTAGTCCTTGTAACTTTTGGCAAGGCCTTCGTATTCCATTAGTCCAAATCAATGTTCCACACTTTCAAATAAGCCTCACCATCCTCAAATGTTCAAGAACTATTCCAAGGCCCATGGCCCAAATTGTTACACAAATGACCCGACAAGTAACTTGGTCACAACGTTCGGTCCATATGCCATGATTAGGCCCACACGAGTTCACTACATTTCATAAGATCAAAATAAGATATGTCAAAAGAATGTTTGCTTAATTAATCAATAATTATGCGATAAATGTTCAAAACGTACAAAAATCAACAAAGACGAGTTGAAAACTAAGCACTGAGTCTTTCATCAAAGCAAATGGCATATAACTGGTGACAAGATGATAACTTATAAGGTCATTAACTTGAATCAAACATATGGGACCGAACAGGGATCATGACCAAGTCTTACGCGTGTTAGCCAACTTTAGGGCTAACACATATATCCACACACACAAAATGCTACAAACTTATACTTACGAGTCTTAACAACGTTAAATCAATACAGGAACGTGAAAACAAACCAAATTACAATACAGAGCGCGTGCAGTCTTTCGTTTAAGCTAAGTCAACCCAACAGCTACAAGGTGAGTTCATTGCCCCTTTTCTAACATTTTGTTTTAAAACGCGGGGCTGAGAAGCATGCGTAAACTGTTTTATATAAATTGTTTACTTGAATGCTTTTATATGTTTTACTTGTATAACTATTATCCTAGACTCCTGTTTAGGTAAACTGTTTCAATTAAAGAACTATTTTCGAAGAACTATTTTCAAAGAACTAAAGATCTCAACAAAGAACTATTTTCAAAGGTCTATTTCAAAGAACTAACGATCTATTTTCAAAGAACTATTTCAAGGGTGTGTGATGTCAAAGAACTAACGGTCTATTTTCAAAGAACTATTTCAAGGGTGTGTAATGTCAAAGAACTAACGGTCTATTCTCAAAGAACTAACGATCTATTTTCAAAGAACTATTTCCAAGAGTGGGATGTCAAAGAACTTACGGTCTATTTCAAAGAACTAAGTACAAAGAACTATTTTAAGGGGAAATCTGGGAAATGCTCAAAGATAACATGTGCCAAAGAACTAAAGAACTAAAGAACTATGGACGGTCTAAAGAACTATGAAAGCCTATATATCAAAAGATGTCCTAGCTAGACTGATTGATTATAGGTCACATGTTTGATGAGATTTACAGCTCTCCTTCACTACTAAGTACCTTGATTGACAGACTAGTCTACTCGAGTTGACCAAAGGCCCCAATCGATAGGACTTAGATTTTATTGAATGTTTATTTATTTATTTAAATTAAGCATTTATAACAAATTCCACAATTGCTGCTTTAATCATATTTGTATGATGAACATATGAAATCAAGAGAGATTTCAAATGATTGCAATTACAGGAACAGAGAACAGAGGAATCATGGGTGTTTAAAGGTGTATGGTAGGTAAAAATGCTTAATTATCATTAATAACAATGTCCTATGCGGATTAGTATGTGGTGGGACGTCGTCTGGGCGGGGTTGTAGCCTTGACCCAGGGGTATGCCCTATATATAAGCATACCGATCTGGATGATACATGTGGTGTTAATGAGGTTAGGGTCTTTACCGAAAGAAGGGTTCAAAACATTTTCAAAGTTACAAAACTATATGAACTCACCAACCATGTGTTGACTTGATCTTTTTGCATGACTTCTCAGGTGACGAACAGGTCAATTAGGAAGTCATTACTTCTGGACTAGGACTTCAGATAGAAGACTTAGTATTTTGGACCTGCATATTTTGAAGACATCATTACACATATCATTTTGTATATCTTGTGTAAATACAAGATAGAAACTTATGATGTTAACAGTAGATTTACATTGTTAAATTATAAACAATACAGATGTAATTTAACTTTGTAATTCTATCATATTTAGCATTTCTCATTTATGTATCATGTGCCATATAACAATCTGATCAATCCGATTATCACTCACGATATCGCGCCCCGAGAACCTTCCGCCCGACGGGACAACCGATCCTATCCCGCCGGCTCGGGGTGTGACAGATTGGTATCAGAGCCATGGTTATAGAGAAATATAGGTCATTTATTTAAACGGTTTGGCCTAGACTATAACCTAGGGACCCTACATGTAGAGAACATAGGAATTAGGAAATTATGTGCATTGTGTCTTCTGCATTCGATCATTGCACTAACCAATGTTCTATTGGTTATGATTAGAATGTCACCAAGAAGACAACCATCACCGCCTCCACCTTCGCAGGAGACAGACCCAGCAGTCGAGGCACTTGCAACTTTGATCACTGAACAGTTGATGGCAGTTCTCCCAAGAATCATCGTTCGGATCAGGAATAGTGAGGAGTTTGCTAAGATCTTCCCACTACTTTCTACAGAGCAGAAGAAACCGGAAACAGGAGAGTCAAGCAAGAAGCGAAAAAGGTGTCATCCTGAAGAATCAAGAGACCTTGTGATCTACACTGAGCCCATTCCTCTTCGTCAGATGGCCGTTGCTCCGGAGTCAGAGGGTCATAAGCGTCATGCTGACAAATTTACTTTATGTGCCACGTGCGGTCTCCACCATGCTAAGGGTAAACTGTGCAAACATTGTCTGAACTGTGGGGAAAAGGGACACTGGAGTCGTGATTGTAATAATCCCCCGACTCATAACCAGAATCCCGGAAACACTACATATCCTCTTCCTCGATACAGAAAGGATTGCTATGTGTGCGGATTATCCGAACACATTTCACGGGACTGCCCCGTGAGGATATCTTCCACAAGTCCTGTACATTCTACGGGAAAAGATCCTCTTTGTTCAGTTTGTCACCACCATCATCGAGCTGAACTCTCATGTGTATCATGTACGTTTTGTGGAAGATACGGACACTGGATTCAAAAGTGTAGGTTAAATTCGACCAGGAAACAGAAACAAAAAGCGAGCACCTCTACTTCCTCTCAACCAAACAACAACTGCTACACGTGCGGAATGCATGGACATTTCGCAAGGGACTGCCCTAGGAAAATGCCTCCAGCAGCCCCAGCGGTCACTGAGGAACTACTCGCTTTACCAGCTCCTGGGGAACACTCGGAGTCCGATGACTCCATAGGTATGCAAAGTTCATCTTAACACATTAAGTTATTTATTGGTGTGTTACTTAGAACTGCATAGTCTGTTGTAATTTTAGAAACAATAAATTTATGATAGCCGTAGATAAAGTTAGTGTCAAAAGATAGTCGTAATAATAACTTAAGGAACCTTTAGGTTAAGTAAGCATTAAAAGATTAAATAAAGATAGAGAAATCCATAATTACATTTTAAATACAGTACTTAAGAAGAGAACCTCGGTTAAATAGAACACTAAAATTCATAGGAGTTCAAAATGTCAAAGTTAGTGTGTGAGCTTCCACCTTCCACCTAGACCTCTTAAAATTTTGAGTTACCTTAATTAGAGAACTCTGGTTCAATGACGTTAGGAAAGGATGAATGTTAGGACAATGCTGAGTTTTTTATTTAAACAAGATAAGTGGATCAGGAGAAATCAGTTGTGAGTACAAGACGAGGATATGACAAGAGACAACATTCCGAATGAAATATGGGCATTTCAAGTTACAATAATGCCTTTCGGATAGAAGAATGCATATATGATTTTCATGGGCTTCATGAACTGAGTATGCAAACTGTATCTGGATTAGTTTATCATTATCGTTAGGGATGACTTACTAAATCATTTTAATAGAAAGACAGAACGCGAAAGACATCTCAGGTATATTCTGGAGCTGTTAAAGGAATGACAACCCTATCCTGATTTCTTTCATTTGGAAATTAGGATGAGAATAAGTAACAGTTGGAACAACAGTTACAATGAGTTCCGAAAGACACATGACTTCCGGGTAAAAGTAAGATAAATATACATCACCTCACAGTGAGTATAGTATTACTTAGAAGGGATAGACCATTATCTTTATTCCAATAGTAATACCATATCTTAAGTAGACCTTCCCGATATATAAGTCCACTTTCAAAGTTGAGAACAGATTAAACAAATGGTGAAGTATGTATACGGTTATATCAAATAACCTAAGAATTCACCATGTGACGTGAGAATCTTAACCAGACGATCAAGATTCAGAGTTGTCAGAGTCACTTATGAAAGCTTTAAGGAGTGTGTCAGGTGATAGAACAGAAAGACAATTTGAAATAAACTGGATGAAATGCCTACCGCCAAAATGGTGGATTGCGGTAATAGGTCAATCCAGAAGAATTACTCTTGAGAAAGCACACGAACCAGAAATTGCTGCTTTAATCATATTTGTATGATGAACATATGAAATCAAGAGAGATTTCAAATGATTGCAATTACAGGAACAGAGAACAGAGGAATCATGGGTGTTTAAAGGTGTATGGTAGGTAAAAATGCTTAATTATCATTAATAACAATGTCCTATGCGGATTAGTATGTGGTGGGACGTCGTCTGGGCGGGGTTGTAGCCTTGACCCAGGGGTATGCCCTATATATAAGCATACCGATCTGGATGATACATGTGGTGTTAATGAGGTTAGGGTCTTTACCGAAAGAAGGGTTCAAAACATTTTCAAAGTTACAAAACTATATGAACTCACCAACCATGTGTTGACTTGATCTTTTTGCATGACTTCTCAGGTGACGAACAGGTCAATTAGGAAGTCATTACTTCTGGACTAGGACTTCAGATAGAAGACTTAGTATTTTGGACCTGCATATTTTGAAGACATCATTACACATATCATTTTGTATATCTTGTGTAAATACAAGATAGAAACTTATGATGTTAACAGTAGATTTACATTGTTAAATTATAAACAATACAGATGTAATTTAACTTTGTAATTCTATCATATTTAGCATTTCTCATTTATGTATCATGTGCCATATAACAATCTGATCAATCCGATTATCACTCACGATATCGCGCCCCGAGAACCTTCCGCCCGACGGGACAACCGATCCTATCCCGCCGGCTCGGGGTGTGACAATATGGCCCGTGAATGCCACCTGCACCATAAATTAAAACAAAATATGATCAGTACCAAAAGGGATGACTCCCGCCATTCCGGCGTTGAGTCTCCCCGAACAGCCTCCTGCCATTCGATCTCGATGAACTACTTGAAGACCCTTCTTCCAAGTATTCATCCTTCCTCACAAAAAATCGATCATCTGACCTGGGTCTAGATTTCCAAAAAGAATTAGAATTAACATTTTGTTTTGAAAATCTTTTAGGAGAAAAATTGTCATAAAATTCATCATCAGATGATGATGTCTTTTTCAAAACTCTTTTAACCTTTTGTTGGTTATCAAAAAATTGTCTTTTATGAAACTTGTCCTCCTTTACCCAGACACACTCAGGATCAAATTTTCTGAGTATTCTCATCTCCTCTTCACTATGCTTTACCCTCCTAGGACTCCCACCAGAATGGATCACATTACTGTCATTAACAGAAGATTTCTTCTTGACCCTGTGATTTGGGCAATTGACTGAAATATGTCCTTGTCCTCCACAAGTAAAACACGGTCTTGTGTCACGTGGAGTAAACTTATGAAATCGGTTACAAGTATCCAAATCTCATTCGGCAATGACATGACCCACTTTCCCACATCTGTAGCATTTCCTTGATGACACAGTCTTTGGTTTTAATTCATCACACCTCTTAGATGAACCCAAAGATTTGGATGCTACAGATGGAGATAAAACCTTATTTTTCAAACCCGTGGCTTTTGTCTTGACATTCTTTTGAGAAATCTTTGATTTGCCCTTGTTTCCATCCCCACTTTGATTAACCTTGTCCACAACTTTGACAAACTTCTTGTCAATCTTTTTAGAAAATTTCTCTTGTTTTTGCCAAGCTTTTGCTTGACTATCCTTTTTGTGTGGTAGAAGACTCAACAAACACAATTGGCTTTAGAGTAGAATTAGTCTTGACTTTTAGATTTGGTTTGAAAACAGGCTTTTGTTTAGTCACTGTTTTCCCAGCTGATTTTACTTCAGATTTTGGTTTCTGGAAAACTGGACTCATCTTCTCAACATTTTTAGCTTGTTGATGACCAATCATTCTTAGAATATCATCTGGATATTCTAAATCAGTGATGTCCTCGATGATAGGAGCATCATTATCAACAAATTCACTCTCATGAGATGATGAACTTTCCATATCCTCAGACACTTGATCAGACACACTTTCCTTTAAGGAAACTGGATTAACTTCCAATTCTGGATCAAATTGTGGTCTTGATACATAACTTTGAGGATTTGGCACAGCATGAAAACCAATACCAGAAGTATCACACGAAGATCTTTGCATAGCCGCAAAGTAATCAATGACATATGCTGAATTCTGGTAGTTTTCAAGCTTGGCTTTGTTCAACTCAGCTTCAGATTTTTCAGCTGATAACTCTACTTTCAACTTCTGAACTGAATCCAGATGCGCAGAAACAGCATGATTATTCTGTAAAACCTTGATTTTCAAATCTTCATTTTCCTTAGCAAGATCAGTTATCTTTTTGTCAAATGCTTTTTCTTTTGAAATCAACTTTTTGTTGGCTTCTGTGCATTCTCTCAGATCAGAAGTTAACTGAGAGTTCATCTCTTTCAGTCTATCAATCATCTCAAGCAGATCATTATGTACCTCATTCACCTCATCAACCTTCTCCTTTCCTTTGCTAGATTCTTCTTCCAATGAGATGACTGAGGTACAGAGTGATTTGTATGAGATAATAGATAGACTCAAAGAGATGAACTCATAGTTGACTTCTGATCTTCGAGTATGCACAGAAGCAAACAAGAAATTGATTTCAAAAGAAAAGGCGTTTGATAAGAAGATAATTGATCTTAGTAAAGAGAACGAAGATTTAAAAATCAAGGTTTTACAGAATAATCACGCTGTTTCTATGCATCTGGATTCAGTTCAGAAGTTGAAAGTTGAGTTATCGGCTGCAAAAGCTGAAGCTGAGTTGAACAAAGCCAAGCTTGAGAATTATCAGAATTCCGCATTTGTTATTGATCATTTTGCGGCTATGCAAAGATCTCGTGATAATTCTGGGATTGGTTTTCATTCTGTTCCACCTCCTTTTAGTTTTGCACCAAGACCACAACTTGAACCGGATTTAGAAATTGATCCTATTTCATTAAAGGAGAGTGAATCTGATCATGAGAGTGAATTTGTTGACAATGATGCTCCTATAATTGAGGACATTACTGATTTAGAATATCCAGATGATATTCTAAGGATGATTGGTCATCAAAAGGCAAAGTCTGTTGAAAAGAAGAGTCCAGTTTTTCAGAAATCAAAATCTGAAGTAAAATCTGCAGGGAATTCAATGGCTAAACAAAAGATTGTTTCTAAATAAAACCTAAAAGTCAAGACTACTTCTACTGTCAAGCCAATTGTGTTTGTTGAATCTTCAACTACACAAAAAGGAGAGTCAAGCAAAGTTTTTCAAAAATCAGAGAAACTTTCTAAAAAGATTGACAAGAAGTTTGTCAAAGTTGTTGACAAGGTTAACAAGAGTGGGGTTGGAAACAAGGGAAAATCAAAGACTTATCAAAAGTATGACAAAATTAAATCCACTGTTTTGAAGAAAAAGGTTTTATCTCCATCTGTAGCATCCAAGTCTTTGGAATCATCTAAGGGGTGTGATGAAAAGCCAAAGAAAGTGTCATCAAGGATATGCTACAGATGCGGGAAACTGGGTCATGTCATTGCTGAATGTGATATGAATATTTGTAACAGATTTCATACCTTTACTCCACGAGAAACACGACAGTGTTTCACCTGTGGAGGAAAAGGGCATATTTATGTTAATTGTCCAAATCACAAAGTCAAGAAGAAAACTTCTGTTAATGACAATTGTGTGATCCATGTCAGTGGGAATCCTAGGAGGGTAAAGCCTAGTGAGGAAGAGATGAAAATTCTCAGGAAATTTGATCCTGAATGTGTCTGGGTTAAAGATGAAAAATTTCAGAAAAAACAAGTTTTTGATAATCAATTAAAAGGTAAAAGAGTTTTGAACAGGTCATCATCATCTGATGATGAATTTTATGATAATTTTCTCCATAAAGGATTTTCAAAACAAAATGTTAATTCAAAGTTTTGTTGGAAATCCAGATACAGGTCAGGTGATAGTTTTGGTGTAAGAAATGATGAATACTTGGAAGATGGGTCTTCAAGTAGTTTATCAAGATTGAACGGCAGGAGGCTGTTCAGGGAGACTCAACGCCGGAATGGCGGGAGTCATCCCTTTTGGTATAGATCATATTTTGTTTTAATTTATGATGCAGGTGGCATTCACGGGCCATATCAACAGTCGATGAATTGTTGATGGTGGATGTTCACGGCATATGACAGGAGAGATCAGTTTGTTAAAAGATTTTCGAGAGATGAATGGATGTTATGTTAATTTTGCAGGTGACAAAGGTGGTCAGATTACCGGGAGTGGTAGTTTGACTAATGGTAAAGTTTCCTTTGAAAATGTGAATTACTGCAAAAGATTTAACTAATAATCTTTTGAGTGTGTCTCAGATAAGTGATAAAGGTTACAAGGTTTTGTTTGACGAGAAAAAGTGCTACGTGCTCAAGCAAGGAATTCAAATTCCTGAAGACTGGATTTTAATGACTGCTGACAGGTGTAAAGATCTGTATGTTTTAGACATGGCAAAGGCGGAAACAGTTAACAAAGTTGAGACTTGTATGGTGTCAAAGGCCATAGAGCAGGATACTTGGTCATGGCACAGGAGAATGGGTCACATACACATCAGAAAGATGAATCATCTTGTACACAATCACTTGGTTGATGGTGTACCGGTTAAACATTTCAAATTACCTGATGTGTGTGTTTCGTGTAAGAAAGGCAAACAGAAAAGGAGGTCACATAAGACTAAAACTGTTTTTACTATTGATAAACCTCTAGAATTTCTTCACATGGATCTGTTTGGACCAAAGGAAGAATCGTACATTGATAGAGTCTGCTCGGACGATGCTTGCTGATTCTAAGCTGCCCATTACTTTCTGGAGTGAAGCTGTAGCGACCGCCTGTTTTACTCTCAACAGAGTGCTGATTGTCAAACGACATAACAAGACTTGTTATGAACTTCTTCAGAATCGGAAACCAAATTTGGAACACTTGGAACCGTTCGGGGCTCCCTGTACCATGCTCAAGAAAGATGCTAAATTCAACTCTAAGGTTGAAGAAGGTTTCTTTCTGGGCTATAGTCTTCCAAATAAACGTGTGTTTAACAAACGCACGGGTGTTGTGGAACTCTGGTATAATGTGGATGTTCAACGACATACACCTATACCAGAAGGCAAAGGTCCAAATTGGTTATTCGATTATGATAAACTTTTCGAGTCTTTTAACTTGTCTCCTACTGTTACTGATGATGAAATTTCTTTGCAGATGTTATACGATTTACAAAATTGTGAAGATACAGGAATTTCTCATTCAGCTGAAGATACTCATCCAACAGGGGAAGGCACTTCAGAAGCTGTTAATGTTGATTGGTCATCAGAGGATGATCAAGATATTTTTGAAGATGCAGTTTCTCAAGATCAAGATGAAGATCAGAATATCATAAATCTTGATCATGGTGTTGGAGTCCCGCAAGTGCCAGTGTCTAAAGTACATGTGAATCACCCTGTGAAGCAAATCATTGGAGACCTGTCTGTTGGAGTACAGACGAGAAGGCAAGTAGCAAACGAGGAGAGTTTGTATGTCGCGCTGGAGCGTAATCATGGGACTCAAGAGTTATGGATGCATTCTGCATTCGTTTCTCAGATTGAGCCTAAGTCTGTAACTGAAGCCCTGCGTGAGCCTGCCTGGGTGGAGGCCATGCAAGAGGAGCTTAATCAGTTTCAGAAACTGGGAGTTTGGCATTTGGTAGATTTGCCAAAAGGTGAAAAGAAGATTGGCACCAGGTGGGTGTTGAAGTGTAAGCGAGACGATAAAGGCGTGATTGTTCGAAACAAGGCACGTTTGGTTGTACAAGGGTTCAAACAGATAGAAGGAATTGATTATGATGAGGTTTTTGCACCAGTGGCGCGGCTTGAAGCGATAAGATTATTTTTATCTTTTGCTGCTCACAGGAAGTTTAAAGTCTTTCAACTGGATGTTAAGTCTGCATTTCTTTATGGTTCATTGAAGGAGACAATGTACGTTTGTCAGCCACCGGGCTTTGAGGATCCTATCCATCGGGATCAGGTCTATATCCTCGACAAAGCACTGTATGGTCTTCATCAAGCTCCTCGAGCTTGGTATGAGACTCTCTCGACTCACCTTATTGAACACGGGTTCAATAGGGGTCAGATAGACAAAACTCCGTTTTATCGGGAAAAGGGCAAGGACATTCTCCTTGTTCAGATCTATGTGGATGACATCATCTTCGGATCTACCGATGAGCAGATGTGTTTAGAATTTAAGCAGGTTATGATTGAGAAGTTTGAGATGAGTGCTATGTCTGACATCAAGTTCTTTTTGGGTTTACAAATCGATCAGTCTGATGATGGTATTTTTATCCATCAGACCAAATACATTCAAGATGTGCTAAAACAGTTTAGCATGCTTGACTGTAAACCCATTTCCACGCCCATTCAACCCAATCACGGGATTGAGCCGGATATTAAGGGGGAGCTAATTGATGCTACATTATATCGTGGAATGATTGGGAGCTTGATATATTTGACGGCCTCTAGACCAGATATTGTATTCGCCACAAGTATCTGTGCTCGCTATCAATCAAAGCCTAAAGTTTCTCATCTGATTGCAGTCAAGAGCATTTTACGTTATCTGAAGGGTACACCAAACACCGGTTTGTGGTATCCTAAGGATGATAACTATACCTTCCATGCTTATAGTGATTCAGACTATGGAGGATGCAAGACTGATTCCAAATCAACTACTGGTGGTGCTCAGTTTCTGGGGGAGAGGTTAGTCTCATGGAAGTGTAAGAAACAAACATCTGTTGCTACATCTACATGTGAAGCTGAATATGTAGCAGCTGCCAGTTGTTGTTCCCAAGTCTTGTGGATACAACAACAGATGAGAGACTATGGACTTAATTTCCTAACTACCCCGATTCATGTAGACAATGAGGCTGCAATTGCGATTACCAAAAATCCAGTGTATCATTCACGTTCAAAGCATATTGTCATTCGGTTTCATTTCATACGAGACTGTTATATAAAGAAACTGATTGATGTAGTGAAGATACACACAAACGAGCAAAGGGCAGACCTTCTCACCAAGGCCTTTGATAAACAACGTTTTGAGTACTTACTCAAATTAAATGGGATCAGGGTCATGGGTGAGGTAATCAAGAATAAAATTCCTTCGTAATCAAATTTATTGTTTTAACATCAGATTTTTCTTCATTTTTTGTGTTTTAGTTTTTAGGGGGAGAATAGTTGTAGAAAATACAAAAACATTAAAAAAACAAAAATACAAAAACAGTAAAAAAATTTAAATCTGAGAAACTGATTTGATCTAATGAGAAATGATAGTATATTATTTACATTTGGAAATATATGTGTATGTGTTATTAAAATTTAATGAATTTTTACAAGTATTAAGTATGATATGAAAGTAGGTTTATAACTTAGTCAGGATAAGTTTAGACAAAGTTTTTGATTATAGTTTATAACAAACAGTTGCTTAGAATGCAGTACTTAGTTTTGTCCTGAAAGAGTGGTAATTTTTCTGACAAAATGTTCTTAAACAAAAAGTCAAAGTACTAGTTTGATCATGTGTTTAATTTTCAAAAGAAAATTCTGATTTTGTTTTTCTTTTATTTTAGTTTAAAGCTGGAACTTTCTTTGTGTATACTTACGTATCGACCTGATTGTTATAGCTTTAAACAATTCCAATTTGTTTTCTTGGTTCTGATTAAGTTTTGGACAATCTCTGTGAATATGAAAATATCGAACTGATTGTTAAACACTTAATCTTAAATTATAGTTTTGTTCATTTTCTGAATCATTTGAGCATACGTAAGTATCAACCTTGATTCCAAGATTTTGAACAACTTCAAATTGTTTTATATTTTGTTATTTTCAAAAAGAAATTCTGCTTTATTTTTGCATGATCAAATTAGTTAAAATTGAAATTATAAGGTTGAGAACATTTATGTTTGATTAGTTATTAACAAATTGGGGATGTGTTCAAGTAAATGGTTTATTATAAAGTGTTTTCATAATTTTGTTTTAAACTGATTTCTTGACTGTGTAATAAATTTAAAAGGATAAGTATACTGACAATCAACTTAAACTTGTAATTTTCAGATAACATTTAAAATAATTCATACAGATGTGTTGAAAATTGTAAAATAATATGATTTCATGTCAGGATCTTTTCTCATACAAAAAGATTTTATTTTTTAGGGTAGTTCTTTTGATAATATTGTAGTTTAATTGTTTTAAAATTTGAAAAATTCCAAAAAGATTTTAATTTTATCTGATGTTAAATCAATAATTTTTGATTATTTGTTTGACTTTGGAATGATTAAACTTGAATTTGTTTTGAAATTTAAAGAAAAATTCAAATTTTTAAAAGGTTCGTCTGGCTTATGAGAAGGTTCACTGAAAGGGTTCGTTGGTAAGGTTCGCCATATAGGTTCGCTAGCTAGGTGTGTAGCTAGGTTCGCTGAAATGGTTTGTAAGAAAGGTTCGTGGAAATGGTTCGTTGAGAATGGTTTGTTGAGAATGGTTCGTTGCTAAATGGTTCGTTGAAAAAGGTTCGTTACCATGGTTCGCTGTAAAGGTTCGTGAGGTATAAATATAGGGTTCGCGAAAATGGTTCGTCACTTTCATCTGTTTCACAGACAACGAACCCTCAAGAAGAAATTTTTCGATTTTCGATCTTGAACCTCCTGGAATTTTTCATTGTTATCATTAAATTCAGAATCATCTTGTGAACATTTATAGGTAGAAATCTTTGAATTTGACCGGATAATTTGAGAGATTTGAGTGATTTTAGAAGATTTTTGATCGAACCTGTAAATTGACTTAAAACTGGTTAAAATCTAAAAATTGAACAAACCATCTTTATTAAAATTGTTCATCGGCATGGTTTGAACTTGGGTGTTAAATCTTATCATCAAATTCGAAGTTTTGAAATTTTGATTTCAAATCTGGAAATGGTTCGTTGGTTGAACAGGTTCGTGTGAATGAACAAAGGTTCGCCGAACCTTGAAGGTTCGTTTGAGTCTAATAGGTTCATGGCGAACCTCTGAATTCCAAATCAACCGAACCTTTTGGTCAAGGTTCGTTTGACCCACAGGTTCGTGTGATATAAGGTTCGTTCACATAAAGGTTCGTTCAAAAGGTTTGTCTGATTAATAGGTTCGTCTGAATTAGGTTCGCCTAGCATTAGGTTCGTCTAAGAAGGATAGGTTCGCTGATCTACTTAGAAATTTTTTTAATTTTTTTCATTTTTGTTAATTGTTGATTAATTTTTGTTTCTAATTGTTTTTATTTCTATTTGTAGAAATGGCAAACCTAGTATTTGGAGACAAACACAATGTTTGTGCTTACCTGTATCCAACAACAAAGAATGGTCAAGATTTCAGACCTATGATCGAGTTTCTCAGGAGATCAAGGATATATTATGCGATTTCCAACTCTGTCCAGATTTATCGTTCTCATATCCAGAGTTTTTGGGAATCTGCTCGTGTTATTTCAGTTGATGAGGACTATGTCATTGATGCGAATGTGCTTGGACAAGCAATTCGTATATCAGAGACTGACATAAGGAGGGTGTTGCAATTTGGAGGAGAACCGAATGGTGTAACTCTCATTCCTGAGAGGTGCATCAAAGGTTGTTTTCTTCGTATTCGTTACTTTGGAGCTTGTAACTCCATATCAGTGAAGAAGGGAAAGCTACCGTTGCAGTATAAGTTTCTTGCTCATGTTTTACTTCACTGCCTTAGCATGAGGAAAGGCACGTTTGATGAGTTGAGGGATTTCATGAGATCTGCCATGGTTGCTCTTATATTGAACAAACCGTTCAATTTCTCTGGCATGATCTTTCGATATATGTGCGACAATGTGACGAAGGCTAAGGATAGATTCTACATGTATCCCAGGTTCGTACAAATGCTTATTGATGAGAGATTGCCTGAAGACATGCTACCCAGGGAAGCAGGAGATCTTCTGAAACTCAAACATATGACTGATTCAAGTTTGGGTCAAGTCAGAGTTTACCAGAGGAATGGGGATGCTGTCTTGGAGAAAGATCTTATAGGTCATTGTGCCAGCGCAAATTATGTTGCGCCTGAGAATGATGCTTGGAGGCATGGTGAGTCAGAATCTGATAATGAAGATGTTGCAGCTGATGATAATCAAGCACCACCTCCACCTCCACCAAGACAACAACCAAGGAAGACTCCTGGTCAATCATCTCGATCTACTTCTCAAGTCAAATCATCACAAGAACAGAGTTCTCAAGAACCGTTAGAAGTTGATGTTTCTGAGATGCAGACAGAGAATGTAGTTGCTGATGATAATGAAAGTGAATCTTCTGACACAGAGTCAGAATATGAGATGGTTCAGGAAGGGAACCAAATGGTAAAAAGACTGAAGAGGAAGTTTGTTGAAAAGGCTGCAGAAGAAAGGGAAGAAAAAGATGATCCTATCTTTATACCTGATGAGCCTGAGTCTTCAAAGCCAAAGAAGATAAAGAGAATGGCCAAAAGAGGGCCTTATGAGAAGAAAAAGACTAAGACTGCTAAGACCACTGTGTCTTCATCTGTGATTTCTACTTCAGTTCCTACTTCTGTTTCTCCTGTTGTTACTTCTTCAGTTTCAACTTCCCACTTCTACTTTACAAACTCCAGAGTTTGTAAATGTAGCTACTTTCATATCTTCTTTTGTTGAGGCTACTACAGTTACTGTTTCAGTACCAGAGACTTCTACTCAACATGATGATCTTCCCAGAGATGATTTGTTTTCAGGACTTGATGATATGGGAGACATCAACTTTACTGATTGTGATGATTCAGTGATTAAAAGAAGATTATCTGCTTTGACAAAGGAATTTGAAGAGTATAGAAAGGAAAAGGAACAGAATGTTTCTGATAAACTATCTTCTTCTTCTACTGAGCTTGATGAGATTAAAGCTCAAATGACTTTGATGATGAAGTGGAGAGAGGAGGATATGGTAGAGAAAAAGAAGATGCAAGACAAAATTTCTGAGTTGGATTTCTTCATCAAGTTACAATCTGAAGATATAGTTGATTTGAAGAATGAGAATACTGAGTTGAGATTCAAGATCAAAGATTTGGAATCAAAGGTTACAAAGTCTGAAGCTTCTAGTTCAAAAGTTGAGAAAGTGGTGGTTGATGTAGATGAAGAGGAAGAGAAGGTGGAAGATGAAGAAGAAGAAGAGGTTGAATATGGAGATACTGATATAGATGAACATCCTAATGGTTTTGATTTTGGTGGTGATGATGGGGCAGATGGTGGTGCTGGTGGAGTTGCTGGAAGTGATATTGGATTAGATAGTGTGACTGGAGCTATAATTGTATATACTCCTTCCAAGATTGCTAAGGATGCTGTTCCGATTACTTCTGTATCTTCAGATAAGGCAAAGGATTGTACTTATGTAGAATTTGAAGATTTGGATTCAATAGAATATCCTGAAAGGATTCTTGATTATTCCTTGCCTACTTTTCTTGATTTATTTAAAATGCATTCTGATATAGATCTGCAGAGAAATATTGTTGAAGTTCAAGTTTATCAAGAAAGAGAAGAAGGAGAAATTATAGATGATTATTCAGTTCAAGATTATCAGAATTTACTTGATGATGATGATGATGATGAATTGAAATTTGATTTTGAAGAAGATGAAGATAATGATATTTCTGATTTTGATAAGGATGTTATTGATGAAGAGTTGTTGAATTTGAATACAATGAAGAAAATTTTTGAAGCTGGAAGTATGTCAAGTTATACTTTGAATCCAATTAGAGTGAAGACAAATATGGATTTATGGAATGAGATTCAAGATGAGACTAAGTACATAATTGATAATCTTTATGTATTCAAGATAATGAAAGATAGTATAGAAGACAAAGATCCAGAGAATTTGTCCAAACAAGTCAAGAAATTCAAGATTGGCTCTATGTCTAAAATGATTGGAAATATTATCAGTTATGGTTATTATCATGATATTTCAGGAAGTTTACCAGGTAAAGGATGCTATGTTGTTAAAAGATCTGATGGTTGTCAATATTTTGGTAAAGCTTCGGATCTGATGACTCTTCCAGCATTTGAATGTAAAAATCTTTCACGATTAAAGATGATAAATCCAATTCAAACTAGACATAATGAGATCTTTGAGAGTTTGTTAAAGAAAGAGGCAAGACATGGATGGAGTTTGTTATCTCCTCAGTTCAGAGAAAAATTCAAAAGTTATGTGAAGCCAACAGTGTACAAAAGGCCAAGGCTCAGGAAAGTTGAACAGGATTGGAATCCATATTTCAAATTCTGGTTTTACGATGAAAGAACTTCAGAAGGTGTGATTGTATTGAAGCAGGATGATGATTGGAGGGTGATTCGAATGCTTGATCCTATTTGGATTGTTAATTGTTCAAGAGATGATATTATTTTGCTTGATTCAGCTCAGATATATGCTGAAGATGGATTTCATGATTATGGTGTGAATTTTAAAGACATGGCAATTCAATATCAAACCATTGCAAGAATGTGTTTTACTTTGCATATACATTCAGGTTGCAATTGGAATGATGTGAATTATCTTTATACTGAGTTGATGCAATTGCAAAAGGAGAAAGACGAAAGGGTTGCTAAGATTGAAGCTGAAAGACTTGCAAAGATTCCACGTTCTGTTGTTATACGAGCGGTGGATAATGTGGTGAATGAAGATGTTGGAGAATCAAGCGGTGTTAAAGACAAAGCTGCAGATCAAGAATGAAGATTTTGATAGCAAACATTTAGGGGGAGTTTGTTAGTCCATATTTGTAATCGTTTGCTATTCAAAAGTTGCTATTCAAAAGTTGTATTTATTTTGATTGTATAAAGGTTCGGCTAGTTATGCTTAAGGTTTGTCTGGCCCACGAACCTTAGTATATTGGCGAACCTATTGGAATTGAAAGGTTCGGCGAACCTTTTGATTGTTTTCATAGGTTTGTCTAGCGAACCTAATGGTTCGTCTAGCGAACCTTAGGGTTCGGCTGGCAAACCTTAGGTTCGGCTACCTATGAAAGGTTCGCTGGTCTAGTATCTATAAATAGTTGTTTTGTTTGTAGATCTAGTAGAACCTTGGACAGTCTGTTAGAAAAACTCTGTAAATTCTCTGTGTGAGAATTTTTATCTTGCAATCATTTGTTGATTATACAAGATTTGTTTAATGAATTGCTTGTGTTCTTGACTTTTATACATATTAACAATGGATTCCGCGCATAGTTAATAGTTCATAGAACTTCTTATTCGATCCTAATCATTTGGAGATTACATTCACCAAACCAACAATCAGCTTGACTTACAAGTGCTTTAGAAGATGATTATTCAGATTTCTCTTTCTTTTTCTGATAATCTTCCTTAGGCTTGAATAGATTCAAATTTCCCTGCTTCTTTGGATTCTTGCATTCTCTTGCAAAATGACCAAGTTCACCACAATTATAACACTGTGTAGATTTTGGATTGAATCCAAATTTGGTATTTCGGTCAAAGGTGAATTTCTTCCCGATCTTCTTCTCATATCTATTAATTCTGCGAATAACACTCGCCAAAGCCCACTGAGTATCTATCAATTCCATCTCATCCTCATCAATTTGTGCATAATCTTCAAAAGTCAGATTTGCATTTCCAATTCTTCCAGCCACCTGTTCATCGTAAGCACTTACCACACACGACAAGATAGACATATGGTCTTTAACTGCTTCAACTGTCACTTTTCCCAAATTTGTTGTGTTAAGCTGCACTGGAGGTGGTGTAGACTCAGACTTTTTCTCATTGATAGGACAATGTGAACTAGAACTTGATGACACCGAAGAACTCTGAGTAGTTTCAGAAGTCCTAGACACGAAAGCAGTCTGTATCTTTGCAGATGCTGCAGGTAGTGTAGCAACAGAACCACCATACAAGGAAGGATCTTATGTGACATTTACACGTCTCGCTTTACGTTTGTCCTTCATTTCTTGTTCCTCCAGTTTTTGAATAAACTCTACCAATGTCAATCCAGGTAGGTTTTCTCTCAATATGAGCACCAAAGAATTCCATTTATCAGGTAGTGCATCAGCCAGACAATCAATCTTCTCATCCTCTGAATACTCAATAGCATATTTTCTCACTTCAGTCAACAAGTGTCTGTATCTGGTGATTAAGGCATCAAGAGTCTCATTTCCAATGATGTTAAAATTTTCAAACTCCTTTCTGATATATGTAGCCTTCATTTTCTTCAGATTTGTGTTGCCTTCAACTATTGCCTTTAATGCATTCCAAAGACTGTAAGCAGTCTTGTGTTCATCAAACTGATGCAGAATTTGATTGGGAATGGCTTGACTTAATAACCAATAAGCTTTCTTCTCTGAGTCGTATTTTTTCCGCTCATCTACATCTAGTCTTTCCAAGAGTTGACACAAATCAGTACCAACTACCCTTGGTCTTTCATAAGGAGATAATATTCTTTCCCAGAAGTTTGTATCTGTGCCATTTAGATGAGTCTCAAATCGTCCTTTCCAACTGTCATAATCAGCTAAATCCAATAGCTTTGGCACTTTATTTGTACTACCCACTTCAGTCTCATTGATTAAAATACTCGGAAGTTTGGAGTTCTGGCTTGCCATCGCCGCGTACATGTCAGACATTATTTCTGAGTTGATAAACAGCGAACCTTTTCAAAATATCACTGGCCGAACCTCAGACGAACCTCAGCCGAACCTCTGGACAAAAACTGTCTTTTGAGCAGCGAACCTTTAAACAGAGAACCTTTGAGCAGCGAACCTTTGAAACTTACGAACCTTTACACTGACGAACCCAGAAACAGAAGAACTCTGAAACTGGTGAACCTTTAGTTCAAGCGAACCCTCAGCCGAACTAAATCTCACGAACCTTCCAACAAAGACGAACCTTTCGCAAATCTTCTTCACGAACCTCAGACGAACTATGAACAGTAATCAGCGAACCTCAGACGAACTATCACCCAAATCTTGCCGAACCTTGACAGAACCTTTGCCGAACCTTGGCCGAACCAGTGCCGAACCTTAGGCGAACTATCAAACGAACCCTCCGAAAAACCTTCTAACAGCGAACCTTTCTGTTCAGCAAGTCACAGGTTCGTCCCACGAACCTGTAGCACAAAATTTGAAAATTTTGGGAGGGAAACCTTCCAAAACTTCAAAAAATCCGTCCAAATCTATACCAAAACACCTCGAAAACTTCAATTGTTGTAATTTAACAACAATTGATGATGAAAACAGTCTCAAATCACCAGAAAATCGATCAAGAAGAAAAAAATTGATCCATCAAATGTCTTCAAATCTTCAATTGCTTGATTTCTTTGAAATTGTAGTGTAGAACCTCAACCAAACTCTCTTTGATACCACTGTTGGTTTGGTTGAATTCCAATCAGGATCGAATACGAAGTCCTACTAACAATCAACTACGTGCGGAATCCATAGTTAATATGTAGAAAATCAAAGAACACAAGCAATTCAATAATCAACTCTTGTATTATCAACAAATGATTACAATACTTAACTCAGAAAACACAGATCTCACACAGAGAAAATCTCACAAGTTCTGTCAAAAAGTTCTGCTGAAAAACAGAGAAACCTTCTATTTATACAAAACAAACCAGCGAACCTTTTCTGGTAGCCGAACCCTAGGTTTGCCAGCCGAACCCTAAGGTTCGCTGGACGAACCCTTAGGTTTGCTAAACGAACCTACGTAGACATACCAAAAGGTTCGCCGAACCTTCTCCAGGTTATAGGTTCGCCGAACCTATCAAATCAATAGGTTCGCCGAACCTGCCTAGGTTCATGGGCCAAACGAACCTATGGCAAACCTTTAGCCGAACCTTATCTAAAACTCAAAATAAATACAACTTTTGAATAGCAAACAATTACAAATATGTACTAACAGATATGGCTAAGGTGGAGACGGTAAAAAATGTAGAGACGTGTCTGGTGTCAAGGCAACCGAGCAGGATACGCGATACATATCTTGAAGATGAATGATTTAGTACAATCATTTGGTTGATGGAGTACCGGTTAAATACTTTAAACTCCCTGATGTGTGTGTGTGTCTTGCAAAAAGGGTAAACAGAAAAGGAGGTCACATAAATCTAAAACCGTGTTTTCTATTGATAAACCACTAGAACTTCTTCACATGGATTTGTTTGGACAGATCAATGTAAAGAGTATTGGTGGTGAATCATACTGTTTTGTGGTGGCTGATGATTTTTCTAGATTTTCATGGGTAATGTTCTTAAAATATAAATCTGAAACTTATGAAAATTTTGTTTTGTTGGTGAACAGGTTGGAGACTTTTTACAAGTTGAGAGTAAGGCGTGTTCGTTCAGACAATGGGATATAGTTCAAGATCAAAACATGGAAGAATTTTGTGATTCAAAGGGCATTCAGCAGCAATTCAGTGCACCATATGAACCACAGATGAATGGTGTAGCTGAGAGAAAGAACAGGACATTGATTGAGTCTGCTAGAACTATGCTCGCTGATTCTAAGCTCCCCATTACATTCTGGAGTGAAGCCGTAGCGACCACCTATTTTACTCTTAACAGAGTGCTGATTGTGAAAAGACATAATAAGACTTGCTATGAACTGCTTCAAAATCGAAAACCTAATTTGGAACACTTGGAACCTTTCGGGGCTCCTTGTACCATGCTTAAGAAAGATGCTAAATTCAACTTTAAGGTTGAAGAATGTTTCTTTCTTGGCTATAGCCTGGCCAATAAATGTGTGTTTAACAAACGTACGGGTGTTGTGGAACTATGGTATAATGTGGATGTTCAAAGACATACACCTATACTTGAAGGCAAAGGACCAAATTGGCTTTTTGATTATGATACACTTTTTGAATCTTTTAACTTGTCTCCAAATGTTTCTGATGACGAAATAACCTTGCAAATGTTATATGATCTGCAGAATTCTGAATATCAAGGTGTTTATCATCAAGCTGAAGATACTAATCCAACGGAGGAAGGCACTTTAGGAGCAATCAATGATGATTGGTCGTTTGATGATGATCAGGATGTCTTTGAAGATGCAGTTTCTCATGATAAAGATGTTGATCAGAATATCACAAATCTTGATCATAATGTTGGTGTTCCGCAAGTGCCAGTCATTAGAGTTCATGTTAATCATCCTGTTGAGCAGATCATGGGAAATCCATCTACTGGAGTACAAACAAGAAATCAAGTTGCAAGTGAGGAGAGTTTGTATGTTGAGTTGGAAAGAACTCATGGAACTCAAGACTTATGGATGCATTCTGCATTTATTTCTCAGATTGAGCCAAAATCTGTTATTGAAGCGCTGCGCTAGCCTGCTTGGGTGGAGGCCATGCAAGAGAAACTGAATCAGTTTCAGAAGCTGGGTGTGTGGCATTTGGTGGATTTGCCAAATGGCGAGAAGAAAATTGGCACTAGATGGGTGTTAAAGTGCAAAAGAGATGATCGAGGCGTGATTGTTCGGAACAAAGCACGTTTAGTGGTTCAAGGAAATTTAAAGTTTTTCAGTTGGATGTCAAGTCTGCATTTCTCTGTGGGTCTTTGAAGGAAACAGTGTACGTTTGTTAGCCACCGGGCTTTGAGGATCCTATCCACCTGGATCAGGTTTACATCCTCGACAAAGGATTGTATGGTCTACATCAGGCTCCGCGTGCCTGGTATGAGACCTTATCGACTCACCTTATTGAACACAGGTTCAATAGGGGTCAGATTGACAAGACATTGTTCTATCGGGAAAAGGGCAAGGATATTATTCTAGTTCAGATCTATGTAGATGACATCCTCTTTGGATCTACCAATGAGTAACTGTGTTTAGAGTTTAAAGAGGTTATGATTGAGAAGTTTGAAATGAGTGCCATGTCAGACATCAAATTCTTCTTGGGTTTACAAATTGATCAGACTGATGATGGAATCTTTATTCATGAGACAAAATACATTCAAGATGTGCTAAAACGGTTTAGCATGCTTGATTCTAAACCCATATCCACGCCCATTCAACCCAATCACGGGATTGAGCCTGATATTAAGGGGGAGCTAATTGATGCTACTTTGTATCGTGGAATGATTGGAAGTTTGATGTACTTGACTGCCTCAAGGCCAGATATTGTATTTGCTACAAGTATCTGTGCTCGCTATCAATCAAAACCTAAAGTGTCACATCTGATAGCAGTTAAGAGGATTCTTCATTATCCGAAGGGTATTCCTGGCACCGGTCTGTGGTATCCTAAGGATGATAACTTTTCCTTCAATGCTTATAGTGATTCTGACTATGGAGGATGCAAGACTGATGCGAAGTCCACAACTAGAGGTGCACAATTTTTAGGGGAGAGGTTAGTCTCTTGGCAGTGCAAAAAGCAGACATCTGTTGCTACTTCAACCTGTGAGGCTGAACATGTAGCGGCTGCCAGTTGTTGTTCACAAGTCTTGTGGATACAACAACAGATGAGAGATTACGGTTTGAATTTTCTGACTACCCCGATTCATGTTGACAATGAGGCTGCTATTGCTATCACCAAGAATCCGGTGTATCATTCGCGATCCAAACACATTGATATTCGGTTTCATTTCATATGCGATTGCTATGAAAAGAAACTCATTGATGTGATGAAGATACATACCAACGAGCAAAGAGCAGACTTTCTCACCAAGGCCTTTGACAAAAACCGTTTTGAGTATTTACTCAAATTAAATGGAATTCGGGTCATGGGTGAGGTAATTAAGAATCAACTTCCTTCGTAATCATTTTTTATTGAATTAACATCAGATATTTTAATTTTTGTTGTTTTGTGTTTTCGTTTTTAAGGGGGAGAAAATTTTGAAAAATACAAAAACATTTGAAAACCCAAAATCACAAAAACATTAAAAAATTGAAAATTTTGAGAAATTGATTCGACCAAGTGAGAAATGATAGCACATTGTTTACAATTGGAAGCATATTTGTATCATTAACAACTTAAACATAAAGAGCAGTTACAAGTACTAAGTATGATGTGTTAGTAGGTTTATAACTTAGTTAAGATGAATTTAAACAAAAGTTTGATTATGCTTTATAAGAAACATATGCTTAGAATGCAATACTTAGTTTTGTCCTCCATGAGTAGTAATTTTTCTTACAAAATGTTTCTTGAACATAAAGTCAAATGACTAGTTTTGATCATTTGTTTAATTTTCAAAAGAAATTCTAATTTTGTTTTTCTTTTATTTTAGTTTAAAGCTGAAATATTCTTTGCGTATACTTACGTATCGACTTGATTGTTATAGCTTTAAACAATTCAAATTTGTTTTCTTGGTTCTGATTAAGATTTGGACAATCTCTACGTATATGAAAATATC
Source organism: Mikania micrantha (assembly GCA_009363875.1). Lineage (NCBI taxonomy): Eukaryota > Viridiplantae > Streptophyta > Magnoliopsida > Asterales > Asteraceae > Mikania > Mikania micrantha. The sequence continues at coordinate 41,135,395 of CM018696.1, forward strand.
GAACTGATTGTTCAAAGCTTAATCTTAAATTATTTTTTAGTTCATTTTCTGGATCATTTGAGCATACGTAAGTATCAACCTTGATTCCAAGAATTTGAACAAATTCAAATTGTTTTATGTTTTGTAATTTTCAAAAAGAAATTATGCTTTATTTTTGCATGATCAAGCTAGTTAAAATTGAAGTAATAAGTTTCAAGAACATTTATGCTTGATTAGTTATTCACAAATCGGGGATGTGTTCAAGTAAATGGATATTATAAGGTATTTGATGATTTTGTTTTAATTTACATCTTAACTAAGTAATTAAACTTAAAGAGGATAAGAATACTGACAATCATTTTAGAATTGTAATTTGCTGATAATTGTATTCATTAATTCAATCAGATGTGTTGATAGTTATAAAACAATATGATCTCATGTCTGGATCTTTCTCAAACAAAAAGATTTGAAATTTGTTAGTATAGTTAGATTTGTTAAATTTGTAGTTTAATTGTTTTAAAAAAATTTTTGAAAAATTACAAAAAGATTTTTAGTTTTATCTGATGCTAAATCAATAATTTTTGATTATTTGTTTGACTTTGAAACATTTAAACATGGATTTGTTTTGAAATTTTAAATAAAAATCAAATTTTTAAAGGTTCACCAGAAAAGGTTTGTGAGAAGGTTCGTCCAACAGGTTCACTAGCTAGGTTCGTTGGACAGGTTCGTCCAATAGGTTTATGGATAGATTCGCCTGAGAGGTTCGGTCAACAGATTAGTCAAAGGTTCATCAAACAGGTTCGGTTAAAAGGTTCTCATATATAAACCAGGTTCGTGGTTTAGGTTCGTCACTTTCATCTTTTTGACAGCAGCGAACCTGCAAGAAAGAATTTTTTGATTTTCGATCTATGACCTCTGAAGTCATTTTCTTGACATCATTAGATTCGAAATCTGTTTGTGATCATTTTTAGGTATAGAATTTGGAATTTGACCGACTGATTTAGAAGATATGAACAGTTTTTAGAGTTTAAGTCGAACCTAGTTTGTTTAGGTTAAAAACCTATTAAAATCTACAATCTGGAAAAAAGTGTTTTTATTAAAGGTGTTCATCGTGGTATTTCGAATCTTGGGGTGTAATTTTTTTTATCTAGTTCGAAGTTTTGGAAATTTGATTGTGAAATTAAAAAGGTTTGCTGGATGAAGAAGGTTCGCTCGAAGAACTAAGGCTCGCCGAACCTTGAAGCTTCGTCTGAACCTGATAGGTTAGTGACGAACCTCTGAATTTCAAAAAAACCGAACCTTATTGGTCAAGGTTCGTTTGACCAATATGTTCGTTTGATATGAAGGTTCGTTCAATGAAGGTTCGTTTAATGAAGGTTCGTTCATTGAAGGTTCGCTCTCCAGAAGGTTCGTTCAGTGAATAGGTTTGCCTAAACAACAAGTTCGTCTAGATAGGTTCGTCTCAGGGGAGGTTCGCTGGTTTCTATACTTGGAAATTTTTTTGTTTTTTAAATTTTTATTAAAATTTTGTTCTAATTTTGTTTTCTTTCTGATTGTAGAAATGCCGAGTTTGACATTCGGAGACAAACACAATGTGTGTGCTTATCAAGATCCTACAACCAGGAATGGCAAAGACTTCCGGCCGATGATCGAGTTTCTGCGACGATCTCGGATTTACCATGCCATCTCCAATTCATGCCAGATATATAGATCCCATATACAGAGTTTCTAGGAGTCTGCGAGGCTGATTTCTGTTGATGAGGACTATGTTATAGAGGCGAATGTGCTTGGACATGCAATTCGTCTTACAGAAGCTGATATCCGAAGAGTGTTGCAGTTAGGAGGAGAACCTGCTGGTATGACACTCATACCAGAGAGATGCATAAAAAGTTGTTTTCTGAGGATTAGATACTTCGAAGCCTACAATGTTACATCGATCAAGAAGGGAAAGCTTCCTCTGCAGTACAAGCTGCTTGCACATGTGTCATTACATTGCTTAAGCATGAGGAAAGGCACTTTTGACGAGCTTCGGGACTTGATGCGATCAGCCATGGTAGCTTTGATATTGAACAAACCGTTCAATTTCTCTGCTATGATATTCCGTTACATGTCTGACAACATTACAAAAGCCAAGGATAGATTCTATATGTATCCTCGCTTTGTTCAGATGTTGATTGATGAGAAGATGCCAGAGCATATGATGCCTAGGGATGCTACTAATCTTCTGAAGCTTAAACACATGACTGACTCAAGTCTTGGTTGGTCAGGGTGTACCAGAAAAGTGGAGATGCAGTATTAGAGAAAATTTTGATTGGTCACTGTGCCAGGGCTAATTATTTAGCTCCTAAGGGTGATGAATGGAGACATGCAGAGTCTGAGTCTGATAATGAAGAGTTTGATGGTGATGATGATAATCAGCAACAACCACCACCTCATCCTCCAAGACAACAATCAAGGAAGTCTACTGCTCAATCTTCTCAATTTCAACAACAAGGTCAATCTTCTCAAGAACCATATTCACAGGAGCCTGTTCAAGTTGTATTTACAGTGCAACAGAGTGAACTAGCTGATGTAGAAGGTGAAGATGAAGGTGAATAATCTCCTGACACTGAGTCAGCATTTGAGACTGTTCAGGTTGGTAATCATATGGTGAGTAGAATGAAGAAGAAATTTGCTAAACAGGCTGAAGAAGCACGGGAAGAGACAGTTGATCCTAGTTTTGTTGCTGAAGAGGCCGAGTCTTGAAAGCCTAAGAAAAGAAAAAGAATGGCTAAGGGTCCATATGGAAAGAAGAAGTCGAAAGCTCCTAAGATTGCTGTATCTTCGTCTGTTGTGTCTTCTACAATTTTTGCTTCATCCATTCCTGTGTTTTCTTCTTCACCTACTACTGTTACTGTTACATCTTCATCTGTTACAGTTCCTGCTTCTTCACAGACTACTGCTACAGCTACTGTGTCTATAGTTCCAGGAGGCTTAAGCTCCTGAGTATGTGAACGTGGCTACATTTGTTCCATCTTTCATAGAGACTACAACAGTGACTACATCATTGCCATAATCTTTGTTTCATCAAGCTTCTATTTCCAGAGAAGATACTTTATTTGAAAGTTTAGATGACTTAGGAAATCTTAATTTCACTTTTGATTATGATGTCACATAGATCAGAAGAAGGATTTCTATGCTGTCAAAGGAGTTTGATATTTATAAGATGGAGAAGGAAAAGGCTAAAGCTGATCAAACATCTTCCTTTGGAACAAGTGAATTAAATGAGATGAAATCTCAGATTGCTCTGTTAATGAAATGGAGGGAGGAAGATGTAGTTGAGAAGAAAATGTTGAATGAAAGGATTGCTTCTTTGGAATCCATGATTGAGATCCAGAATGTTGATATTGCAGAGCTGCAGAATCAGAATAGTGATTTAAGGCAAAAGATTGATGATCTGAAAGCGAAAGATTCTAAAGCTGAAGTTTCTGGTTCTGTTGATGAGAAGGTGATTGTAGATGTTGATGAAGAGGAAGAGGAAAAGGATGGGGAGGTAGACTATGGTGATTCTGATGTGGATGAACATCCGAGTTTAAATGCTCATGATGATGATGAAGATGGTGATGGTGATTTAGGTGGTGGGAGTGGGTCTGTGAGCTGAATTCACAGACTGGAGCTATTGTTTTGTATGATTCGTCAAAGATTACTGTGGATGCGGCTCCAGTTACAGTTGTATCTTCTGATAGCGTTACTGATTGTAATGATGTTGAAGTTGAAGATTTGACTGAATTGGAATATCAGAAAGTTGTTGATTATTCTTTGCCCACGTTTCTTGATCTATTTAAACTACATTTTGATATTAATTTGCAGAGAATGATAGTTGAGATTTCAGTTGATAAGGCTTAGAAGAAAGTGAAATTGCTGGAGGCTATTCTACAAAAGATTTTAATGATATGTTTGATATTGATGCTGATCAAATGTTTGATTTTGAGCAAGAGGATGTGGATTTATTTGATTTTGAGAGAGATGAAATAATGGATGAAGATTTATACAACATGAATACTGTAAAGAAGATTTTTGAACTTGGAGGTGTGTCAAAGACTTCATTGGCTAAAGTTCAAGAAAAGACTAACATGGATTTCTGGAAAGAAAATCAAGTTGAAATGAAGTATATTGTTGATCATTTATACATCTTAAAACAGATGATTGAAGTGATAAACGACAAAGTTCAAGACAACCAAACTAAACAATTCAAAAGATTTAAGCTTGGATCCAAGTCGAAGATGATTGAAGATTGTTAGTTATGGTTACTTTCACAACATTCCAGGAAGTCTTGCTTATAAAGGATGCTATGTGGTAAAACGGATTGACGGATGTCAGTATTTTTGCAAAGCTTTAGACTTGATGTGTTTACCATCTTTTGAGTGCATGACATTGTCAAGATTGAAGATGATCAAGCCTATACAGACAAAACATAATGAAACTTTTGAGAGGTTACTAAAGAAGGAAGCTAGGATTGGATGGAGTTTGTTATCTCCTCAAGTTAGAGACAAGATACATGGATATGCAAAGCCAAACGTATCCAAAAGACCAAGGTTGAGGATGATGGAACAGAATTGGAATCAATATTTCAAATTCTGGTTTTATGATGAACAGACAACTGAAGCAATAATCTTGTTGAAACATGAAGGTCAGTGGAGGGTGATCAAAATGCTGGATCCTGTGTGGATTGTCAATTGTTCTAAGGATGATATTGATTTACTTAACATGACTGAGATTTTTGCAGTTGATGGTTATAATGATGTTGGCATAAGCTACAAAGATATGGCAGTTCAGTTTCAGACCATTGCTAGAATGTGTTATACTCTGGGTATACATTCAGGATGCAATTGGGAAGATGTGAACTATCTATATGTTGAGTTGATGAAAATTCAGAAGGAAAGAGATGAAAGGGATGCCAAGTTGGAGGCTGAGAGATTAGCAAAGATTCCTCATTCGGTTGTGAAACTAGCGGTGGATAATGTTATTGGAGAAACAAGTGGTGTTGATGTCAAAGATAAAGACAAAGCTGAAGATAAAGACTGAAGATTTTTGATAGCAACTATTAAGGGGGAGTTTGTTAGTGCATTTTTGTAATAGTTTGCTATTCAAAATGTAATTTATAGAAGTATTTGTACAGGTTCGGCTTACTTTGTGCTTAAGTTCGTCTGACCCACGAAGCTAGGCAGGTTCGGCGATCCTATTTCTTTGATAGGTTTGGCGAACCTATAGGTTTGGCAACCTAGGTTCGCCCAGCGAACCTCAAGGTTCGACTGGCAAGGTTCGCTGGGCGAACCTAGAGGTTCGGCTAAGGATAGGTTCGGCTGATAGAAGCAGTGTATATATAGAAGGTTTGTCTGATTTTTTGAAGTGCTTGCAGAACTTTGAAACTTCAGAAAACCTAAGTGTGTATTCTCTGTGTGAGAAACTTTCTGTGTGAAAGATTTGTAATCAATTGATTGATTAATACAAGAAGGTGTTTATGAAACTACTTGTTCTTCTTTGATTCTTTGGAGATTAAACATGGATTCTGCACGTGTTTGATTGTTCATAGAACTTCTTGATTCGATCCTGATTCAATTCACCAAATCTACAAGTGGTGCAAGGTCAAAAATTGTTAAGGGCAAATCAGTCAAAACCCAAAGGGGTTCGCAAGAGAGAACATGTTGTCTCTTCTGTGCCTAAACCTGTTATGGTTTGCGTACCCATATCTCATTGATTGTGTATGAAATGCAGGGACGACCAAGTAAGCTAAAAAATGTTTGGTATGTGGATAGTGGCTGCTCCCAGCATATGACTGAGGATTTCTCTCAGTTACATGAAGTTACACCTTTCAATGGAGGATATGTATTCTTTGCAAGAGACAAAGGACGAAAGATAAGCATGAAAGGCACAGTTACAAATGGAACTCTCAGTTTTGAAGATGTGTATTTTGTTGAAGAGCTCAATCACACTTTATTGAGTGTTTCTCAGATTTGTGACAAGAGCTTTTCTACACACTTCACAAACAAGGAGTGTCTTATTTTGAAGCCTGGTTTTGTTGTACCTGAGAAGTGGATATTGATGAGGACCCCAAGCTCAATCACAGTTTATTGAGTGTTTCTCCGATTTGTGACAAGAGCTTTTCTACACACTTCACAAACAAGGAGTGTCTTATTTTGAAGCCTGGTTTTGTTGTACCTGAGAAGTGGATATTGATGAGGACCCCAAGAATCAATAATGCCTACATTATAGATATGAATTCAGACTCATTCACAGAGAACACCTGCTTGTTCTCAAAGGCATCGGAGCATGATTGTATACTATGGCATCGCCGACTTGGTCATGTCAATCTGAAGAATCTCAACAAACTTGCTAAGGGAGATCACGTCATCGGCTTGACTTCTCAGGACTTCTCCACAATTGAGAAGTGTATCGCATGTGCCAAGGGGAAGCAGCATAAAAGACCCCACAAGCCTAAGCTATTCAATTCTATATCCTCGATTCTGCAACTTCTTCTCATGGATCTTTTCGGACCAGCTAATATTATGAGTATTGGGAAGAAATCATATTGTCTGGTGGTGACAGATGATTATTCCAGATTTACCTGGGTGTTCTTTCTGGCCAAGAAAGATGAGACACCAGAGATTCTGAAGAAGTTTATCACCTTGATTGAAAATCAGAAGAACTTGAAGGTTAAGGTGATCAGAATCGACAATGGCACGAAATTTAGAAATCAGACTCTCATTGATTTCTGCGATGAGAAGGGGATTGCTTGGCAGTACAGTGCATCACGTACACCTCAGCAAAATTGGAGTTGCTGAAAGGAGAAACAGAACACTGATTGAAGCTGCACGAACCATGCTGTCTGAATCCAAACTGCCAATATTCTTCTGGGCCGAGGCTATTAACATAGCTTGTTATGTTCTTAATCGAGCACTGCTAAACAAAACGCCATCAGAAGACACCTTATGAGATCTTCTTCAACCAAAAGCTTAAAGTTGGTCATTTCAAGTCATTCGGTTGCCTGTGTACTCTCCTCTATACTGAGCCAAATCACAAGTTTGATGACAAGGCAGATGAGTGTTACTTTGTAGGCTATTCATCCGAAAAGGCCACTTATCAGGTGTACAACAAGAAGACTCGGATGATTGTGGAATCATATTATATCGAGTGGCAAGAGATGAACACTACAGACGTCGGTTCCGGTCCAAACTGGCTGTTTGAGTATGATTCTACTTTTAAGCCCTTTAACACTACATCAGAGAGTGCAGGACCATCTGAACAAATCGACAACTTCTACAAAGGTGATGACGTGGACTATCAGGTTGACTACGTCCCATGTGATCCCAAACTTCTGACGGAGGAGAGTACACAGACGACCACTCCAGTTCACCCAACCCCGATTAATAAAGTCCTCCCATCAGATCAGGACTCTTCTCAATCTGTTCAGCCACTTCCAGAGACCGATCAAGCTTCATCTTCGTCCCACCAAACTTTTCATAATCCACTGTTCTCAGAACACATTCCTGAAGAACATTGTGTGGATCATGGAGTCGAAGCCAGTGAAACAGCTCCAATTGACAACATTTCCTCCTCCAGTGAAGATCAGATAAATCACATCAGTAATCTGCTTGACAAATTGACAATGGAAGAAGTACTGACTCTAAGCATCAACAAGAATCGTCCTGTAGAAAACATTATTTGACCTCTTTCGGAAGGAGTTCTCAAACGAAGCCGATCCATTCCAGCTTCGAACGCCTTGCCTGAAAGCAATCTCACACGAAGTCAATCAGGTCCAGTTAATTCTTGTATGTATTCCTGTTTTATTTCGCAGGTCGAGCCCAGGAATGTCAAGATGGCTCTTAAGGAGTCCAGCTGGGTTAAGGCAATGCAGGAAGAACTTATGCAGTTTCAGAAGCTCAAAGTATGGAATCTGGTTCCATTGCCCAAAGGGAAGCTTCCAATTGGAACCAGATGGGTTTTCAGAAACAAAAGGGATGATTCAGGGGTGATTATCAGGAACAAGGCACGCTTGGTAGTACGGGGATTCTACCAACAAGAGGGGATCGACTATGAAGAAGTTTTTGCTCCCGTTGCAAGACTTGAGGCTATAAGGATCTTCTTGGCCTACGCTTCCTACTTGAACTTCACATTGTATCAGATGGATGTAAAGACTGCTTTCTTGTATGGAAAGGTCAAGGAAGAAATTTAGTGTGCCAGCCCCCAGGTTTTGAGGATTCACAGCATCCTGACCATGTCTACAAGTTAGAAAAAGCCCTCTATGGTCTTCATCAAGCACCTCGAGTATGGTATGCTACCCTCACGATTTGATTCTAGTCCAAATCTGCTTGGATGATATTATTTTTGGTTCCATGAGCTCGGTGTTATGCAAGGAGTTTGAAGCAGTGATGAATAAAAAGTTTGAGATTAGTGCAATGGGAGAAATGACCTTCTTCTTGGGTCTTCATGTAAAGCAAGATCAGAAATGTGTGCTGATTCATTAAGGCCAATATGTTACTGATATTCTAACAAAGTTCAAGATGTTGGAATCCAAGCCTGCTTCGACCCCCATGGCAGCCCGTCCTATCTTAACTTCGGATTCTGATGGTGAAGATGCTGATCAACACCTTTATCGCTCAATGATTGGCTCATTGATGTACCTGACCGCCAGCCGACATGACATCATGTTCTCTGTATGTCAATGTGCCAGATATCAAGCCAATCCGAAGGCTTCTCACCTGGTTGCTATCAAGAGGATCTTTCGTCACCTTGTCGGGAAACCTTGTCTCGGTTTGTGGTACCCTAAGAACTCTGAGTTTCGTTTACATGCTTACTCTGACAGTGATTTTGGAGGTTGTAACTTAGACAGGAAATCCACCACAGGAGGATGCCAATACTTAGGAGATTGCCTTGTCTCCTCGCAATGCAAGAAACAGACAACCGTGTCCACATCCACTGCGGAAGCGGAGTATGTTGCTGTTTCTAGTTGTTGTTCATAGGTTATATGGATGCAATAGCATCTCCTCGATTACGGTTTGAATTTTCTTAACTCTCCTATCTATTGTGACAATGAAGCTGCCCTTCAGATCGTCAAGAATTCGGTACAACACTCCAAAACTAAACACATTGACATCCGGATTCACTTTTTCTGTGACTGTTTCGAACGAAAACTGATTCACCTTGAAAAGGTCCACACAGATGATAATCTGGCAGATCTTTTCACAAAACCGTTCGATACAGCTCGATTTCACCATCTTCTTGCATCTCTCAAACTAATCAGTTTTGACTAAACCATTTTTGTAAATACTGTAAAATTTGTGTTTTTTTTTACTTTAATTTTTACTGATCACAAATTTAGGGGATAAAATTTACAAAAACTACAAAAAGATTTTCTGTTTTTGAGTCAAAATTTACAAAAAGTACAAAAAGATTTTAGGTTCTTGAATGAGTATGAGGTTGATCTATGGTTTAGGGGGAATAAATTTTAAGAAATAATAAACAAAAAGATTTCATTTTTCAAAACTTAAGAAAATACAAAAAGAGTTTGATTTGGATAATTAAAGTAAAGTGGTTCAATAGGGAGTGAAATGACTTCTAATAATCAAAATTTCACTGCCTTAACATAATTTCTGAAGAATAAAAACTTTGGATAAATATAATTCACTAAGAAGTTAAAACAAGTTTTCATAATGAAAGAATCGGACATAATCAATCAAAATATAAATATGTAAATAAGTGTGAAGAATTGATAAATTGGATAACTAGAAATGTGTGACAAATATTTGACTTTTTGCATAAGTCTTTGAGTCAAAACAAGATTGTGTTTTGATAAACTTGAGATCGTTTTGAGAAAACTAGGATATTTTTTATGTTTTGTGTAAACAAAGAGCGGGAAATATTTACTGAAGCATCCTATGTTTTGCGTAAGCAATGACCTGGATGTGCGACGTTAAGGCCAATGTGTCTGCAGATCAGTAAATAAAAGATGCGAGTGAGCACAAAGATGATAGTTACCCTTCTTGTTCTTAATTCTAATCTAATAGATCTGTTCTTTTCTTTTCTCACCTTTAACTCTGTCGAAACATTTGTAAGTTCGTTGAAACACAATCAAAGTTTGAAACAAAAGATTTGTCAAAATTGATAGGTTGCATGTTAATCTGGTTCTACTGTCTGATTGTTCATTAGCTTCCCAAAAGTATTTTTTGAAAAACCATTAGTAAAATTTTGATCATAAGTCTTATTTTGAATTATGGATTAACGAGTGTAAATTATTGGTGGGTATAATTATTTTAAGGATGGGTTTCATAAGAAATTATTCTAAGGTGGTAGAATTTTTGATGCAGATTTGATCCCACAAAATCGAATCTACTCAGCTTTGAATTCGTCCAAAATCTCTGAGTTTATTTTATTTTATTTTATTTTACTTCATTTTATTTAGTTTTAATTTTAAAATTTTTAGTTAAGTTAAAGCGTTCTAGAAATCAATCGTATTCGAACAAGTATAGGAACTGCATTTTGAGTACACCTGTACTCACACTTCGCCTATAAATAGTCAATCAGTGGCCAAATATCGAGTATCATTTCTCTGACATCCTTTCGAAAATCCACTCTGACCAAACTATAGATCATCATTAGGCGTACATAGGTATAGTTTTTCATTGATTTTTGACCGTGGATTCAAAATTTATAGCCAAAAATTGATTTCGCGTACTAAATCCCGTTAACAGAAGAAATCTTCCAAAATTAACCTCGAAAAACTCAAAATTGAAAGGCGATTTTTTCAGTATGATGGACGCCTCTTGATTTCGAGCATTTCGAGCATAAATGGGAGTTCTAAGGAACATGATTGAGGGAGATATGAGGATTTTGGTGTACTCAAAATTTTGAAATTCATATACTGCTAAAATTTCGACTACATCTTATTTTCGAATACAAAAACTATTTCGATTACAGACAGTTTTCGAATACAACACAAATTCCGTATACAACCTGATTTTTGAATAGAATATGTTTTTCGATTACGACAAAAATTTGGAGAACACATCTATCTTCGTGTACCCCTTGTCATGCCTTGAACTTTTGTGAAATCCGTAATTTTGTCTAACTCTTTTGACTGAGTTTGAACCTTGAATTTTAACCTTTAATTTTTGATTTAAATTTTAACTAACTTAACATGTTTTGTTTTCAGATGGCTGACTTGAGGTTTGTATCGGATCACAACAAGTCAGCTCGACCCCAGCCAGGGGCTCTGCCCCTTCGACCCCGCTTCCATGGGCGCTGCCCCCGGACCCCGTCAAGAGGGTATTGCGGCTGTCATGGGTGTTCTTAGGAGACTACAGAGATTGTTGATTTTGTGGGGTAATCAGGAGCATCTGATTATTTGGGCCTATTGAGTTACATTTATATTCCGCATGTTGAAGATTAATTGGGTTTGCTTGATATGGTCTGATCTAAAGATATTCTCAATATGGAAAGTCGTTTTGCTTACTATCATCTTCTCGCATTTGGTAATGATTGAAGGAACTTGACAGTCAAGACCGGTCTGAAAAGAGTTGCCCTCAGTACGATCCTACAACCTAAAGGGACTTAATTATCAACTAGAAAATGAAGAAAGGAAACAACTTTCATATCTTCTACACTTCAGTGGATCTTTATCAAGCTATTCTTAACGCATACTCTTTGGTTTGATATGTGTATCAAGACTGGTACTTTGTGTATGGACAGTTGAAGACGACTTCTTATTATATGCCATACAAGAAGAGCAATGCTAGAAGAGCTGTGCTAGAAGAACTGAGCTTCAATGTCGATCGAATATTCTTAATCGATGGAGAAGTCTATAGCTGGAAGTATCAGGGAATCAGACTTGTTACCACTGTTCTAGTTAAAAAGTTCAGAACCAGAAGACATCAGTCCAGGAGGGCATCTGCAGGAAGAGATTGTTCAACTTATTATTGCAGATTGACTGAAGATACAAGTGATTCAGCAATTCGACAGCAACGTCCAAGGAGTTTGAGACAGTTATGAAGGAGAAGTTCGAAATGAGCTCATTGGGAGAGATGAAATTTTTTCTCGGGTTGCAGGTGGATCAGTCTGAGGTAGGGATTTTCATTCATCAAACCAACTACGTTGGTGACATTCTGAGCGGGTTCAGTATGCTGGATGCGAAACCTGCTGGTACCCCACTTGGCTGTCAATCACGGGATTACACCAGACGAAAAGGGGGAGTTAATCGATGCCACTCTGTACCGAGGAATGATTGGATCTCTGATGTATCTCACTGCTTCTCGGCCAGACATCATGTTCGCCACATGCTTGTGTGCTCGTTATCAATCAAAACCAAGAGTATCACATCTCATTGCCGTGAAGAGGATTATGCGTTATCTGAAGGGTACACCGGATCTTGGCTTATGGTACCCTAATGTTGATAATTTTGAACTTACTGCATATAGTGATTCAGACTATGGTGGATGCAAGAGAGATTTCAAGTCAACATCTGCGGGATGTGAATTCTTTGGAACCCAATTGGTTACCTGGCAGTGCAAGAAGCAGACGTCGGTGTGTACTTCAACCTGTGAAGTTGAATACATTGCTACTGCAAGTTGCTCTTCTCAAATCATCTGGATACAACAGCAACTCAGGGACTACGGGTTACATTTTTCTAACACCCCTATCTATGTTGATAATACTGCTGCCATATATGTCACTAAGAATCCGGTCCAGCACTCGAAAACCAAACACATCGATATCAAATATAACTTCATACGTGATTGTTTTGAAAAGAAACTCATCGATGTTGTTAAAATACACACCGCTCACCAGAAAGCCGATCTTTTTAGAAAAGCTTTTGATAAACCCAGATTTTTATATCTGTTATCGGCTAATGGTGTTTTTCAAAAGGATGAAGTCCTTCCCTCATCTGAAACTACAAAATGATCATCTATTTTCTTAGTTACTTTCATTTTGTTTTTATTTTTTATTGTTAAGTTTGTCTGTTATTTCACTTCATTAATCAAAAACTCAAAAAGATTTTGTGTTTTCGGTTTTTATGGGGGAAAATAGTCAGTTAAATGAAAAACCAAAAACATCTAAAAAAATTTTAAAAATACAAAAACAATTAAAAAATCATAAAACCGAGAAAGTCATCTTTGAGAAAGTGATGTGTTAGCTTTTTATGTCTTAAAAGCTAAGTTGAATGTGTAAACTGAAAACACATGAGAATTGTGAACATATGTACTGATAGGCTGACTTTACGAAATGCATAGACAGTTTGTGATAACTTAGAAAATCTGATTTGTGGGATCTGTTTTAGAAAATCTGCTAAGTGAGAAATAGTTTATGACTTAAATCAGGCATACACCTGATATCATAGGATCTAATAAGGTTTCCAATGATTCATGAATTCAAGTCTGTATACCTGCCAAACTACTGGGACGAACCTAGTTGAAGCCATCCATTCAGATAAGAATGATTGAATCACAATAAAAGAAAAACCAAGCTGGTATTAATCTTGTAAAAATACAAAAATAAAATAAGTTCGATTCCATACACGTGCCATATTGCTTTGTAAAGACCTAGCTAAAGCCGAGTTGGAAAATAAGGACTGACGAAGCAAAACCACCTTTCAAATAATCAATTTGAATAAATGTTGCAGGACACTAACTTCCGAAGACATGAAGAATAAAGCTTTGAAAGATGCTTCGGAAGACATTAAATAAAAGAACAATTGCTTCCGAATAATAAATGTTTCCTTCTTCAGCTTCCGATAGGATAACTGATTCATTTAATTAGTTTCCTATGAAGAACTTCCGAAAGAATAACTCCTTAGCATCAGTACAAATGTCTGAACCTCGGAAGACTTCAAGATCTTTGAAGATCCTAAGTTGACTTTGCATTTGTGCTATTCTGATGCTACAATGTCTGTAATAGTGTCATCAGTCTTATATGTTTTGTCTTTGTTCTATATTTGTCCTGAAACATTAAATGTCGGGGCTATTTATACCCCAACATCAACTGTATAACACAACACTTTTCTGAATCTTCTTTGTGTTGCCTTACTGTTTTCTGTAATCTCTTTTCTTTAAAAACAAGAAAACTAAACACTAAAATAACTTAAAGGCAAAACCCTAGAGGGAGCAAATACCAAAGGCTTTGACTAAGTATCTAAAGCTTTTGTTCCTGGTTAAATCAGTCTCTCCTTAATTCAATGATTTCCTACAATTGGTATCAGAGCCTTGTTCATTAGTCTTGGTTTAACCATCAAGGCTAAAATTCAAAGCTCACTTTGATATCTTGTATCTAGTTTTCTGTGTTCATCTTCTTTTCATAATCTGCTGAAGATTGATTTTTGAAACTCTAAAGTGTTCAAGAATCATTCAACCAAACTACCTTGAGTAATCATTACTTGTTGATTTACTCATAACTGTTTGAACACATGGCAGAAAAATTTACCTTAGACCCCCATAACGCCGGTTCTGCCACAAAGCCACCAATTTTGGTTAGGCATCAATATAATATTTGGCAGAGACGGATGTTACATTTCCTGTCAAATAATCATACTAGATGTTGGAAGTCTGTCATGTTCGGACCTCATAAACCAATGGTCCTGGACACAGAGACTGGAGATGATGTCCCTAAGGACCCCCGGAACTACACTGAAGAAGACTTTCAGAAATTGGAGCTTGATGCCAAGGCACATGCTCAGCTGGCTATGGCCCTTCTGAATGAAATTTATTCTTGTCTTCTTCAGCATGAGTCCGCTAAGGACTTATGGGATGCTCTAAAAGAGCAATTCGGTGGTACCGATGATGTTGTAGCCAACACTAGGGAAATATTGACTCAACAATATGAGACTTTCTGCCAACTAAATAATGAGTCACTGACTCAGCAATTTGAAAGGTTCACTTCTCTCTTAAGTGAACTAAAATTAGCTGGTCAAATGTACCCTCCTGTCTCAGTTCTAAATCGATTTTTAAGATCTCTTCCTGAAAAATGGGAAACTTATTCTGTAGTCATGAGATCTTCACCAGATTTTGGCAAACTCTCACTTACCCAACTTCATGGTAAGTTTCTCACCTTTGAGCGAGAGATTGACCAGAAAAGAAAACTAATAAAATCTGGTAAATCAACTGAAGAGTATGTTCAAGGGAACACAGCTCTTCTTAGTCATAACTCTGTGATAAATGATCAGGGTTATGATGAACACATTGACATAACTACTGGCATCACCTCTTCATTCTCTTCTCGTGATGACCACTCTCTCCCCTCTGACCATCTGTGTTTTATCATGGACGATCTTCATCAAGTTCCAAGTGATGACTTGGAAGAGATGGACATTCTCCATCAACTGGCTCTCTTGAGCATAAGAACTAACAAGTTCTACAAGAGGACAGGAAGAAAATTTCCAGGTATCCATGAAAAAACTAGGATTGGTCTAAACAAGGCTAATGTCCAATGCTATAGGTTTCATGGCACTGGACATTTTGCCAGGGAATGCGAGAATGTTCCAAACTCTAACCCTTCTTCTTATGTGACCTTTCCAAACATACCTTCACACACCTCTTCAACACCATATTCATCTATCTCTTCCTCATCCTCTTTCAAAAGGTCCAATAATCCTCAAGAATCAGCACACATTGCACAAAACTCTTCTTCCACCTATGTGCAATATGTACAAGCTGCAAACGGTAACATGTACCAACTCACTCCTGCTTCACTTCAAGTTGTTGCAGCTCCTTCTTCACAAATAAATGCACCTGTCCATGCTGTCCAATCTTCATCATCTGGTCAACAGGCTCTTTTCTCTCAACAGTACATAGACTGGAGCAGCTTGCCTGAAGATGTTGGCTATGCCCTCATCACTTCTGAACCAACAGAATTTGCTCTCATGGCTGTTGGTGAAGACTCCTGTTCTTCGGTTCAACCTGAAGCAGATATTTCTGATGCTCAGGTATCTTCTTCTACCTTAGAAAAACTATGTTCCAATGCTTGCATAGAGGCTTTTGCAAAAATAAAGAAAGCCAATATGTTGCTTCAAAAGCAAAATCAGGAGTTGGAACAACTCCTTGACAATAAAAATTCTGAAGTGGAAAAATTAATAAAAATAAAAGATAATGAGATCTGCCCTTTAAAAACTGAGAAAATCAACTTACAAGCATTGTTTGATCTACATAGAGAAAAATATTATGCTTGTAAAGATGAATTATCTCAAACTCAAGTAAGCTGTGAAAAGTGGGTTGAGTCTTGCAAAGGATTCAAAATGCTTTTACAAAAGCAAGTTCACAGCAAAGCAAGATTTGGGATTGGGTATAATCACATTGCTCAACCAGAGGACTACACCCCAATCGACAACAATAAGGAAGAGACCACTCCTGAACCTATTTCACCAACTTTTCTTCCTGATGAAATTCCTCCAATAATAGATACACCTCCTTTGGTGTATCAGCCAAACTATTCTTCTAAGTTTGTATACCCCACTAATACAAATATGATAAGAATAGAAAAACCTCAGCTGAACTCAGTTCAACACAATAACTCTTCAGAACAAAATGAGATTGCTCCTGATATGAGCTCTACTCATAGTTCAGAAGAAACAACAAAATCGGGTCTCTCTTCTAGCATCAAGTCAAATCTTGAAAAAGGAAAAGGACCTATAATTAATATCCAGTTTCCTCCTTCTCATCCTCATCCTCCTTACCCCACAATGAAAGTAAACAGACCTTTCATCCCAAATTATTCATCTCTTTCTCCAGCCTGCTTAAAATGTTTTAAGTACAATCATGCTACTGAAAACTGCAGAACAAGAACACCTTTGGAGAAAGCTAGATTGAAGGCTAATAAGTTGAAAGCTGATCATGCCTCTTCATCTAAAGGGAACCTCCCTAATAAGATAAAGAAAGTAAGAACAGCAAGTAACCAATCTGTTGGGTCACACCCTCATTATTCTTTTATCTTACCCTCTTCCTTGACTGCTAACTCCAGACCTTCCATTTTGGGAACACCACCTCCTTACTCTACGGTGAACCCAGTTCCTTACTCTCATAATGGTGCTAACTCTTCTCCCGTGGATTCTCAAATCAATCTTCTCCAACAGAATCAGCAACAACTGCTATTAATGATGCAGAAATTGATGAATGATACACAATAAAATAAACCAAACAAATAAAATAAAATAAAACATCCCATATCTAATCTATTGTACTTATTCCTCATGTGCAGAAACCCTTTTCAAACCAAAATCATCTCTGGTATGTGGATAGTGGAGGATCTAGGCACATGACAGGATGCAGATCCATTCTAAATGACTTTATTCCAAAAAATGGAGGATCTGTCTCCTTCGGAAACAATGCAAAAGGTTGGATAGTGGGGTCTGGTTCTGTCTTAAGTGGAAATTTGAAATTTAAAGATGTTAGCTTAGTTGAGAACCTCAAGTTTAATCTCTTGAGTGTTTCTCAACTAGCTGACAAGAATTTTAGTTCATTTTTCACTAAAGACAGTTGCAAAATTCTTTCTCTAGAAATAAACTAAAAAATAAAGGTCTTGATTGATCAACACACCTTGCTAACGGCTAGAAGAAGTGGAAATGTCTATGTTGTAGATATGACTACTGACTCTCAAACATCTTCTCCTACATGTTTGATAGCCAAAGCATCATCTTCTGAAACTACTCTTTGGCACAGGAGAGTCAGTCACCTTAATCACCAAACTCTTCATAAGCTTTCAATCCTTTCTATAGTAAGAGGATTGCCTTCTAAAGAATTTCACTTTGAAGGTCAATGTGAATCTTGCTTAAAGGGAAAGCAACATAAAACTTCGCATAAGTCCATTGAGGAATCCAAAACAAATAACTGTCTTAATCTGCTTCATATGGATCTGTTTGGTCCAGTGAAGGTAGCTAGTTTGGCAAGAAAAAGATATTGTTTAGTTGTTGTGGATGATTACTCAAGATTTTGCTGGACCTTCTTCCTTTTCAGCAAAGATGAGACTTATGATAAAATAATTGCTCTCATCACTCATCTTGAAAGACAATTCAGTCTTCCTGTTAAAATGATAAGGAGTGACAATGGCACAGAGTTCAAGAATCAAGTTCTTGATAAATTCTGTATCTCTAAAGGAATCCTTAGACAATATAGTGCTCCTAGAACTCCTGCTCAGAATGGAGTTGTAGAAAGAAAGAACAGGACACTAATTGAAGCTGCAAGAACCATGCTTGCAGACTCAGGATTACCTTTATCATTCTGGGCTGAGGCAGTAAACACTGCTTGTCATGTCTTAAACAGTGTTCACATTGTAAAAAGACATAACAAAACTGCCTATGAAATCCTGTTTAAAATAAAGCCTCTCATTTCCTTCTTCAAAGTCTTTGGATGTCCGTGTTTTATCTTAAATACAAAAGACTCTTTGTCCAAGTTTGCTGCTAAAGTTGATTCTGGATACTTTGTTGGATACTATCAGACTTCTAAAGCATATCGGGCTTTCAATCTCAAAACAAAAATTATTGAGGAATCAATTGATGTAAAATTCAATGAATCAGCATCAACCTCATCCTTCCCTTCTGCACCTGATGATCTCTTTGATCTTGAATGCTTCTCATTCATCCCTCCTATCTCATCTTCTTCTCCTTCATCAGAGTCATGTCAAACCTCTGAATATCTATCTTCTCTTGAGGAATGTTCTGTTTCAAAATTCTTCCCTTCCTTTCCTTCTTATCAAATAAATTCTCAAGAAACAAATTCTCAAAACCAAGACAATCAAATACCTACTTCTTTATCTCCTGTCTTGGATAATGTATCTGTAGACGTTCCTGACCATACTCTAAACTCTCATCTAGAAAACTCTCTGAGCCCCATCGAAAACTCACCCTCTTCCGATGCTACCTCCTCAAATAACTGTTTGGACATCATTCCTTTCAACAAATATCATCCTCTAGAACAAATCTTATGTGATCTAAGTAAAGGAGTTCAAACTAGGAGCCAGATTTCAAACTTTTGTCTTCATGCAGCCTTTCTATCCCAAATTGAGCCGTCTAAATATCAGGAAGCTCTTAAAGACAATAATTGGGTAGAGGCAACGCAAGATGAGCTGTTGCAGTTCAAAAGGCAAAATGTTTGGACTCTATGTCCCTTACCCGATGGAAAATATCCAATCGGAACCAGATGGGTATTCAGAAACAAAACAGATGACAGAGGCATTGTAATAAAAAATAAGGCCGGATTAGTGGTGCAAGGTTATTATCAAGAGGAAGGTATTGACTATGATGAGACCTTTGCTCCTGTGGCAAGATTGGAAGCCATCAGACTCTTCCTAGCATTTGACATCTCCCATAATATAAAGGTATACCAAATGGACATAAAAAGTGCTTTCATGTATGGGACAATAAAAGAGGAAGTCTACGTGCGTCAAACACCAGGATTTGATGATGTTCATCATCCTGATTGGGTGTACAAACTAGACAAGGCACTTTATGGTCTAAAACATGCTCCAAGAGCATGGTATGACACTCTTTCTAAGTTTCTTCTTTCTAATAAATTTTCTCGGGGGGCCATTGATAAGACTTTGTTCATGAAAAGGGTAGATAAGGAACTCTTGCTAGTCCAAATCTATGTTGATGACATCATTTTTGGATCAACAAAACCTTCCATGTGTGAACACTTCTCTAAATTAATGTCTTCTAAGTTTGAAATGAGTGCTTTAAGTGAACTAAAAACATTTTTAGGACTTCAAGTCAAACAAACCCCAAATGGGACTTTTATTCATCATTCTAAATATGTAAAAGATCTTCTAAATAAATTTGATATGAATGACTGCAAAATAATTTCTACTCCCATGGCAACAAGTCCTGGCATGTGTCCAGATGACAATGGTGAACCTGTAGATCAACCTCTCTACAGGTGCATGATTGGTTCTCTGATGTATCTTACTGCATCAAGACCAGACATCATGTATGCAACATGTGTCTGTGCAAGATACCAATCTGCTCCCAAACAATCTCATCTTTCATTTATGAAGAGGATACTCAGATATCTCAAAGGTACTCCTGTGCTAGGTATTTGGTATCCTGCTAATCAAATTTGTAAGCTTGTTGGTTTTTCAGATAGTGATTATGCTGGCTGCTCGCTCACCAGAAAGTCCACTTTAGGAGGTTGTCAGTTCTTTGCAGGTTGCTTAGTGTCATGGCAAAGCAAGAAGCAAACTTCAGTATCAAATTCAACTGCTGAAGCCGAATACATTGCAGCAGCCCATTGCACTGCCCAAATTCTTTGGTTACAATACCAACTGCTAGATTTTGGAATAACTGAACTAAAAACACCTCTTCTAATAGATAGCGAAGCTGCCAAAAACATAATAAAGAATCATGTCTATCATTCTAAAACCAAACACATTGAAATAAGGCATCACTTCATTAGAGACAGTTTTGAAAAGGGACTAATTGTTCCGGATCATGTCTCTACAAGTGACCAAATAGCTGACATATTTACCAAGCCGTTAGACTCCTCAACTTTCTCTAAGTTTGTGGCAAAATTGGGCATGATAAATATGAGTTAATAAACATAGTTAAGATTATGTTTATGAACCTTTGTACACATAAATATAAAAGGATAATTTTTATAAATTGTCCTAACAATGGGTATCGGATAAACCACTGTTAAAGAAATCTTGGTTTCTTTCAGTAGTTATCTCAGTACATGGATAGGATCAGTGGTAATATGGTCACTACTTCATATTTATCTGATGTTTAAACCTTCCATTGTTACATTCTATAACTACTTTGGTTCCTTCTCCTTCCGATGATCTCTTTTCCTTCCGAAAACTATCACATGATCATTTAACTTGCTTCCAAGAATAAGATTCTTCCGATCTGCAAATTAAATCTTGAGCTTTGCACTTGATGTGACAGTTGTCAATCTCTCTGCAAGATCCGACTCTCAATGCTGACTCCCACTGCTCGAGAAGATACTTACCATCATCTTAATAACCAATAATCTTATTGAAATCAATAATCATCTCCTTTATTTCTCATCTCTCTCACCATGAATCTATTTAAACCCTCTTGCTCCTCTGGTTATCAAGAAACCTTTCATCATCTTGAAAATTCTAAGCAATGCTCATGGCTACGGATAATCACTTGTCAGGCATGTCGCCTGGCACGAAGCACTTACGCTAACCTTGTCTACAGCTCGATGCTTATGATAATGGTGTAACGGCTTTGAACCAGGCTTCATTCCTCACAAAGCTTCGTCTGAACTTCGAGATGTGCATAAACATGTCTTCTTGTCCAAATGTGTAAGCATTAAACCCTCTCTTCTTCTCAAACAGCTCTACAATTTTAATCTCAAAAATAATCATGAATCTTTCGACTCATTCATTTTTTTTTCCTGAAAAACCTGATTATGTATAAGCATTTCTTCTGCTCTTTACAGAAAATCATTTCAATAACATGCGATATGTTAGCATATCCTTGATCATCTGGTATATTACTAGAAATGTCCCTAGTTCCGACTATGCTTTTAGTTTGTCCCATTGATCCTCATAATAATATGAAGGATTTGACCAACTAGTGTTCACAAGTTTGCACACTGATGGATGACACTGAAGAAACACCCATCTTCAGTGAACCCACATCCACCCTACTTTCTCACCTATAACAGGTACCAGCCATAAAATAATTTTTCCACAACCTTCTAAGCCTAATAAACCCAAAAAGTCTGTTCAGGAAGATGAGATCCCTGAACATGACTGTGTTCCTACTGAACACATGGATACATCTGTTCCATCCTCACAGATGAATCAAGAATCTCTTCCCATCCAGCTCCTCATCAATCCTCTCAACAGGATGATGTTGTATTCCTAAGATAACCCTTACTAACCACTGAAATGTCATTTGACACTCAGCTGGTTGTCCTCTCTCCCAGGGACATCTCTGTTCTTTCCATAAGCCCCCACTATCCTTTAATAAATCTCTTACCTATGAAAAGAGGATGCGATCCGGATGTCAAGTCCATCTAGACCTCTTGATCATATATCAGGAGCATCCATTTCACATGAAAATCCAATGAATTCTCATCTGAATGGATTACGCAATAAGACTCCAGGTATGGCAACAGCCAATGAAGTTTTCTTGTAAACGAAGGCTGGAAATCCCCAGAACCAAGAAAAAGGGGTTTATGACATCTCTGAGATGGACTCAGGTCATGATAAACTGACCCTCAAAGTCAGGGATTCGGATGACATCTGTAAAATGATGGACGAATCAGTTCACAACATTAAGGAATTGACGAATGTCCAAATTCCTGCAATCCAAATCCAACCCAATGCAGGCACCTTCATTTGAAGGTTTTCCAAACTCTTCAACCATCTTCACTACTACCACATTTCTTCCACTGCCTTTCGAGGAGCATTTAGCTTACTTCTTTCAGCCTCTCTTCCTTCCCTGCCTTGCCTCCCGGCTGATAAAGCCAAAAAGAGGGAGATTCATGTACATAAACCATTCTCAAAAGGTGACTGAAACTTCAATAAACAAAGAAGCCTTTGTTGTACTAAGACCCCATTTGAACCATTCTCATGTACTTTCCCAACTGAGTCTGATGTTCTAGAAATTGATTGGGCTCTAAAGCTAAATGGTTTTGGCTTCATCAGTCCAGAGGGAGATTGTTGGAAAATAAGGACTGACGAAGCAAAACCACCTTTCAAATAATCAATTTGAATAAATGTTGCAGGACACTAACTTCCGAAGACATGAAGAATAAAGCTTTAAAAGATGCTTCAGAAGACATTAAATAAAAGAACAATTGCTTCCGAAGACAAAACTTCAGAAGAGGCTTCGGAAGATACTAAATAAAAGACAATAGCTTCCGAAGACAAAGCTTCAGAAGATGCTTCGGAAGACTCTATCCGAAGAAAAAACCTCAGAAGACACTAACAATTGCTTTCGAAGAATAAAAGTCAATTACTTCAGAAGACTTCCAAAGACATCTGCTTCGGAAGAAAAACATTACTTCAGAAGACTTATGTATTTACATCAGCTTCCGATGAAATAATAAATGTTTCCTTCTTCAGCTTCCGATAGGATAACTGATTCATTTAGTTAGTTTCCTATGAAGAACTTCCGAAAGAATAACTCCTTAGCATCAGTACAAATGTCTGAACCTCGGAAGACTTCAAGATCTTTAAAGATCCTAAGTTGACTTTGCATTTGTACTATTCTGATGCTACAGTGTCTGTAATAGTGTCATCAGTCTTATATGTTTTGTCTTTGTTCTATATTTGTCCTGAAACATTAAATGTCGGGGCTATTTATACCCCAACATCAACTGTATAACACAACACTTTTCTGAATCTTCTTTGTGTTGCCTTACTGTTTTCTATTATCTCTTTTCTTTAAAAACAAGAAAACTAAACACTAAAATAACTTAAAGGCAAAACCCTAGAGGGAGCAAATACCAAAGGCTTTGACTAAGTATCTAAAGCTCTTGTTCTTGCTTAAATCAGTCTCTCCTTAATTCATTGATTTCCTACAAGCCGTCCATGAGAATGTGTTGATTTTGAGAGACAAAAGAAAAATACAAAAAGAAAATTAGATGGAACCTTATAGAGTTTATGATGTTAGGTTCTAAGCTGTGCAGAGATGAGTTACAAAATGCTTTTGATCTTAGTTGAATAAATAAAATGGGTAACTCAGTCAGAAAACATGAGTAATCATCAAATTTGTTTAGAAGTTTTGTATTGAAAAGCTTAAAATGGATAATTATATCAGTAATCATATCATAAAACAAATGTGTTTGAAGGGAAACATTCAGTGTTGCTGATTTGATGTGATTAGGTATATGTGTTATTTTCTCAATAGACTTCTCACAAAAATATGAGTTTCTTTGTTAATGATTGCTAGTTGTATAGTTGTATTCTGTTTCAGAAAAACACAAAAAGAGTTTCCATTTTTCAGAATTTGTTTTAGATGATCATTTGTAGGTTCAGATGTCTGTCATATCTGAATCCTTGATTAACCAGACTATTCTTCATAAATGGCATTGTCTTAGCTGGTCATAATGTAAAATTTTGAAATTAAGTTATATTTTATGAGTGAAAATTCTCATTCGAACGAATGAGTATTGAGGATGACTCATTCGACCGAATGACTTCATTCGGCGAATGAATCTTTATGCCGAATCACTCAGGATCGAAGGAAAACATTCGCTTGTTTCATTCAGCGAATGACTCTTAAATTTGAATTTCATTCGGCGAATGACTTTGGGGCGAAACACTCATTCGCCAGTCTCATTCGGTGAATGACTGACACTATTTAAACATGCGATCGGCCGAACTACCCTCATTCTCCAATTTTCATTCTCTCGCCTTAACTATGTGACATTCGCCCGAATCACACCTTCTGTCTATTTTTCTGATTTTACCTTCTATTCACTAAACCTCATACTGATAGATACTTTCTTCATCATCTTAGGTACTTGTGGATCCAATATCATTGATTTTTGACCGTGAAATCATCGAAAAGAGGACGGGTTCGAGGGTTTTAGGGTTTTTGAAATCGCCCTTTCAATAGATGATTAAAATGGACTTTAAATCATATGAGACATGTTTTAAAGTTGTTAGTCGGTCGATTCTGAGCCTGAATACATGATTTTTATGGACTGATTGGAATTTTTGTCGACTGGTGTTTGAATCCCAACAGTCAGATGAATGAAGCTCATTCGACAGGATGACTCATTCGACAAAATGTCTCATTCTGTCAATATACTCATTCGACAAATGGTTATTCGGCCAAATCAATTACATTCGGCCAAAATGATCTATTTGTGATTTGTTCTGAATTGATTCTTTTGAGATACTGAATTGTACCAACATGTGTATTTCTATGTTTTTCAGTATGGCTGGATACAAGTCTGTGACCAAGAACAACATATGTGCTCACCTGGATCTTACTACACCGAATGCTCGACATTTCACTAAGATTATTACATTTTTGAGGCGTTCCAGGATTTCTGCTGCCATTTCGACTGTTCTTGTTTCTTATCATTCACATCAGCAAGACTTCTGGGCATCTGCAGATATTGAATGCGAGGTTGAGCCTCCTGCTATTCGAGGGAAGGTGCTTGGACATGATGTGATTATATCTATTGAGCACATCAGGAGAGTCTGTGGATTCCAGGATACACCATATCAGCCATATCTGCTTGACCGATACTTAGTTCATAGATGTTTTATGCGGTGCAAGTACGAAGGTGATCTAGGAGCAGGGATTCTGAACAAGGCATATATGTCTCCTCACTTCAAGTATTTAGCACACGTACTCATTCATTGTTTGGGGTCTAGGAGAGGTGGCTTCGATGATATGAGGGAGACGATACAGTGTGCATTCGTTGCCTTGGTGCTGAACATGAAGGAGAATGTGGCACTTAAGGGAGATCAGAAGTGGCACTTAAGGGAGATAAGATGTTCCTTATGTATCCTCGGTTCCTCCAGCAGTTGATCGATGCTCAATTACCATATTTGCCAAAGGTAAATGCTGATATTATTCGCTTGGAGCACATGAATGACATTACTCTCAACAGAGTGATGTCATACAGAGGAAAGGAGAGGAAGCCTACAGTACGGTCTTTGTTTGGCCATCTTGTGAGGCCTGATTATATAGCTCCAGCTGGTAGGAGATGGAGGCATGACGATTCGGGTTCGGACATGTAGGATATTATTGTTCCTGATGAAGGTGGTGATGATGATGATGTTGCAGGTGGTAGTGGCGCATGTGGTAGTTCTGCTGGTGCTAGTGTTGGTGTTAGCTCGACTGCTGATGTCACTATTACTACTGTTAGTGTTAGCACAGTTGAGCTTGGAGTAACAGGAGTTAGTGCAGCTGATGTTGGCACAGGTGATGGTGTGAGTACATCTGTCGTTGATGATGAGGATGTGGATATTGATTCACTGTTGGAGTTGGACAGGGAAGAGTCAGATGACTCAGATGATGAAGACAGGGAAGAGTCAGATGACTCAGATGATGAATGTGGTGAGGCTGTTGATGAGGGTGCTGAGAGCTCAGGTTCGGAAGATACTCCTGATGAAGAGTTTGAGAGTGTATGGATAGGTGGGATATTAGTGAAGAGAAAGAGGGAACGAAGTGAGGCAGAGCTTGATGAGATCACAGATCCTTCATTCGTTCCAGAGTTTGACATTCCTCCTCCTCCACGTTCCTCTGCTCCAGCCACTGCAGCTGTTTTTGTTGCTGCTACTCAGGCCACATCATCTCCAGCTGGGAGGAGGAAAAGGGCTAGGTTCCATTTCCAGAGGAGGTCAGAACTGTCTTCTGCTGCTACAACGACTATTTCCTCAGTTGCAGCAGTCACAGTTTCTTCACTAACCAGGTCAAGGGCTATTCCGACACGTACCACTGTTGCCCCTCTGGCCACCTCTGTTGTTCAGGCTCCCATATACACTACTGCATCTACAGGTCCTTCCATCACACGATCTGATCTTATCATACCTACTGTTTCAGTTGTCGAGCAGCTGAGCACACTGAACAGTATGGTTTTTAGATTGATGGAAAGGAACCTGGAACAGGAGAAGAAGAGCAAGGAGCAAGAGTTGTTGATTGCCCAGCTCACACAGCGGGAGAACGATCAGGATGCCTTGTTGCTCCAGGCTGCTGATCAACGAGCTGATTTGAGAGCCCTCTCTGCTCAACAAGAAGAACAGCTTTTGAAGTACATTGATGAGCATAATCAGTTGGCATTGACTGTCACTGATTTCCGTGACCGGATCATGACTTTAGAGACGGAGAATGCTAGGCTTGCTGAACATATTGACTGCCTTAAAAATGCACTCCGAGGATCGAAGGCACTGCTGCTCACTCCGATGATTCAGATTCTGAGAAAGAAGGAGAAGAAGAAGATGAAGAAGAGGAAGTGGAATATGATGAGGAGAAAGTTGACTATGAGGAGTCAGAGAAAGATGATGACTCAGATGGTGGTGATCAAGATGGATCAGGAAATGGTTCTACTGGGTATTTAAAGTTATGATGATGATGATGATCAAGCCCTTCCTTCCCCAGAGATCCGCACAAAGAAAATGCATGATAAGAGTGCTAAAGCTCCTTATCCCCCTCCTGCTCAGACAGAAGAACCCACAGCTGCTGAGGAAGTCGAAGCTGTGCCCTTGAGATGTCGTTTAGATGAGACTCTGACGATGATATTGGACGCTCAGGGCATCATACAACACTCAGTTAGTTACGACAAAGAAGAGGGGGATATCATTCATTGTTTATCAAAGGAGCAGATCGCCGAGCTGTTCAGGTTAAATCCTGACGAGGTTGTGATCGACGATACCTCAGCTCCTGTTGATGATGAGCCGTCTCCATAAACTTTTGATGACGTTGATGAAGTCATTCTGGCGGACATAACAGAGGAAGAATATCCAAAGTATGCATCGGCTGAAGACAAGCTACCAACTTTTACTGATTTGTTTGATCAAGCTACTGAAAAATGCTGAGCCGATACTTAGAAGAACAAGTTGAGAGTAGTAAGTCTGCAGCTGATGACATCAAACAGAGAAAAGAAGAATGGAAAGCGTACTAGGAGATCCTAAAGAAGGAAAGCAATGTGAATATGCTAGCTACGCACACCAAGTTGTATAGGACCAAAGGCTACAAAGCTAGAGGTCAGATTCTCAGCTGGACATACTTTCATGACTTAGGATGCTACGCTGTAAAGATAGAAAGGGGAATTGATTACTTCAAACATCCACATGACTTCAAGATGCTGCCAGGATTTAAATTCAATCAGATTGCGCGCTTGAAGATGTTATACATCGATGGCTCAGGGATGTCAGCTTGGTTCTCCAGACAAATCCAGTATGAGTACAGAAAGAGATGGGTGAATTTCAGGCGTCAGCAACCTGAAAGATATTACTTGCCAGAAATAGATGGAGATACCCCGAAGCATAAGGTTATCCTGAAGTGGCTTCCTCCTAAAGTCATGAAGAAGATTCCGTTTAGGAAGATGCGTCAAGACTTTATAGAGGGCTTCCAATGGTGGTATTATGACGGGCGTACTAGAGAAGCTGTGATAGTGATGTGCAAAGAGAAGAAGTGGGAGACCGAACGTATTTTTGAGCCAATGTTCTTGACAAATCTGTCTCGCAATGATGTCAAGACTATGTACTTTCATCAGATGTTTTTCAATGTTGCTGACAAAGAGCAAGCCATGCAGTTCATGAGAGTCATTCGTATCTGTATGGTGCTCAAGAGTCAAGCCGGAGCAGACCGGAAAGCTATCTCGGAGAAGCTCTTCAAGAAATACGCTTCCAAGGATAGAACAAGGTCCAAGGGGGAGTTTGTAGATGCATTAAATGTCCCTAGTTCGATTTTGTACCATCCATTAAGTATAAAGATTATGATATTAATAGAAGTTGTCTTTCTATATTGTTTTTTAATGTTTATTATTAAATATTTGTGTTTGATTAGGATTTTAAATGTTCAGGTATGATAACAGACCCATTCGGGCGAATGGCTCTAAGTATGAAGCCATTCGCCGAATGAACGAAGTAGCGAATGACATAGGTGAGCGAATGAGTCATTCCCCGAATGACTCATTCGATTAACTTGTCCATTCGATGGGGTCATTCGCTGAATGAGTTGCTTTGGCCTCTTATTCGGCCGAATGACAACAGACTATAAATACAATCCCAAACCTTTTCAAACCTACCTTTTTGAGCCCTCCTTCTTCCCTAAGAACCCAGAGTCAAAACCCTAGGAGATTAGAGCGGCCATTGCACGTCCAAGTTCGATTCTCCACCCGTGGTGTTCGATTCTCGATCAAACGTCCTTCCTACACCTTCGGATCACCACGGTTGCTGTTGGTTCCGATTGGAAAACCCTGGAATAGGATTCCACACTATTCCAGAGGCTGTCAGGTAGATATCCATTGGAACCGGATTGTTTCCAAGCTCCAAAACTGGTCCTACAGTTTCTGAATGCACTTACACAAATGGGACTGTTAGCATCATTGGGAAGATTCAAGCCCAACCCATCATCATTTTAGAGCAGATTCTTAGGAAATGCCTGCAATTTGGAGATAAAGTCACCAATCCTGTGGAGTTGGATCAGGTTCTGCTCAACAGGACTGTTTATCAGATGGAGCATGAAGGTGCATGGATCCCACAAAGAAAAAACCGTTGCACCCATACTGGAGATTTTTGGCCCATGTTGTCACTCAGTGCCTATCAGGGAGAAAAGGGGGTTATGATGTTCTCAATCAGACTCTCAGCTCTTTTCTTGTAGCTTTGGCCTTAGGAGTTGACTTTAACTTATCCAAGATGATCTTCCTAGATATGCACGCCAACATTAAAGGGAAAAGGAAGGAGAGATTTTTGGCATTTCCTCGCTTTTTGCAGATTGTCATCAACAAGAGGCATCCCAATCTTGTTCCCACTCTCGGCACTCTGGGAATCAAGAGGATGAGAGATGATATCTTTGGATACATGAAGATGAAAAAAAAGGCAAGAAGTAGTACATAGGAGAACGTACTCTGATAAAGTTTGGAAGATTTGCAGGTAATGATGCGGCTGAGGATGAACGAGGAACTCCAGGTGCCATTGTAGCTAAGGAACATGATATTCATCCTACCAGTACAAGCACACAGGCCAATGTAGCTGCAAAGGAACTCCCTTCTGAGCCGTCTTCTTCATCCAGTGTGGATTTCATTGCAGAGAAACCTCCTCTCTCCACGGCAGAAAGGGAAGATGTTCAGGATGCCGATTATGCACCGACTCCTGAATCTTCGCCTAAGAAGAAGAGACTCAAGATGATGTTTAGGAATAAAAAGGATCCCAGGTTGTAGAAAAGGGCTGCAGGATCATCATCTTCTACTTACACTCACCCACCATCACCTCCACCTCCTATACAACCAACACCACCTCATACTCAGACTCCACCACCTCCACCTCCCGTTTACCCTAAGCCACCTACTCAGCCCATACCTCAGAAACAGTCCAAACCTTCACAGCCACCAAAACCAACAATATCTACCCAAATCCCAATTCAATCATATACCACCACCACCACAAAAACCACCCAAGCCACACCATCATCGCCGCCAGATATTCCCTTCTCACCTCCAAAATCCCAACCTTCTGTTCCTTTTTTAGAATCACCACCATCACCATCCAGCATCAGAAAAGATAAAGGAAAGTCGCCTCTACGCGAAGAATCTCAATATGTGCCCGAGAAAGTGGAAGTAAATCTCGAGTGGCTACAAGACAGAGTATTTCAGCTGGAACAAGACTCCGTCACCAAAAACAGTCTTATTGTCAACCTTGAAGATGGTCTGATCAAAGTATGCGATAAGCTCAGGAAGCACAACAAAGATATCAGATCATTGAAGAAAGAAAACGTGGAGCTGAAGAAAGTCATCAATGAGTTGACTAAGTCTGAGATTGTGATTGAGGTCGATGATGATGATGACGATAACAAATCAGACAAAGAAAAGAAAGATGATGATGAAGACAACAATGAAGAAAAGAAGAATGAAGATGATGATAATGATAATGATGATGATGATGATGGTGATCAAGGTAAAGACAACAACTCATCAGACAAGAAAGACAATGAGCCCTCCAATGATGATCATCAAGGGGATGAAACTGGGAATCCCTCCTCCTCAAGTAGACCCACTAGTGACTATGGTGACCTCTTCAGAGATCTTCCTGATGATATTCTTTTTGGAGAAAACCTTCTTGGTGCTGATTCAGAGAACACTAGTCTTGATGATTTGTTCAAGTATCTACTAAATGACTTTCAATTTGAAGGACTTGGTGAAGAGCTCAGTGGAGCTGGACTTGGGGATTTATTTCCTGATATCTCAATGGACTCGGTCATTGACGCTGTTTGCGATCAGGAAAGAGTTGAATCCTCCACAGGAACATCTGAAAAGGAAGAGACAGAGAATGTAGTTATTGGAGATGTGGCCAAGGATCCCTATTTTAACTTTCTGTATACCCACAAGTATATTAACCAAGATGAGCAAGAGATTCCACCTCTAGGGACGATCATCAACAGTTGGTTTGAAAAACAAAGGGATTGGACTCCGGCACCTCCTGAAGTTAAAGCCTCTTAGCTGGGAGAGATGAATGAAGAGCATCTCTGCACACCTTTATTTCTAACGACCGATCGTTGTTTGCTGTACGCAATGATAGGTCAAACGTCTGCTACTGGTTATACGAGAAGGAAAGAGATCTCTACCTGGTCAAGCAGATGAACGGAAAGGTGGAATATTATAGGAGGCCGAGAGATTTTTGCACCATGCCAAAGTTTTACATCCAAAGCATTAATAGTGCCATGTTCTTGAATCCTTCTAAGGATAATCAGGCTTACTTATTTGCTAAGCTCATAAAGGATCAGTGTGAAAAGGATTTTCCTGTGATGCGTAATTCCAAGGGAAGGCGTTTTGTCTCGACATGCATTGTGGATCCGAAAACGAAAAAGCCATGGGTATACTACAAGTATCCTCCTCCTCACATTGAAAAGGTTGTTCCTGTGTCTCCTAGAGTTCCTGATAACTCACTGGTGTACTTCTTATCCCACTTCGATGAGAGGAATCTTACAGCCATCATCCTAAGGAATAAGGATAATCTCAATGATGTGGACATAATTTTGGATCCTATGGATTTGATGAAGTATGGTAAAGAAGACATGATGAGACTGCACAAATCTCCCATCAAGGTGTATGGCGGATGGGATGAAGAGGCCAAGCCTTATACACGCACGGTTGCGTATGCCATCGAGTTGAAGCTTTGTGCTGGAGCTGGACCACATTCAGTCACTCTTCCTATCGGTTGACTTCACCAGTCTAGGGGAGTTTGTAGAGCCCAAGAAAATGATGAAGACTTATAAAGCCAACTGAAGGAAACCTGTTCCAGCATTTTGTTATTTTTCGTATACATGTATTTCGACTACTAGTATAGTTCGGGTACTCGAAAGTTTTCGTGTACAGCTAGTTCGAGTACCCCTAGACTTAGTATAAATACACGTATTTTGTACAATCCTAAGGTTAGATTCCCAAGGAACGCTCTCTAGACGTATTGAGGCATTACTTCGTATACTTCACTGAATATATCAAAGTTTTGAACTTTCTTCTAGTTCTTGTGTTTCTATTTCGGATTCCGCACGTTATAGATGCATCTAATACAGAATGGATACATAAAGCTCAGTTCTTGATCTGTTTTGGGACTTACACC
This sequence comes from Mikania micrantha, assembly GCA_009363875.1. Lineage (NCBI taxonomy): Eukaryota > Viridiplantae > Streptophyta > Magnoliopsida > Asterales > Asteraceae > Mikania > Mikania micrantha. Next base: position 41,167,603 of record CM018696.1, read on the forward strand.
CTCTCATTCGGTAAATACTTCACATTCGCATGCCACATTTATTCGGTCACCCTCATTCGTAGAACATGATCCAGTCGCATTGCAGCTACACTCGCATGATAACCTCGTTCGCATGACCACCTACATTCAGCCTAACATTTTCATTCTTATGGTTTTCCATTCGTATGATGAGCTGCACGACTAAGGATTATTGAGAATCATAAGGGATGGGCTCATGGGTATGGTTAAAACGAGAATTAGTGAAACATGAAAGCCATTAGGGTTTTCTAAGATTATGAACCGGTTTTTGTGAACTTTGATGATAATAATTTCAAAATCAAAACCTTTCTAGATTACTTCAACACCTAAACATGAGTTTAATAACCTATTAGGTTTTAAACACTTGCATGTTGTCAACTAAAGCCATTAGGGTTTTAACTAGGGTATTAATCGGTTTTGTCAACCATCCATGCTAAATTTCAACACCAAAGCTTTCTAAATTATAATAATGAGTAACCATGGATTTAACATGTCATTTAGTTCTAAGTACTTGTGTTGGTTAACTCAAATCATGTGGTACATAAGGGTAATATGATTTTCATTTATAAGCCCAAGGAAATAAGAAACAAGTTGACAATTTAATAAGAATCAAGATATAAACTAAGCATTGGAGTGTTGGCTACATTGTGAACACCCAATACTTAGAAATTTTATGCAAACATCTATAACTACATTAGATCGTTCAATTGAACTTTCTAAGATAAGTTATACACAAGAGCGATCAAAGAACCATGGGAAACAAAGAACTAGCATAAGGACTTAGAGTTAATCAAATAAGGTTGACCTAAGTCTCACATGTTAACTTACGATTTCTTAAAATAACTTATGTTTTAATTAAACAAAATGGCTTATAAATTACTTTATTTAAAATGATTTAAAATAAATCAAATAATTTCTAACTTTAAGATTTCAACTTAAAATGAGTTTTTTAAAGATGTTTTATCTAAAAGGCCATGAGATAAATTAAAGCTTATGTAACTAAGGTTTAGTGGTGATTACCTACGGGATAAGGGTTCATAAATGGTAAGTAACTAGAATAATTAGAGTGAAGTATAGTAACACACTAGAAAGTATTAGGACACATAGTCGCACATCAAGACCAAAACCCTATATATACGGCAACTATAAATACTTATAGTATTCGAATCCTCTTAAAACAACTCGAGTACCGAAGAAACATAATTTACAAACAACGAGCGCACATATCTTTGTGATTCATTACATAGCAACACAGGTGAGTTCAATGCCCTTTTCTAAACATTTTTGTTTTGCAAAACGTGGGCTGAGAAGCATGCATAAATTACTTTCCCTGGATTATATTTACCTAAATGCTTATACCAAATATACGTTTTATACTTGATACATGCCTTATATTTAATATATATTTTGCATGTATAACTGATATCCTATATTATGCCTAGTTAAACTATTTACAAGTTTGCAAAATGAATCATTTACTCACTATGAGTAAGATAACTAATTCAAAACAAAGAACTAATTTCAGTGATGTTTTTCAAAGAAACTAAAGATGTAAATCAAAGAAATATTTTCAAAGGTTCATTTTCAAAGAACAAAATATCTAAAACAATGAATCATTTTCAAAGATCTATGTTCAAAGAATTAACGGATTAAGTTAAGAACTACTTCCGGAAGTATGTTTCAAAGAACTAATGACAGAAAAAAAGAATAATTCTAGGTGGCTGTTAGTCGTATGCCGATCAAGACCACGTGTAAAACACTGAAAGTCCCGAAACATATAGTAGACTTACATAGTCATGCTAATATGGGCACAAATCAAACAATCAAACGTACAACTAGAGAACAGAGGTGAACAATGATCCAAGGATATCCTAAGGTCCCGACATATACAGTAGACCTAGAAGGTCGTACTGATATGGACACATCATAAAAACCCAACACATACAGGTAGACTCCTTTGGGTCTGTTAGTGCACATGTGTAATAGTTTTCTATTCAAAAAGTTGTATTTATTTTGATTTTTAGAAAGGTTCGGCTAATAGGTTTGTCTAAGGTTCGTTTGGCCCACGAACCTAGACAGGTTCGGCGAACCTGTTGCTTTGATAGGTTCGGCGAACCTATAGCCTAGAGAAGGTTCGGCGAACCTTTAGGTTTGGCAACCTAGGTTCGCCTAGCGAACCTAGGGGTTCGGCTACCAGAATAGGTTCGGCTGAGCTGTTTGTTTAAATAGAAGGTTTGGCTGAATTCTTCATAACTTTTGACAAAATTCAGCAAACCTGTGAGAGATTTTCTCTGTGTGAGAAGAGTTTTTTCTGTGTGAACTTCTTGTAATCATTGGTTGATTAATAGAAAAGTGTTTATGAAATTGCTTGTCTTCTTTTGATTCTATACATATCAATTATGGATTCTGCACATCATTGATAGTTCGTAGAGTTTCGTATTTGATCCTGATTTGAATTCACCAAACCAACAGTGGTATCAGAGAGTTTGGTGAGGTTATACACAACAAATTCAAAGAATTCAAGTGATTTTGAAGTTTTGAAGACTTGAAGATATTTGATGGCTCAAATTTTTTCTTCTTGATCGATTGATTGCTGTTTGAGGATGATATTATCATCATTTGTTGTTGAATTGCAACAATTGAAGATTTAGAAGTGTTTTTGTGAAGTTTTAGAAGGATTTTTCGAAGTTTTGTAAGGTTTCCCGCTCAAAAAGTTCGAATTCTACAGTACAGGTTTGTGAGACGAACCTGTGATTTGCTGAACGGAAAGGTTCGCTGTTTAGAAGGTTTTTCAGAAGGTTCGTTTGTCTTTTTAAAGAGGTTCGTCTAAGGTTCGACCAAGGTTCGTCCAAGGTTCGGCCAAGATTTGTGTGATAGTTCGCCAGAGGTTCGCTGGTTATTGTTCTAGGTTCGTCTGAAGTTTGGGTGCATTATTCGTTCAAGGTTCCTCTGTGTTGTAAGGTTCGTCTGAGATTTGGTTGCTAGGTTCGTGTGAGGGTTCGCCTGAAGGTTCGTTTGGGCTGAAGGTTCATCTGGTTTCAAGGTTCGCTTGTTTTAAGGTTCACCTGTCTATAGGTTCTCCTGTCTGGAAGTTCGCTTGAGGTCAAGGTTCGCTGCTCTAGGTTCGGTGATTTGATTGAAGGTTCGCCTAAGTCAAAAGGTTCGGCTAGAGTTATTCTAGAAAAGGTTCGACTGCTTATCAAATCAGAAATTATGTCTGACACACGCGGCTATGGCAAGTCAAAATTCTAAACTTCAGAGCATTTTGATCAGTGAGACAGAAGTGGGTAGTGCCAATAAAGAGCCAAAGCTATTGGATTTAGCTGATTATGATAACTGGAAGGGACGTTTTGAGACTCATTGAAATGGCACAGATACAAATTTATGGGAGAGAATTTTTTCTCCTTACGAGAGACCCAGGGTGGTTGGTATTGATCTGTTTCAACTATTGGAATGATATGATGTAGATGAACGGAAAAAGTATGACTCGGAGAAAAAGGCTTATTGGTTATTGAGTCAAGCCATTCCAAATCAAATTCTGCATCAGTTTGATGAACACAAGACTGCTTACAGTCTTTGGAATGCATTAAAGGCTAGAGTTGAAGGCAACACAAATCTAAAAAAGATGAAGGCTTCAGACATCAGAAAAGAGTTTGAGAACTTTAAGATCATTGGAAATGAGATTTTAGATGCCTTAATCACCAGATACAAACACTTGTTGACTAAAGTGAGGAAATATGGCATTGAGTATTCAGAAGATGAGAAGATTGATTGTTTAGCTGATGCATTACCAGATAAATGGAACTCCTTGGTGCTCATATTGAGAGAAAATCTACCTGGATTGACATTGGTAGAGTTTATTCAGAAACTTGAGGAACAAGAAATGAAGGACAAAAGGAAAGCGAGGCGAGTAAATGTCACACAAGATCCTTCCTTGTATGGTGGTTCTGTTGCTACACCACCTGCATCATCTGCCAAGATACATACTGCTTTTGTGTCTAGAACTTCATAAAGTACTCAGAGTCCTTCGGTGTCTACAAGTTCTAGTTCACACTGTCCTATCAATGAGAAGAAGTCTGAATCTACACCACCTCCTGTACAGCTTAACACTACTAACTTGGGAAAAGTTACAGTTGAAACGGTGAAAGGCCATATGTCTATTTTATCGTGTGTAGTTAGTGCATACACTGAACAGGTGGCTTGAAGGATTGGAAACGCAAATCTGACTTTTGAAGATTATGCACAAATTGATGAGGATGAAATGGAACTGATAGATACGCAATGGGCTTTGGCGAGTGTTATCCGTAGAATCAATCGATATGAGAAGAAGACCGGAAGAAATTCACCTTTGACCGAAACACAAAATTTGGATTTAATCCAAAATCTACTCAGTGTTATAAATGTGGGGAACATGCTCACTTTGCAAGAGAATGCAAGAACCCTAAGAAGCAAGGAAATCTGAACCCATTCAAGCCAAAAGAAGATTATCAGAAAAAGAAAGAGAAATCTGAAGAATCATCTTCTAAAGCACTTGTGAGTCAATCTGATGAGGGATATGACTGGGGCAAACAGTATGATGATCTTATGGGTGCTTTCATGGCTTCCTTGGAAGAAGAATCTGGGAAAGGAAAGGAGAAGGTCGATGAGGTAAATGAGGTACATAATGATTTGCTTGAGATGATTGACAGACTGAAAGAGAAGAATTCTCAACTAACTTCTGATCTGAGAGAATGCACAGAAGCCAATAAAAAGTTGATTTCAAAAGAAAAGGCATTTGACAAAAAGATAACTGATCTTGCTAAAGAAAACGAAGATTTGAAAATCAAGGTTTTACAGAATAATCATGTCGTTTCTGTGCATCTGGATTCAGTTCAGAAGTTGAAAGTAGAATTATCTGCAGCAAAAGGCTAAGGCTGAATTGCACAAAGGCAAGCTTGAAAACTACCAGAATTCTGCATATGTCATCGATTACTTTGCAGCCATGCAAAGATCTTCGTATGATAATTCTGGAATTGGTTTTCATGCTGTGCCACATCCTCCCAGTTATGTTCCAAGACCTGAAATTAATTCAGATTTGGAAGTTCATCCGGTTTCCTTAAAGGAGGATGTGTCTGAAAAAGTAACTGAGGATGCTGAAAGTGTCTTATCTGAGGACAAAGAATATGTTGACTTTGATGCTCCTATTATAGAGGACATTACTGATTCAGAATATCCAGCTGATATTCTGAGAATGATTGGTCATCTACGAGTTAACACTGTTGAGAAGAAGAGTTATTTCAGAAATCAAAGTCTGAAGTAAAATCAGCTGGAAAAACAGTGGTTAAACAAAAGTTTGTTTCCAAACCAGATTTAAAAGTCAAAAAATCCACTATTAAGCCTATTGGCAAACCTTTTGGCAAACCTATGAAACCTATATATAGGTAGACTTGGAAGACTTGGAAGCTTAGAGCTTACAATTCACACACACAAAGTCAAATTCTCTCTCAAGCTCAAGATCAAGACTCTCTTCATCTTTGTTTCTTTTGATCATTCAAGTGTTGTATTTTCACATTTATTGTTTGTAAACACTTGGATATCAATGAAGAATTCAGATTGATGATCTATTACATTGTCATTGTTGATTCAAATCTAGTTGTAAACGGATTCCGCACGTTTATGATCGAATCGTAGAATTTCATGATCAATTCTTCAAATCTACACATCTTCGATTTGGATCCAATCTTGAATCTTTTGAATTGTTTAGTTTGGTTGTCTTGAACTTTGTCGTCTATCACTTCAATCATCTGCTTGAAGATATATAAATGATCAACAATGTATTTCATTTCATCTTGATTCTTTCCAGAAATCCATATTAGTCTTTTCTTGAACTTTAGCCAATGATGTCTTTGACACACCTCCAAGCTCAAAAATCTTCTTTAAAGTATTCATGTTGTACAAGTCTTCATCTATTGGATCATCTATATCATATTCAAATAAATCCAATTCATCATCTTGCTCAAAATCAGAAACTTGATCAGCATCAATCTCAAACATGTCATTGAAGTCTTTTGTAGAATAGCCTCCAGCAATTTCACCTTCTTCTAAGTCTTTATCAACTGAAATCTCAATTATCATTCTCTGCAAGTTAATATCAGAATGTAGTTTAAACAGATCAAGAAATGTGGGCAAAGAATAATCAACAACTTTCTGATATTCCAATTCAGTCAAATCTTCAACTTCAACATCACTACAATCAGTAGTCCTATCAGATGACACAGTTGTAACAGGTGTTGCATCCACAGTAATCTTTGTCGAATCATAAACAACAATAGCTCCAGTAAACGAGTTCAGCTCACCAGCTCCACTCACACCTCCTATATCACCATCACCATCACCATCTTCATCATCATCATGAGCATTCAAGCTTGGATGTTCATCTACATCAGATTCATCATAGTCTATCTTCTCATCTTCCTCTTCTTCTTCCTCATCATCCACATTAACAAACACTTTTTCAGCATCAGAAGCTTCAGTCTAAGAATCTTTAGCTTTCATCTCATCAATCTTTTGTCTTAAATCACTATTCTGATTCTGCAACTCTACAATATCACCATTCTGAATCTCAATCATAGATTCCAATGAAACAATCCTTTCATTCATCTTCTTCATTTCAGCTACATCTTCCTCTCTCCATCTCATCAACTGAGCAATTTGATTCTTCATATCATCTAATTCATTTGTTCTAGAGGAAGATGGTTGATCTGCTTGAGCTTTCTCTTTTTCCATCTTGTAAATATCAAAATCCTTTGAGAGTATAGAAATTCTTCTTCTGATCTCTGTATCATCATAATCAACAGTAAAATCCATACCCAAATCATCTAAATTATCATATAATCCTCTTGAAACAAAATCATCCTGAAAGGAAGTCTCTTGAAACGAAGTTGTCACGGTAGTAGTATCCATAAATGATGGAACAAATGAAGCCACATTCACATACTTAGGAGCTTGCCCTAAGTCTCCTGGAACTGTAGAAACAGTAACTGTAGCAGTAGTCTGTGAAGAAGAAGCAAAAACAGTAGTATGTGAAGATGAAACAACAGAAGTAACCGGAGAAGAAGAAACTGTAGTAGTTACAGTAGATGAAGATACAACAATCTTAGGAACTTTAGCCTTCTTCTTTGATGGACCTTTGGCCATTCTCTTCAACTTCTTTGGCCTAGATGATTCAGGCTCTTCAACTACAAAATCAGGATAAGCTCTCTCTTCTTGTGCTTCTGTAGATTGTTCTGGAGCAGTCCTCTTTTTCAATCTCTTAATCACTGTACTCCCTTGTATAATAGTCTCTAACTCAGACGACTCTTCACTTTCATCTTCAACCTCAGCATCAACATGAACAGAAGTATCTTCTTGTTGTCTATGTTCACCCTGTTGATCCAGAAAGATAACATCTAGAGGCACCAAGGTAGAAGGAGTTACACTTGGTCCTTGAGTCTGAGATTTGCTTTGTTGTGATGATCGGGAAGACTGAGCAGTAGATTCCCTTGGTTGTTGTCTTGGAGGAGGAGGTGGTGGTTGCTGCTAATCATCATCATCATTACTGAAAACTTCAGTGTCTAAACCAGACTCTACATGTCTCCATGCATCATCCTCAGGTGCTAAATAATTAGCCTTAGCACAGTGACCAATTAATTCCTTCTCTAACGCTGCATCTCCACTCTTCTGGTACACCCTGACCTGACCATGGCTTGTGTCAGTCATGTGTTTCAGCTTTAAAAGATCAGAAGCCTCTCTAGGCAGCATCTGCTCTTGCAGTCTTTCATCAATCAGCATTTGAACAAAACGAGGATACATATAAAATCTATCCTTTGCTTTTGTAATGTTGTCAGACATGTAGCGGAAGATCATAGCAGAAAAATTGAACGGTTTGTTCAATATCAATGCTACCATGGCTGATCGCATAAGATCCCGAAGCTCATCAAAGGTACCCTTCCTCATGCTGAGACAATGTAGTAAAACATGAGCTAGAAACTTATATTGAAGAGGAAGTTTGCCCTTCTTGATCGATGTGACATTGTAAGCTCCAAAATATCCGATCCAAAGAAAACACCCTTTGATACACCTCTCTGGTATGAGTGTCATACCAGCAGGCTCTCCTCCGAACTGTAACACTCTTCGGATATCAGCCTCAGTCACACATATTGCTTGTCCAAGCACATTCTCCTATATAACATACTCCTCATCAACAGAAATAAGCCTCGCAGATTCCCAGAAACTCTGAATATGTGATCGATAAATCTGGCAGGAATTGGAGATGGCATGGTAAATCCGAGATGTCCTAAGAAACTCAATCATTGGCCTGAAGTCCTTGCCATTCCTGGTAGTAGGATCTATGTAAGCACACAAGTTATGCTTGTCGCCGAAAGTCAGATTCGCCATTTCTACAATCAGAAAGAAAACAAAATTAAAACAAGAATTAAAAAATTAAAAAAATCAAAAAAAATTCTAAGTATAGAACCCAGCGAACCTTTCCCTGAGGCGAACCTAATTCTAGACGAACATGTTGTTCAGACAAACCTAAGTTAAGACGAACCTATTGTTCAGGCAAACCTATTTACAGAACGAACCTTCTGATAAATGAACCTTTGAATGAACGAACCTTCATATCAAACGAACCTGTTGGTCAAACGAACCTTGACCATTAAGGTTCGGTTCTTTTGAAAACCAGAGGTTCGTCACGAACCTATCAGGTTCAGACGAACCTTCAAGATCCAACAAACCTTAGTTCATCAAACAAACCTTGTTCATCCAGCGAACCTTTTCCAGTTTCAAAATCAAATTTTCAAATCTTCAAAATCAATGAAAAAAATTATATTCCAAGGTTCGAAACTCAACGATGAACAACTTTAATGAAAGCAGTTTGTTTAAAACTTAGATTTTAATAGGTTTTGACTCAAACAAGTAGGTTCGACTTTAAAACTCTAAAAACTAGTCATATCTCCTAATTCAGCCTGTCAAATCCTAAGATTTTTACCTAAAAATGATCACAAAACAAATCCGAGTCTAATGATGTAAATCAAAACGCTTCAGAGGTCCAAAATCAAAAGTCAAAAAATCTGTTCTTGCAGGTTCGTCAGATCCAGAAATTAAAAGTGACGAACCTTGATCACGAACCTGGTATATATATATGCAAACCTAATAGCCGAACCTGTTTCACGAACCTTTGACCAATCTGTTGACCTAACCTGTCAAGGAACCTCTCAGGCGAATCTGTTGGGCGAACCTATTAGACGAACCATTTGTACGAACCTTCTCAACGAACTTGTCCAACGAACATTTTGGACGAACCTTCTCACAAACCTATTTAGGCGAACCTTTTGAAAATTTGATTTTTATTTAAAATTTCAAAATAAATCACTTTTTAAATGTTTCAAAGTCAAAAAAATAATCAAAAAAATATTGATTTAACATCAGATAAAAACAAAAATCATTTTGTAATATTTCTAATTTTTATATAAAAGCTAAACTACAAATTTAACAAATCTAACTAAATAACAAAACAATCACATCTTTTTGTTTGAGAAAGATCCAGATATGAGATCTTATTGTATTACAATTATCAACATATCTGATTGAATTAATGAATATATTTAACAGCAAATTACAATTCAAAGATGATTGTCAGTATAAAACCTTTTTAAGTTTAATTACTTAGTTAAAATATCAATTAAAACAAAACTATCAAATACTTTATGATTTACATTTACTTGAACACATCCCTGATTTGTGAATAATTAATCAAACAATAATGTTCTTGAAACAATATATTTCAATTTTAAGTAGCTTGATCATGCAAAAACAAATCAGAATGTCTTTTGAAAATAATAAAATGTAAAACAATTTGAATTTGTTCAAAATCATAAAATCAAGGTTGATACTTACGTATACTCAGATGATTCAGAAAATGTACGAAACAATAATTTAAGATTAAGTTTTTAACAATCAGATCGATATTTTCATATACACAGCGATTGTCCAAATCTTAATCAAAACCAAGAAAACAAATTTGACTTGTTTAAAGCTATAACAATCAGGTCGATAAGCAAGTATACACAAAGAATGTTTCAGCTTTAAACTAAAATAAAAGAAAAAACAATTCAGAATTTCTTTTGAAAATTAAACACATGATCAAAACTAGTAATTAAACTTTTGTTCAAGAAACATTTTGTAAGATTAACTACCACTCTTTCAGGACAAAATTAAGTACTGTATTCTAAGCATCTGTTTTTCATAAAGCATCATCAAAATTTTGTCAAATGTTATCTTAACTAAGTTATAAACCTACTAACACATCATACTAAGTAATTATAATTGCTCTTTATGTTTATGTTGTTGTATGATACATATATGTTTCCAATTACAAACAATGTGCTATCATTCCTCACTTGGTCAGATCAATTTCTCAGAATTTTAATTTTTTAATGTTTTTGTGTTTTTAATTTTTCAAATGTTTTTGTATTTTTCAAAACTTTCGCCCCCCTAAAAATTAAAACACAAAAAAAAAATAACAAAAAAAAATATCTGATGTTAATTCAATAAAAATTGATTAAGAAGGACATTGATTTGGAATTACCTAACTCATGACCCGAATGCCATTTAATTTGAGTAAATACTCAAAACGGTTTTTATCAAAAGCCATGGTGAGAAGGTCTGCTCGTTGCTCATTGGTATGTATCTTCACCACATTAATAAGTTTCTTTTCATAGCAATCGCGTATGAAAGGAAACCTAATATCAATGTGTTTGGATCGTGAATAATACACAGGATTCTTGGTTATAGCAATAGCAGCTTCGTTGTCAACATGAATAGGGGTAGTCAGATAATTCAAACTGTAATCTCTCATCTGTTGTTGTATCCACAAAACCTGTGAACAACTGGCAGCCGCTACATACTCAGCCTCATATGTAGATGTAGTAACAGATGTCTGCTTTTTGCACTGCTAAGAGGCTAACCATTCCCCTAAAAATTGTGCACCTCCAGCTGTGGATTTAGCATCAGTCTTGCATCCTCCATAGTCAGAATCACTATAGGCATTGATGGAAAAGTTATCATCCTTAGGATACCACAGACCGGTGTCTGGTGTACCTTTCAGATAATGAAGAATTCTCTTGACTGCTATCAGATGAGACACTTTAGTTTTGATTGATATCGAGCACAGATACTTGTAGCAAATACAATATCTGGCCTTGAGGCAGTCAAATACATCAAACTTCCAATCATTCCACGATACAAAGTAGCATCGATTAGCTCCCCTTTAAGATCAGGCTCAATCCCGTGATTGGGCTGAATGGGCGTGGAAATGGGTTTACAATCAAGCATGCTAAACCATTTTAGCACATCTTGAATGTATTATGTCTGATGAATGAAGATTCCATCATCAGTCTGATCAATTTGTAAACCCAAGAAGAATTTGATGTCTGACATGGCACTCATTTCAAACTTCTCAATCAAAACCTCCTTAAACTCCAAACAAAATTGCTCATTGGTAGATCCAAAGATGATCTCATCTACATAGATCTGAACAAGAATAATATTCTTGCCCTTTTCCCGATAAACAATGTTTTGTCAATCTGACCCCTATTGAACCCGTGTTCAATAAGGTGAGTCGATAAAGTCTCATACCAGGCACGTGGAGCCTGATGTAGACCATATAGTGCTTTGTCGAGGATGTAAACCTGATCCCGGTGGATATGATCCTCAAAGCCCGGTGGTTGACAAACGTACACTGTTTCCTTCAAAGAGCCATAGAGAAATGCAGACTTGACATCCAACTGAAAAACTTTAAATTTCTTGTGGGCAGCAAAAGCCAGAAACAATCGAATTGCTTCTAGCTGCGCCACTTGTTTGAAACCTTCCACTTGTTTGAAGCCTTGAACCACTAAACGTGCTTTGTTCCGAACAATAACGCCTTGATCATCTCTTTTGCACTTTAACACCGCCAGAAACAATCGAATTGCTTCTAGCTGTGCCACTTGTTTGAAACCTTCCACTTGCTTGAAACCTTGAACCACTAAACGTGCTTTGTTTCGAACAATAACGCCTCGATCATCTCTTTTGCACTTTAACACCCATCTAGTGCCAATTTTCTTCTCGACCATTGGCAAATCAACTAGATGCCAAACACCCAGTTTCTGAAACTGATTCAGCTCCTCTTGCTAGCCTCCACCCAGGCAGGCTCACGCAATGCTTCAGTAACAGATTCTGGCTCAATCTGAGAAATAAATGCAGAATGCATCCATAACTCTTGAACAACATGAGTTATTTCCAACTCAACATACAAACTCTCCTCGTTTGTAACTTGACTTCTTGTCTGCACCCCAGCAAATGGATTTCCAATGATCTGTTCAACAGGATGATTAACATGAATTCTAGTGACTGGCACTTGCAGGACACCAACATTATGATCAAGATTTGTGATGTTCTGATCAACATCTTGATCATGAGAAACATCATCTTCAAAAACATCATGATCATCATCAGATGACCAATCATCATTGATTACTTCTAACACGCTTTCCTCAGGTGGATTAGAATTTTCAGCTTGATGAGAAACAACTTGATCATCAGAATTCTGCAAATCATATAACATTTGCAAGGTTATTTCAACATCAGAAACATTTGGAGACAAATTAAAAGACTCAAAAAGTTTATCATAATCAAAAAGCCAATTTGGTCCTTTACCGTCAGGTATAGGTGTATGCCTTTGAACATCCACATTATACCATAATTCCACAACACCCGTACATTTGTTAAACACACGTTTGTTGGGAAGACTGTAGCCAAGAAAGAAACCTTCTTCAACTTTAGAGTTGAATTTAGTATCTTTCTTAAGCATGGTACAAGGAGCCCCAAAAGGTTCCAACTGTTCCAAATTAGGTTTTCGATTTTTAAGTAATTCATAGCATGTCTTATTGCGTCTTTTCACAATCAAAACTCGATTAAGAGTAAAACAGGCGGTCGTCACAGCTTCACTCCAAAATGTAATTGGGAGCTTAGAATCAGCTAGCATAGTTCTACAAACTCTATCAAAGTTCTGTTCTTTTTCTCAGCTACACCATTCATCTATGGTTCATATGGTGCACTGAATTGCTGCTGAATGCCCTTTGAATCACAAAATTCTTCCACTTGATGATTCTTGAACTCTGTCCCATTATCAGAACGAACACGCCTTACCCTCAACTTGTACAATGTCTCCAACCTGTTCACCAGCAAAACAAAATTTTCATAAGTCTCTGATTTAAACTTTAAGAACATTACCCATGAAAATCTCGAAAAACCATCGGTCACCACAAAACAGTATGATTCACCACTGATGCTCTTCACATTAATCGGTCTAAACAAATCCATGTGAAGTAGTTCCAGTGGTTTATCAATAGAAAACACTGTCTTTGTTTTATGGGACCTCCTTTTCTTTTTACCCTTCTTGCACGACACACACACATCAGGGAGTTTAAAGTGTTTAACCGGTACACCCTCAACCAAATGATTGTGTACTAAATGATTCATCTTCCTGATATGTATATGACCCATCCGTCTGTGCCAAGACCGCGTATCCTGCTCGGTTGCCTTAGACACCAGACATGTCTCCACCTTGTTTACTGTCTCCGCTTTCGCCATGTTGAGAACATATAAATCCTTACTCCTGTCGGCAGTCATCAGAATCTAATCCTCAGGAATCTGAATTCCTTGTTGAAGCACATAACATCTTTCATTGTCAAACATCACTTTATAGCCTTTGTCACAAATCTGTGACACACTCAACAGGTTGTTAGTTAACACTTTGCAGTAATTCACATTGTCAAAGGAATCTTTACCATTAGTCAAACTACCAAACTCGGTAATCTAACCACCTTTGTCACCTGCAAAATTAACATAACTCCCTTTCATCGCCTTAAAATCCTTCAACAAACCTAACTCTCCAGTCATGTGACGTGAGCATCCACTATCAACAATCCAGCGACTATTGATATGGCCCATGAATGCCACCTGCACAATAAATTAAAATTTTGATCAGTATCAAAAGGGATGACTCCCGCCATTCCGGCGCCGAGTTCCCTGAATGAACTTCTGCCATTCTGTTGTGATGAACTGTTTGAAGACCCTTCTTCACAGTTATCATCCTTTCTCCTAGAAATTTAATCCCCTGATCTGCATCTCAATTTCCAAAAAGATTTTGACTTATCAATTTGTTTTAAAAATGGTTTTGAGGAAAATTTGTCATAAAAATCATCATCAGATGATGTCACTACTTTGAATAACTTTTTGACATGTTGTTTGTTATCAAAAACTTTCTTTTTCTGATTATTTTCTTCTCTAACCCAGACATACTCAGGATCAAACTTTCTGAGGACTCTCATTTCCTCCTCACTAGGCTTCACTTTCCTAGGACTCCCATCAGTCTTAATCACCCGACTGTGATCTACTGAACTCTTTCTGATCTTATGATTTCGACAATTTGCGTAAATATGTCCTTTTCCACTACAAGTAAAACACTTTCGTGTTTCTCTTGGAGCAAAAGACCTAAATCTATTACAAGTATCCAACTCACAATAAGCAATTACATGACCCACTTTACCACATCTGTAGCATTTTCTTTGTGAAAAACTTTTTCGTTTGATTTCATCAAAACACTTAGATGAACTGAAAGATTTAGATGCAACAGATGTAGATGAAACTGTGTTTCTCAAACCAGTGGCTTTTATCTTGAAATTATTCTTTTGATTTTGAGAAAACATTGATTTTCCATTAATTCCAACCTCAAACTTATTTTCCTTGTCAACAACCTTGTTAACCACCTTGTTAATTTTTTCAGAAAAAACATTTTGTTTTTAAGAAACATCACTAGTCTCTCCTATATGTGGTGTTATGGAATGCATTTGGGGTTAAGGAAAAAGTCGGAAACGATTTCGGGTGTTAAAATGGGCGAAAAACTGCGCAGACACAGGTCTGGGCGCCCAGTGCGCCCACAGTGCGCCCAGCAGTGCGCCCATCAGATATCAGTGCGCCCAAAGGTTCTGTAGTGCGCCTACAGTGCGCCCAACCAGTGCGCTGGACACTAAAAATTGTCTGAAATTTCGTGTGGTTGACCGGGTTTATTCGGGGGGTCAATGGGGTGAACTCACTTAGTTCTTATGAACTAACACTTGATTGTTGGGTGTGTTTTCAGGTCTTAAATAGATGCAAATGGGTGGAGCGAGCTCGAGATCGGAAGGAAAGGATCGAACTATCGTTTGTAAAACATATACTTTGGTGTAAATTGCATATTGGGGTGTATGTAATGTTTTCATATGTTTTGAAAACCTTAAACTGTAAGTTTTTGAAAGTCTTAAGTGGTAAACATGTTTTGTAAACCAAACATGTATGTGGATTTTTCTGGGACCTAAATCTGATGTTGCTTTTAAACACGTGCATGCGTGTGGGGACATTTGGGGCTTACACTTTGCCTACGTTTCTTGATTTGTTTAAACTGAATTCTGATATAGACTTGCAGAGAAACATTGTTGAAATTCAAGTGGATCAGGAGATAGAAGAAGGAGAGATTGTTGGAGATTATTCAGTTCAAGATTTTCAAGATTTTATAGAAGATGATAATGATTTGATATTTGATTTTGAAAAAGATGAAGATGATGATGTATCTGACTATGATAAAGATGTTATTGATGAAGAGTTGTTGAATTTGAATACAATGAAGAAAATTTTTGAAGCTGGAAGTATGTCAAGTACTACTTTGAATCCAATTAGAGTGAAGACAAATATGGATTTATGGAATGAGATTCAAGATGAGACTAAGTACTTTATTGATAATCTTCATGTATTCAAGATAATGAAAGAAAGCATAGAAGACAAAGATCCAGAGAATTTGTCCAAACAAGTCAAGAAATTCAAGATTGGTTCTACATCTAAAATGATTGGAAATATTATCAGTTATGGTTATTATCATGATATTTCAGGAAGCTTACCAGGTAAAGGATGTTATGTGGTTAAAAGAACTGATGGATCTCGATATTTTGGCAAAGCTTCTGATCTGATGACTCTTCTAGCATTCGAATGTAAAGATCTTTCACATTTAAAGATGATAAAGCCAATTCAAACTAGACACAATGAGATCTTTGAGAGTTTGTTAAAGAAAGAGGCAAGATATGGATGGAGTTTGTTATCTCCTTAGTTCAGAGAAAGATTCAAAGATTATGTGAAGCCAACAGTTTACAAAAGACCAAGACTCAGGAAAGTTGAACAGGATTGGAATCCGTATTTCAAGTTTTGGTTTTGTGATGAAAGAACATCTGAAGGTGTGATTGTATTGAAGCAAAATGAAGACTGGAGGGTGATTCGAATGCTTGATACTATATGGATTGTTAATTGTTCAAGAGAAGATATTATTTTGCTGGATTCAGCTCAGATATATGCTGAAGATGGATTTCATGATTATGGTGTGAGCTTCAAAGATATGACAATTCAATATCAAACCATTGCACGAATGTGTTTTACTTTGCATATACATTCTGGTTGCAATTGGAATGATGTGAATTATCTTTATACTGAGTTGAGGCAATGGCAAAAGGAGAGAGATGAAAGAGATGATAGATTGAAGGCAGAAAGACTTGCCAAGATTCCACGCTCAGTTGTTACACGAGCAGTGGATAATGTGGTGACTGAAGATGTTGGAGAATCAAGCGGTGTTAAAGACAAAGCTGTAGATCAAGAATGAAGATTTTGATAGCAAACATTTAGGGGGAGTTTGTTAGTGCATATTTGTAATTGTTTGCTATTCAAAAGTTGTATTTATTTTGATTTTGTAAAGGTTCGTCTAAAGGTTTGTCAAGGTTCGTCTGGCCCACGAACCTAGGCAGGTTCGGCGAACCTATTGTGTTGATAAGTTCGGCGAACCTATGACCTTGAGATAGTTCGGATGACGAACCTAAGGGTTTGCTCAGCGAACCTTAGGGTTCGGATGATGAACCTAAGGTTCGCTGGTCTGTTATATAAATAGAAGTTGTTTTTGTTTTTTCAGCAGAACTTTGGGATAGATCTGCTAATTCTCTGTGTGTGAGAAGTCTGTAATTCTGAGTGAATTTTGGTTATCATTTGTTGATAATCAAAGATGTGTTTATGGATTTGCTTGTGTTCTTGACTTTTATACATATTGACTATGGATTCCGCACGTAGTTGATAGTTTGTAGAACTTGTGATTCGATCCTGAACGGTTTCACCAAACCAACACTTTGTCATAAATCTGTGACACATTCAACAGGTTGTTAGTTAACTCTTTGCAGTAATTAACATTGTCAAAGGAAACTTTACCATTAGTCAAACTACCAAACCCGGTAATCTGACCACCTTTGTCACCTGCAAAATTAACATAACTCCCTTTCATTGCCTTAAAATCCTTCAACAAACCTAACTCTCCAGTCATGTGCCGTGAGCATCCACTATCAACAATCCAGCGACTATTGATATGGCCCTTGAATGCCACCTGCACAATAAATTAAAATTTTGATCAGTATCAAAAGGGATGACTCCCGCCATTCCGGCGCCGAGTCTCCCTGAATGGACTTCTGCCATTCTGTTGTGATGAACTGTTTAAAAACCCATCTTCACAGTTATCATCCTTTCTCCCATAAATTTGATCCACTGAACTGCATCTCAATTTCCAAAAAGATTTTGACTTACCAATTTGTTTTGAAAATTGTTTTGAAGAAAAAGTAATTAACATTTTCAAAGGAAACTTTACCATTAGTCAAACTACCAAACCCGGTAATCTGACCACCTTTGTCACCTGCAAAATTAACATAACTCCCTTTCATCGCCTTAAAATCCTTCAACAAACCTAACTCTCCAGTCATGTGCCGTGAGCATCCACTATCAACAATCCAGCGACTATTGATATGGCCCTTGAATGCCACCTGCACAATAAATTAAAATTTTGATCAGTATCAAAAGGGATGACTCCCGCCATTCCGGCGCCGAGTCTCCCTGAATGGACTTCTGCCATTCTGTTGTGATGAACTGTTTAAAAACCCATCTTCACAGTTATCATCCTTTCTCCCAGAAATTTGATCCACTGAACTGCATCTCAATTTCCAAAAAGATTTTGACTTACCAATTTGTTTTGAAAATTGTTTTGAAGAAAAAGTATCATAAAAATCATCATCAGATGATGTCACCATTTTGACTAACTTTTTGACATTTTGTTTGTTATCAAAAACTTTATTTTTCTGATTCTTTTCTTCTCTAACCCAGACACATTTCTGATCAAATTTTCTGACTCTCATTTCCTCCTCACTAGGCTTCACTCTCCAAGGACTCCCACTAGTCTTAATCACCCGACTGTCATCAACTGAACTCTTCCTGATCTTATGATTTGGAAAATTTGCAAAAATATGTCCTGTTCCACTGCAAGTTTAACACTTTCGTGTTTCTTTTGTAGTAAAGGACCTAAATCTGTTAGAAGTATCCAACTCACAATCAACAATAACATGACCCAATTTACCACATCTGTAGCATTTTCTTGGTGAAAAACTTTTTGGTTTGAGTTCATCAAAACACTTAGATGAACTGAAAGATTTAGATGCAACAGATGGTGATGAAACATTGTTCCTCAAACCAGTGGCTTTTATCTTGGAATTATTCTTTTGATTTTGAGAAAACATTGATTTTCCCTTAATTTTAACCCCAAACTTATTTTCCTTGTCAACAACCTTGTTAACCACCTTGTTAATTTTTTCCGAAAAAACATTTTGTTTTTGAGAAACACCACTAGTATCTCCTTTAAATGTATTGAATGACTTCACAAACACATTTGGTTTGGTAGTGGTGGTAGTAGTTTTGACTTTCAGCACTGGTTTGGAAGCACTAGTTGATTTAACCACCACTTTCTTAGCTGGTTTCATCTCAGACTTGGATTTCTGAGATGTCAGACTCTGTTCTTCAACAGTTTTGACTTTATAACCAGTCATTCTCAGAATATCAGCTGGAAATTCTGAATCTGTAATGTCCTCAATAATAGGAGCATCACAATCATCAAACACTTTATCATGAGATGATGAACCTCCCACATCCTCTGTCACTTGTTCAGACACATTTTCCTTTAAGGAAACCAGATGAATTTCCAAATCCGGATTAAGTTGTGGTCTTGAAACAAAACTAGAAGGAGGTGGTACAGCATGAAAACCTATTCCAGTCATATCATGTGATGACCTTTGCATGGCAGCAAAGTAATCAATGACATACTTAGAATTTTGATAGTTTTCAAGCTTGCTCTTGTTTGCTTCAGCTTCAGCTTTTGCTGCTTGTTGGTTTGGTGATACGGATCAGGATCGATAACGAAGCTCTACAAACTATCAACCACGTGCGGAATCCATGATCAATATGTATAGAATCAAAGAAATGCAAGCAATTTTATAAACAATCTTCTATTAATCAACAAATGATTACAAGAAGTTCACTCAGAAATACTTTCTCACACAGAGAAAATCCTCTCAGGTTTGCTGAAGTTCTATCAAAGTTATGAAGAATCCAGCCAAACCTCCTATATATACAACACTGTCAGCCGAACCTATTATAGTAGCCGAACCTCTAGATTCGCCAGCCGAACCCTAAGGTTCACTGGGCGAACCCTAAGGTTCGCTGGGCGAACCTAGGTTTCCAAATCAATAGGTTCGCCGAACCTTCTCCAGATATAGGTTCGCCAAACCTATCAAAGTAATAGGTTCGCCGAACCTGTCTAGGTTCGTGGGCCAGACGAACCTTAGACAAACCTATTAGCCGAACCTAATTAAAACTCAAAATAAATACAACTTTTGGAATAGAAAACTATTACATATGTGCACTAACAAACTCCCCCTTAATAGTTTCTATCAAAAATCTTCATTCTTTGTCTACAACTTTATCTTCATCTTTATCTTTAACACCACTTGATTCTCCAACCTCTTCACAAACAACATTATCCACCGCTCGTATAACAATCGAACGTAGTATCTTTGATAACCTCTCAGCTTCCAACTTCGCATCTCTTTCATCTCTTTCTTTTTGCACTTTCATCAGTTCAACATATAGATAATTCACATCATCCCAATTGCATCCAGAACCCAACGTATAACACATTCTAGCAATGGTTTGATATTGAATGGCCATGTCTTTGAAGCTCACACCATAGTCATGATAACCCTCATCTGCATAGATCTCTGCATAGTCATGATAACCCTCATGACAATCCACACAGGATCAAGCATCCTTATCACCCTCCATTTGTCTTCTTGCTTCAAGAGAATCACCCCTTTAGATGTTTGTTCATCATAGAACCAAAACTTGAAATATGGATTCCAGTTCTGATCCATCTTCCTTAATCTTGGTCTCTTGAAAATTGTAGGCTTTATGTATCTATGAATTCTGTCTCTGAATTGTGGTGACAACAAACTCCATCCAGTTCTTGCTTCTTTCTTCAATAGTCTCTCAAAAGTTTCATTATGTTGTGTCTGAATGGGCTTAATCATCTTCATACTTGCCAATGACTTGCATTCAAATGAAGGTAGGCTCATCAGATCTAAAGCTTTGCCAAAATACTGACAGCCGTCCGTTCTTTTTACTATATAACATCCTTTATCAGCTAAACTTCCTGGAATGTTATGAAAATAATCATAACTAACTATTCGTCCAATCATCTTGGACTTAGATCCAATCTTGAACTTTTTGAATTGTCTAGTTTGGTTTTCTTGATCTTTGTCGTCCATAACCTCAATCATCATCTTGAAATTATGCAAATGATCTATAATGTACTTGGTCTCCTCCTGATAATCCATCCAGAAATCCATATTTGTCTTTGCTTTAATTGGATCCAATGAAGTCTTTGAAAAACTTCCAAGTTCAAAGATTTTCTTTAAAGTGTTCATATTGAACAATTCTTCATCAATAATATCATCTTTTTCAAAATTAGATAAGTTCAGATCTTCATCTTCTTCAAAATCAAACATAAGATCATCATCAGTCTCAAACAAATCTTGAAAGTCTTGTGCCGAATAGCCTCCAACAATCTCTCCTTCTTCTAAGTCTTGATTAACCAATATCTCAACTATCTCCCTCTGCAAGTTAATATCAGAATGCAATTTGAATAAATCAAGAAAAGTAGGCAGAGAGTAATCAATAATCCCTTCAGGATGTTCTATTGCATCTAAATTTTCAAACTCAACATCATTACACCCAGTAGATCTATCAGAAGCAACAACACTAACAGGAATAACATCCTCAGCAACCTTTGAAGGAGAATAAACAACAATAGCACCAGTCAATGAATCTAATCCACCATTTCCACTTCTCACACCTCCAACATCACCATCATCTCCTCCATCATCATCACCATGATCATTGAAGCTCGGATGTTCATCTATATCAGATTCTCCATAGTCTATTTTCTCCTCTTCTTCTTTCTTTTCTTCTTCTTCTTCTTCCTTCTCTTCTTCTTTCTTCTCTTCTTCATCATCAATCTCCACAAACAATTTTTCTTTACCAGACCCAGAGGCTTCAGTAGTCAAATCGTTAGCTTCCATCTCTTTGATCTTTAGCCTCAGATCTGTGTTTTCATTTTTCAATTCCACAATATCTTCAGACTGTAGCTTGATAAAGAATTCTAAGTCAGAAATCCTTTCATTCATTTTCTTCTTCTGAGTCATATCATCCTCTCTCCATTTCATCAACTGTGCTACCTGAGCCTTCAAAGCATCCAAATCACTGTTGTTTGAAGAAGAAGATTGATCAACAGTAGCCTTCTTTTTCTCCTTCTTATAACTTTCAAATTCCTTGGTCAGCAAAGAAAGTCTCCTTTTGATGTCACTATCATCATAATCAACAGTAAAGTTGATATCACCTAAGTCATCAAGACTTGCAAATAAATCATCTTTTGCAGTAGAAGTCTAATGAAATGAAGTCTCTGGCAATGAAGTAGTAACAGTAGTAGAATCTGTGAAAGCAGGCATAAATGTAGCTACATTTACAAACTCAGGAGTTTGTAAAGTAGAAGCAGGAATAGGCATAGAAACAGTAGAAGGTGAAGAAGAAATCTCTGGAATAGAAGAAACAGGAACTGTAGAAATCTCAACAGATGAAGACACAACGGTCTTAGTAATTTTAGACTTCTTCTTCTCATATGGGTAGCCATTTTCTTCTTTCTTTTAGGTCTAGAAGACCTAGCCTCTTTAACCACAAAGCTAGGATCAGCAGTCTCTTCCCTTGCTTCCTCAGCTTGCTTAGCAAATTTCTTCTTTAATCTTCTAACCATCTGGTTTCCAACTTGAACCATCTCATACTCAGACTCTGTGTCTGGTGAATCTTCACCATCACCTTCATCAGTAGCCTCAGTCTGTTGCTCTGGCATCTCAACATCAACAGGCTCCTGTGATACTTTTTCCTGTGAACATTGAGTCTGTGGTTGTGATCGAGAAGATTGTCCTGTAGACTTTCTTGCTTGTTGCCTTGGAGGAGGAGGTAGAGGTTGTGGTTGATCATCTTCATCACCAAATACTTCAGAATCAGATTCTGATTCTACATGCCTCCAAACATTATCCTCAGGAGCTATATAATTAGCCCTGGCAAAATGACCTATCATCTCCTTCTCTAGAATAGCATCTCCACTCCTTTGATAAACTCTGACCTGACCCAGACTCGAATCAGTCATATGTTTCAACTATAACAAATCAGCAGCTTCTCTTGGCAACATCCCCTCGCGAAATCTCTCGTCAATCAACATCTGAACAAAGCGAGGATACGTGTAAAATCTATCCTTAGCCTTTGTGATGTTGTCAGACATGTATCGGAAGATCATTCCTCATACTAAGGTAGTGTAGCAGCACATGTGCCAGCAGCTTATACTGCAAAGGAAGCTTTCCCTTCTTGACTGAAATAGAATTGTAAGCTCCGAAGTATCTAATCCTTAAGAAACATCCTTTGATGCACCTTTCTGGTATGAGAGTCATTCCAGCAGGCTCACCACCAAACTGTAGTACCCATCGGATATCAGCTTCTGAAATACGAAGTGCCTGTCCAAGCACATTCGCTTCAATAACGTACTCCTCATCAACAGAAATGAGTCAAGCTGACTCCCAGAAGCTCTGGATGTGAGATCGGTAGATCTGACAGGAGTTGGAGATGGCATAGTATATCCTTGATCGACGAAGAAACTTGATGATAGGTCGAAAGTCCTTGCCATTCCTTGTCGTAGGATCCAAGTAAGCACAAACATTGTGTTTGTCACCAAAGGTTAAGTTCGCCATTTCTACAATCAGAAATAAAACACAACTAGAAACAAAAATTAACAAAAATTAACAAAATTCAAAATTCAAAAAAATTTCTAAGTATAGACCAGCGAACCTATCCCTTTGGACGAACCTAATGTTAGGCGAACCTAAGTTAGACGAACCTGTTAACCAGACAAACCATATGAACGAACCTTCATATGAACGAACCTTATAATGAACGAACCTTCTGATGAACGAACCTTCTGATAAACGATCCTTCTGATGAACGAACCTCAGAATGAACGAACCTTCAATCAAACGAACCTGTTGGTCAAACGAACCTTGACCAAAAGGTTCGGTTCTTTTGAAATACATTGGTTCGCCACGAACCAATCAGATTCAGACGAACCTTCAAGGTTCGGCGAACCTTGGTTCATTCAACGAACCTGTTCATCCAGCGAACCTTTCCAATTTATCAAATCAAAATTTCAAATCTTCGAATTAGAAGATAAAACTTATACACCCAGGTTCGAAATTCAACGATGAACAACATTTACAAAATCAGTTTGTCCAGAACTCAAATTTTAACTGATTTTAACTCAAATTAACAGGTTCGACTTAAAACTCCTAAATCCTCTCAGATCTCCTAATCTAGCCGGTAAAAATACAAGATTTATACCTAAAAATGTTCACAAAACAATTCCGAGTCTAAAGATATCAATGAAAAGGTTTGGGAGGTCCAGAATCAAAAGTCGAAAAAATTGAAGCTTGCAGGTTCGCGAATGTTCACAGATGAATGTGACGAACCTCTCTGACGAACCTGATATATATATGCACGAACCTATTCAGGCGAACCTGTCAAACGAACCTCTCAGGCAAACCTTAACACCGAACCTTATCAACGAACCTGATAGGCGAACCTTATCAGCGAACCATTTGAACGAACCTGGCAAGCGAACCTAGTCAGCGAACCCTAACCAACGAACCTAGCCAGCGAACCTGACCAGCGAACGTAGCCAACGAACCTTCTCAAACATAAACCAGCCGAACATTTTGAAAAAATTGATTTATATTTAAATTTGAAAACAAATTCATATTTAATTGTTCCAAAGTCAAGCAAGTAATCAAAAATTATTGATTTAACATCAGATACAAAATCTTTTTGTAATTTTTTTAAAATTTTAGAACAATTAAACTACAAATTTAACAAAACTAACTATACTAAGAAAAATCAAATCTATTTGTTTGAGAAAGATCCAGACATGAGATCATATTGTTTTACAATTATCAACACATCTGTTTGAATTAAAGAATGAATTTATTAGCAAATTACAAGTTCAAGATGATTGTCAGTATACTTATCCTTTCAAGTTTAATTACTTAGTTAAGATATCAGTTTAAACAAGATTATCAAACATTTTATAATAATCCATTTACTTGAACACATCCCCGATTTGTGAATAACTAATCAAACATAACTGTTTTTGAAACTGATTACTTCAATTTTAACTAGCCTGATCATCCAAAAATAAATCAGAATTTCTTTTTTTTTTAAATAACAAAACATAAAACAATTTGAATTTGTTCAAATTTTTGGAATCAAGGTTAATACTTACGTATACTCAAATGATCCAGAAAATGAACTAAAAAATAATTTAAGATTAAGCTTTTAACAATCAGATCGATATTTTCATATACGCAGAGATTGTCCAAATCTTAATCAGATCCAAGAAAACAAATTTAAATCGTTTAAAGCTATAACACTCAGGTCGATACGTAAGTATACGCAAAGAATGTTCCAGCTTTAAACTAAAATAAAAGAAAAACAAAATTAGAATTTCTGTTGAAAATTAAGCACATGATCAAACTAGTAATTTAACTTTTTGTTCAAGAAACACTTTGTCAGAAAAATTACCACTCTTTCAGGACAAAACTAAGTACTGCATTCTAAGCATCTGTTTCTTATAAAGCATAATCAAACTTTTGTTTAAACTTACCCTAACTAAGTTATAAATCTACTAACACATCATACTTAGTACTTGTAATTACTATTTATGTTCAAATTTTTAATAATACAGTTATGTCTCTAATTTCAAATAATGTGCTATCATTTCTCACATGGTCGAATCAATTTCTCAGATTTTTAATTTTTTTAATGTTTTATACTCAGTACTTGTAATTACTATTTATGTTCAAATTTTTAATAATACAGATATGTCTCTAATTTCAAACAATGTGCTATCATCTCTCACATGGTCGAATCAATTTCTCAGATTTTTAATTTTTTTAATGTTTTTGTGTTTTTGGTTTTTCAAATGTTTTTGTATTTTTCAAAATTTTCTCCCCCTAAAAACTAAAACACAAAAGAAAAATAAAATATCTGATGTTAATTCAATAAAAAATGATTACGAAGGAACTTGATTCTTAATTACCTCACCCATGACCCGAATGCCATTTAATTTAAGTAAATACTCAAAACGGTTTTTGTCGAAGGCCTTGGTGAGAAGGTCTGCTCTTTGCTCGTTTGCGTGTATCTTTACTACAATAATCAGTTTCTTTTCATAGCAGTCGCGTATGAAATGAAATCGAATATCAATTTGTTTGGAACGTGAATGATACACCGGATTCTTGGTGATAGCAATAGCAGCCTCGTTGTCGACATGAATCGGGGTAGTTAGAAAATTCAACCCGTAGTCTCTCATCTGTTGTTGAATCTACAAGACTTGGGAACAACAACTGGCAGCCGCTACATATTCAGCTTCACATGTAGATGTAGCAACAGATGTCTGCTTTTTGCACTGCCAAGAGACTAACCTCTCCCCCAAAAACTGTGCACCACCAGTAGCAGATTTGGAATCAGTCTTGCAACCTCCATACTCAGAATCACTATAGGCATGGAAGGAAAAGTTATCATCCTTAGGATACCACAGACCGGTGTCTGGTGTACCTTTCAGATAACGCAAAATTCTCTTGACTGCTATCAGATGTGAAACTTTAGGCTTTGATTGATAGCGAGCACAGATACTTGTAGCGAAGACAATATCTGGCCTTGAGGCAGTCAAATACATCAAGCTCCCGATCATTCCACGATATAATGTAGCATCGATTAGCTCCCCCTTAATATCCGGATCAATCCCGTGATTGGGCTGAATGGGCGTGGAAATGGGTTTACAATCAAGCATGCTAAAACGTTTTAGCACATCTTGAATGTATTTGGTCTGATGAATAAAAATGCCATCGTCAGTCTGATCAATTTGTAAACCTAAAAAGACCTTGATGTCTGACATGGCACTCATCTCAAACTTCTCAATCATAACCTCTTTAAATTCCAAACACAACTGTTCATCAGTAGATCCAAAGATGATGTCATCAACATAGATCTGAACAAGGAGAATATCCTTGCCCTTTTCCTGATAAAATAGTGTTTGTCAATCTGACCCCTATTGAACCCGTGTTCAATAAGGTGAGTCGAGAGCGTCTCATACCAAGCTCGAGGAGCGTGATGTAGACCGTACAGTGCTTTGTCAAGGAGGTATACCTGATCCCGGTGGATAGGATCCTCAAAACCCGGTTGCTGACAAATGTACGCTGTCTCCTTCAACGACGCATAGAGGATTCCAGACTTAACATCCAACTGAAAAACCTTAAACTTCTTGTGGGCAGCAAAATCCAGAAAAAGTCGTATTGCTTCTAGCCGCGCCACTGGTGCAAATACGTCGTCATAATCAATCCCTTCGATTTGTCTGAATCCTTAAACAACTAAACGTGCTTTGTTCCAAACAATCACGCCTCTATTATCTCTCTTGCACCGTAACACCCATCTGGTGCCTATCTTCTTCTCTCCCTTAGGCAAATCCACTAAATGCCATACTCCTAGTTTCTGAAACTGATTCAGCTCCTCCTGCATGGCCTCCACCCAGGCAGGCTCACGCAGTGCCTCAGTTACAGATTTTGGCTCAGTCTGAGAAATGAATGTAGAATGCATACATAACTCTTGAGTTCCATAAGTTCTCTCCAACTCAGCATACAAACTCTCTGCGTTTGTAACTTGACTTCTTGTCTGTACTCCAATAGACGGATTTCCAATGATCTGCTCCACAGGATGATTCACATGGACTCTAGTCACTGGCACTTGCGGGACTTCAACATCATGATCAAGATTTGTGATATTCTTATCTACATCCTGATCATGAGAAACTGCATCTTCAAAAACATCCTGATCATCCTCAGATGACCAATCATCATTCATTGCTTCTGAAGTGCCTTCCTCTGTTGAATGATTATCTTCAGCTTGACGAGAAAGACCTTGATCATCAGCATTCTGAAGATCATATAACATCTGCAAGGATATTTCATCATCAGTAACATTAGGAGACAAGTTAAAAGACTCAAAAAGTTTATCATAATCGAAAAGCCAATTTGGTCCTTTGCCTTCAGGTATAGGTGTATGTCTTTGAACATCCACATTATACCATAGTTCCACAACACCCGTGCGTTTGTTAAACACACATTTGTTGGGTAGGCTGTACCTAAGAAAGAAACCTTCTTCAACTTTAGAGTTGAATTTAGCATCTTTCTTAAGCATGGTACACGGAGCCCCGAAAGGTTCCAAGTGTTCCAAATTTGGTTTTCGATTTTGAAGCAGTTCATAGCAAGTCTTGTTATGTCTTTTCACAATTAGCACTCGGTTAAGAGTAAAACAGGTGGTCGCTACGGCTTCACTCCATAAAGTAATGGGGATCTTCGAATCAGCAAACATAGTTCTAGCAGACTCAATCAATGTCCGGTTCTCTCTCAGCAACGCCGTTCATTTGTGGTTCATACAGTGCCCTAAATTGCTGCTGTATGCCCATTGAATTACAAAATTCTTCCATGTTTTGATTCTTGAACTCTGTCCCATTGTCTGATCGAACACGCCTTACCCTCAACTTGTACAATGTCTCCAACCTGTTCACCAGCAAAACAAAATTTGCATAATTCACATTGTCAAAGGAAACTTTACCATTAGTCAAACTACCACACCCTGTAATCTGACCACCTTTGTCACCTGCAAAATTAACATAACACCCTTTCATCGCCTTAAAATCCTTCAACAAACCTAACTCTCCAGTCATGTGACGTGATCATCCACTATCAACAATCCAGCGACTGTTCGTCTCTTCCTCACTAGGCTTTACCCTCCTAGGACTCCCACTAGATTGGATCACCTGACTATCATTTACAGAACTTTTCTTGATCTTGCGATTTGGACAATTTGCTGAAATATGTCCTTTTCCTCCACAAGTGAAACACTTTCGTGTTTCTCGTGGAGTAAAAGTATGAAATCGGTTGCAAGTATCCAAATCACATTCAGCAATGACATGACCCAATCTCCCACATCTGTAGCATTTCCTTTTTGAAGTACTCATTGGCTTCAATTCATCACAAATCTTTGATGAACCCAAAGATTTAAATGCAACAGATGGTGATGAAACATTATCCTTCAATCCAGTGGCTTTTGTTTTGGAATTATTCTTTTGAAAAAGCTTTGTTTTGCCCTTGTTTCCAGCCCAATTTGATTACCCTTGTCAACCACCTTGACAAACTTCTGATCAACCTTTTCAGAAAAACCATTTTGTTTTTGAAAAGCATTACTCGACTCTCCTTTCTGTGTAATAGAAGACTTAACAAACACAGTTGGCTTAAGAGTGGAGGAAGTTTTGACTTTTAATCCTGGTTTGGAAACAACATTTTGTTTAACCATTGTTTTCTCAGCTGATTTTATTTCAGACTTTGGTTTCTGAAATATTGGACTCTTCTTCTCTACACTCTTAACTTGATGACCAATCATTCTCAGAATCTCAGCTGGAAATTCTGAATAAGTGATGTCCTCGATAATCGGAGCATCATAATCAACAAACTCACTCTCATGAGATGATACACTTTCATCAACCTCAGTTACATGATCAGACGCAATCTCATTTAATGAAGTCGGATTAACTTCCAAATCCGGGTCAAGTTGTGGTCTCGATACAAAACTGGGAGGATGTGGCTTAGCATGAAAACCAATACCAGAATTATCATGCGAAGATCTTTGCATTGCAGCAAAGTAATCGATGACATATGTAGAATTTTGGTAGTTTTCAAGCTTGCCTTTGTGTAACTCAGCTTCAGCTTTGGCTGCTGATAATTCCACTTTTAACTTCTAAACTAAGTCAAGATGCACAGACACAGTATGATTGTTTTGTAAAACCTTGATCTTCAAATATTCGTTTTCTTTAGTAAGATCAATTATCTTCTTATCAAAAGCCTTTTCTTTTGAAATCAACTTCTTATTTGCTTTTGTGCATACTCTCAGATCAGAAGTTAGCTAAGAGTTCATCTCTTTCAGTCTATCAATCATCTCAAGTAGATCATTATTTACCTCATTCACCTCATCCACCTTTTCCTTTCCTTTCCCAGAGTCTTCTTCCAATGAAGCCATGAATGCACCCATCAGATTATCGTAATGTTTGCCAGTCATAGCCCTCATCAGCTTGACTCACAAGTGCTTTAGAAGATGATTCTTCATATTTCTCTTTCCGTTTCTGCTAATCTTCCTTTGGCTTAAATGGGTTCAGATTTCCCTGCTTTTTTGGGTTCTTGCATTCTCTTGCAAAGTGACCATGTTGACCACAGTTATAACACATATGTCTCACTGATCAAAATGCTTTGAAGTTTGGAATTCTGACTAGCCATAGCTGCATACATCTCAGACATGATTTTTGAAATTGTAAGCAGCGAACCTTTTCAGGAAAAACACTAGCCGAACCTTTTCAAACAGACGAACATACAATCAATCAACCGAACCTTTGAGCAGCGAACCTTGATCTTAAGTGAACCTTCAGACAGGCGAACCTAAAAACAGGCGAACCTTGAAACAAGCGAACCTTGAAACCAGACGAACCTTTAGCCCAAACGAAGCTTCAGGCGAACTATCACACCAACCTAGCAACCGAATCTCAGACGAACCTTGCAACACAGACGAACCTTGAACGAATCTTGCACCCGAACCTCAGACGAACCTTGAACAGTAACCAGCGAACCTCAGGCGAACTATCAGACGAACCTTGAGCAAAACTTGGACGAACCTTAGACGAACCTTGGACGAATCTCTTCAGAAAACACAAACAAACCTTCTGAAAAACCCTTCTATCAGCGAACCTTTTTGTTCAGCAATTCACAGGCTCGTCTCACGAGCCTGTAGCGCAAAATTCAAAAATTTTGGGAGGGAAACCTTCCAAAACTTTGAAAAATCCTTCAAAAACTCCAAAATCACACCTCCAAATCGTGAATTGTTGTAATTCAACAACAATTGAAGATAAAATCAGTCACAAACAGCAATCAATGGATCAAGAAAAGAAAATTTTAAGCCATCAATGATCTTCAAGTCTTCAAACCTTGAAAATCACTTGAATTCTTTGAATTTCTTGTGTAGAACCTCACCAAATGCTCTGATACCACTGTTGGTTTGGTGATACGGATCAGGATCGATAATGAAGCTCTACAAACTATCAACCATGTGCGGAATCCATGATCAATATGTATAGAATCAAAGAAATGCAAGCAATTTCATAAACAATCTTCTATTAATCAACAAATGATTACAAGAAGTTCACTCAGAAATACTTTCACACACAGAGAAAATCCTCTCAGGTTAGCTGAAGTTCTATCAAAGTTATGAAGAATCAAGCCAAACCTCCTATATAAACAATACTGTCAGCCGAACCTCTAGATTCGCCAGCCGAACCCTAAGGTTCGCTGGGCGAACCCTTAGGTTCGCTAGGCGAACCTAGGTTGCCAAATCAATAGGTTCGCCGAACCTTCTTCAGGTTATAGGTTCGCCGAAACTATCAAAGCAATAGGTTCGCCGAACCTGTCTAGGTTCGTGGGCCAGACGAACCTTAGACAAACCTATTAGCCGAACCTATTTAAAACTCAAAATAAATACAACTTTTTGAATAGAAAACTATTACATATGTGCACTAACACTGCTGATAACTTAACCTTCAGCTTCTGAACTGATTTAAGTGCACAGACACATCAAGGTTATTTTGTAAAACTTTGATTTTCATATCTTCATTTTCTTTACCAAGATCAATTATCTTTTTGTCAAAAGATTTTTCTCTTAAAATCAGCTTCTTATTTGCTTCTGTGCACTCTATCAGATCAGCAGTTAGCTGAGCATTCATCTCTTTCAGTTTTTCAATAATCTCTAACAGATCCTCATTTACCTTATCCACTTTCTCTTGTCCTTTACCATTGTCTTCTTCCAAAGAGGCCATAAAAGCAGCCATCAATTCATCATACTGCTTCCCCCAGTCATAGCCCTCATCAGCTTGACTCACCATGTTAGTGCATATATGTAATAGTTTTCTATTCAAAGTTTTATTTATTTTGAGTTTTGTAAAGGTTTGGCTAATAGGTTTGTCTAAGGTTCGTCTGGCCCATGAAACTAGAGAGGTTCGACAAACCTAATGCTTTGATAGGTTTGGCGAACCTATAACCTGGAGAAGGTTTGGCGAACCTATATAGGTTTGGCAAGCGAACCTAAGGGTTCGCCCAGCGAACCTTAGGGTTCGGCTGGCGAACCTAGAGGTTCGGCTCTAGATAAGTTCGGCTGATTAGCTGTTTGTATATATAGGAGGTTTGTCTGAATTCTTCATAACTTTGACAGAACTTCAGCAAACCTGAGAGGATTTTCTCTGTGTGAGAAGACTTTCTGTGTGAGAAGACTTTCTGTGTGAAAGAACTTGTAATCATTTGTTGATTAATACAAGAATGTTTATGAAATTGCTTGTGTTTCTTTGATTCTATACATATCAAACATGGATTCCGCACGTGGTTGATAATTCGTAGGACTTCTTTATCAATCCTGATCCGAATCACCAAACCACAGTGGTATCAGAGCGTTTGGTGAGGTTCTACACAAGTTAATCAAAGAATTCAAGTGATTTGAAGGTTTTGAAGACTTGAAGATCAATTATGGCTAAAATTTCTTCTTTTCTTGATTGATTGATTGTTGTTTGAGATTGATATTATAATCAATTGTTGTTGAATTACAACAATTGAAGATTTGGTGGTGTTATTGTGAAGATTCAGAAGGATTTGTCTAAGTTTTGGAAGGTTTCCCCAAAATTTTTGAATTTTGCTGTACAGGTTTGTTAGGCGAACCTGTGGATAGCTGAACAAACGGTTCGCAGTTCAAGATGTTTTTCTGAGGATCGGTTGTGTTTTCTGAAGAGGTTCGTACAAGGTTCGGCCAAGGTTCGTGTGACAGTTCGGCTGAGGTTCGCTGGTGACTGTGCAAGGTTCGTCTGAGGTTCGGATTCAAGGTTCGTCCTAGGTTCGTTCAAGGTTTGTCTAAGTTGGAGGGTTCGTCTGAAATTAGATTGCAAGGTTCGTCTGATAGTTCGTCTGAAGGTTCGGTGTTGTTTCAACAGAGGTTCGGCTGATTCTAGGTTCACTTGGATCAAGGTTCGTTTGTCTCAGGGTTCGCTTATCTTAAGGTTCGCCTGTCAGAAGGTTCGCTTGTGATCAAGGTTCGTGAGCTTAAGGTTCGCTTCTCTAGGTTCGATTGGTTGATTGAAGGTTCGCCTAAGTGAAAAGGTTCGGCAAGCAATTTTACAGAAAAGGTTCGCTGCTTAAAATTAGAAATCATGTCTGAGATGTATGCAGCTATGGCTAGTCAGAATACCAAGCTCCAGAGCATTCTAATTAGTGAGACAGAAGTGGGTAGTGCCAACAAGGTGCCAAAGTTATTAGATTTGGCTGATTATGACAATTGGAAGGGACGCTTCGAGACTCATCTAAATGGCACAGACACTAATCTATGGGAGAAATTCTATCCCCATATGAGAGACCCAGAGTGGTTGGAACTGATCTAATTCAACTCTTAGAACGACTAGATGTTGATGAGCAAAAGAAATATGACTCAGAGAAAAAGACATATTGGTTATTGAGTCAAGCTATTCCAAACCAGATTCTACACCAATTCGATGAACACAAGACTGCTTATAGTCTTTGGAATGCCTTAAAAGCAAGAGTTGAAGGAAACACGAATCTGAAGAAGATGAAGGCAACAGACATTAGAAAGGAGCAAGTTATCCAACCTATGAATCTATTCACTTTTTTGATTTGTGATTTTGTGGTGCAAAAGAAGGGAAATCGGCCACATTAAAATTACGCAATTACCACAAAATATACATATTCCGAAATCAGTTTTTTACCTATTTCGTTTATTCCAATTTGAAAATTTTAACATTATTGGCAATGAAAGCCTGGATGCCTTAATCACTAGATACAGACGTTTGTTAACCGAAGTGAGAAAATGTGGCATCGATTATTCTGAAGATGAGAAAATTGACTGTCTTGCTGATGCCCTGCCTGATAAATGGAACTCTTTGGTGCTAATATTGAGGGAGAATCTACCAGGACTGAACTTGGTAGAATTTATTCAGAAGCTTGAAGAACAAGAAATGAAAGATAAACGAAAAGCGAGATGAGTGAATGTCACCCAAGATCCTTCCTTATATGGTGGTTCTGTTGGTACACCACCTACTTCGTCTGCCAAAATACAGACCGCATTTGTATCCAGTACTTCAGAGAGTACTCATGTTCCTTCTGCTTCTTCAAGTTCTAGTTCATCATATTTTAACAACGAGAAGCCGCCGCAGACATTTCATTAAAAAACGTCTGCGAGACCTCTTCTTGGAAAAGAGGTGGACCATCATCTTCAAACCTCTTCTTTCATTACACTATTACAGCCGTCGTCCCCTTCACTTCTCACCCCCAGCTCCATCGTCTACAGCCACCATCTCCACCGCCGACAACCACCATCTCCACCGCCGAGAGAAGCCGCCGCCCTCCACAGCCACCGTCACCAACCACCACTCCACCGTATCCACGGTCACGACCACCACCACCGTATCTGAGGTCATCACCTCCACCTCCATCACGTCTGCCGTATCCACCATGGTAACCACCGCGATCACGCCTCCTGCCACCACCACCGCTTCCACGCGACTGCGCCTCATTGACGGTGATGTTACGACCGTTTAGGCAAAAACAGGGAAGGAAGTGGGGTTGCTCAGATTTTGAACAGGCAAGAACGAAGATCATGGATCGAATCATGCGATCCAGATTCCCAATGTCGATTCACAGACCCAAGCCCCTGTCAATGAGTTTATTCAGAGACACGAGTCACTAGATGAGGAAGTGCGTACCGACGCCATGAATGATCTGAGAAGTTTTGTTGAACATCAAGAGATTTCCCCCTTTTTTCTAAGCATGTCGAAGAAACCCTCTTGGTGTGGAAATATTATCCTCGTCTTAAAAGAGGTTTGTAAAAGTAAAAACAAACACTCTTTTTGAATATGTTTGCAGTGGTTTGGTCCACCTCTTCTGCAAAAGAGGTCTGCGGACATGGTCCGCAGACTGCAGATGTTTTGCCTCTGAAAAAACAAACACCACCTATGAGAAGAAAGCTTATGCTATCGTATCCCAGTCCATTGCAACTGATATCTTCCATCAGTTCAGACAGTTTACATCCTCTAAGAATTTGTGGGATGCTTTGCAGCAGAGATATAAGGGCAATGATGCATTGAAGAACATCAAGTCAAAAGCTTTGAGGAAGGAATTCAATAGCTTCATGTATGTGGGGAATGAATCACTGGATTATCTGATTGCAAGATTGTATCATCTTCTGAGTGAGTTGTTCAATCATCAAGTCAAGACTACAACTCAGGAGAAGATCCAGTGTTTGGCAGATGCTCTACCTCCTAAGTGGGAGTCATTTTTGATGGTTCTTAAACAGAGTGAGATGATGGCAAATATGGACATCAATGATTTCATCCAGAAGTTGAAAGAGCAGGAAATTGAAAACAAGTGGAAGGCCAAGGGAGTTTTTCAAGTCCTGGACCCTTCATTATATTATCCTACACCCACTGTAGAGAGAGCCTCTTCTCATGCTCCACTGAAGACAGCTTTTGTTTCCCAGACTACCGAAGCTCCATCTTCCAATCAGATTCATTTCAGTCAGTCATCCTCCTCATCCTTCTCTCAGAAAGAACATCATCAACCTGTCACCAGTCTGAAGACAGATAATTTTGATAAAGTGACTGTAGAGATTGCCAAGGAGCATATGGGTCTCTTGTCTACTCTTGTCAGCTCCTATGATGGATTAGTAGCTGGATAGATCGGCAATCCTTATCTAACGAATGATGATTATTCTCAGATAGACCCAGATGATATGTAGAGGATTGATATCATGTGGGCTCTAGCCAGTGCTGTTAGGAGAGCCAAGGAGTTTGTGA
Organism: Mikania micrantha; assembly: GCA_009363875.1. Lineage (NCBI taxonomy): Eukaryota > Viridiplantae > Streptophyta > Magnoliopsida > Asterales > Asteraceae > Mikania > Mikania micrantha. Next base: position 41,203,214 of record CM018696.1, read on the forward strand.
GAAGAACAGGCAAAGACATCAACCTGATCAAAGAGTCTAAGTTTGGTTTTGACATGGCATCTATCACTTGCTATACTTGTGGGGAGAAGGGCCACTTTGCAAGACAGTGCAAACAACCAAGGAAAGCAAGGAACAAGAATCCTTTTCAGCATCAAAAGTCTTCTATAGCAAATCCAGAAAGAAGACTTATTCCTATTGAGTCTCCTGCTGAGGCCGGCTCCTCAAATACAAGCAAGGCATTGATGGTACAACAGGATGAAGGTGAAAATTGGGACTTCAGATTCAATTCTGATCAGGGGGAACATGATAAAGCATGTGTTGCTGAGATTCAGAAGTTGGATTATTCAAGTGAAAATAGCACTTCTGGAGAAACACAGATCAGTATAGAAGAAACATCTGGTTTAGAGTCAGAAAGCATGTTAGACTCAGACACTCAAGCTGATTATGATGCTGATCTTGAAGAACATGTTACTCAGTTTGATTTGATGGTAAACTCATCTGCTACTCCTGCTGCATCTTCACAGTCAGATCAGGTACTGATGAATGTTCATCTTCTCATTTTAGATGTTTTAACTGTGTTGACCTTGACAACAAGGTCCTTGCTTATCAGAAGCACAATGCTGATTTGATCAGTGATCTCAACCAATGTATTGAGGCAAACAAAGTTTTAAAATCTAATGAAAAAGATTTTCAAGCTAAAATTGAACTTCTAAACAGACAACTTCATAAGGCTGAGTTTGCTGTTCTGAACAAGAAAGATGCTATCATTTCTTATCTCAATACCATCAATGAGATCAAGAAGAAGTTAGCCATAGTTGAGTGTGACTATGAGACCTTAGGTCAAAAGCTCAAGAGCTATGAAAGCTCCTCATATATCATTGAGCACATGATTAGAAAGGGTACTGATCAGAAGGGTAAGGGAAAGTTGAGCTATCAACAATGTCCTCCACCAATCTTAAACAGCTTTGTCAATTCACCAGATGACAAAGATGTTAAAGATTTCCAAGTTAAAACTCCTTTAGTAATTGATCCAATTGGGATGATTACTGATGAGGGTTCCTCAATGTTTGAGGAATCTTTTATGGAGGGAATTGTTGAAGATTGGGTCTCAGATTATGAGGATGAATCTGATAATTCATCTGATGGTATTGTTGCTCAGAATCAGACACCTGTTGTCATGAAAGGTGACCCAATCTCATCTTTAAAAATCTATCAAGCATTAGGCTTTGTGAAAGCTTCAAAAGAAAATGAAGCTTGTGTGTCTAACAAGATTGACAATCTTATTCCTAATAGGAAAAAGGGTTTGGGTATTAATCAGAACAAGACTAGAACAAATGTTTTTAAACCACAAAATCAGTCTTTTTCTAAACTCAAACATTTTCATCAAAAGGATCACAGAGTTTGTTTTGAGTGTGGTGCACCTAGACACATAGTCAGATTTTGTCCTCAGTTGATCAGATCGAAGATTGTACCACCAAGTAAACTTAATCAAAATTTTATCAAAGCTGTTAAATCTGAATCTAAGTCAACTCATGCAAAACCCAAACAACCAAATCTGATTATATCTTTGAACAAGGGTAAAGGGAAATTGGTGAACTAGGATGTTCCCAAAGTGATCAATGTCAATCAATCAAAGTCATCATCCATTTACCTGAAAAACTCTTTCAGCAAAAACAAAGTCTGGAAAGTCAAGTCTTCTGAAACTTAAGTTTTACCAATCCAGACAAGGATACCCTTGATGGTAAATGGATCTATGTTTGGATCCAAGACTCATTGGGTCAATCCAAGACTGTAAAGGCTTGGGTTCCCAAAACGAACTAATTGTTTGTGATTGTGCAGGTTGCCCCAACAGCTATTCTTAACAGCTCTTGGATTGTTTATAGTGGAGCTTCTAGGCACATGACCGGTGATATTTCGCTGCTCACCTATGTTAATTCAGTTCGAGGTAGATACATAGCGTTTGCTGGTGACAAAGGGGGTTCATAACAGGAGAGGGTATTATGTCAAATGGCCAAGTTTCTTTCGACAAAGTCAGATATGTCAAGTAGTTGGAAAATAATCTTCTTTCAGTGTCACATATCTGTGACAAGCAATACAAAGTTCTTTTTGATGACACCAACTGCTATATAGTCAAGCAAGGTGTGATTATTCCAGAAGATTGGATTTGATGTCAGCTCCCCGTAAGCAGGACTTGTATGTACTCAACATGGCCACAGCTTCAACAACATCCTCCACAACTTTATGTTTTATGTCAAAGGCAACTGAGAAAGACTCTATTCTTTGGCATAAGAGGATGGGCTATTTGAGTCTACGCAAGATGAATCATTTGGTACACAATGACTTGGTTGAGGGGGTCAGTCTGAAGAATTTTAAGCTGTCTGATATCTGTGTTTCTTGCAAGAAAGGAAAGCAGACCAACCAGTCTCACAAGCTGAAGAAGTTTCATTCAATCATTGTTCCTCTTGAGCTTCTCCACATGGATTTATTTGGTCAAGTTGACCGCAAGAGTATAGCTGGAGATCAATATTGTCTAGTTATTACTGATGAGTATTCGATATATTCTTGGTTTTTCTTTCTGAAGGAGAAATCTGAAACGTTTGAGTGTCTTCAAGTGTTGGTGACCAAACTTGAACATGGAGAAATTCTGTAATGCACGGGGCATTGTTCAAGAACTACAACATGGTGAAATTCTGTAATGCACGGGGCATTGTTCAACAATTTCGTGCTCCATATGTCCCGCAAATGAATAGTATTGCTGAGCGAAAGAACAGAACTTTGATTGAGGCTGCTAGGACGATGCTTGCTGATTCATCTCTTCCAGTTCAGTTCTGGAATGAAGTTGTAGCAAATGTTTGCTACGCACGGAACGTGGTATTGATAGTGAAGAGACATGGGAAGACTTGCTTTGAACTGCTCCACAACAAAAAGCCTAATCTTAAGTATCTTGAACCTTTTGGTGCACCGTGCACAATGCTTAAGAAACACGAGCATGGAAAGTTCAATGAGAAGGTGGAAGAAGGGTACTTTCTTGGGTATAGCACTCCAAATAAAAAGGGTCTACAACAGATCAACTCAGAATGTGGAGGAGTGGTACCATGTTGATGTTCAGAGACACATTATGCCCCCACCTGAAAAAGGTCCAGACTGGATGTTTGACTATTCCGACCTTTTCGACTCGTTCAATATGCCTCCCATGTATTCGGATGAAGATGTTGCTGTTCAAATGATGTATGATGCACAAAATGCACCTGATGAACCAGTGCAACCTTCACCCACTTCAATTCCCACAGTACAGATAAATGATGACAGCTCAGACACAGATGATTACCCGGTTCAGCCAGCTTCCCATGAACCAAATGTTGACAATCTTGTACCGGGACTTGAGGACTTGAATCTGAACAATCTTGATCCACAGGTTGAAGTTCCAGCTCATCCTGTTGGAAGAATCAATCGCATTCATTCTCAAGAGAATATTTTTGGAAGTCCACTTGATGGGGTTTAGACAAGAAATCAGCTATCTTCAGGAGGCCTTGCTGATGTTGTTGACTTTGCTGATGTAAACTACTGTGCTCATTCCTGCTTCATCTCTCAAGTTGAACCGCGCACAGTCACCGAAGCATTATGAGAGGAATCATGGGTTGATGCCATGCAAGAAGAACTCCTGCAATTCAAGAAATTAGGTGTTTGGCAACTTGTTGACAAACCGAAAGGTGCAAAATTTATAGGCACCAGATGGGTTCTTCGTTGCAAGAAAGATGATCACGGGATCATTGTGCGAAACAAGGCACGTTTGGTGGTTCAAGGATTTAGACAGATTGAAGGATTGGACTATAACGAAGTGTTTGCACCGGTTGCTCGACTTGAAGCAATCCGTATTTTCTTGGCATACGCATCCTTCAAGAAATTTAAAGTCTATCAAATGGATGTCAAGAGTGCATTACTTCACGGTTTGATTAGTGAAATAGTGTATGTCAGTCAACCTCCCGGGTTTGAGGATCCATTGCATAGTGACCAAGTCTACAAGCTAGACAAGGCTTTATATGGATTGCATCAAGCACCGCGAGCTTGGTACGAGACACTATCTACTCACTTTCTGAACAACGGTTTCGGAAGAGGTGTCATTGACTGCACTCTATTTATTCGAGAGAAGGATGGTGATTTACTCTTGGTGCAAATTTATGTGGACGATATCATTTTCGGTTCTACCAATGATAGTCTGTGCAAGGACTTTGAGAAGGTCATGAAAGACAAGTTTGAAATGAGCTCAATGGGAGAGATGAAATTTTTTCTCGGGTTGCAGGTGGATTAGTCTGAGGCAGGGATTTTCATTCATCAGACCAAATACGTTGGTGACATTCTGAGTCGGTTCAGTATGTCGGATGCAAAGCCTGCTGGTACCCCGCTGGCAGTTAATTACGGGATTACACCAGATGAAAAGGGGGAGTTAAGCGATGCCACTCTGTACCGAGGAATGATTGGGTCTCTTATGTATCTTACTGCTTCTCGGCCAGATATCATGTTTGCCACATGCTTGTGTGCTCGTTATCAGTCTAAACCAAGAGTATCACATCTGATTGCCGTGAAAAGGATTATGCGATATCTGAAGGGTACTCCTGATCTTGGTTTATGGTACCCTAATGATGATAACTTTGAGTTTACTGCATACAGTGATTCAGATTATGGCGGAAGCAAAAGAGACTTCAAGTCAACGTTTGCAGGATGTCAGTTATTTGGAACCCGATTAGTTACCTGGCAGTGCAAGAAGCAGACGTCGGTATCTACTTCAACCTAGGAAGATGAATACATTGCTGCTGCTAATTGATGTTCACAAATCATCTAGATACAAGAACAACTCAGGGACTATGGGTTACACTTTTGTAACACTCCTATCTATGATGATAATACTGCCGCCATAGCTGTCACTAAGAATCCAGTCCAGCACTCGAAAACCAAACACATCGATATCAAATATCACTTCGTACGTGATTTTTTTGAAAAGAAACTCATCGATGTTGTCAAAATACACACCGATCACCAGAAAGCCGATCCTTTTACAAAAGCTTTTGATAAACCCAGATTCTTATATCTGCTGTCGGCTAATGGTGTTTTTCAAAAGGATGAAGTCCTTCCTTCATCTGAAACTAACAAATGATCATCAATTTTATTAGTTAGTTTTATTTTGTTTTATTTTTCCTTATTAAGTATTTCTGTTATTTCATATATCTCATCAAAAACTCAAAAAGATTTTCTGTTTTAGGTTTTTAGGGGGAGAAAAAGTAGGTTATTCGAAAAACCAAAAACATTTAAAAAATTTGAAAAGCACAAAAACAATTAAAAATTATAAAAAAATGAGAAAGTCTTCTTTGGGAAAGTAATGCATTAATCTATCATGTCTTAAAAGCTTAGGTGAATGCATAAGCTGGAAACACATGAGAATTGTGAACTGATGTACTGATAGACAGACTTTACAAAATGCATAGACAATTTGTGATAACTTACAAAGTCTGATTTGTGGGATCTGCTTTAGAAAATCAGCTAAGTGAGAAATAGTTTTTGACTTAAATCAGGCATACACCTGTCATCATAGGATCTAATAAGGTTTCCAATGATTCATGAATTCAAATCTGTACACATGCCATATTGCTTTGTAAAGACCAAGCTGAAGCCGTCCATTCAGATGAGAATGATTGAATCATAAGAAAATAATATTAAATCAAGCTGGTATTAAGCTTGGAAAATACAAAAACAAAATAAGTTCGATTCCATACACGTGTCATATTGCTTTGTAAAGACCTAGTTGAAGCCGTCCATTTGGATAGAACAAGTCAATCATGTCAACACAATTCTGTATACGTGCCATATTGCTTTGTAAAGACCTAGCTGAAGCCGTCCATGAGAATGTGTTGAACATGAGAGACAAATCAAACAGAAAAATACAAAAAGAAAATAAATTGGAACCTTATAGAATTATGATGTTAGGTACTAAGCTGTGCAGAGATGAGTTACAAACTGCTTTTGATCTTTGCAGGTTAAAAAAATGGGTAACTCAGTCAGAAAACATGAGTGATCATCAAATGAGTTTAGAAATTTTGTATTGAATAGCTTAAATTGGACAAATATATATCAGTAATCATATCATAAAACAAATGTGTCTGAAGTGAAACATTCAATGATGCTGATTTGATGTGATTAGGTGTATGTTTTATTTTGTCAATAGACTTCTCACAAAAATATGTGTTTCTTTGTTATTAGTTGCTAGTTGTACAGTTGTATTTTGTTTCAGAAAAACACAAAAAGAGTTTCTATTTTTCAAAATTTGTTTTAGATGATCATTTGTAGGTTCAGATGTCTGTCATATCTGAATCCATCACCCATTAGACTTATCTTCATAATGGAACCCATTTAAAATGATCATAATGTTAAAATTTTGAAATCAAGTTATGTTTTGTGAGTGCAAAGTTTCATTCATACGAATGAACATGGAGAATGACTCATTCAACCGAATGACTTCATTCCAGCGAATGAGTCTTTCGGCCGAATGAACCTGGGCCGAAGGAAGTCATTCGTCTACTTCATTCGCCGAATGGACATTGAGATTGGAGCTCATTCGGCCGAATGAATTTGGGGCGAAACAGTTCATTCGCTAGACTCATTCGGCGAATGACTGTTACTATTTAAACATTTGTATCGGCCGAACTACCCCAGTCTCCCCATTTTCATTCTCTCGCCCTTAAGTGTGTGTTATTCGCCCGAATCACACTTCATACTACTTTTCTGATTTTTTCTTCATTTCACTCAACCACATACTGATTTTTCATATCTTCATCATCTCAGGTACTTGTGGATCCAATATGATCGACTTTTGGCCGTGGAATCTTTGAAAACAGTTCAAAATCTAGGGTTTTAGGCTTCTAACTTGTCGCTTCAAAATAAATGGACAAAATGAACTTGAAACCTCATTAGACCTGTTTTAATAGTGTTAATTGGTCGATTCTGAGTATGGGTGTGTGATTTTTATGCGCTGATTTGAAAATTTAACAACTGGAGTTTGAATCTCAACAGTCAACCAAATGACGCCATTCGGCGAATGGCTCATTCGATAGAATGACTCATTCGGTCAATATGCTTATTCGACCAAGGATCATTCGGCCAAATCAATTACATTCAGCCAAATGAATTGTACTAACATGTGTATTTCTTTGTTTTTCAGTATGGTTGAATACAAATCAGTGACCAAGAACAAAATTTGTGCGCACATGGATATTACCACGGCGAATGCACGTCACTTCACTGAGATTATCACTTTTCTGCGACGTTCCAGGATCTTTGCTGCTATTTCTACTGTTCATGTGCCCTATCAGTCTCATCAGCAGGACTTCTGGAGATCTGCTGACATTGACTGCGAGGTTGAGCCACCAGTCATCAGGGGCAAGGTGCTAGGCCATGACATAGTTGTATCTGCTGAGCATATCAGGAGGATATGTGGTTTTCAGGATACACCAGATCAGCCGATTGTACTTGACCGCTATTTGGTTCGTGGATGTTTCATGCGGTGCAAGTATGAAGGTGATCTTGGAGCTGGGATTCTCAACAAAGCATTTATGTCTCCACAGTTCAAGTATCTTGCTCACGTGCTTATTCACTGTTTGGGCTCTAGGAGAGGTGGTATTGATGATATACGGGAGATCATACAGTGTGCATTTGTAGCCTTGCTGCTGAACCGTCCCTTCAACTTTCAGAGATGATATTCACTCACATGAAGGAGAATGTAGTGCTCAAGGGAGATAAGAAGTTTCTTATGTACCCTCGGTTCCTCCAGGAGATTATTGATGCTCAGTTGCCTGACTTGCCGAATATCAGCACTGATGTTATTCATCTAGAGTACATGAGTGATATCACTCTCAACAGAGTAATGTCTTACAGAGGGTTGGAGAGGAAGCCTCGAACGTTCATTGTTTGGTCATCTTCTGAGACCCGATTATGTGGCTCCAGGTAGTAGGAGATGGACGCACGATGACTCAGACTCTGACATGGAGGATATTGTTGTTCCTGGTGATGATGGTGATGATGATGGAGATGAGGGTGCTGGTGATGTAGGTAGTGGTGGTGCTGGTGTTAGTGGAGGAGATGCAGGTGCTACTGTTGGTGTTAGTGCTGCTACTGATATCATTGTAACTACTGCTGGTGTTAGTATGGTTGAGGCTGGTGTGTTGGATGTTGGTGCAGTTGGTGTGAGCACTGGTGGTGGAGTTAGTACATCTATTGCAGATGGTGATGATGTTGATATAGATTCTTTGATGGGTCTGGACTTTATGGCCACTACTACAGCCACAGTTTCTACTCCACTTGATATGACTGGTACTACCTCTGCAGAAGACAAGGAGGATTCAGATGAATCAGAGGATGGAGGTGGTGAAGATGGAGGAGAGGAAGGGGCTGAGAGTTCGGATTCAGAGTACACTCCTGATGATGAGTTTAAAGATGTATGGGTGGGAAGTAGACTGATAAAGAAGAGGAAGAGACGCATTGAAGACGAGCTTGAAGAGATCACTGATCCTTCTTTTATTCCAGAGTTTGACATCTCACCTTCTCCTCATACTTCTTCTTCAGCCACTGCAGCTGTGACTGTTACTGCTGCTAGTAAGGCCACTTCATCTCCCTCAGGAAAGAGGAAAAGGACTAGGTTTCTCTTTCAGATGAGGTCAGAACTGTCAACTGCTTCTACAACGAATGTTTCATCAGTGGCAGCAGTTACAGTTTCTTCACTGGCCAGGTCAAGGGCTGTTCCGACACGTTCTACTGTTGCCCCTCTGACCACCTCTGGTGCTCATGCTCCTATCTACACTACTGCCTCTGCTAGTCCTTCCACCACTCGAGTTGATCTGATTATACCTACTGTTTCAGTTGTCGAGCAGCTGAGTACACTGAACAGTATGGTTCTTAGGTTGATGGAAAGGATCCTGGAGCAAGAGAAGAAGAACAAAGAGCAGAAGTTAGTGATTGCTCAGCTCACTCAGAGGATAACTGATCAGTCAAAGAGCAAGAAGAAGATGAAGAAGAAGATGAAGAGTCTGATGAGGAGAAAGTCGATTATGAGGGTTCAGATCATGATGGTGATGATCAGGATGGTTCAGGGAGCAGGTCTGCTAGTTCTTCTAGTTCAGATGATGATGATGACCAAGCCCCTCCTCCTGAGGTACGTACAGAGACAAAGCACGATAAAAGTGCTAAAGCTCCTTCTCCTCCTCCTGCTCAGACAGAAGAACCTGCAGCTACTGAGGAAGTCGAAGCTGTGCCCTTGAGATGTCAATTGGATGAAACACTTACGATGATTTTAGACGCTCAGGGCATTATACAGCACTCAGTTAGCTATGACAAGGAGGAGGGAGAGATTATGTTGAACAAGGTTGTGACTGATGACACGTCAGCTCCTACTTATGATGTGCCTTCTCCTGAAATTTTGATGATGTTGATGAGATTATATTGAAGGATGTTACAGAGGAAGAGACTCCAAAGTACACTTCAGCTGAAGACAAGCTGCCTACTTTCACTTACCTGTTTGGAAAAGCTACTGCAGATGAACTGAACAGAAACGTTGAAGAAAAGCTCAATGGTGGTGAGTCTTCAGCTGACGACATTCAACAGAGGAAAGAAGAATGGAAAGCATATTGGGAGACACTAAAGAAAGAGGGCACTATGAAGATGCCAGCTACACACACCAAACTCTATAGGACCAAAGGTTACAAGGCCGGAGTTCAAATCATTAGCTGGGCATACTTCCATGACTTACAGTGCTATGCAGTCAAGAGAGAGCAGGGAATCCAATACTTCAAGCATCCGCATGATTTCAAGACGTTGCCTGGCTTTGAAGTCAATCATCTTGCACTCTTGAAGATGCTGTACAATGAAGACTCAGGGATGTCTGCCTGGTTCTCTAGGCAAATACAGTATGAGTATAGGAAGAGGTGGGTGAACTTCAGGCCTCAGCAACCTGAAAGATATTACTTACTCGAGATTGATGGAGATACCCGCAAGCATAAAGTCATCCTAAAGTGGCTACCTCCTAAAGTTATAAAATAGATTCCTTTGAGGAAGATGCGTCAAGACTTTATGGAAGGCTTCCGATGGTGGTATTATGATGGGCGTACGAGAGAAGCTGTAGTTGTTCTCTACAAAGACAAGAAATGGGAGACCGAACGTATATTTGATCCGATGTGGTTGACTAATCTGTCTCACAGTGATGTCAAGATCCTGTACTTCCATCAGATTTTCTTTGATGTTGCCGACATGGAACAAGCTCTGCAGTTCATGAGAGTCATTCGTATTTGTATGGTGTTTAGGATTCACGCTGGAGCAGACTGGAAAACCATCTCAGACAAACATTTCAAGAAGGATGCTGCAAAGTAAAGAACTAGGTCCAAGGGGGAGTATGTTGGTGCACAAATATCCCTAGTTTAGTTCTGTGATTCATCTGTATATGATATTTTGATGTATAAAGTTTATCATTAATGAATTCAGTATTTCCATATTGTTTTTAATGTTTATATTGATTGATATGTGTTTGATTATGTTTGAAGTTGAATTTATATGTCTTACAGACCCATTCGGGCGAATGGCTCTAAGATTGAAGCCATTCGGCCTAATGAACGTTTACAGAATGACTTGGGCGAATGAATGAGTCATTCGCCGAATGACTCATTCGATTGACATGTCCATTCCGCTGAGTCATTCGCCGAATGATTTGCTTCGGCCACTCATTCGGCCGAATGATGACTGCCTATATATACAAGTTCAAACTTTCTCAAACCTAACTTTTTCTGAGCCCTCCTTCTTCCCTGAGCACTCCAGTGTCAAACCCTAGAAGATTTGAGCGGTTCTTGCTTTCCAAGTTCGATTCTCAACCCGTGGTGTTCAATCAAGCATCAAACGTTCATCCTACACCTTCGGATCACCATGGTTTCTGTTGGTTTCGATTGGAAAACCCTGGAATAGGATTCCGCACTATTCCATATGCTGCCGAGCAGATATCCATTGGAACCGGATTGTTTCCGAGCTCCTGCTAGGTCCTGCAACATCTATACAAATAGATATATATATATATATATATATATACAAATAAATAAACTTAAAATTTGCTAAGTAAATTCTTGGTTAAACATATTTAAAAATCTAGAATTTGCCATTGGGATATTGACTTATCTAAAAATAAAACTTATTTATTATGCTTTTGGGCTATATGGTAAGTCCCCTATTTAAATTTGGGCAAATAAGTAAGACCTCTCAATTTAACTATAAATAAAACGAACACTTAAAAATTAACGAACATTAAGATAAAAATGTATTTCGATATCATAAGGGTAATACTTTTGTAGGGCTCGAGAAGGACACTGAACCCTAAACTCACGGTTACTTGGAACCTCCTGATCACTGCTCAGGTGAGTTACATAGCCCCCTTTTATTTAAATATTTATACTCTTCGGGGTGAAATACTTGCTATCTTACTTATCCATACGTGTTTATTAAAATGATACTTGTTTAAATGTTATTTCATGAGTACTTATTTCAAAGTCCCCATTGATATATATATATATATATATATGAATGTATGTATTATATCGGTAATTCCACAACTATTTAGCTCAACTGACGAGCCGTGGATTAATATGGATAGCGCTATTGGCCTGACGACCCCATTCATTTTGAGATTTTGGTCGCACCAAATCGTTCCCAAGTGCTTGGGCTTAAATGAATGTATATTTCCATTTACTATATATTTGATTGATTGTTGGCATTATGGGCGAAAAGTCATAGGTTTGGTTGTGGGCTCATGGTTAAGTAATCATTCACTTGTGCTAATTTTAATTTAAGCATTTTATGGATAAATTTTATAATTACTTTCCTTAAACATTTTATCGAGACATAAACCTACGGACTCACCAACTATTTTAGTTGACCCTTTTTATGCATGTATTTCAGGAAATAACTAAGCTTGGATTATGCATGCTCTTTTTGTGATACAACCGAAGATTTGGACAATATTGTTTTGATAGTTAGGCAATATGAACAATCTTTATATGTTGTATTTATTTTGGAATATTGTAACAAACATTATGTATCTTTTATGGACCATGAATGCATGCTAGAAATTTCTTTAAACACAATGCGTTCAGAAATCCGATTTCGTGACACCCTCGTGTGATTCCGCTTTAGCGGGGGTGTGACAATAAGACATAAATAAGTTTATGATATGAAAACCATTTAAGAATTTAATTTCTAAAATAATTATTCACATGTTCCACCCTAAAAGATTTCAATGTAGAAAATAGGGGCTATGTACTTACCTTGATTGAGTTGATGTGCAGTGAACTGATGTTTGATTATCGATGTTTTCACTTTTTGTTGAAGGTTTTATTGTACTCATGTTCCTGATTGTGTTTATATAGTTCATGAATCATAAGTACGTGTTTGTTCTTCCTTAAATGTCTCATATTGTTCAATTCGAATGTTAAAGTATGTTATGTGACCTTGTTTTGTCCTTAACCAACCAAAGCTTAGTCAACAACTCCTTGTGTTAAAGTTAATAAGGTTCATTAACTTATTTGTTTACATTTTAAAAACTTTAGTTTAAGATAAATTTAGAAAACATGGAATCATTCAACACATTACATCATGCATGAAATCGCCATGCACAAGGTGACGTAAGTTCTTACTACCGTATTGAAACCATGATACTTATAATATCTTTATCAAGTTCAAGTGATAGCTCTAAATTGCATAAACATAAGTTAGGAATTAATTTGAGCTAAGCTTTAGGTTGTACAAATGCCAAACCATGGACACTTAGGATCGGCTAAAGGTGGTTCATTCCTTTCCCGACCCTTTGTGTTCCTATGATCGATTATCAACTTATTCGTGTTTGATTTTAGTTCGTTTATGAATTAGGATGCTTGGATTGAGTTCTTGTAGCTAGTATTGATGACCTAAGAGATTGGGATGTGGTTTCGATACTGTTAGTATCGACACAACCACTTATAACCGAGATTCTAAAGCCACCAATACTATGTGTTCAACCAATTTGGAAACAAGTATTTACCATCTTGGTTCGAATATTACTAACCGATTCTTAGCTTGAACTCCTTGGATAACATGATAGGAACTATGTTCGAAGACTTGGACCCTATGGGAGGGTGTCGACATTAGTAGTATCGACCAAAGTCTTGATTTTTCTGAAAATGGCCCCCATCGATATTATTAATGTCGATGTTTTGTTTTATCTTGATGCCTAGGTCATCGAACTTAGCAATATTGACAGGGGTTGGTCCATGATTAATTGGACTTCATCGACACTAATAGTGTCAGTAGTGCCTTAGCCAAAATCAGCCCATCGAACATGCTAGTATCGAAGGAATGGCTGCCATGATTGAAGGTGGTCGCATCGTTAGTATCGACATTTTTTATGTCGATACTATTTCTTCATCATAGCTGGGTTCGTGAACTTTTCCAAACCTTTCCCCAAGTCATTCCAAGTGCTCCATATGTCATGCAAGTATCATTTGTTGAGTCTCAAGTGGTTTTTATCCAGTTTTATGTTCAATTTATCAGATGGTAAAAAAACCCTAATAACCGAAAGTTTATGCGGACATGTAGAGCTCGGATGCTTTGTACTTCCTTAATGTACACACCAGGAGCTTTCCGTAGAAAGAGAGAGACGGAATTTTTAAGATGGAGAGAGTAGAGAGCTGGTGGTTGTGTATTAAATGAGGCTTTTTAAGCCTTAAATACCCCAAGTCATTTCCCGCGCGTTCAAGTTTGTTCGGTTTCGCGCTTACGCGTTACGTTTCGAATACTATGAAAATATTACATTTTCATTTTATATTTTAAGGTTGTGATTCCTAATAAATATTTTACGACAAATATTATTGTTAAATTATTTTTGAAATCGTTTACTTAGAATGTTTCTTCAAAACATAAAACCTTCGCGCTTATTCGTACGAATCATCACCCGTACGAATACGACGATTGTTTTACTTTCTGTTTCGGTTTTCTAATTATAAGATATCATTTAAAACATTATACCCACAGATATATTTGTGCGAATCGTCATTCCCACGAATACCTTGTTAATTTAATATTTTATAATGTTATCCTTATCGTCTTGAACTTGTTTCCTCACAACATGTTCGTTTCATAATTGGGTTATTTTGGATTATGTTACTTACAAGTTTTGTTTTATGACATCGAATTTCTCCGTTAAATGAGAGAATCCTATTTTTTAACTGTCTTGTGTGCAAATTAAGTTTACTTGTTCACAATAAATATTCACAATGTCATTTAACAAAAGAAACTCATAATTATAAACTAGTATTACAAGTATCATCCATACACGTGATTACTGTGCAAATGTTACAGTCTCCCCTAGTTAAGGAATTTCGTCCCGAAATTAACTAGCCAAAGGTACTGTAAAAAGATGAGGGTACTTGAGCATCATCTGGTCTTTGCATTCCCAGGTGAACCCCGCACCACGTTTGCCTTCCCATCGTACCTTTACGATCAGAATCCGGCTACGTTTGAGTTTCTTGACTTCATGATCAATGATTTCTACTGGACTTTCAATCAACTGCATGTTGTTCTGAATCTGGATGTCCTCCAATGGAATTTGGACATCATGATCAACCAAGCATTTCTAAAGGTTCGACACATGAAATGTGTCGTCAACATTGCTTAGCTTGACTGGAAGTTTAAGTTTGTAGGCTATCGGATCGATCCTTTCCAGGATCTTGAAAGGTCGAAAATACCTAGGAGCAAGTTTCCCTTCCTTCCCAAATCGGACAACACCTTTCCAGGGAGAAACCTTTAGTAAGACTCGGTCGCCAACTTGAAATTCAAGTGGTTTCCGACGTCAATCGACATAACTCTTTTTCCGATCCCTAGCGGCATTAAGCCTTGATTGAATTATTGATATCTTATCAGTTATTTCTTGAATGAGCTCAGGTCCTACAAAATGCGAGTCACCAACCTCGGTTCAGCAGACCGGTGATCGGCACTTACCATTCAGAGCTTCAAATGGTGCACATTGTATGCTCGTATGATAACTGTTATTGTACGAAACTCAATAAGTGGAAGATGAGTATGCCAACTTCCTCCGAAATTGATCACACAAGAATGAAACATGTTCTCAAGTGTCTGGATAGTCCTTTAGCTTTGATCTTCGGTTTAGGGATGATACACCGTGCTAAAGTTAACACGGGTTCCCAAAGCCTTTTGCAATGATTTCCAAAAACTAGAAGTGAAATGACTATCATGGTCAGATATGATTGACGTTGGTGTACCGTGACGTGCAATGATGTCGTTGATGTACAATGTGGATAATTTCTCCATTTCATAATCCTCTCGGATCGAGAGAAAATGAGCAAATTTGGTGAGTCGGTCGACTATCACCCAAATTGAATCGTAACCTCGCGGTGTTCTCAGCAACATGGTTATGAAATCCACGGAAATTTGCTTCTATTTCCATTGATGAATTTTAGGTTGCTTCTGATGTTCTGCTTTGACTTTTGAACATGTCAGAAATTTCCCTCAGGTTTGGTTGTGTGTTGATCTCCATGGATCTAACACGTACTGGCTTGATTGGTTCCTTGCGACTAAGAGCATCCACCACCACATTGGCTTTACCCGGATGGTAGCGAATCTCACAGTTGTAATCAGTTAGCAACTCAACCCAACGCCTTTGCCTCATGTTGAGCTCTTTCTGATTGAGAATGTGCTGGAGGCTCTCGTGGTCTGTGTATATGACACATTTAGTACCGTAAAGGTAGTGTCTCCAAATCTTCAATGCAAAGACCACTGCCCCTAACTCAAGGTCTTGAGTAGTATAATTCTTCTCGTGAACCCTAAGTTGTCTTGAAGCATACACGATGACCTTGTCTCGTTGCATAAGCACACATCCGAGACCAAGGTTCGAAGCATCACAGTAGACAACGAAATCATCATTGCCTTATGGAAGACTAAGAATAGGGGAGTTGCATAAATTCTGTTTAAGAAGTTGAAATGCATCTTCTTGTTTCTGCCCCATATCAATGCTTGACTTTTATGGGTCAAAGTCTTGAGTGGCAAAGCATTCTTTGAAAAGTTCGCGATGAACCTTCGATAATAACCTGCCAAACACAGAAATGAACGAATTTTGGTTGGATGGGGTAGTCCAGTTCTTAATTGCTTCTATCTTCACTGGATATACGTGTATCCTATCCCTATTCATAACATGACCTAAGAAATGAACCTCTTTTGACCAAAATTCACATTTTGAGAATTTGGCACAAAGTTGTTATATTCTTAGTAGTTCTAAGATATTCCTCAAATGACCCACATGTTCCTGCTTAGAATTAGAATACATCAGTATATCATCAATAAAGACGATAACAAACTGATCTTAGTAAGGCATATAGAATCGATTCAACAAGTCCATAAACAATACTGGCACGTTGGTCAGCCCAAATGGCATGACCATGAACTCGTAGTGCCCATATCGAATCCAAAACGTAGTCTTCGGGATATCCTCATCATTTACTCTTAACTAATGATACCCTGATCGCAAGTCAATCTTAGAGAAGCAAGTTGCTCCTTGCAATTGATCAAACAGATCATCGATCCTGCGTAAGGGATATATGTTCTTGATTGTTAACTTGTTCAGCTCACGATAGTCGATGTACATACAGAATGAACTTTCTTTCTTCTTGACAAAGAGAACCGAGGCTCCCTATGGTGAGTAGCTTGGTCTAATGAGCCCTTCTTCTAGAAGTTCTTGAAGCTGCCTAGACAGTTCTTGCATCTCAAACGGTGCTAAACGGTAGGGTGACTTCGCCACTGGGTTTGCTTGGGGGACAAGATCTGTATGAAACTCCACTTGTCGGACTGGTGGTAGTCCTGTCAAGTCTTCTGGGAACACTCTGGATAGTCTCTGAGGACCGGTACGTCTTTAACCGTCTGCTTCTCCGGTTTCTTCTCCCTTACATATGCCAGGAAAGAAAAATATTTCTTTTTCAGGTACTTCTATGCCTTGATGCACGACACAATCTTCAATTCCCGACATGACTTGTCTTCGTACACCCGCATCATTTCGCCGGACGGTAGGGTAATCCATAGCAGTTTCTCCGCCAGACGACTTCGACGTTATATTTCGACAAACAATCCATTCCAGTGACCACCTCAAAACTTTCGAGTGTCATTGGAATGAGATCGATGATAAAGGATTGATCATTAAGCATAAGTTCACAACCACGAAGTATTGAATTCACAAGTATATTCTTACCACCAGCTACTTCTTCCGTATAAGGGGTAGTAAGTATTGATGGTTTTATATCAAATAAAGATGATATGGCAGTAGAGGAAAAACTTTTGTCTGCCAAGTATCAATTAATATAGAAACATCGTGGTTATTGACAAGAAAAGTACCTGTAATAACTACCAGCTATTAGCGTGCTTTAGACGACGACATTGGTTCCTGAAATGTCCTTTTTCCCTGCAGTTCAAGCAAGCTCTCCCGCCTATGATCGCACGAACTACTGCGGTTGTAGTGGCAACAAGGTTTGTAGCACGAGACATTGTTGCTAAGTGCCCGTACCTTCCACACTTAGTACACTGTCTACATGGAAGGGTAAGGAGATGGTGATACTGGCACTTAGTACAAAGTGGGTACTGCCCAGCATAAGCCTTTCTGGCTGCAGCAACTTGAGGCACAGTGGTGATTGGAGTGGCTTGAATTGGAATAGTGGCAGTCCTCACTGCATAATGCTTCACTGTCATTTGTTTCTTCTTCTTGGGCTGGTGATCAGGCTTTTTCGCTTCTTCAGCCTTAGCCCCCTTGTACTCCTTTCTGTGAAGTAGGCCAACTTTGACATACTCCTCAGTTAAAGTGGCACTCAGATGATTAGAAGCCTCCAAAGTGGCAGGACTGCTTCCCATAACATTACTCCTAATCATCAAAGGTAATCCCTCAATGTACTTCTCTGTCTTACGAGATAGAGGAGTAATTGGATGTGTTACCAACACACATAACTCATGAAACTGAGCTGTGTACTTGGCATTCTCCCCGCTGTCTTGAGCGAGGCCTCAATTTCATTTTTGAGCTTTTTTAGCTCATATTGTGGGCAAAATTGTCATACCAGCAGCTTCTTGAAGTCTTCCCAAGGTAGGTATGAAGCTACTTCCCGTCCCTTGGTGTAACAACTGTGCCGGAACCGTCGCCGGAACGATGAACGGAACAGTAACGGCACAGTAACTCAGGTACAAACTATGCAAACTACTGTTGAACTGTCGAATACGTAATGCTAAACAGTAAACTATTATGCTAGTGTTTCTGAAATCTGATTAAACGTAACAGTTTAACAGTCAGAAACACATCAGACAACATGGAACAGTGATACTAATGCTTATTGATGTGCTATGATGTATAAACGTATGCGAGGTTAAACAAAACGAAACGATAACGGTTGTTGTTACGGAATGCTAAACCGATGAGTTATTCGTATAGGTGACGATCTGTACGAATGATTCTGATAGTTTAACGTTCTGAGATAATAATTGAAATGTAGAAAACAAAAGTCGGAAAGCAAAACCATCGTCGTGTTTGTTCGAATGACGATTCGAACGAATACGCGCGATGGTGACGCGTTTTGACGAAACGATAACGAAAACGATAAAAGACACGAACGATCATAAATTCAAAGAAATAAGATAATCATTATTTTACAATTTTGAAACTCATTATTTAATAAATTAAATGACATGATTTTGAGAAAATCGCAAATAAATGTAATTAACGCGTAAAAATACTAAATTCGTCAAACAAATTATATAAACGTTATTTAAATTAATTTTTAACTAAATAAATAAATATGGTGATATTTGTAAATATATTCGTAAATCTACGGTGATAAAATAATTCTTTTACAATTAATTCGTAGAATACGCGCGTAAATTTCGGATACGCGACGATTTCGCGAACCGAGCAACGAAAACGAACCCGAACCCACACGGGGTATAAATACCCTTAATGAGTTCATTTTAACTCATTCTTTCACCTCCTTCTTCCTCCTAAACCCTAAATCCCGGTTTGTAGTCACCACCACCATCTTCCACCTTCAAATCCTCCTATCTTGGTCAATACTTCACCAAATCGAGTGATTTTCGAACCCACGTGAAGCTCTTAACCTCCTCTATACGAAAGTACAACGGATCTAGAGCAAAACCCACAGAAATTTGAGGTATTGAGCTGTGAATGTTGCGAAAGTTAGGGTTTTATACTTTTTTTTTTAGCTGTCAACCCCAACCCGTTTAGAACACACCTCTTCGACCTTTACATCTCGAAAACTCATCCTTGCATAACACCACACCGGAGACTACCATTTGGTCGGAGGAGAAACCACCTGGGCGGCGGCCGGCCAAAGGGCCGAATGAGGCCAAAACAGCCGATCGAATGACTCCATTCGACCCTCCTCACTCGCCAGCTGCCACCTTTCGCCGACCCTCCATTCGCCGGTGTCACCTCAGTCGCCGGTCATTCGCCGGCCAACACCCCACAGCCTCATTCGCCACTCTCCTTCGGCAGTACATCAGTCGCCACTTTTCATTCGATAGCCAACTCATGCGGTTTCTCATTCGTGGGTGTATACTCATTCGACAGATAGTAGGCCGAATCACAACCACCTTCGGCGAGCCGCGTCATTCGCCCAGTTTCTATTCGGTGACCACCACCATTCGGCACCATCCTATTCGGCAGTCATCTTTTCGTACAGCCATGGTTCATGTAGTCAAGCTTAGTGGAAACCCTATTAGTGGAGACCGCATCATCACAAGCTTGATGCCTTATTTCTTCTCGTCATTTTGATAAATCCAGTCCGTGACCTTGGCCCAAGATTTAATGACCACAATCTAGGCCCAACTCCCTCACTATGTTTCAACGTGGCCCAAGTTGTTTAAACTAGCAGAAACCGTAGGACCAACAGTAACAAACAAGGCCCATAAGTCAGCCTAGGGCTTACCGATGCAGCCAACGAGATTATTCAGTTCCAAATAATTCATTTGGCCCAATGTGATGACAAAACTTACTGAGTTGGCTCGAAGCCCACTGAACAGGCCCATGACGTGATGTTTTAAGCCCACGAGACTCACATTCAGTCTAATACCCTATGTTGGGCTCACGTTGGCTGTTTTGGGCCAAGAGACTAAGTGGGTTGAATTGTTTTCAATTAAGTAACCCATAAGACTTAACGGGCCAGCAGCCTACTACTTGGGCCCATTAACAACTGACGTGGCTTTATGCATAAACTCGGCCCATATACATACACTCGGCCCAAGAGTGTCTTGAGTTGATCCATGGTCTTAGTTCGGTCCATTTGAGTTAAGTGAAATAAACTAATCAATTGAAATAATGTTATATATGGGATTTCTTAAATATACTATAAAGGTGACAAAAGTCATAATGAGCAATAAGGAATCATAATAAGTTTCACAAACTCATGAGAAGTTTTAAGTGTAAAGTCATGTTTTGGACTTGGAACTGGTTGAAAAACCCAACTTTTACACCATAACATAATTCATGTTGATTAAGAAACCAAGTCATCTCAATCGAGCACGAAGCCACAACAATATGTGTTGAACATAACCAAACGAGGTTAAGTGCAAGTATAAAATACTCACATAGAATCGAGGCCGAACTATGACCAGAACTCTTAAAGTGTTAGCCACTTTGTGGCTAACACCTACCCACACGCACATTTAAACACAAGTAACTCATACTTACAAGTTCAAACATCGTGAATCAATACAGGATTGTGAAAACTACAACAATTACAACAAAGAGAGCGTGCATCCTTATTCTTAGGCTAAGTCAACTACCACAAATACAAGGTGAGTTCATTGTCCCTTTTCAAACTATTTTTGGTTTTTAACTCGGGACTGAGAAGCATGTTATACATTTTAAAACAAATGTTTTAAATTTAACAAAATGCTTTTATACTATTGATTATGCCAAGTGTTAAAGGCATAAGACTCTATTTAAACTCAATGCTATCTGATTATGCCAAGTGCTAAAGGCATAATACTCTATTTAAACTAAACGCTATTTGATTATGCCAAGTGCTGAAGGCATAAGACTCTATCTAAACTAAATGCTATTTGATTATGCCAAGTGCTAAAGGCATAATACTCTATTTAAACTAAACGCTATTTGATTATGCCAAGTGCTGAAGGCATAAGACTCTATCTAAACTAAATGCTATTTGATTATGCCAAGTGCTAAAGGCATAAGCTACTTGCTAATACTACAGCTATGTGTTAATGCCAAGTGCTAAGGGCATTTACTATCTGATCATGCTATTATGGATGCTAATTCTATGGAATCATGTTACAAACGAATGTTATGGGTTATGCTAAATACTAAGGCTATGGGTTAAACTAAATGCTAAAACTACGGGTTTATGCTATGAATTAATACTACGGGTTATGCTTAATACTAATGCTATAAGGTTACACTACTTGACGATGCCATGGGTTTTATGTTAAAAACTAATGTGAACTCTAGATGCTAATGACTCTATAAGACTATGGGGATACTACATGCATACATACATACATATACTTTGGATACTTGAATCTATGAATACTATAAACTCTTGAATGCTATATGATTGCCATGCTCAAACAACGGTTTGGCCTCTCAGTGCTTGCCTTACCGGTTGTAAAGCTAGTTCTTGTGCCCAAGTTACGTAAATGCTGGACTCTTGTATGCTAAAACTATAGGCTATGGAAGAACAATAGTTGGTCTCTCAGTGCTTGCCTTCAGGTGTTCTTCCTAGCCGGGACTTGAAGAACAATAGTTGGTCTCTCAGTGCTTGCCTTCATGTGTTCTTCATAGTCTTATCGAGGAAATGGACTGATGGCCTCTCAGTGCTTGCCATGCAGTGTTTCCCATAAACTATTTACTCAGGTGATCAGTGACTAGGACGGTATTGGTGAATCTTAGATGACTTTGTGTCATCATGAGTAGCCCTTATCTCCCCCTAAGTTACACGTAAATCCTGGGGCTGGTATGGACTGATATTGAATTCCTTCGGGCATTCAGTTGTTTATTCCGGTAACATTCAATCAAACTCACGGATACTATTGATGATTGGGATAAACATACAAACACAGGTGTTAAACTATGATGGGAAAACTATACGGATGGGTAGGTAAAAGGCTTAATTATCATTAATAACAGTGTTATATGCTGATTAGTATGTGGTGGGATAGCGTCTGGGCTTGACCCTTTCAGGATTCCCTATATATAAGCATACCGATCGGGGTATTACATGTGGAGTTAATGAGGTTAAGGTTTTACCTACGGGCGTGTTGATAAAACTATTTAAACTTACAAACTACATGAACTCACCAACCATTGTGTTGACTTTGTTTTCTTACATGCTTTCTCAGGTGACGCACAGGTCTAATCATATGCTTTTGGATTGCATGCTAGGTGGCCTAGTTAGAGGACCTAGTAATTTTGGAAAGCACATCTTTTGTAAATCATACGAATCGTTCTTGGATGTCTTGTACAGTTTACAAGATAGAAAACATTGATTCTTTTGTTAGGTTTACCGGGTTAAATTATCAAACATTGACAGTGTAATTTAACTTTGTAATCCTATTCATATGCTGTATTGTGCTTTATTGATTCTTAACATTGATGCTATGTAACAATCTGATCAACCCGATTATCACACCCGATATCGCGCCCCGGGAACCTTCCGCCCGACGGGGACTCCGATCCAACCCCGCCGGCCCGGGGTGTGACAGATTGGTATCAGAGCTCAAGGTTATAGAGAATATTAGGTCAATTACTCAAATGGTTTGGCCTAGACTATAACTTAGGGACCCTCATGTAGAGAACTTAGGAGTATGTTTGCATTATGTTTTCTGCATTCGATCAGTGCACTAACCAAACTCTTTTGGTTATGATCAGAATGCCGCCAAGAAAACAGCCTACTACTCAGACTTCTGCCCCACACTCTTCTACACCCTCACCTGCAGATTCACCACCGCCACCTCCTCCTCCTCCGCCTCCTCCACACTCACCACCACCAGGCTCAAGCAGTGTTCAGATGATAGACCCTGCTACTATCGCTTTGGCGACACTTCTGAGCACGCAACTAACAAGCCAACTGAAAGATGTCATCCCGGAGATGATCAACCGTATTCAAAGTCATGGCAACAACTCTGGCCATACTACTGGAGAAGCTAGTGGAAACACTGGCCACACTTCAGACTGCTCTTACAAATCCTTTGTAGGATGCAAACCCCAAGCTTCACTGGTGCTGAAGGAGCTGTTGGACTTATCCAATGGCTTGAAAAGATGGAAAATACTCTGGACATTAGCAGTTGTCCAGAGTATCATAAAGTTCGCTATGCAGCTGGTTCGTTCAGCAAGCGAGCTTTAACTTGGTGGAACGCACAAATCAGGGCAAAGGGAAGAGACGAAGCGATGACGATGCCATGGGCAGAGTTCAAACTTTTACTGAGGAATGAGTTCTGTCCGAAACATGAACTGCAGCAACTAGAGGTTGAGCTTTCGAATCATGTGATGAAGGGAGCCGATCATATGACCTATACCAACCGCTATCATGAACTGGTAGCTCTTGTGCCAGAAATGGTACCGACACTGGAAAAGCTGATCGATCGATATGTAGCGGGATTACCCTCCTGTATTCAAAGTATCGTACTGGCTGCATATCCTGCTACGCTAGAGTCAGCCATCTCCCTCTCAGCCAAACTTACTAAAGTGATGGTAAAATCTGGAGTTCTAAAAGATGATGCTGGAAAAACCAAGGAAACCACAGCGAAGAAACCAGATTATCATCAAAAGAAGAAGCAAAAGGTTGTAAAGAACTATGCGGCTGTCACTCCTCTCCAACAAATTACTGCAGCACCTGCTCAGGTTGCACCCAAGAACTATGTGGGACCGCATCCTCAGTGTACACGATGCAGATTCCATCATCCTACTACGGCACAATGTCGTAAATGCAACAACTGTGGCCGATTAGGTCACCGTGTTCAGCAATGCCGTGCACCGGCAACTCGTACTGCAAACAATGCTGCTGTAGCACTTCCACCACCACCAAGACCTGACAATCCCAATAACAACAACAGAGGATGCTACAACTGTGGAGAAATAGGCCATTTCTCCCGAGAGTGTCCGAAACGAGCACAACAAGGAGCCCAAGCACCACGTGGAAGGGCTTTTGTTATTGGAGCCAATGCTGCACGCCAAGACCCTAACGTGGTCACTGGTACATTTCTTATACATGACTCTTATGCATCTATTTTATTTGACACTGGTGCAGATCAGAGTTTCATTTCATCTGACTTTGCATGCCAACTTAATCTTACTGAGGAACCTTTAGATTCCCCATACATTATCGAAGTAGCGAACGGAAAGCAGGTTACGGTTAGCACTATACTTAGGAACTGCCCACTTACACTCGTAGATCACACGTTTACCATCGACTTGTTGCCGATGGAGCTGGGCAGTTTCGACATCATTGTGGGAATGGACTGGCTATCACTCAATAGAGTTGAAGTCATCTGTTCCGAAAAGCTACTTCGGATTCCAGTGACGAATGATCGTGTATTGGAAGTTCGTGGGGATCAATCAAAGAGAAACGTAAAGATCATATCATGCATAAAAGCGCGTAAGTGTCTACAAAAGAAATGTGTAGCTTTCTTGGCTCATGTGGTAGAGAAACAAAAAGACAAGAAAACTCTTCAAGACGTGCCGATAGTAAAAGAATATCCCGAAGTGCTTCCTGAAGATTTACCTGGTTTGCCACCTGTGCGACCGGTAGAGTTCCGTATTGACCTAATTCCTGGAGCAACACCTGTTGCTAAATCTCCTTACAGATTAGCACCTTCGGAGATGCAGGAATTATCTAACCAATTGCAGGAGCTACTGGATAAAGGTTTCATCCGACCGAGCTACTCGCCTTGGGGAGCTCCGGTTTTATTCGTGAAGAAGAAAGACGGAACTTTTCGGATGTGCATAGACTACAGAGAACTAAACAAACTAACCATCAAGAATCGGTATCCATTGCCGAGGATTGATGATTTGTTTGATCAATTGCAAGGAGCCCAGTTCTTTTCAAAGATCGATCTACGTTCCGGATACCATCAACTTAGAGTGCAAGACGAAGATATACCAAAGACGGCGTTTCGTACCAGATACGGGCATTACGAGTTTATGGTGATGCCTTTCGGTTTGACGAATGCACCCGCGGTTTTCATGGATCTCATGAACCGTGTGTGTAAGCCGTACTTAGACCAATTTGTTATTGTTTTCATTGACGACATATTGATTTATTCTAAAAGCAAGACAGAGCACGAACAACATCTCAGAACGATCTTGGAACTGTTAAAGGAAGAGAAGCTCTATGCCAAATTCTCTAAATGTGAATTTTGGTTAAAAGAGGTTCAATTCCTAGGCCATGTTGTTAACAGTGAAGGAATACATGTTGATCCTGCCAAGATTGAGGCAATAAAAGATTGGGACACTCCGAAGACACCTACGGAGATACGTTCTTTTCTAGGCTTAGCAGGCTATTATAGGAGATTCATCTCGAATTTCTCTAAGATAGCTCTGCCACTCACAAAGCTAACACAGAAAAGCGAGCCGTTTGTTTGGGAGCAAAAGCAGGAAGAAGCCTTTCAGACTTTGAAGCAAAAGTTATGCGATGCTCCGATCTTATCTCTCCCGGATGGATGTGATGATTTTGTAGTATACTGCGATGCCTCCCATCAGGGACTTGGGTGTGTACTTATGCAGAGAGACAAGGTCATTGCCTATGCTTCGAGACAACTGAAAGTTCATGAGAAGAACTACACTACTCATGATCTGGAATTGGGAGCTGTGATATTTGCTTTAAAGATCTGGAGACATTATCTATATGGCACCAAGTGTACCATATTTACAGATCACAAAAGTCTGCAACACATATTTGATCAGAAGGAACTCAACATGCGACAGCGACGTTGGGTAGAGCTTCTGAATGACTATGACTGTGTAATCAAGTACCATCCGGGCAAGGCAAATGTTGTTGCTGATGCTTTGAGCCGGAAGGAACGAGTCAAACCCCTGCGCGTTAGAGCAATGGGAATGACCGTGCAGACAAGCTTACATGACCACATTATGCAAGCACAACAAGAGGCAGTTGAACGAGGAAACTTGAAGAAAGACCTAGATTGTGGAATGGAGAAACATTTAGAAACAAAACCCGATGGACTAGTTTACTGTAAGGATCGTGTATGGATTCCTGCAGTAGCTGAGTTAAGGAAGCTTATTTTTGATGAAGCACACAAGACCAAGTACTCTGTGCATCCCGGTGCTGATAAAATGTATCAAGACTTACGTGCATTTTATTGGTGGCCGGGTATGAAGAAAGACATAGCCGAGTATGTTGGTCGATGTCTTACGTGTGCTAAAGTGAAGGCAGAACACCAGAAACCTTCTGGTTTACTGGAACAGCCTGAAATTCCACTGTGGAAGTGGGAACAAATAGCTATGGACTTTGTTACCAAGCTACCCCGCACTTCCAGTGTACATGACACTATTTGGGTTATCGTTGATCGACTAACCAAGTCTGCTCATTTCTTGCCTATGCGAGAAACGTATACGATGGATAAACTAGCGAAGCTTTACATCGACGAGATAGTGGTACGCCACGGTGTGCCATTGTCCATCATCTCAGATCGTGATAGCAGATTTACATCAAGGTTCTGGCAATCTTTGCAGAAATCTCTGGGGACACAATTAAACTTGAGTACAGCTTATCATCCACAAACGGATGGTCAAAGCGAACGTACTCTTCAGACCCTGGAGGATATGCTGAGAACTTGTGTTCTAGACTTCGGTGGTAATTGGAATTCTCACTTGCCACTAATCGAATTCTCCTACAACAACAGTTATCACAGCAGTATCGGTTGTGCCCCATTTGAGGCTCTTTATGGCCGAAAGTGTCGATCACCGATCTGTTGGTCCGAAGTGGGAGATAATCGAATCACAGGGCCAGAACTGATACAGGAAACTACAGACAAGATTGCTCAGATACAACAAAGGTTACAGGCGACACGAAGTAGACAAAAGAGCTATGCCGATAAACGGCGCAAGCCGTTGGAATTCCAAGTGGGAGACCGAGTCATGTTGAAGGTTTCCCCATGGAAGGGCGTGGTTCGATTCGCAAAGAAAGGCAAACTAACACCACGATATGTGGGACCGTTCGAAATCATCGAACGTATTGGTCCTGTAGCATACAGATTAAGCTTACCGGATGAACTTAGTGCTGTACATGACGTGTTTCACGTCTCAAACTTAAAGAAGTGCCTTGCTGATGAAACTCTTATCATACCGATTGAAGAAATTCAATTGGATGAACACTTACGTTTTGTTGAGGAACCGTTAGAAATCATGGATCGCAAGGTGAAACAACTAAGGCGAAGTCGTATTCCTATTGTCAAAGTGCGTTGGAATTCAAGGCGCGGACCCGAGTTTACTTGGGAACGCGAAGACCACATGAGAAGCAAATATCCCCAACTGTTCACAGAGGAAGGCGTACCCGATAGCAATGCTTAAATTTCGGGACGAAATTTCTCTAACAAGGGGAGACTGTAACAACTGTGCCGGAACCGTCGCCGGAACGATGAACGGAACAGTAACGGCACAGTAACTCAGGTACAAACTATGCAAACTACTGTTGAACTGTCGAATACGTAATGCTAAACAGTAAACTATTATGCTAGTGTTTCTGAAATCTGATTAAACGTAACAGTTTAACAGTCAGAAACACATCAGACAACATGGAACAGTGATACTAATGCTTATTGATGTGCTATGATGTATAAACGTATGCGAGGTTAAACAAAACGAAACGATAACGGTTGTTGTTACGGAATGCTAAACCGATGAGTTATTCGTATAGGTGACGATCTGTACGAATGATTCTGATAGTTTAACGTTCTGAGATAATAATTGAAATGTAGAAAACAAAAGTCGGAAAGCAAAACCATCGTCGTGTTTGTTCGAATGACGATTCGAACGAATACGCGCGATGGTGACGCGTTTTGACGAAACGATAACGAAAACGATAAAAGACACGAACGATCATAAATTCAAAGAAATAAGATAATCATTATTTTACAATTTTGAAACTCATTATTTAATAAATTAAATGACATGATTTTGAGAAAATCGCAAATAAATGTAATTAACGCGTAAAAATACTAAATTCGTCAAACAAATTATATAAACGTTATTTAAATTAATTTTTAACTAAATAAATAAATATGGTGATATTTGTAAATATATTCGTAAATCTACGGTGATAAAATAATTCTTTTACAATTAATTCGTAGAATACGCGCGTAAATTTCGGATACGCGACGATTTCGCGAACCGAGCAACGAAAACGAACCCGAACCCACACGGGGTATAAATACCCTTAATGAGTTCATTTTAACTCATTCTTTCACCTCCTTCTTCCTCCTAAACCCTAAATCCCGGTTTGTAGTCACCACCACCATCTTCCACCTTCAAATCCTCCTATCTTGGTCAATACTTCACCAAATCGAGTGATTTTCGAACCCACGTGAAGCTCTTAACCTCCTCTATACGAAAGTACAACGGATCTAGAGCAAAACCCACAGAAATTTGAGGTATTGAGCTGTGAATGTTGCGAAAGTCAGGGTTTTATACTTTTTTTTTTAGCTGTCAACCCCAACCCGTTTAGAACACACCTCTTCGACCTTTACATCTCGAAAACTCATCCTTGCATAACACCACACCGGAGACTACCATTTGGTCGGAGGAGAAACCACCTGGGCGGCGGCCGGCCAAAGGGCCGAATGAGGCCAAAACAGCCGATCGAATGACTCCATTCGACCCTCCTCACTCGCCAGCTGCCACCTTTCGCCGACCCTCCATTCGCCGGTGTCACCTCAGTCGCCGGTCATTCGCCGGCCAACACCCCACAGCCTCATTCGCCACTCTCCTTCGGCAGTACATCAGTCGCCACTTTTCATTCGATAGCCAACTCATGCGGTTTCTCATTCGTGGGTGTATACTCATTCGACAGATAGTAGGCCGAATCACAACCACCTTCGGCGAGCCGCGTCATTCGCCCAGTTTCTATTCGGTGACCACCACCATTCGGCACCATCCTATTCGGCAGTCATCTTTTCGTACAGCCATGGTTCATGTAGTCAAGCTTAGTGGAAACCCTATTAGTGGAGACCGCATCATCACAAGCTTGATGCCTTATTTCTTCTCGTCATTTTGATAAATCCAGTCCGTGACCTTGGCCCAAGATTTAATGACCACAATCTAGGCCCAACTCCCTCACTATGTTTCAACGTGGCCCAAGTTGTTTAAACTAGCAGAAACCGTAGGACCAACAGTAACAAACAAGGCCCATAAGTCAGCCTAGGGCTTACCGATGCAGCCAACGAGATTATTCAGTTCCAAATAATTCATTTGGCCCAATGTGATGACAAAACTTACTGAGTTGGCTCGAAGCCCACTGAACAGGCCCATGACGTGATGTTTTAAGCCCACGAGACTCACATTCAGTCTAATACCCTATGTTGGGCTCACGTTGGCTGTTTTGGGCCAAGAGACTAAGTGGGTTGAATTGTTTTCAATTAAGTAACCCATAAGACTTAACGGGCCAGCAGCCTACTACTTGGGCCCATTAACAACTGACGTGGCTTTATGCATAAACTCGGCCCATATACATACACTCGGCCCAAGAGTGTCTTGAGTTGATCCATGGTCTTTGTTCGGTCCATTTGAGTTAAGTGAAATAAACTAATCAATTGAAATAATGTTATATATGGGATTTCTTAAATATACTATAAAGGTGACAAAAGTCATAATGAGCAATAAGGAATCATAATAAGTTTCACAAACTCATGAGAAGTTTTAAGTGTAAAGTCATGTTTTGGACTTGGAACTGGTTGAAAAACCCAACTTTTACACCATAACATAATTCATGTTGATTAAGAAACCAAGTCATCTCAATCGAGCACGAAGCCACAACAATATGTGTTGAACATAACCAAACGAGGTTAAGTGCAAGTATAAAATACTCACATAGAATCGAGGCCGAACTATGACCAGAACTCTTAAAGTGTTAGCCACTTTGTGGCTAACACCTACCCACACGCACATTTAAACACATGTAACTCATACTTACAAGTTCAAACATCGTGAATCAATACAGGATTGTGAAAACTACAACAATTACAACAAAGAGAGCGTGCATCCTTATTCTTAGGCTAAGTCAACTACCACAAATACAAGGTGAGTTCATTGTCCCTTTTCAAACTATTTTTGGTTTTTAACTCGGGACTGAGAAGCATGTTATACATTTTAAAACAAATGTTTTAAATTTAACAAAATGCTTTTATACTATTGATTATGCCAAGTGTTAAAGGCATAAGACTCTATTTAAACTCAATGCTATCTGATTATGCCAAGTGCTAAAGGCATAATACTCTATTTAAACTAAACGCTATTTGATTATGCCAAGTGCTGAAGGCATAAGACTCTATCTAAACTAAATGCTATTTGATTATGCCAAGTGCTAAAGGCATAATACTCTATTTAAACTAAACGCTATTTGATTATGCCAAGTGCTGAAGGCATAAGACTCTATCTAAACTAAATGCTATTTGATTATGCCATGTGCTAAAGGCATAAGCTACTTGCTAATACTACAGCTATGTGTTAATGCCAAGTGCTAAGGGCATTTACTATCTGATCATGCTATTATGGATGCTAATTCTATGGAATCATGTTACAAACGAATGTTATGGGTTATGCTAAATACTAAGGCTATGGGTTAAACTAAATGCTAAAACTACGGGTTTATGCTATGAATTAATACTACGGGTTATGCTTAATACTAATGCTATAAGGTTACACTACTTGACGATGCCATGGGTTTTATGTTAAAAACTAATGTGAACTCTAGATGCTAATGACTCTATAAGACTATGGGGATACTACATGCATACATACATACATATACTTTGGATACTTGAATCTATGAATACTATAAACTCTTGAATGCTATATGATTGCCATGCTCAAACAACGGTTTGGCCTCTCAGTGCTTGCCTTACCGGTTGTAAAGCTAGTTCTTGTGCCCAAGTTACGTAAATGCTGGACTCTTGTATGCTAAAACTATAGGCTATGGAAGAACAATAGTTGGTCTCTCAGTGCTTGCCTTCAGGTGTTCTTCCTAGCCGGGACTTGAAGAACAATAGTTGGTCTCTCAGTGCTTGCCTTCATGTGTTCTTCATAGTCTTATCGAGGAAATGGACTGATGGCCTCTCAGTGCTTGCCATGCAGTGTTTCCCATAAACTATTTACTCAGGTGATCAGTGACTAGGACGGTATTGGTGAATCTTAGATGACTTTGTGTCATCATGAGTAGCCCTTATCTCCCCCTAAGTTACACGTAAATCCTGGGGCTGGTATGGACTGATATTGAATTCCTTCGGGCATTCAGTTGTTTATTCCGGTAACATTCAATCAAACTCACGGATACTATTGATGATTGGGATAAACATACAAACACAGGTGTTAAACTATGATGGGAAAACTATACGGATGGGTAGGTAAAAGGCTTAATTATCATTAATAACAGTGTTATATGCTGATTAGTATGTGGTGGGATAGCGTCTGGGCTTGACCCTTTCAGGATTCCCTATATATAAGCATACCGATCGGGGTATTACATGTGGAGTTAATGAGGTTAAGGTTTTACCTACGGGCGTGTTGATAAAACTATTTAAACTTACAAACTACATGAACTCACCAACCATTGTGTTGACTTTGTTTTCTTACATGCTTTCTCAGGTGACGCACAGGTCTAATCATATGCTTTTGGATTGCATGCTAGGTGGCCTAGTTAGAGGACCTAGTAATTTTGGAAAGCACATCTTTTGTAAATCATACGAATCGTTCTTGGATGTCTTGTACAGTTTACAAGATAGAAAACATTGATTCTTTTGTTAGGTTTACCGGGTTAAATTATCAAACATTGACAGTGTAATTTAACTTTGTAATCCTATTCATATGCTGTATTGTGCTTTATTGATTCTTAACATTGATGCTATGTAACAATCTGATCAACCCGATTATCACACCCGATATCGCGCCCCGGGAACCTTCCGCCCGACGGGGACTCCGATCCAACCCCGCCGGCCCGGGGTGTGACACTTGGTGTTCCTTTCAGCATTCCACCAGGTTAATGCGCCCTTAGGAAATGTGCATGCCGCCATCTTGACCTTCAAGTTCTCAGGACAACTCGTGTAACCAAGTATGTCCTCGATGCTTTCGAGCCATTTCAATAGGCTCGTAGCTCCCTCCTCACCAGAGTACTTCGGGGGCTTAGCATCTTTGAACTGCTTGAAAATGAAATTTGCAGTTCTAGTGTTCATAGTGTGGGAATTGTTCGTTGTTGAATCACCACCACTTCCCCGTAGGTTGTTGGTGATGCCAGTGACCATCCCTGGAATAACATGCTTCATGTGTAAGGTGATTACTCGGGCAATCTAGTTGATCTCGTCTTCATTGCTGCTTGTGGAACCTTGCCGTTGGTGTTATGTCGATGAGGCATTCTACGAGATAGCCACAAGAGAGTCAGTAACGAGGAGTTATATAGTTGAATTGACTAGATAATTTAGTAATATTCTCATACTATTAGTATTATCATTCAATTGTAACAATGAGCAAGCACACACATAAGTAAATAACCTATTAGTCTACTCCTCATATGATTATATGTAATGTTCTTATGTACAAGTTCCATGAAATACTCCACCAAACCTACACACTAACACTCTCCCAATATGTCGAAGAGCGCTTATATATAGAGCATACATAGAGTCAAGCTCAGCCGACAGCCCTCCCCTTTTTCGACATACCGCGATCATGCCCTTGCTAGCATTTGGCACAACATTTTTACTACGAATAAAAATGTTCCAGAGATAATGATTTCACTAATCTTGGTCAACTGAACCATGATTAGACTATGATTGAACTTTTTCTGGCATGTACTTATGTTGGCATTGTACTAACAGTGTTAACTTGATCAACTACATTGGCATGTGTGCACTAAGTTGTCATGTTGTTCTATGTTGATATGTACTAAGCATGTGTGATCTGCATTAGATCTAAGCATGTTCTCTCATAAGATTATCACATAAAGGGTTGAACATAATGTTCACACATAAGATTGTTTCACACATATGTTTGATTACCTCAAAGCTGACTCACATACGGTTGATTCACATACGATTGTTTCACATTATGTTCTTTGTTCTCTTGAATTCAAGTATATGTTCACATGTATTTGATTGATGTTCTAATGATTCTTGATAACCCAAGATCTTCACTGCAAATAGTCACGCCGAATTCCCCCTGTTTTTACTGAAGTTAGTTTATATATAGAGCATACGTAGGGTCAAGCCCAATCGCCAGCCCACCACCACTTTTGTATGTCAGGGTGAGGCCACCATTTGAAGCTAGGATCTCAACTCACTATTGTTTATGATTGTATATGACTGTTCCATTGACTATGATTGTGTAAACTGTAGTCTTGGTTCACTAGTCACCAAGAACTCCAGTCTTCATGTTCTTGTGTCCTGGAATATTCATTCCAGCCTCTCAATACCTACATTATTGAGTACTATGATTCCCTGATGCGAACTTCAAGTTAGGAATACTAAGAATACAAATTCCTACCCTGGAATCCCTTGACAAATTGATAATTTCAAATCATAGATAATAAGAATACAGATCATTGCATCTGAAATCCTATGTTAAAACAAAAATTTAGGAATTTAGTCCGAGTCCTAAAGTTATAAGATCTCGACACTAGATTCCATGATTTTACATATGAAAATAATTTGAAATAATTTTTTGTCCCTAAAATCTTCCAAGCTTAGTGTAGACTTATTGCTAGCTCAAGTTTACCTAGTTCCTAAGTATCCTCAAGCCTATAGCGCTTTGTCCTATGGGGTAGCTTAGGTTATAGTCTAGGTCATTAATCATTGGGTTTTTCCTAGTTCTCTATAACCATGGCTCTGAAACCAACCTGTCACATCCCTACGCCGCATGCGGAATCAACGGCACGGTGACGACTGATCGAGTGAATCGTGACCAAGATTAATGAAGAACAACCACAATGCTTTTCAGATTTCATATGATTATAAGTAGATTGTTTATATGATTTGTGTTTTAGGATGTTCCTAGTGGATGAGGTGCTCGTTGATGGTTGTACAAGGAGGTTCCGTCATTTCATTCACTTGGGCCGAAGATGAAGGGTAAGAAACCACATGACTAGCCATGATTTGTACATGCATGTCGGTTTCTTGAAGATTTTTGGTTCTAATATTTTTTTTGAATGGTTCTTTGCGGCTGTGATGGTGTTGAGTAGGTGGCTGGTGGTGGTGGAGCAACCACCATGTCAACCGGAGATGGTCAGAAGTGGATCGGAAGGAAAATTTGGCTTTTGGAGATGGTTTGAGACCTGGTCCACTAAAGTCAACACGAGTTTGGATGAGTCAAACTCGGTCAGCCATGGTCAACAGCAAAAACCGAGTGATCGATTATATTCGTTACGTAAAAACGAGTTTAGAAACATGTTTGTTTTGTAAAACCAACCATCGGTTAAGAAAACTAATATTAAATACGCAAACTGAACAAATAGGAAGGTAAAATCACACGCCATGGACTCATTATATATAATTTATATACATTGTAAACTTGGTTGAGCTCGTGGTTGAACTTAGTAAAATATACATAAATTATACGTTTAAAAATAATGGTTAAAAACCATATTACGGGTGTTACGTATACTAGAGATTCGGAGAGATATGTGCATATAAAAATACCTACAAAATTCTAAAACTTTAACATGTAAATTTTGATTTAGACATAATAAATGGTACAAAGTGTTAATGTGAACACTTGCAATATATATGTACATTTACATATGATAAATACATGTTTAAATGGTTATTACAAGTCTTAACATATAATATGGATACTAATTGGAAACTCGAGATAAATAGAATTTTATAAATTGAGAACTCAATGAAGGTCTATGATACATATATTCTTTTCATGTAGACATTTAATCATTACAAATACATACAAACACATACTACATATATGTATATATATATAACAATAAACAATAAATCGTTTAAATATAACTACATTGGTATCATTATATGGTTATAAATATGTTTGATTCAACATGATAACCATTTATTTTATAAATGCATAAACAAACAATACATAATTTAGGTTGGATTGTATAAGAGGAACGTATGTGTTTGTGTGTGTCTGTATATAGGGGATGATTCCTTTGTTAACCTACTCTTATTGCGGTAACCCGTATAACTCCGCCAACATCAATCAAAATATTTGTTTTCTTTTTTTAAATATGATTATTATATATAAACAATACTTTCTTCTTTTATGTGTATGTGTAAATTTGTCACCGATTTAAGATTTAAAAGCATTGTAAGTTAACATTTGATCCTCTCCCTGTATACATGTATACATATATATATATATATATATATACATATATATATGTACTATATGTAATATGTTAGTGTTAAAAAATTAGGAACCTAACTAGATTTTAAATTTATTTTCATAAAAGATTCATTTCTATACTAATCCTATAATCAATCACATTCGTTAGTTTTCATATTAAGACCATTTATTATTATTATCAACACC
This sequence comes from Mikania micrantha, assembly GCA_009363875.1. Lineage (NCBI taxonomy): Eukaryota > Viridiplantae > Streptophyta > Magnoliopsida > Asterales > Asteraceae > Mikania > Mikania micrantha. The sequence continues at coordinate 41,239,056 of CM018696.1, forward strand.
AACATTTTTATTTTCTACTTCTTTAAGACTACTAAAGATCTTACTAAATAATAACTAACACTTTAAGAATATATATAAATCATAATTATTTTGTCTTATAATTCATTAATTATATATTTTAACGTGTTAAAAACATTAATATTAACCTAACATATAATACCATATTATTCATATATTTTACATATGATTAATATTTTGAAACTAGGAATATTGTTAATATTGCTAGTGAAATTTGTATTATTGTTATTATTATCTTTAGTAATAGTTTCATCTAATATATACTTACATTTAACCATAGAAATTAAAATTTATGAACATTTTAAACACTCTTTTGTTCAGAATTTATAGCAACTACAATAGTTAGTATAAACAATGATTCCAACAAGCATAGCATCTTAGATACTAATGTTATTTGCTACAATTGTGTTATGTATGAAAATTCCTGTTAAATATTTCTAATACTAACATGTTAGGTAAATATATTATGATAATTTTATATTTATCTTAACTTCTTCTAATGCCCTATGAGTTATATCAACTTATATTATTAAAAGAGTATCATTACTACTAATATACTTAAATGAGTTTAGATATGGGTCGTCTCTTTAACACATAAACAAGAGTGAAACAAATTTAAAACTATATGTCATTGTCCATAATAAAACCGAGTTATCTAGAAACCACAATCCTATTAAATACATAAGTAAAAATATGAAGTAGAAATACTAATATTTACACTAAACATGAGTCAATATTAATATTACATATACATTGACAAGTAGAATTATATAGTAAGATTTCCCCAAGTTTTCTAATATAGAAACTCTTACAAATAAACCATAAACTTGCTAACAACCATGGAGCTCAACCGCATCAACCAACATGATTAATACATTACACAACACACACACATATATATATACACACATAAATTGCTAGAAATAGGAACTTGCTTCGATGATAACTCTTGGAACATAGCAAACATGCATAGGGGCACTATGTTATATTTTTACAGGAACAAAATGAAACCACTGGGGCAACCAGGTGATTTCATGTGATCCCTTTTCTTTTTACTGTTTTGGGATACTGAAAGCATGCTCCAAACTGTTCATAAAATTATTATTATGTGATAATGAACGTCCGTTCAATTTAATTGCTTCCCCTAGACATGAAACATCATATACAACCATTAACTACAAGAGGTGAGCCAGTGGGTATATGAGTAGTACTACTTGGGGAATCCCCCACGCATAGTGTCCCGAAAAGGTGGCCCTATTAAAATAGGGTTAAAACCCCACTAAGGTTAAGGTCAACCGTTGTGGCGTATATTCATCATGAAACATTAAACCTAGGACAAGAACGGGTCTCGGAATGGGAAGTAGATTATAGTGACCATGTCACTGGCTAACATTTTATGAGGCAGACGCCTGGGCATGGGAAAGGGTTGGTTGTATTGATTTGAATTATCACATTCTTCAGGTAATTAGAAACATGTACTGCTCGGATACTTGGTTACTTGAACAAGAACACTAGATTTAAAGTTATAGAACTTGGCTTAAAGATTAATAAAGTGTGTTGATGCCTGGATGGACCCAATAACTCTAGACAATCTACCACTAGTTAAATCTTATTTATAGATTTGTTGTAAAAATTAGATACATAGACTAAACCTTTGGTTGAATTTTTAAATACTTAATTTGTCTTCTGTTACTTTGTGTTTTAAATCAATCGTTAGTCTAGCCCCCCTGGTTGGGTTGTGACAATCACACATGTGTACTAGTGGAATCCATACAAATGTGTTTGATTAAAGATAGAAATAAGTAGAAATGAACAAATCAAATGTAGAAATTCAATCCCTTGTATTAATTCTTGGAATGTAGTTTGTACAAGCTGAGAGAAATCACAAACTGAATTAATCGGAATTATGAGCGGAATCGATATTGATTCTATCAACAGAATATAGTATCAATGGTCAGCTAGTATCAATGCTAATAGTATCGAAGATAGTACTATCGATACTATTAGTCTCGATGCTACCATACTAAGACATTTTTACAACTTTCAAAAGTAAACAAAATACAAAATAAAAACTAAACAAACAAACAAAAACTATTACAATTCAAAATCATAAAAGTCTTCACTTCAACTCTGCAACAGCTTCAGTCTTCAATCTTCAGTTCAATATATGAGGCTTATGCTATCAGGGTACTAACAAATTTGTTTTGTTTTCTTGGATAAAATTTATAACAATTACTTGTTCCAAATAAAGAAATGGGCTTTGTTGTGTTTATATGAGCAAATATGATTTCATATGGGCCCAACTATTGAGTAAATTAATGTAGAACTACACTTACTATTTCCAAATGAAGAATTGAATTTTCTTACTATTTCATATCCTTGCAATGCATAATGATTTGTATACTTCATTTTATATCTCATAAAATGAACTTGCAATGGTGAAGACTTGAGAATGAAGAATGAAGACTTTGTTTTGGATTTATTTTTTATATTTAAATTTCACGTTTGTGACTAAAGATTGTGTTTAAGTTTGGAACAAGTTTGTAACCGATTTTGGTATGTTTGTGACTGAAGATTATGTTGGAATTGGGGTTTTAATGTGAAGGATTTGTATGGTCCAATTTCTTTGTGTTATCATGCAGGTTTTGTCTAGATTTGCTTTCAGTTTGATTTATCATGGCTGACTAGGTGAGTATGGGAAGCTTTTAATTTAATTGTATTATGTCAAATTCTCTCTGTTATCATGCTGGGAAAAAAATTGTTTGTCTATTTACGCGTTTTGGTAATGCTGCGCGTACGACTTTTTTTCTTTAGTTTTTGTTTATTTTTTTTATTCAGGTTGCTTAGCTAAGCCTAAGATGGATAGAAGTTGGGTTTTGATTTGATTTTTGTTGTTTAAAAATATGCAAATTCTTTTCTCGGATATCCAATTCTGGTATCTGAATCCGTATCCAAAATTATAGATATCCGAACTATATCCGGTTTTGAACATCCCTAGTTACTGTATGGCGTTACACAGACGCTAGCTTGCAAATAGATCGGGATTATTCTTGATCACAATCGGGGTATGTATTTACCCTCAATGGTGGAGCTATTACTTGGAGGAGCTCAAAACAAAGTCTTGTTGCTCAATCCACGACAGAGTCTGAATACATTGCTGCTTTGGAACCTACGAAAGAAGCTGCTTGGATGAAGAAATTCATGATTGATCTTGGTGTGGTTCCTAGTATTAGGAAACCAATAGAGATATTATGTGACAACACTGGTGCCATAGCTTAGGCAAAGGAACTAAGGCCACATCATAGGTCAAAGTACACACTCAGACAGTTTCACTACGTTAGGGATGTAGTGGAAAGGGGAGACATCAAGCTAGACAAAATTCACACAAATCAAAATCTAGCGGATCTCTTTACTAAGCCTATGCCTCAATCTAAACACGAGGAGCATGTTGAGAAGGTAGGTTTTTGGTTTGCTAGTGATTGGATTTGATATGTATTTAGTATTTGGTTGTTGCTGTAATACACGATAGAGATCATGGTTCGTGATTCAAGTCTTCTAGCGAGAATATTATCAAACCCAACGTGTGTTTTTGGGAGTTCTTCATTGACGTCAATACTAAACACCCTATGGTTGATTTATGTTTATTCGCATGTAACTGGATTGCTGATTTTGGGAACTTTGTTTATGAAACAAAATGTGTAACCTAAACGTTGCCGCTATCATGAAATCTGATTTTATAATTAATATAATTAATTAAAAGTTCAAAATGGTTACTATAATTTCCAACAACTTTACAAGAAAATGGTCTGTTGTCTCTAGCATAGGCCATTAAAGCGTCATTCATGATCATTTCATCACTAGTTCCAATTTTTCAGTTGTTGTGTTGTTGGATACACAATTGATAAACTTCACAACTTTCCATTGGATAAATTGATAGTTTTAGAGTTTAAATTATTAAATTATTATTTCCAACGTCTCCAATCCTCAATGGCTCCCCCTCCCCCTAACGGTCGAATGGCTTATCATCCCTTCACCATCATTGCACCACCAATCGGTCACGCCGGCGTGACCAAGGCCTCTCACGCATCAGTCACCCCTATAACACATAACCTAATACACTTGCACTTACTTTTTCTATATAAATTTGATCCCAGCCATTATATTGTAGATCTAATGGCCTTAAATTCTTATTACACTTTTTACACTAAAACTCAATTTTATTATAGCCTCACCTTATATATTTAGGGTTTGTATCCTGTAATATAAAACCCAATACTAGAGAGAAAACCTTAAACCTTATTTGGGTCATTCATTTGCAATTTTGAAAATAAATATGTAGTCAGCATTAAAGTTAAATAAAAAATTGGCTTAAATAAATAAATCAATTTTAATGTAATTTAATGTGAACCGCATATTTATTTTCAAGATTCCAAATGGATAGCCCAGAGAGGGTTCAATGATTTTCTCTCTTAGATTTAGTTTTCACGTGATACAATCCACACACACACACACACATAACTCACTGTTATTGTACGGACCCAAATAACTCCACCAACATTAATCCAAATCGTAGATTTTTTTAACATCATTGTAACACATATAGAACACCTTATTCTTTTATGACGATTTAAGAGTTAAAATCGTTGTAAGTTTTTGACTTATAGCACTGTAATTGTTTTAGACACAAAATTTACAACAGTGTTAACTTTTAAACAGTGATGTATATACATATAAAGGCACGGAGCTTGAACGTGTTGAAAATGGAGCGGAAAGTACGAGACTCGTAATACATGTTAATTTTTTGAAACGAGAAATGGTGAAATCGATGCTTATAACAAAAAATAATCTTTCGATCGAAAAATTAACACTATGGAAAGAAAAAAGAGGGGAGCTAGAGCAAAACCCCTATTATCTAAGTCCTTGTATGCATAAAAATAAAAGAGGAAAGTGTTATATGTGTGTTGTAATTATGATCGGAAAAAAATACACGATTTAGATAGATTTTTGACGATGTTATTTGAATTAGTACAAAGAGATGAAAATCATGTTAGCGCAAGTTCTTAAAAGTAGTATTTAACAGTAAATTGTAACCGACTTGCATTCTGTTACTTAACTGGTCATTCTAACAATTGATCATTCAATACCAACGACCTCGAACAATTGTCTTACAAAATTTCAGCAATTCCATATCAATTTACAGCTGGTACAAATGCTTTCTCCCCTACATCAATAGACCTAATCTTTGAGCTTGAAGTTGGCCAAAGCAAGCAAAAAGGTCTAGGTGACTTAAACCCCATTCAATCAAAAGGGCACACAATAAACTAACAACTGAAAAGTTAATATCACTATTCTAGATAATAATAATAATGATAATAATAATAACAATAACAACAACAACAATAATAATAACAATAATAAAAATAATATCATTATTCTAAATCTTTTTCTAAAAAATTACATTAGAAATAAGTATATAATAAATCAAAAAAAGTAGAATAATTAATAAGAATTAGCCACCACAGCATGCCACCGGCTACACTTATGTCTGCTTCAAAGCAAATTTGAAGTTTACCAAATTTCATGTACATCTCAGCATAATAGCAAAAGAATTCAAAGCAAAAACGAAAAGAGAGGAGAAGATGCAAAAAGGCAGAAAGAAACACCAAGATTGGAATTATGTACCTACAACGGCAGGATAAGACCTTCAAATAACAATCTATATATGACAATCCAGCAACTCAGAAGGCCTACAATGCTTTGAAAAATCAGAACTCTAGAGTAATCAAAGAACAAAATAAGAGAAAAAAGCAAACCACGAGAAATGTTCGGAAGAACCTCTGAAACCCTAGATCCAAACAGCAAAAAAGGCATACCATGACACAGGAAGGAACCATATGAAACACGATGGAACAATCTTCACAAACCCAACAGACGAAAATCGGGAAGGAGAGGCACTTGGAGCGTAGATACAGGAGAAGCATCCAGCCACAATGGGAGCTATGGTGGTGTAGATAGAGCTAGGGAGAATCAGTGATGGATTGAGAATCGGTGATGGACGAAGAAAGCATGGAACTATCAAAGATGCTAGAAGCTAGAGAAAAATGAAGAGGTAGGGTTTGGGAGACAATTTGAATTTTGAAACTGGAGCATCTATCGATGGGTTTGAATTTGAAACACGATCAGGAGCCAGATTTCATGTGATGTGCTTTATGAGTTGTACATAAAGCATGAAAGGTTGTGCATTTCTTAAATTTAAGATGTGAGGCCCCGATCCTGGGTGCCTCGCAGAGGTTGGTTTTCATTATAACACATAGCTCTTAAACTAAAAACTTTAATAGATAGCAGCGGAATTTAAAACATAGTTTGTCAAACATGAAATAATGTCTAAATTAAAACATAATTGATTGCCAACACCACCGGGTTCTCTATCTTGATGCCCGAGCTCTACGTTTCCTCTTACCTTAGCTTTAACGTGACATACATGCTAAAATGTCACCTTACGCTGGTTAGTTATAGTTTTCATAAAATATCGTAAACGTTTTGTTAAGTTAAAACATATTTAACATAAAACCTTGTCACATAAACATCCTAATCATCATCATCATACAACCACTGCTACCGAGCGTAACAGTGGGCTTATGCCAGCACAAGGCTCCATAACCGTTGATTTGACTCTCCGAAGCGTTCTGCAGATCCATACTTACCCAGTAACAAGTACAGGAGCAACCATACTTACCCCGTAACAAGTACGGGAACAACCATACTTACCCCATACGAATATGGGAGCAACATCAGACTTACCCTGTAACAAGTTCGGGAGCAACCATACTTACCGCATACGAATATGGGAGCAACATCATACTTACCCCGTAACAAGTACGGGAGCAACCATACTTACCCCATACGAATATGGGAGCAACCATACTTACCACATACGAATGTGGGAGCAACCATACTTACCCTATACGAATTTGGGAGCAACGTCATACTTACCCCATACGAATATGGGAGCAACATCATTCATCATGACATGATAAACTAGCATTATATCATCATTCAGCATAACATCGTAACCTTATCCTAATAACATATGATTACTCATGACATGCTATGCTAGTATCATAACATCCTAGCATCGTATACATGTCATGCTAGCAGCATATCATCATGGCATGATAAACACATTATGCTAGCATCTAATCATCATAGCATCATACTTTCATCCTAGCCGCCTAGGATTTCATCATAACATAACATCTATAATTTTCATCATAGCATGTTATCATACAGTTCGTCATCATATCTTACTAACATGCATTCATCATACTTAGCATACTTTCATGCGTAAATCATGCTAACACATTAACATGCATTTATCATCATGGCATAGTGACATAACATCATAACATATTAACATCATGTATGCCAGCCCGAAACATAGTTACACATAACTTGTTAAAATAGGGCATCTAGAACTCACCTGATAGTAGCTCCTTGTCTTCTTAGCCGAACTCCTTAGCTAAGACTTAAGAACCTACATCAGTACATTGTCTCATTACATTCCATTCTTAGACTTAGAATTCATTCTAAGTCCTCATAGCCTACTAGTTCCCCCTAATAATCCAAGTTCTCGAAACTGTTAGTATTCGATACTTTTGTAGTTCACAAAGTACTCATGTACACCAAACTCCTGGAGTTCACGAATTACTTGAGTACCTGAAATTAGTAGAGTTCTCGAAATACCCCTAGTACTCAAAATCCATGGACAACCAGAAGCTCTAGGTACACGAAACCCGTGTGTACTCGAACTACAGAGTACGCGAATCACATACTTGAAGGGATTCGAGTCCTCATTTCGTGTGTATTTTTGGGTACTTATGTTTTCGTCATAAAACATCTCAGAAATCTACCTAAGACTTAGGGGAGCTAGTCCTAGGTTCCTTACGTTGTTAACAACACGTAGGAACTGCAAAGTTTCGAACTTTAAGCATAAAGGTGTGAGCTTTATGCCTAAGTTTACTTTCATATAAAAATCATAACTTTTTAGTTTAGAACGCTTACTTGATGCTAGATGACCACTTCTGTAGATTCTCAAGGGTTTCCTCCTTCGTTTGGTCGTTCAAAAGCTCATTTCTTGAAGTTCTCGAGATCCTTTTCGTGTACTTGAGAGAGAGCGTGCTTCCAGCCAAAGGTATGCACGTTTCCCAAGGCACTCATATATATAGGCATGGTTCTCGAACTGGTTGTCGAAATAGGGAGCTCTCGAATTCATTTTTGAGTACTGGACTTCTCGAAATTCAATTCGAGTACCCCATTTCGTGATCTTAACTTTATTTATTTTTCGTCTATTTTCCTTCATGTTTATTATCCGTTACACATTCGAAATTTAAAATATGTTGTATTAGAAAATTTTGGGGTGTTACAAGTCTCCCCTCCTTACATTAGGTTTCGTCCCGAAACCTGCCTCGTTAGACATCGAACAAATGAGGATACAATCTCCTCATTTCTTCTTCCATTTCCCATGTAGCGTCTAAACCCCTCTGGTGCTTCCACCAAACCTTGACTTGCCGAACTGTTTTGTTCCGCAGTTGCTTCTGTTTTGCATCCACGATCGCGACTGGTTCTTCAATGTAGTTCAATCGATTATCCCCCTCGATGTCATCCAAAGGAACATGTGCTTGCTCGTCTGCCTAACACTTCCTCAGGTGTGACACATGGAAGGTAGGATGAATCCCATTCAGCTCATCCGGTAGGTCTAGTCGGTATGCGACCTTCTCTACCCTTGCCTCTATCCGAAACGGCCCGATGTACCTCGGATTCAACTTTCCTCGCTTTCTGAATCGAATGATTCCCTTCCATGGTGATACTTTCAGTGACACTCGATCTCCAATATCAAACTCTATCGGTCTTCTACGTTTGTCTGCGTATGACTTTTGGCGATCTTGTGTGGCTTTCATTGGTGCTTTTATCACTCGTAACTTTTCTGCCATATCAATCACGGCAACCTTGTTTCCCATCGCTTTCTGTCCAACTTCACCCCAACATACCGGGGTCCTACATCTTCTTCTGTACAACACCTCATATGGGGGCGTTCCGATACTAGAGTGGTAGCTCTTATTATAAGAAAACTCCACCAATGGCAAGTGGTCATCCCAGCTCCCTTCAAAATCGATAATGCACGCCCTAAGCATATCCTCCAACGTTTGAATAGTCCTTTCAGACTGTCCATCCGTTTGGGGGTGATAGGCGGTACTGATGTTCAGTCTCGTTCCCATAGCATCTTGAAACTGCTTCCAGAATCTGGAATTAAACCTCGTATCCTGATCTGACACAATGGAGACAGGAACTCCATGTTGGGTCACAATCTCTTTTACAAACAAGTCAGACAACCTTTTGGACGTATACGTTTCCTTGATAGGAAGAAAGTGTGCACTCTTCGTCAGTCGGTCCACAATCACCCATATGGTATCATGCCGTTTAGCTGTTCTCGGTAGGTTGGTGATGAAATTCATTGTGATGTGTTCCCATTTCCATTCCGATACCTCAAGAGGTTGCACGTATCCATAGGGCTTCTGATGTTCAGCCTTCACTTGTGCACAAGTAAGGCCCTTGTTCACATACTGCATCAAATTAAACTTCATACCAGGCCACCAATAATCCTTCCGAAGATCTTGATACATCTTCATTGCACCGGGATGCATAGAATAACGTGATTTGTGGGCTTCATTTAAAATTCTTGATCGAATGTCCCCATTTCTGAATACCCACGTATGACCGAATCGTACTTTCACACCGTGGTCATTGTCTTCCAAGTTCTTGACTTGCTTGAAGACACATTTGAAATTCACATTCTCTTCTTTCAGTCCTTCTTGTCGCGCCTGCTTTAGCTCGTCCAGAAAGTCTGGCGTTATCACGTATGGCAGGATGATCACTCTTGCGACTCAACGCGTCTGCCATCACACTGGCCTTTCCCAAGTGATACAAAATATCACAATCATAATCCTTTAATAGCTCAACCCATCGTCTCTGCCTAATGTTCAAATCCTTTTGCTCGAAGAAGTACTTCAAGCTCATGTGGTCGGTATAGATGGTACTCCTTACTCCGTACAAATAGTGCCTCCATATTTTCAATGCAAACACCACTGCAGCGAGTTCAAGATCGTGGGTTGGGTAGTTAGCTTCATGAATCTTTAGCTGGCATGAAGCATAAGCTATAACTATTCCCCTTTGCATAAGTACACATCCCAACCCTTGTCGTGATGCATCAGCATACACAACAAGATCCTCATTTCCATCTGTCAGTGCGAGAACAAGATCTTGGGTAAGTTTCTCCTTTAGCACTAAAAACACTTGTTCTTGGTTCGGGCCCCATTCGTACTTTTCATCTTTATTTGTGAGCTTCCTCAGTGGCTTCGCTATCTTGGAGAAGTCTTGAATAAATCTCCGATAGTAACCGGCCAAACCAAGAAAACTGCGTACTTCCGTAGGAGTTTTCGGAGGGCTCCGTTTCATAACCGTCTCAACTTTAGCTGGGTAATGCCGTCTGGGTTCACCACGTGTCCCAGAAACTGTACTTCTCATAACCAGAAGGCGCATTTGTAGAACTTAGCATAAACTTTCTCTTTCCTTAGGATCTCCAATACCTCACGTATGTGGCAAGCATGGTCTCCCTCGTTCTTTGAGTAAATTAAAAAATCATCAATAAATACTATCACCGATCGGTCCAACATCGGTCGACATACTCTGTTCATCAAATCCATAAATGTTGCAGGAGCATTCGTCAATCCAAACGACATAACGAGAAACTCGTAGTGTCCATAACGTGTTCGGAATGCGGTCTTTGGAATATCCTGTTCTCGAACTTTCAACTGATGGTAACCGGATCGGAGATCAATCTTAGAGAACCAGCTTGCACCTTGCAATTGGTAGAACAAATCATCAATTCTAGGTAGAGGATACCTGTTCTTTATGGTCAACTTATTCAGTTCCCTGTAATCAATACACATGCGCATACTTCCATCTTTCTTCTTAACAAACAACACCAGTGCTCCCCATGGAGAGACACTCGGTCGTATAAAACCTTTATCAAGGAGTTCTTGTAGTTGGGTCATCATTTCCTTCATTTCAGTGGGAGCCAAGCTGTAAGGTGTTTTGGCAACGGGTTGTGCCCCCGGCACTAAGTCGATTTGGAACTCAATTTCCTGTTCCGGTGGTAATCCAGGCATTTCCTCAGGGAATACATCGGGGAAGTTACTCACCACGGGTACATCATCAATCGTCCTTGTATCCATACGTTCCTCAATCACGAAGGCCAAGTAGGCTACACACCCTCGCCTCATCAAAATGATATTCGGTGCATACATTGCTCTATCACATGAACCGTTACGGAGCTCCCATCCATCGCACGTAAACATATCATCTTTCGTCGACATATAATGCTAGCCTCATATTTGGCTAACCAATCCATTCCCAAGACTACAGCGTACCCTCCCAAGGTTATAAGAAACAATCGTACAGGGAACTTATGACCCTCTATCTCAACATAACAAGCATCTATAGCCTCAGTCACCCTGGTCATCTTACCAATAGCCGTCTCTAAATAAAATACCCGATCTATCTTCTTAACCTTCCCAAATAACCCATCATAGAAAGGAGAAGATACAAAACTCATTATGGCACCAGAAACAAACAATACAGAAGCAGGAATATTGTTAATAGAAAAGGTACATGTGACCACATCAAGGTCCTCGATCGCATCATCCTTTGTCATTGTGAAGGCTCAAGCTTTAGCCTTCTGCTTCTCCTTCCCTTTTTCGTCCTTCTTACCAGTACCCGAGGCATCGGCCTTTGGTTGTTTGCAATCCTTGGACAAATGTCCTAACCCATTGCAGTTAAAGCATCGAGTAGCATTCGGGTAACTGCTAGAAAAATGCCCCGTCTTTCCACACCTGAAACATAAATTAGTGCTCACCAGGCACTGTCCCGTGTGGCTTTTTCCACACTTGTTGCATTGGATCATCTCCTCTCGCTTCACTTCCTTGCTTGGAAAATTTCGTTGGTTTGTTCGACCCCTCATAGTCCCGGAGGACTCTTTCATCTTCGCTTCTTCTTTGACTGGTTCCACAAACATAACACCATCCCAAACTATTCCACTAAGTTCAACAATGCAGTCGAAGGTCTTGGGAGCATTTGCTTTTACATGAACCCACACCTTTGGAGGCAAACCCTCCATATACACTTTCACCCTGCTTTCCTCAGAACCAATCAAGTGAGGAACTAGTCTTGCCATTTCATTGAACTTGGACGTATACTGTCGATGATTCATAATCCCCGCTTTCAGAACCAGAAACCCTCGTTCCACTTTATCCAGCTTGTTCTTGGGACAGAACTGTTTGGTGGCCAGCTCCTTCAGATCTTCCAAAGTCATCTTCTCCATATCAGCTTTAGACTTAGACTGCTTGATGGTGTTCCACCAGTGAGGTGCCTCCTCGGAAAAGGAGTGAGCTGCAAACTTGACAGCTTGATCAATTCGGCACTCATTGATGGAGATAACAGCCTCCATCGTAGAAATCCAGTGGCACGTGGCCATAGCATCTTTCCTTCCATCAAAGGATGGTGGATTTCATCCTTAGAAGGCCTTGTAGTCACAACCTTTCATCATACTTCGGTTGGAGTCACCACTCTTTCTCTCGAGGATCACGATTTCCTTGTCATCTTTGGTGCTTTCTTTTGTTCCTTCCGATTTTTCCTTCAGTGCATCCTTTAATGCCTTAGCAGTCATTGCCGGCATTTTCTCATCCATGATCTTGCAGACTTCACCAGAAATGGCTTTTACCACAATAGGCTCTAGTCTGAACTCTTCTTCATTTTCCGGTGGCTCACTGTGCTCGTTTTATTCTTCGTTGACAGGTTTCTCGGTCACAACATGTGGTTCTTCAGCTCCCTATGGTTTCTTTCACAGTCTACCCTTTTGTCCGGCCATCTAAACTTTCTACATAATGCAAAAATTGATGAGTCAGTACAAGAATCAGTTTAGCACGAGATAAGATTTGTAAATCGTTAATGACATTGATCAGGTGTTATTAGCCATTTACCCAACGCATAGGCTCTAAACGTTTCCCATCCCATCTCCTCATTGTGCATGACATCTAACTACCTTTCTAACCCTGCATCTACTTCTTAACTCATACATAACATTCAGCTCGTGGCATTCGTTCATCCATGGTTGGCAATCCGCATCAACTAATCCCATTCTCAGTTTAACTCTTAGCATTTGGGATGCTAAGATCTCTCAAACTATGGCTCTGATACCAACTAGTGAGGCCCTGATTCTCAGGAGCCTCCCAAAGGTTGGTTTTCATCATAACACATAGCTCTTAAACTAAAAATTTTCATAGATAGCAGCGGAATTTAAAACATGGTTTGTCAAACATGAAAAAATGTCTGAATTTAAACATAAATGATTTCCAACACCACCGGGTTCTCTATCTTGATGCTCGAGCTCCACGCTTCTTCCTACCTTAGCTTTAACCTGACATACATTCTAAAATGTCAGCTTACGCTGGTGAGCTCTAGTTTTCATTAAACAACGTAAACGTTTTGTTAAGTTAAAACATATATAATATAAAACATCATTTCGTTCACATAACCCATAACCTTGTCACATAAACATCCTAATCATCATCATCATACAACCACTGCTACCGAGCGTAACAGTGGGCTTATGCTGGCACAAGGCTCCATAACCATTGATCTGACTCACCGAAGCGTTCTGCAGATCCATACTTACCCAGTAACAAGTACGAGAGCAACCATACTTACACCATACCAATGTGGGAGCAACCATACTTACCCCGTAACAAGTACGGGAACAACCATACTTACCCCATACGAATATGGGAGCAACATCATACTTACCCCGTAACAAGTACGGGAGCAACCATACTTACCCCATACGAATATGGGAGCAACATCATTCATCATGACATGATATACTAGCACTATATCATCATTCAGCATAACATCGTAACCTTATCCTAATAAGATATGATTACTCATAACAGGCTATGCTAGTAGCATATCATCATAACATCCTAGCATCATATACATGTCATGCTAGAATCATATCATCATATTATTCATCATGGCATCATAAACACATTATGCTAACATCTAATCATCGTAGCATCATACTTTCATCCTAGCACCCTAGGATTTCATCATAACATAACATCTATAATTATCATCATAGCATGTTATCATACAGTTCATCATCATAACTTACTAATATGCATTCATCATACTTAGCATACTTTCATGCATAAATCATCCTAACACATTAACATGAATTTATCATCATGGCATAGTGACATAACATCATAATATACTAACAGCTTGTATGCCAGCCCAAAACATAGTTACACATAACTTGTTAAAATAGGGCATCTAGAACTCACCAGATAGTAGCTCCTTGTCTTCTTAGCCGAACTCCTTAGCTAAGACTTAAGAACCTACATTAGTACATTGTCTTATTACATTCCATTCTTAGACTTAGAATTTCTTCTAAGTGCTCATAGCCTACTAGTTCCCCCTAATAATCCAAGTTCTTGAAACTGTTAGTATTCGAAACACTTGTAGTTCACAAAGTACTCATGTACACGAAACTCCTGGAGTTCACGAATTACTTGAGTACCCGAAACTAATAGAGTTCTCGAAATACCCCTAGTACTCGAAATCCATGGACTACCCGAACCTCTAGGACACGAAACCCATGTGGACTCGAAGTATAGAGTACGCGAATCACAAACTTGAAGGGATTCGAGTCCTCATTTCGTGTACATTTTCGGGTACTTATGTTTTCGTCATAAAACATCTCAGAAATCTATGTGACACCCGGCAATTTCAGGTAAATTGCAACTTTTACAACTTTACATTCCACATTCATACTTGTTGCATTTCATTTAATTATGTTTAATTAGATGAGTCAAACACACAGAACTGTGAAACGATAGTTTAAGGAACTATCGAATCGTACATTGCACATTGGTTTTGGAAACCAAGTGTGGCAAACAGAACAGAAACACAAAACAATAATTCGGAGAATTATTGAATAGTGCAATACATGTTGATTATGGTTAATCAAGCATGCAGACAGTTCGTAGCGACGAACACAAAAGATCACCGATAATTCGAGGAAATACCGAAACACACACGAGTCTCACGAACGTTGGTGATCAATAAAACTTATATGCTATTTTATGATTATGTGCTAAACATGCGCTAAATGTTTAGGATAAACGTTGGGAATCAAACACGAGCGATATCGAATCATTGAAATCAAAAAACATGAAAATGGACTCATCGTGGTACGCGAAGATCCCATGGCGAAAGGCTTCACGGTACGCAAAGCAAACCGAGAGTCGAGACTCCCGAATCCCATTGCGGTAGGCGAAGAAGATTCTGATCGGCGTTCGCGGTACGCGAAGGCCATGAAGATCAAAATTATTTTAAAAACCAACCCAATTCATTTTCTATTCGGTTTCTCTCCATTTTCTTTGAACTCCTTCATCATATACCTACCACAACCCACTGAAACTAAGCCTCAACCCCCTGGAAACTCTCTTGAAGCCATCTCTTTCACTATTGGAGTTCTTCAAAGGCTTGGAGCATGAGGAAGGAATCAAAGAAGCTTGGAACAACCATCAAACCACTGAATCTTCATCATCAGAAGCTGTACAACTTGAATCTTGTCATCTAAGGTAGTTTTACACACTTATTAGTTGTTAGATCGTACATGCAAGGGCTAAAAACCCACATGCAAGTGTATTTGAGCACATGCAACTCCATGTGGCCATCATGCACGAATTTGTTGGTGATTTGATGTATTAGATGAGTTAGATCTACTGATTTTAAAGTCTAAGAATGTTAGATTTGAGTTTTGTTGAGTTAAGTTTGATTTGATGATGATTTTGGTACACTTGCCATAAAAGGAAACTTTTATGTTACAAGTCATAGATTTGTGATGATCTAGACATGTTAGACATGTCTATATGTTGTCAAATGCGTATTGAGATGTTTAGAAACACATTTGGATGTTTGATTTTGTCAAAAACATGATTTTGTATAAATTTACTATTTATGGAAACATTTGTAAATCAAAAGAGGGCTTTTGATGTTTTTGAGTGTTTTGATGAACTTGGATTATTGAAATATGTTTGAAAATGGTTTTTAACATATTTGGAAACTTTGTTTTGTGAAAACGAGATTTTAAACGGATACTTTCCAAATAAGGAAACTTTATTTGGGCAAACTGGCATAAACGGCAAGTTATGCGCAAACGATGTGCTTTAGGTATTTTAAACGTGTTTTTACAAGCATAATAGAGTGATCTGTTTTATGAAACGAGATTTCATAACTATACTTTCCAAAAAAATAGAAACTTTCTAAATATAGAAAGTTTCCCCAAAACGGAAACATTACAATTTTCAAAACATGCTTTTGTGAAAACATCATGATTGGTTATAGGAATGCATGTTGGTGTCTTGCTTGCATTAAGACACATAAACACAACAAACGTGTCACCAACGATTCGTCGAGTCAACACAAGTCAACACACACACACACTCGGTTGAGCACAACGACACTTGGAGTTGTATGGGATACAACGCACCACAAAACACATACTCACACCTATATGGTTATAGGTGCTTACTAGCAGGTGCTAGCATTCGCGGACGCGAACACATACACACCGGAACTGCTTTAACAGGTGAGTTCACGGCCTCTTTTTACATTTTCTACCTTTTGGGGAGAAAACATTGCATACAACTGTTTTTGAACAACATACACATTTACTTTGGATACATTTGTACATGCTAATATCGTATATGCATATGTGCGGCATTCATCCACAAAACTGATAAGTCCTCATTAAACAGACCTCGAACCGTTAGTAGTGCGTTGCGCTTAGCGTGGTAACTATGAATAGTACTATTTGGGTATGACAAGCCCCACTGTTGCGCGCCATATGGCCACCCCGACTGGAGGTCGGAACAGTGCACAATTGACCAAACAACATTGCAATATCTTGGATGGATATGGTGGGAGGCAGCATGTTAGCTTCGGTTGCGAACCCGCATATGGCATAACTCATATTGACTAGCTATCAATGGATATTGCATTTGTATTGAAATATAAACATGCAAACAGTTACTTTAAACATTTGGATGTTTACTGCTGATATAAAACCTGTGCTCTCACCAACCTTTGTGTTGACCTTTTTCTCGCATGTTTTCTCAGGTAACAAAGGCACGCGCACAAGGAATAGGATGCTAGGATGGAGTCCATGCATCTACTGTAGTGTCTTTGGCCATTTGATAATATTTAAACATTTGATTGTCATGTATTGTTAAACAATTTAAATCGCTTCCGCACTATTACTCAATGTCGTTCTGAAAACTGTTTTAATTTATGATTTGAATATGTTTTAAACTTATACTTCTGCAACTCTGATTTTACAAAACTGTTTTAACCAAGTTATTGGATGTACGTACGGAACTAGACATGTAGGTCTCGCAACACTATGCGACCGGAGACTGCGATCCTGCAAGATCAGTCGAGTCTCGTCCTTTCGTTCAGGCCGGGAAGGCCGGGGTGCGACAATCTATCTAAGACTTAGGGGAGCTAGTCCTAGGTCCCTTACGTCGTTAACAACACGTTGGAACCGCAAAGTTTCGAACTTTAAGCATAAAGGTGTGAGCTTTATGCCTAAGTTTACTTTCATATAAAAATCATAACTTTTTAGTTTAGAACGCTTACTTGATGCTAGATGACCACTTCTATAGATTCTCGTGGGTTTCCTCCTTCGTTTGGTCGTTCAAAAGCTCGTTTCTTGAAGTTCTCGATATCCTCTTCGTGTACTTGAGAGAGAGCGTGCTTCCAGCCAAAGGTATGCACGTTTCCCAAGGCACTCATATATGCAGGCATGGTTCTCGAAATGGGGAGCTCTCGAATTCATTTTCGAGTATTGGACTTCTCAAAATTCAATTCGAGTACCCCATTTCGTGATCTTAACTTAATTTATTTTTCGTCTGTTTTCCTTCAAGTTTATTATCCATTACACATTCGAAATTTCAAATATCTTGTATTAGAAAATTTTTGGGTGTTACATAAGACTTTTCATACTCTCTCTCCAATCTCTATTATATAGTGTTAAAGATATATATATATATATGGGAAAGAGGCTGGGAAATTAAATAGGCACCAGGGCGGGTTTCGAGCTCATGCCAACACACACCCACACATTACCGCTAGGCTGAATGGTAGGATACGTTGAGAGTATCCGAACCTACTTGTTCTTATACGAACATTTAATCCCAATTTCTAGAAGAACCCTAGAAATAAGATTGATCAAATTCGATTGATAGTGTAATCGTGAGAGTCCGAAATGATAGGGCTTTTTGATCTATGAATCAAAATAAGTTCGATGGTATAGATTTTTACCTAGGATCAAATCGGTGTGATAGGGTTTGGGTGAAGAATACTCGCTTTTGTCCATTTGATTCCAATCCAATGATCAACAGCTTCTCGTAGTGTAATTTTTGTATGTATAGACTCCGAAAGAGATCGATAATGTGTGTGTATGGTTAATCGTGAATAACATTCTTTGTATAGATTGATTAAAGTCAATTATAATCGAATTAATGGTGAGCTGTGATTACACGTTTCCTTCTTTTTATTTTTTGAAGTTGGATTATATATTGATTCAATATTGATTAGAAAACGTATTAAAGTTTGAATTTTGAATTTAAATTACGCCTTGTTTGATTTTCGCTTTGAACCAGTGTGGATGGAATTCAAAGGCATGATTGGGAGGAAAGGAGAAAAGAATTTGAGATTTGATAGTTTCAAACCCTCATATATTCGTTTCTTTCTAATTTGTTTAAAGATTCCTTATCTCACAATCAGGTTTATATGTCAGTGAGTCAGATCCATCTAGTTTATATTTTAATTATTCTATGTCCAATTTTCATAAAATGCTTTTATAACTTTGAAGACGTAACATACGGTTGTGCTTCTAATCTTGCTATTTTACACATGAAATAGCGCGTAACAAATATTTAAGCAAATATTTCTTTACAAATATATAAATATAAATATGAAGGAGAAAAAGACAAAATTAATGATGAAAACAGTTAATGGTGGGTTCCACAAGAAGTAATTACCCTCATTTTCTCAACAGACAGATATGAGGGACCTACTATGATCTATAAAAGGCAAAGGAAAAGAGAAAGAATTCTCTCATTCCGGCCAAACTATTACATGCACACACAAAAAGAAACCATGAATCATCTTCCCTAACCAGAGAAAGTACATTAATATTGCTGAGCTCAATAAGGGATGATGAGTAGAGGTCGGTTAAAACACAAAATAGACAAAAATCGGGAAGGAGAGGCACTTGGAGCGTAGATAGAGGAGAAGCATCCAGCCACAATGGGAGCTATGGTGGTGTAGATAGAGCTAGGGCGAATCAGTGATGGATTGAGAATCGGTGGTGGGTGAAGAAAGCATGGAACGATCAAAGATGCTAGAAGCTGGAGAAAAATGAAGAGGTAGGGTTTCGGGAGACAATTTGAATTTTGAAACTGGAGCATCTATCGACGGGTTTGAATTTGAAACACGATCAGGAGCCAGATTTAATGTGATATGCTTTATGAGTTGTACATAAAGCATGAAAGGTTGTGCATTTCTCAAATTTAAGACTTTTCATACTCTCTCTCCAATCTCTATTATATAGTGTTAAAGATATAGATATATATATATACTACTTTATAATAAGTATTGGTGAGATAAAAATCAAAGATCTTAAATTTAAGAAAAATGCAACATTAGAAGCTTGTGGTACAACTAGTTTAAGCTTCATTTCAAAACAATATACCATCGTTCTTAATTTGTTAATGAAACCCTAGGTTTTTACTAGGGGTGAGAAAAAAACCGAAATAACTAAACCGTAACCGAATTAACCGAAAAAACGGAAACTAAAACACCTAACCGAAGAAAACCGAAACCGAATTATTCGGTTTCGATTTTTCATAATCTAAAAACCGAAAAACTGAACCGAACTGATATGCAATTTTGTTTAATAATTAATATATATATATATATATATATATATATATATATATATATATGTTGCTATCTTTATACTTATTTAACGGGATAAACACACACAAATAGTTTACCGTTAAAGTTGATAAAGATTTGGATTAAATGAATACTATTATTTTAAAAGATGAAGACCGGAAATCTTGCATATTTAGTTAATTACTTTTGATTTTTTTTAAATGTAATAATATGATGACAATTGTTTATTTTTATTTTGATTAGTTGGTGTTCGATCAATTAATCTATTAATTACCTATTGTTAAACATCTTGGTACTTCAATATTGCGTGTGAGAGAGAAACCAAAAAAAAAAAACTAAAAAAAGTTAAAAAACCGAAAAAACCGAAAACCGAACCGAAACCGACAATAAAACCGAAAACCGAAAATCCGAAAACCCAATGGTTCCTAATAGCCAAAAACCGACTATGTCGGTTTCGAATAGCCAAAAACCGAACCGAGCCGAACCGAACTGAGCACACCCCTAGTTTTTACTTTCCTTTTCCCCCAAAATTTCTATACCATTCTCAGCTTCAAAATTCAAATATGCACAGAACCTTGAATCTTTTCAAAATTCAAATCCACCCTCTTTCTCAGATTCGTGAACCCTCTCCGAAACCCTCTCTTCCAACCACCACCGGTCTCCCTCGACAGAAGAACACCATCAACTGCAATATTGGACTTACTTTCGTCTCAATCGATTTAGGGTTTGGAAATGAAGATGTTTGTTGTGTTCCTCTCTTTCTGTAAGTTTTTCTCTTAGTGTGATGGGAAGAAGAAGGCGGATGCGATGGCGGGAAAGGGATGAGGGCGAAAAGGTAGTCTGTAATGGACTGATGGATACCTGTTTTTTCTCATTAGCTTTGTTTTTACTCGCTTGAATATGCTCTAATTTGCTATTTTTCAAGTCTTATGTGGTTCGTTTGCTCAGGTTTCTCTGCCATAGGAATAGTAAGTTTGCACAAGTCTGTTTCTTTTCTACCATTCATGAAAAATATTGTTTATGTGATTTTAGCTTTCTTATTTCTTTGATGTTAGGATGTGTTACTCTAGAACTTTTTTGAGACATCCCCTTTGAAAGACCAATGGAGAGTTATATATGATAAACGAAAGAACACAATTGGCTTGATGACAAACTTCCTCAATCGTTCCCATATGTGGTGATCACAAGGACCAGAAAACGATTGTGGATATGTGAGAATAAAGAGGAACTTTTCAAGTCAATGTTTGATTACTCGAAAAGAAGGGGATTCATTCAGGTAAGGAAGCTAGATGATTCGATGGCACAGGCAATGCGAGTTGCAAGCTTCCTTCAAGAATGGAGGGAGCTTGGCAAAAAGGTTTTATTTTTTAATCCGTTAATACCATAGTTGTCTTGTGATTTGTTATTCTTACCACCTGATTCAACATATTTTCATGATTATTGTGTGTTTTTCAGCTTTTTTATGACAATAGATTTGAAATGGCAACAATGTGTTTTGAAAGAGCCGGGACCTGATGTGGGAGTCATTAGCCAAAGCTTCTGTTCTAAGAGCATTTGGTGATTTCTGTTCTAAGAGCATTTGGTGATCAAATGCAGGGAGTTTATTTTAAAGGTTTTGCACATAATGTTAACAAAGTACCAGAATTGTTTGAATCTATTGGTAAAGCTTGAATCTGTTGCATCTTGTTTTTGTGATTTGAGGGGACTTTAAAAGATGCGGTTGATATGGATCCTCATAAGACAATATGTGATGTTTTCAATTAAAGAGAACCAAGCTGAGCTCATACTAGACAGGTTTGGGTACATTAGGTTAAGCTAGAGTCTGACTTGGTTGTTTGATGAGTCTCAAATGACTTGCTTAAAGATAGTTAATAAAAGAATTTGACAAATAATAAACTAGATTAAATAACAGGTCATGGTATTAGTGGAAAAATGATTACTATTGGTGTTCAATTTTGATTTCTCCCTTCCTTTTTTTGAAACCAGCCTATTGTATTTGTGATTGTTCAATGACATAAAAGTCCTTTGGTCAGGCCATTGTCTACTACACATAATTAGGGGGTGGGTGTTTTAAACTGATTATGTGATATCAAGAATTAAATCCAGTTTTGACAATTTCTATTTCTTATCAACTATACTTATATTTCCTTCTAAATTGATTAGTAACAAAAAATGTATGTCTCAAGATCTACTATGGATAAGTTGTGTTTACATTGAAATGCTCTTGATTAATGATGGATTAATGAGTGTGTATATTGTTTTATCATTTCTTTAATTTTATTTATTCTTAATAGGATCCGATGTTATGAATTTCTTGTGGTTGATGTTTATAACCTTGTATGATATCTAGATGATTTATTTACACAAGTACCTCATATGCTAGAGTATTCATCTATGGCAATATAATTCTTGGGATGTGATTTTTTAGTGTCTTTTTTTTTGTCTCTGAAATAGTTCTTTAATGGTATTCATAAATAGTTAAATAGGGCCAAAAGAATTCTCTTTGATTGTGAAAAGTCACATGTACATCAACACATGCATATAGCAACACTTTCAACTCTAAGATCTGTAGGTACACATCTTTTTATTTATTAATGATTTATAGAAAAACATGGGTCGATATCAAATTTATTTAAAGTTATCAAAACCTTTTATTTTATCCAAGTTTTAATGATGTGATCTTGAAACACGTTAGTTTAGAAGCTGATTTTCTTTACCTGTTTGTATAAAAAGAATTCTAATTCATTTTTTAATTGTAATTATGCTTGGCAAAATGAGTGGGTCGGGTTGGAACGGGTTTGGGTTAGGATGGGTGCGGTCAAGACGGGTTTTAAGCAAAATCAGTTCGGGTCTAAATGGATTGTTCTTAAAAAACCATCAATTTAGTTTAACTTAAGATGTGTTATAAGTAAGCAAATAGTTCTTTTAGATAGTTTTTAGTGATTTTCTCATCAAACATGTTATTAATAATTTTTAAATGTTTAAATCCATTGCATTTACGTATTTTCTCATCAAATATGTTATTGATCAAAAAGATCTAAATATGATGCCACACCCCAACCGTTGGCGGAATACGTCGTGGCGCGAGTTTGATTGTTCATAACTCATGGTGCTGTTTTGTATGTTTCAATATTTATCATTCCAATTTAATTCATAAAACAAATTCAGTCAATTAAACATAACATTCAATCCACAATTTACATAAACAGCTTCAAAATACATAACATTGGTTAATTAATATTATCTAGGCCCAAGTATTTCTATATGTGCCTTCATCTATGTTATCTAACCTGTTACACATGTAAAATAAAATTTGATCAACTATTTGCATAGTTGGTGAGATTCTCATACAGTTGATATATAGATATATAAAAAAGATGCAACAATAGACTAATAAGAATTGATCTAAATATATATGTACTCCACAATGTTTGATGATATGATTTTGGCAATTTCACCTTTCTAATTCATAGTGACACAAAGTCACTAAAGAAAGGCTGCTAGTAAATACTAAATGTTTTTGGCAATTTTACCTTCCATATAAACAATAACATAAGTCATGTTAATCAGAGTCTACTAGTACTAATGTATTATATATAATTATCCCAATAGTAATAACACATAGATATACAAACAAGTAGGCAACACATAACATTCAATTCTAATTCTATCTTAAACTAAAGTATTGCATCCTTGTATTTGTTTATGACTCAAGAATAACATGTTTGATAAGACATGTGTAACATCCCAAAAATTACAAAAATGTGAAGAGAGAGTATAAGAAACTCACATGTTTTGTTTTAGAGAATCCAAGTATTTCTTGATTTGATTTAAGAAGTAGTGAATATCAGTTTAACCTAAGTATTACAAAAGATTAGGTCTTTGTAACTTGATTTATGTTTGTCCCCATGAACCATTGGATTTGTAAAAAAATCCTTAACATAATGTTTGGGAAATGTTTTATGACTTTTGTAATAGGTTATATGAATATAGAATCAAAAGAATAATGCTTTTATAATTGTTTTATCAATATGTGTGTGTGTGTATATATATATATTTAAAATAAGTAGAATGATGATTTATAAAATATTTTAACTTAAAAATTTATATTTTAAAACTTATGAATTGAGAATAAATTTTATAACGTTTTATTAATGTTTATAAAATATATAAGTTTAGAAGAAGTAGAATTACAAGACAATGATTTATAAAGGTTTATGTATATATTTTATTCATTTATTAGAATTATTTAAATATACACATATTTTATAGATAGAATTTTAAATCAACTTATAAATAATCATCAATTATATATAAAAGTATAGTTTAAAGTAGTAAATTAAGTAAAAGTATATTTTAAGTTAAAATCCTAAAATATTTCATTTAAAAATAAATTAATTAATCAAAGGTAATATTTATTTTAGATTTGCTTTGAAAATAAAATGACGTACATTTTTTAAAAATGTTTTTAGAATTTTAGAAGCTACAAAAACTGAGAAAAAGTTTCAGATCGAGTCCAAGGCAAAAAAATAGGTTCCGGGTGCTTGGTGCGGGTTCCGAACCCGGCTCCTCATGAAGTCTTAGAGTTTTACCACTAGGCTACAGTAGAATTTGATGGTAAGTTTTGAAACAAAAATAATTTAACATGAATCTCGAATGAACCCTCAATTCCAATAAAAACCGTAATTTCTCAGTTGAATCCAATTCGATTCTTACGATATTTGTAAGAATTTGAATTCATGGGGTTTCTGTTGTACAAGTATAATCGATCAGAATGACATCAACACTTACTTGTAATTGCTCTAAATTAGAGGATTTTGAAGAAAAATAACCGAGTTATAACCGAGATCTTGATCCGATGATTCTGAGTATTTTCGATGGGGCTTTTGAGAGGAATAGCTTCAGACTTTAGTCGTGAACGAATGTATTTGATCAATTTCAACTTTAATTAAACGATTAGCCGTTTTCGAGTTAAGAAATTTTATTATGGTTCGGTTATGGTTTTTATGCTTAATATGTTATAAAAATACCCATAATATTTTATTATAGTCATATTTGTATCGGTTAGGCTCAAGAATCAAAAATACCCATAACATTTTATTTTATTTCAAATAAGAGTGAGTCTCCCTATGAAGTGTATTGAATCACCAATGTACATTTTGATAGGAAAAGTATACGAGATTTAATTATATGTAATCTCTATAATGTTATCTTTGAAGTGAATTGAATCACCGATGTACATTTATAGTAAAACAAGCACAGGGAATTATGAATATACCATAAATGAATTTGTTGACTACAAGTGTGCAAATTACTATACTATAACTAAAACGCTAAATAATCGACTCTCCCATACTTTAGTTTTGTTTCTATGGTTATATGTTCATGGTTATGATTATTTCTTAATTTATAGTCTGTTAAAAAAAACTTTTGTTGTTATTTATTTTATTTTTTTTTACCTATTTCCCATAGTTTCTTCCTTAAGTATTTTACCTTTATATTGACAATGTTTACATATAGATTGTATGTAGGGGAACTCAATCATAAACCCACCACATTATCGATACATGACAGCTTACCCTAATAAGATCCTATCATATATGTTATAATAATGATTGTTCATATTTCTTCTAATATCTCTAGTTGTTATAACATTGTTTTATTTTAATCAGATGTGGGCGATGATT
Source organism: Mikania micrantha (assembly GCA_009363875.1). Lineage (NCBI taxonomy): Eukaryota > Viridiplantae > Streptophyta > Magnoliopsida > Asterales > Asteraceae > Mikania > Mikania micrantha. The sequence continues at coordinate 41,264,903 of CM018696.1, forward strand.
AAGTTTTGATTACAAAAGATTCTTGGATTATGATTATTATGTGTCTTTTAAGTTCTTGAAAAGAATATGTGAAACTATATGGAGATTAGTTTGCATGAAACTTGGAATAACATGTTCATGCTGACTATAGGTCATACTTTCCATTTGCTCTAGTAAGGTCAATTGTAAAGTTTATGTTTGTTAAAGTTCAATGTGTAACTAAGGATAATCGAAGCACGTAGATTGAGTACAAGAGTATCAGTTTCCCAAATTGACCTAGTTCACGGAATTATTGAGCACTTTATTCCTGTTGACCCTATGTAAGCAAATGTTGACAAAATGACTTGAGTTGCCATATGCACAACATGCCTGAATCATAGTAGGTGCATTTGAAACAGTAATGAGCGTAATGGTTTGACACACTTGTCCTTTGGTATTTTTAAAGTTCTAAATACGTTGAACAAAACGATTACAGTTGATGCACCACCAGCATCGTTTGGTAGGCAAATGATGGAATGTGAGATGGGAGTTGTATGGGTTTTCATGATGTATCATCTAGTTTGATTAGAAACATTTTGAATAGAAAGAGTTTGATTATGAACAATATTGGATTGTATGAAATACTTAAGTTGTGTGATTTTATAGTACAACCAATGTGATACTATTTATCACTAAATCTTAAGCATAATATTCTAATGAGTCATGGAATTGTAATATAAACTTCATAAATAAAACATGTGACATTATAACCTTTTTAGAAGTAGTGACAATTCACTAATTCATAGTTACAATATCATGAACCTTTATTCTGAGTTTGTGTATATAAAATACATCTCAAACCTTGGTATAAGTAATATTTGATTTGACTAATCGCTTTGTCCAAATTATAACCTACTTGATCAAGCTTTTGATTCTACTCCCAATGTACTGTTGGTGCTTATATATAGGGTATACCGCAGCCAACCCACCACACTAATAGTACTTTGAAAGCATACCAATCGTCAACCAATACTATCCTAAACTTAAAGTATACATAGTTTGAATAGGAGTTGAATGATTGATTTGATGTTGAATTTATACCAAGATATAGTGATGAATTAACTTCACTAATATTTAGGTATATTATTGATTTCTTGAATTATGACCTACACATTGTTGAAAATGAATAGTAACACCATAACCTTTGAGATATTGTGTTGTATCACAAATATTGGGTATGATATTATTGTTTTCCTGAATCGTATATGTTAAACAAACAAAGAATAATGAACAGCATAACCTTTTAGATGTTTTGATGTATAACCATCAAACATTAGGTAAGATGTTGTTAACTTCTTGAGTAATATATTATGAAACAAAGAGTAAGTAACACTACGACCTCTTAGATGTTGTGATGTATCACCATCACAAATCTTAGATATAATGTTATTGACTTCCTGAATAATATGTCTTACCAAACAAAGAGTAATTAACACTATGACCCCTTAGATGTTGTGATGTATCACCATCACAAATATCAGGTATAATGTTATCAATTTCTTGAATCATAGGTGTTGTTAAGCAAATGAGAATGACATCATATCTTATAAATTTTAGTGATGAATCACCATCACTAACCTTTAATACGATGTCAAAAGATTTGAGGATTTGATGTAAAGTCTTTAAAATCATTTGCATTTGAATAAAATCACAAGGAGTGGTATCCAAACTGGACACCTTTGATTTGTTAGAACTTAGTTGCAAGATGTAATCATGCTTTGGCCTATAGGTAAAATATTCTCATTAAGATTCCCCAGGAAAGCTAGGTTGGTCCCCCGTCGAGGATTATGAATCGCTTTCCTAGACAGGAGTCTCAACTACCGATATTCACCCTTCCAGTTAATACATGACACTTTAACAACTGAACTCTAACAGAGTTATAGCACAAAAGCAAAATTACATTTTTATAATATGTTATCACTTAGAATTTATAGATGGAATATAATAGTCATCAAGCCTAGAAAGTCAGTGTGTTGTGATTTGTTTAATCATTTTGAATGGATAGCAAAATACGAATGTGTTAAGATTTGGATTCGAAATAGAATTTGAAGAACTATAGAATACATGGAGTTTGTGACATTGTTATTACCTTAGATATAGTAATACAATATTATTACTAATCTTAGATATTATGTCATGGAAATAAAATCACACATAATAAATCATTTGGACTTGTTTAAAACAATATAGAATGGTATTCAAAATCAAATACCTTTGACATATTAGAATTATATAGTTTGTATAGTGTTTGGTGTGACATGCTTTGGGCTATAAGTGAAAATACTATCAGGAGTCCCCAGGAAAGATAGACTGGTCCCACAGTACATGGGGGATTTACACGAATATCTTTCCTAGACAGGAATCCTAACTACCGGTATTTCACTCTTCCAGTTACTACATGTCCACTTACATACTAAATTCTAACGGAATTATAAAAAAAAAAAAATTTTAATACATATAACACATATATGTATTGGATCAACTTTGGAGATTTAATTAGGCATTCTAGCCTAATGATTTAAATTCCTAATAGTCTATGAAGCAGCCGCGTGTTTGTGAAGTTGAGATAAGAATTAACTTAGATATTTTCTAGGATATCCTTAAGCTAAAGAATAACATGTGTCACCATTCCTATGATAGTCTAAGGCATACCTCTATGATATTCTTAAACTAAGAAAAACATATGTTACTTATAAGTTATGACCTTCCTCTATGGTAATCCTAAACTAGTATAGGCATATGCTTATTAATAAACTAAAGCATTCCTCTATGGTAACAAAATATATAACATGAAATGTAACACATAAAGAAAAGTGTAACATGTATCACATAAGCATCAAATGAACATATCAAAAGTAATATGAGGTAACTCATATTTGGAGTTAGCTTGGTCATAGTCTAGGCCACCATTTCTAATAAACTAGTTCCCTATAACCTGGCTCTAATACCAATCTGTCACACCCCGACCGTTGGCGGAATACGTCGGGGCTTGAGTTTGATTGTTCATAACTCATGGTGCTACTTTGTACGTTTCAATATTTATTATTCCAATTTAATTCATAACACAAATTCAGTCAATTAAACATAACATTCAATCCACAATTTACATAAACAACTTCAAAATACATAACATTGGTCAATTAATATTATCTAGGTCCAAGTATTTCTAGATGTGTCTTCATCCATGCTATCTAACCTGTTACACATGTAAAATAAAATTTGATCAACTATTTTCATAGTTGGTGAGATTCTCATACAGTTGATATATAGATATATAAAATACGATGCAACAATAGTCTAATAAGAATTGATCTAAATATATATGTACTCCACAATGTTTGATGATATATTTTGGCAATTTCACATTTCTAATTCATAATGACACAAAGTGTAACATCAGTGCCTGAATGATAGATCGGAACAGCAGAATTTTACTGTAGATATGTGTACGGAAGATTACTGTGCACTATTTTGTGAAAATTCTATGTGAACAACTTGCAAATAGCGTAGAAACTCAACACAGACAGACAACACACATAAACGATACAAACATGACCAAGATGTGAATTTTTTTGTGATTGTTAGTCAGGAATTCATTACGTATTAACGTATGTGAAAATGTATAAAACAAAACAATAACGGACGTCGTTATGTGAATATTAAACTGACGTAGTATTCGTGTGAGTGACGATTTGCATGAATAAATCTGTGAGTTTAACGTTCTGAATGATGTCTAATAAATTGAAAACCATATCGGAAAGTAACGCTGTCATCGTATTCGAACGAGTGACGATTTGTACGAAAACGCGCGAGAATGATACGATCCGATGAAATAATTAAAATAAATATTTTTGAAATATTAAGAATAAATACAAGATAATTAGTTAATTTACTAGGAATTTCCACCTAAAATAATTTAGAAAACTCAATTTTAAAGTATCGTAACGTTTCATTACGAGAAAGCCGAAAACCGACGCGTTTGCGCAAAACCGAGCGAAACCGAACGAACCCGGACACACCCGAACATTAAATACCATCACCAGCCCCATTTTCTGTCGCACCTCGCGAAATCCCGTCCCTTTCGGGGCGCGAGCGACGGACTATCAGGATCGCAGTCTCCTGTCACACAGTTGCGAGACCTACATGTCTGGTTGTATACGTACATCCAATTGCATGGACAAATCAATTTTGTGAAATCAGAGTTGCGGAAGTAAAAGTTTAGGTTGTCAAAACATCGTTGTAATTATAAGTTGCCGAAGCATAAGATTAAAACAGTTTTCAAGAAAAAACAGAGTAATAGTTTGCGGAAGCGGTTTAAGTAATAATCATTACATAGCAATTTAAATGTTTAAATGTTCTCAATCCTAAGACACTGAAGCTGACGCATGGGACTCCATCCTAGCATCCTATCCTCGTGTGAGTGCCTTACTTACCTGAGAAAACATGCGAGAAAAAGGGTCAACACAAAGGTTGGTGAGAGCACAGGTTTTTCGTAAGCAGTAAACATCCAATGTTTAAAGTCAGAGTTATGATTTACATATCATTACAATGCAGTATCGATTGATAGCTAGTCAATACAGTTATATTATATGCGGGTTTGTACCGAATCTGACAGTTGTGCATCCCGCCATGTCCATCACAAGACGATGGCAAAGTGTTGGTCAATATTGCACCCATTCCGACCTCCAGTAGGGTTGGCCTCCAAGGCGTGATGGGTGGGGCTTGTCAGGCCCAAATAGTACTATTCAAGATTACCATGCTAGGCGCTACGCGCTACTAACGGTCCGTGGAGTATCGCGAGGACTTTTAGTTGTGATGTGGTCCACACATATACATATAGTGATAAAGCATGTCCATACGTAAATAAAATGAGGTGTTGTTCAAAACAGTTGTAATGCAATGTTTTCTCCCCCCAAAGGTAGAAAATGTAAAAAGGGGCCGTGAACTCACCTGGTAAAGTAGTTCCGGTTTATGTGTGTTCGCTACCTGCGAGTGCTAGCAATCCTTCTAGTAAGCACCTATAACCATATAGGTGTGAGTATGTGTTTTGTGGTGTGTTGTATCCCATACAACTCCAAGTGTCGGTGTGCTCAACCATGTGTTTTGTTGTGTTAAGTTTGCTTATGCGTCATAAATACAAGTAGGACACCTACATGCATTCTATGACTCTAATCGTGATGTTTTCACATAGGTCATGTTTCAAAAATCATAACGTTTCCGTTCCGGAAAAAGTTTTCATATTTGGAAAGTTTCTATTTTGGCAAAGTATAGTTATGAAATCTCATTTCATAAAATCAATACTTCTAGTATGTTCGTAAAAACACGTTTATACACTTAAAACACATCGTTTGCGCATAAATAGCCATTTATGCCATTTTGTCCAAATAAAGTTTCCTTATTTGGAAAGTATCCGTTTAAAAACTCGTTTTCACAAATCCAAGTTTCCAATATGACTAGAAATCATTTTTAAACATATTTTGATAATCCAAGTTCACCAAAACATCTTAAAACATCAAAAGCCCTCTTTTATTTACAAAAGTTTCCTTATTTAGTAAGTTTCTTCAAAACCATGTTTTTGATAAAATCAAATACCCAAATGTGTTTCTAAACACTTCAATATACATTTGACAACATCTAGACATGTCTAACACATCTAGATCATCACAAATCCATGACTTGCAACATAAAAGTTTCCTTTTATGGAAAGTTTACCAACATCAACACAATAACCTCTCAATCTCAATCTAAACACTTGTCTGTTCAAAAATCAGTATATCTAAATCAAATAACACACCAAATCACCAACAAATTCGTGCATGATAGCCACATGGAGTTGCATGTGTTCAAACACACTTGCATGTGTGTTTTTACATCATGCATGTACGATCCAACAGTAGATAAACATAATAGACTACCTTAATAGCTAGGATTTGAGTTGAACAACTTCTGTTGATAAAGATCTAGTGGGTTGATGGTTGCTCCAAGCTTCTTGATGGCTTCCAAGACCTTCCTTAGGCTCCAATGGCTTCCAATCACTAGGAGATAGCTTCCAAGGTGATTCCAGAGGGTTTGAGGCTTGATCTCAGTAGTTCTAGGTTGAATTTGAGAGAAAATGTTTGGTGATTTGGGGTAGAAACCGAGCAAATGAATTGGGGATGGTTTTTGTAACTTTTTGATCTGCATGGCCTTCGCGTACCGCCGAGGCCGATCAAAATGGTCTTCTCGTATCGCCGAGAAATTCGGGAGTCCAATCTCCCGCTTTGCTTCGCGTACTGCCAAGCTGTTCGCCAAGGAGCCTTCGCTTACCGCGATGGGTCCATTTTCCAGTTTTTTGATTTCGTTGATTGATTTCGCTCGTGCGCGATTCCCAACGTTTACCCTAAACATCTAACACATGTTTCAAACATAATCACATAATAACACATAAGTTGTTTGATCACCATCGTTTGTGAGACTCGTGTGTGTGTTTCGATAATTCCCCGAATTATCTTTGATAGTTTGCGTTCGTCGCTACGAACCGTTTGCATGCTTGATTAAGCATAATCAACATGTATTGCACAATCCAATAATTCCCCGAATTATCGTTTTGCGTTTAGGTTTGTGTTTGCCACACTTGGTTTCCACAACCAATGTGCAATGTACGATCCGATAGTTCCTCGAACTATCGTTTCGCAGTTGTTTGTGTTTGACTCATCTAGTTCGACATAATTAATGAAATGCAACAAGTATGAATGTGAAATACATAGAGTGTAAGAGTTGGAATTTACCTGAAATTGTCGGGTGTCACATCATCCCCTTGTTGAAAGAAATTTCGTCTCGAAATTTGGTTGTTGTTGGTAGTGTTTGAGAAGCAAAAGTGTTTGAGAAACAAAAATTTTCTGGTTGTCACATCATCCCCTTGTTGAAAGAAATTTCGTCCAGAAATTTATTCGTTGTTGTCGGCATTCGATGCTGTCTGTTAGAAGAGATGAGGATATTTGCGCATCATCTGATCTTCACGTTCCCACGTGAATTCTGGTCCGCGTTTTGAGTTCCATCGGACTCTAACAATCGGAATCCGACTCTGTTTGAGTTGTTTGACCTAACGGTCCATGATCTCTATTGGCTCTTCGACGAACCGTATTTGTTCATCCACCTGGATTTCATCCAGTGGAATCAAAAGTGTTTCATCGGATAAACATTTCTTTAAATTCGATACATGAAACACGTTGTGAAATCCATCGAGTTCGGCTGGTAGCTTGAGTTGGTATGCCACTGGACCAATCCTCTTCAGGATCTCAAACGGTCTGATATACCGTGGGTTCAGTTTACCTCGTTTCCCAAAACGAATAACGCCTTTACACGACGAAACTTTTAGAAGGACTTTATCTCCTACCTAAAATTCCAAAGGCTTTCGGCGTTTCCTGCCATAGAATTCCAAAGGCTTTCGGCGTTTCCTGCCATACGGTTTCTGATTTGCACGATTTTCTCTGTTGCTTCGTGTACAAGTTCCGGGCCAGTGAACTAACTGTCACCCACTTCTGCCCAGCTGATGGGTGATCAGCATTTCCTGCCATAGAATGCCTCAAAAGGTGCTGCCTTTATACTCGTGTGGTAGCTGTTGTTGTAGGAAAACTCCACCAATGGTAGGTGAGTTTCCCAGCTATTTCCGAAGTCTACTACACACGCTCGTAGCATGTCTTCGAGGGTTTGTATTGTGTGTTCACTCTGGCCATCAGTTTGTGGGTGGTATGCTGTACTCATATCCAATCACGTACCAAGCGACTTTTGCAATGATTTCCAGAAATTCGAAGTAAATCTGGTGTGACAACCAGTACCAAACCGTCCGGCAAGTCCGTACGGTGTGTGTATTTTCACCATCTACTGTGTGTAAATACAGTGCGTAAACAGTTGTGTGACAACATAACTCAGAAAACAAACCACAGTTGTATGTGTTTAAGTGAAAACTTAAATACAGTAAATACAACATCTCAAGAGAAATGACAGTGTACAAGTAAACAATAAAAACACATCGGTTGCGATCTGATATCTATAGATGACAGGTCTCAGATGACCGACGAATCAGTACGAAAACAAAGTGAAATCAGGATGTCTAGTTGAGTCCGACAGTGAGGAAATACAATTTAAAACAATAACTCAGTGTCGTATACGAATAATAAACTGACAGCGTGTTTGCGTGGGTGACGATTCACACAAACATATCTGTGAGTTTAACTTTCTGAACGATAACTGATAAGTAGAAAACCAAATCAGAAAGTGAAACGTACGATCGTGTTCGTACAGTTAGCACTCTGTACGAAAACGCGCGTAAGTGACGTTTTCTGACGAAACGGAAACGCAAACATGACGCGAACGAAATTAATTTAATAAAATAAAATATTTAACATTTTTACAATTTGAAACTCATCAATTAATTAAAATAATCTTCTTTTATGTATTACAATTCATTACGCGTAAAATCCCGGAATCGCGACGAAATCGCGAACCGAGCAACCGAAACGAACCCGAATACCCTCGGGGTATATAAGCCTCAAATGAGGCAATTTTCTTCATTTAACTCATCATCTCTCTCTTCAAATCTCTCATTCCCGTTTCCAATTTTCTTTCACAAGAATTGATCTTCAAATCCTCCTAACTCTCTCAAATGTTGCTGAAATCTTGCAAATTTGGTGTCTAAACGAAGCTTGTGATCTCCTCTACAAGGTAGTACAACGGATCTGGAGTTTCATCCGCTGAAAAACAAGGTATGGGACTTGAAATGTGACGGGAATTAGGGTTTCCATGGTGGGTTTTTGATATGCATATACATATATAACCGTTTCCTTCACCCCTACTTCTCATCACACACCCTCGAAACACCACCATGGTAACCGTCACACAACAGCTCACAGCAAGGGAAGGAGGTACAGGTTCGTGAGGCTTGGACGCAGGTTGAAGGGGGGTGTCAAACGAACCTTCGATCAGTTGAAGTCACCCAAGCGAACCTACTGTGCATGGGCGAACCTATGTAGTGTTGCCGAACCTCCCATGCAAAAGCCCTAGCCGAACCATTACTCACGAACCCTGCTGCCGACCACAAGCACCGAACCTGTGAAGATGAACGAACCTTGATGGCGAATCAACCTCTAGCCGAACCTTGGTCATATGCCGAACCCCATTTCTAGCGATAATGATCGACGAACCTATGCAGCTGCAGAAGCTAGCCGAACCCTACACCGGCGAACCATCACCACGAACCCTGAACCGAACCCCCTTGGATGCGAACCTTCATTGCCACCACCTTAGCCGAACCCAATCACTTATACACCCAAATGGTTCGCTGCCTTGGGTGGCCGAACCAAGTCCCTGCGCCTGTTTCATTTCTCGGTCAAGACACTTCGAAGTCAGGATCCCTCCTTCGACCTACTCATTTTATTACGGCCCAATAACATATTAATCGGACCAACAGATTACTTGATTCAATCTTTTGACTCAATCTCAACAGGCTGGTTATGGGCCGTCCTAGGCTCAACATCGTTCGCTTGGCCCATCGCACTTGGACTAGTTAAATGGATTGAGTTGGATCAACATGGCTAAACTGGCCCAACGTTTCCTTTCTCCCATTTCCTTACTACGGCCCAATTGAAACTGCCTCGGCCCAACACCAATAAACCGGCCCAAGGCCCACCCATCATTCGGCCCGAATTGCACATACACGGTTCACAAGGAGATCACTTGGCCTAATAAATTGATCATATGATCCGTCTTGGTTATTCGGCTCATGTTACAAAGTGGGAAAATTAAAGAAATAATTTTATGATAAATTATTTAAATCTTTATAAAGAATAAAAGATTCATAATAGTTTCAAACTAGAAACCTAAGTAATGTGGTTATAAACTATGATAGTTATAAGGCTACACGTTTTGATGACATGGGGTTCAAGTCAAACAATAACACATAAGGGGTATACTAAACTCAATTAAAGCCAATTGAGTGTTAGTATAATCTAAAATCATCAAACAAGGGCTGAATACTAACCAAGCCGGATGTGTGTCGACCAACTCTAAGGATAACACATTCACACGCACATAACTAAATTACAATCAATACTTATAAGTACATGCATCATGAAATCAATACAGGACTGTGAATTCACAACAAGAACAACAAAGACCGCGTGCAGTTCTTCTTTTTAAGTTAAGTCAACCCAATTAGTACAAGGTGAGTTCATATGCCCCTTTTCTTAATCTTTACTGATTTAAAGCTCGGGGCTGAGAAACATGCTAAACTTTTATTTACTTAAAAGTTTCTATTACCATATTGCTTATATTATGATTTAAATAATAATTGCTTATCTTTATTATCGTTTATAATTACATGATTGATTGTTTGATTATATCATACTTGAAATAGCTAGGATGCTACATGCTAACCTAGAATTGTGACACATTATCACCATAGGATAATGTAAGTTGCTAAGAACATATCTTACAACTGTGCATAATTCTTACACGATAGAACAACGGGGAAATCAAGGGATATTATGTCAATAACAATTACAAATAACAAGAATGATATTCATGATAGTGTAACTACATGATAACAAGATCATCACACTTTACTAACATTGTGTATAAGACAAGTTCTTATATCACTTCGTTCAAGTTAGTAAGAACACTCAACATCGAGATAATAGTTGAGACAATTACTCGTGATATCGAGGAGGATATTACGAGCGCACGCTTTCGAGATGGCAATTCCCACATACACTATGACTACTTATTAAGACCCTATTTAGAGCACATATTATAACCGTCAGAGGATGCCGGTTACACAACCAAACACTAGTCGGGTTAAATCACGAACACTAATCACTAGGGTTTGGGGTAATTTAACGAAATCACACCGGGCACGAGAGGTGCTATCAATTCTAATTAATAACATTCATAAAATCTAGGGAACGTATTCATTCCAATAGATATGGTGGGAGGATATCTTACACGCCGGCTAATCCGTAAGGAATAGCTAACAGGGACGATTACGTCTCTTACTTATTTCATTGGATTGTTGTGCATGCCAGGCTAATCCGTAAGGAATAGCTAACAGAGACCATTATGTCTCTTTATTTAATTGTTAGGGTATTTTACACGCCGGGCTAATCAGTAATGATTAGCTACAGAAACTATTAAGTTTCGTTCTAGATATCGAGAATGATATCTTACACGCCGGGCTAATACGTAAGGAATAGCTAACATAGACGATTACGTCTTTTACTTGTTTCATTGGGTTATTGTGCATGCCGGGCTAATCCGTAAGGAATAGCTAATAGAGATTCTTATGTCTCTTTATTCAATTATTGGTTTATCTTACATGCCAGGCTATTCCGTAAGGAATGGCTAACAGAGATAATTACGTCTCTTTCTTTTCATTAATTGGATAATCATACCGGGGAATTCATGGGTGAAAGGAAATGGGTATCCATCTTTGTATTACAGGTAGTGTTGAATTCAATTGAGCATGTGGTGGGATGGCGTCTGGGCTTGACCCTTTCGTATGCCCTATATATAAGCATGCTTGGTTGGATGAGACCCTATCTGTAAATATAACCATGGAGAGGACATTGCGTGAAACATGGGAGTCAATTATCAATACAACTTGTGTGAAACATTGTGAACACGTCGGACATATATTCAATGGTTTTAAATTACTAAACTTATGAACTCACCAACCTAGTGTTGACTTTGTTTAAATGCATGTTTTCTCATGTGACGAACTGGTTTAGTCACCATGATTACAGGGACATAGCTAGTGAGCTTTTAGAAGACCTAGCTACTTTTTTGATTGCATACTTTTGGCTAACAAGAACATGAATCATCTTTTGTATATCTTGTACAGACACAAGATATAGTCTCATTGATTCTTTTGATAGATTTACTTGGTTAAATTATGAACGATACATTGTAATTTAATCTTGTAATTCTATATCGTTGATGTGTTAGCATTTCTCATTTATTATCATGTGCTATGTAAACAATCTGATCGTTTGATTATCATTCAAGATATCGCGCCCCGGGAACCTTCCGCCTGACGGGAAAACCCGACCCGTTCCCGCTGGCCCGGGGTGTGACAGATTGGTATCAGAGCCATGGTTATAGTGAAATATAGGTCATATTACTTAAACGGTTTGGCCTAGACTATAACCTAGGGACCCTCATGTAGAGATCATATTCCATAGGATTCTATTTGCATGTGTCTTCTGCGTTTGATCACTGCACTAACCGATTTTCTTTCGGTTATGATAAGAATGCTGCCAAGAAGACAACCTCCTCTGTTGCCACCACCACACGACTTGGCTCCGCATTCATCTACACCATCACCATTTGGCTCTCCTATACAACCACCTCCACCTCCTCCTCCACATGTTCCACCTCCACAGCCACCGCCTGTTCACAAGTTGGATCCGGCTACTATTGCTTAAGCCACTTTACTGACAAGTCAACTAAGGGATGTGATCCCTGATATGATGAACAGGATTAACAGCCAGAATGGCAACAACACTGGCAACTCATCTGGGAAGGCAGTGGCAACACCAAACACCAACAGGACTATTCCTACAAGAACTTTGTAGGTTGCAACCCACCGAGCTTTAGTGGCAGTGAGGGTGCCGTCGGATTGATCCAATGGATCGAGAAGATGGAGACTACCTTAGAGATTAGCAACTGTCCTGAACAGTATAAGGTGAAGTATGCTGCTGGCTCATTTCACAAACGAGCGTTAACTTGGTGGAACGCTCAAGTTAATACTAGAGGCAGGGATGAGACCCTGTCAATGCCATGGGAAGACTTCAAGGCCATACTGCGGGCAGAATTTTGCCCAAGGAATGAAATCAAAACGGTTGAGACTAAATTACTCAATCTTGTTATGATTGGTGCTGGGCATCTGGCCTACACCACAAGATTTCACGAACTAGCATCATTGGCACCGGATATAGTGCCAATACTGGAGAAGAGAATTGAACAGTATATCGGGGGATTACCGGCTTGTATGCAAGGTTTTATCCTTGCTGCTCATCCAACAACCCTGGAAATGGCTGTTACTTTGTCATCAACCATGACAGATGTGATGGTTGCCTCTAGGGCACTCAAGAAAGAGTCTGAAGCTACTGAGAATATAGAACAACCCTCCACCACGAAACGAAAGGTTGCTAAGAATTTTGCAACGACTACCACTACCAAACAAGCAGTGCCCACACAACCACAACTGGCCCACAAGTCTTATTCGGGCACGGCTCCATTCTGCAATAAGTGCAACTATCGTCATCAACCTGACACAGGGTGCAGGCAATGCACATATTGTGGAAAAATGGGGCATTGGGCCAAATTCTGCAAGGGGCAGGCAACACAACGCAGGACAAACCAAGCAGTGGCACAGACCGCTGTACACAACGATCGCATTTCCTGCTACACTTGCGTGGAACCAGAACATTATGCGAAGGACTGCCCAAAGAGGGTGCTACCGAGAGGGCCAGCACCGAGGGGACGTGCATTCCTAATTGGAGCCGCTGCAGCTCGCCAGGACACTGACACAAATGCTGGTACGCTTTCATTTCAAATCTTTGCAGTATATTATTTAATACTAGCATAGGTTATCGTTGCCTCTTTAGAGTTAGTTTAAAAATTTACTCACATTGGGGCAACTCTAGACTACCTCTACACTACTTTAGTAATTGGAGGTAAACAAGTATTGATGACATAAACACGTTGTTCACTTACATCTAGTGAACAAACACATACCATGGAATTCAAGTAAAGGGACACGAGTAGTGTCAACATCACCATCAGGACGGATGCTTTGCCTTTGAATAAGTGTGAAGTCATCTGATCCAATAGAACTTTCTTCAAGTCATTACAGTGAACAACAGAAATGTGTTCATAAATCTCATTACTGGGGTACGAACACTCACGATTAGATTCATCAATGTTGTTCTACCGGACAATATATGGATCTATTTCAACAAGGGGAGGAATGAGAGGTTCCTTCTGACAAGAAATAACACGTGAGTATGAGAATCATAGCAAACGATAGGGATCATGAAATTGTTACAACAACTCGAGATACCACCAGGGGAGTGTATACAAACAGCTATGGAATGTGATGCCAAGCAACCTTACACTTCCGGTAGACTTGATGTTCTTGAATTGACAGGACTAATGAAATCAAGTCTACTCATTACATAACTATGCACAAAAGCCTAGGCTCCTTAAGGAGGACTAGGTCACATACAAACAATATCTTCCCAAGAAACATAAACATTTCGGATAGTACGGTCGAGAGACTGAAGACGAATCCGTATCACATCGAACAGACTCGGGGAAACTCTAAACATAACTTCGCATACACATGAGAACATGGGAAACACATGATATCAAAGCACCTCCACCTATGCAAAGAAAAAGTAGTACCCGACAATGACGCTTAAATTTCGGGGCGAAATTTCTTTAACAAGGGGAGACTCTGACAACCAGTTCAGACCGTCCGGCAAGTCCGTACGGTGTGTGTACTTTCACCATCTACTTTGTGTAAATACAGTGCGTAAACAGTTGTGTGACAACAGAACTCAGAAAACGAACCACAGTTGTGTGTGTTTAAGTGAAAACTTAAATACAGTAAATACAACAGCTCAAGAGAAACGACAGTGTACAAGTAAACAACAAAAACGCATCGATTCCGATCTGATATCCATAGATGACAGGAATCAGATGACCGACGAATCAGTACGAAAACAAAGTGAAATCAGGATGTCTAGTTGAGTCCGACAGTGAGGAAATACAATTTAAAACAATAACTCAGTGTCGTATACGAATAATAAACTGACAGCGTGTTTGCGTGGGTGACGATTCACACAAACATATCTGTGAGTTTAACTTTCTGAACGATTACTGATAAGTAGAAAACCAAATCAGAAAGTGAAACGTACGATCGTGTTCGTACAGTTAGCACTCTGTACGAAAACGCGCGTAAGTGACGTTTTCTGACGAGACGGAAACGAAAACATGACGCGGACGAAATTAATTTAATAAAATAAAATATTTAACATTTTTACAATTTTGAAACTCATCAATTAATTAAAATAATCTATCCCGGAAACGCGACGAAATCGCGAACCGAGCAACCGAAACGAAACCGAATACCCTCGGGGTATATAAACCTCAAATGAGGCTATTTTCTTCATTTAACTCATCATCTCTCTCTTCAAATCTCTCATTCCCGTTTCCAATTTTCTTTCACAAGAATTGATCTTCAAATCCTCCTAACTCTCTCAAATGTTGATGAAATCTTGCAAACTCGGTGTCTAAACGAAGCTTATGATCTCCTCTACAAGGTAGTTTAACGGATCTGGAGTTTCATCCGCTGAAGAACAAGGTATGGGACTTGAAATGTGACGGGGGTTTTCATGGTGGGTTTTTGATATGCATATACATATATAACTGCTTCCTTCACCCCTACTTCGCATCACACACCCTCGAAACACCACCATGGTAACCGTCACACAATAGCTCACAGCAAGGGAAGGAGGTACAGGTTCGTGAGGCTTGGACGCAGGTTGAAGGGGGGTGTCAAACGAACCTTCGATCAGTTGAAGTCACCCAAGCGAACCTACTGTGCATGGGCGAACCTATGTAGTGTTGCCGAACCTCCCATGCAAAAGCCCTAGCCGAACCATTACTCACGAACCCTGCTACCGACCACAAGCATCGAACCTATGAAGATGAACGAACCTTGATGGCGAATCAACCTCTAGCCGAACCTTGGTCATATGCCGAACCCCATTTCTAGCGAGAATGATCGACGAACCTATGCAGCTGCCGAAGCTAGCCGAACCCTACACCGGCGAACCATCACCACGAACCCTGAACTGAACCCGTTGGATGCGAACCTTCATGGCCGCCACCTTAGCCGAACCCAATCACTTATACACCCAAAAGGTTCGCTTCCTTGGGTGGCCGAACCAAGTCCCTGCGCCTGTTTCATTTCTCGGTCAAGACACTTCGAAGTCAGGATCCCACCTTCGACCTACTCACTTTATTACGGCCCAATAACATATTAATCGGCCCAACAGATTACTTGATTCAATCTTTTGACTCAATCTCAACAGGCTAGTTATGGGCCGTCCTAGGCCCAACATCGTTCGCTTGGCCCATCGCACTTGGACTAGTTAAATGGATTGAGTTGGATCAACATGGCTTAACTGGCCCAATGTTTCCTTTATCCCATTTCCTTACTACGGCCCAATTGAAACGGCCTCGGCCCAATACCAATAAACCGGCCCAAGGCCGATCCATCATTCGGCCCGAATTGCACATACACGGTTCACAAGGAGATCACTTGGCCTAATAAATTGATCATACGATCCATCTTGGTTATTCGGCTCATGTTACAAAGTGGAAAAATTCAAGAAATAATTTTATGATAACTTATTTAAATCTTTATAAAGAATAAAAGATTCATAATAGTTTCAAACTAGAAACCTAAGTAATGTGGTTATAAACTATGATAATTATAAGGCTACACGTTTTGATGACATGGGGTTCAAGTCAAACAATAACACATAAGGGGTATACTAAACTCAATTAAAGCCAATTGAGTGTTAGTATAATCTATAATCATCAAACAAGGGCTGAATACTAACCATGCCAGATGTCTGTCGACCAGCTCTAAGGATAACACATTCACACGCACATAACTAAATTACAATCAATACTTATAAGTACATGCATCGTGAAATCAATACAGGATTGTGAATTCACAACAAGTACAACAAAGAGCGCGGGCAGTTGTTCTTTTTAAGCTAAGTCAACCCTACTAGTACACGGTGAGTTCATATGCCCTTTTTCTTAATATTTACTGATTTCAAAGCTCGGGGCTGAGAAACATGCTAAACTTTTATTTACTTAAAAGTTTCTATTAACATATTGCTTATATTATGATTTAGATAATAATTGCTTATCTTTATTATCGTTTATCATTACATGATTGATTGTTTGATTATATCATACCTGAAATAGCTAGGATGCTACATGCTAACCTAGAATTGTGACACCTTATCACCATAGGATAATGTAAGCTGCTAAGAACATATCTTACAACTGTTCATAATTCTTACACGATTATGAAAAACGGGGAAATCAAGGGATATTATGTCAATAACAATTACAAATAACAAGAATGATATTCATGATAGTGTAACTACATGATAACAAGATCATTCACACTTTACTAACATTGTGTATAAGACAAGTTCTTATATCACTTCGTTCAAGTTAGTAAGAACACTCAACATCGAGATAATAGTTGAGACAATTACTCGTGATATCGAGGAGGATATTACGAGTGCACGCTTTCGAATGGCAATTCCCAGATACACTATGACTACTTATTAAGACCCTATTTAGAGCACATATTATAATCGTCAGAGGATGCCGGTTACACAACCAAACACTAGTCGGGTTAAATCACGAACACTAATCACTAGGGTTTGGGGTAATTTAACGAAATCACACCGGGCACGAGAGGTGCTATCAATTCTAATTAATAACATTCATAAAATCTTGGCAACGTATTCATTCCAATAGATATGGTGGGAGGATATCTTACAAGCCGGGCTAATCTGTAAGGAATAGCTAACAGAGACGATTACGTCTCTTATTTATTTCATTGGATTGTTGTGCATGCCGGGCTAATCCGTAAGGAATAGCTAACAGAGACAATTATGTCTCTTTATTCAATTGTTTTGGTATTTTACACGCCAGGCTAATCAGTAATGATTAGCTACAGAAACTATTAAGTTTCGTTCTAGATATCGAGAATGATATTTTACATGCCGGGCTAATCTGTAAGGAATAGCTAACAGAGACGATTAAGTCTCTTACTTGTTTCATTGGGTTATTGTGCATGCCGGGCTAATCTGTAAGGAATAGCTAACAGATATTCTTATGTCTCTTTATTCAATTATTGGTTTATCTTACATGCCGGGCTATTCCGTAAGGAATGGCTAACAGAGATAATTACGTCTCTTTCTTTTCATTAATTGGATAATCATACTGGGGAATTCATGGGTGAAATGAAATGGGTATCCATCATTGTATTACAGGTAGTGTTGAATTCAGTTGAGCATGTGGTGGGATGTCGTCTAGGCTTGACCCTTTCGTATGCCCTATATATAAGCATGCTTCGTTGGATGAGACCCTATCTGTAAATATAACCATGGAGAGGACATTGCGTGAAACATGGGAGTCAATTATCAATACAACTTGTGTGAAACATTGTGAACACGTCGGACATAAATTCAATGGTTTTAAATTACTAAACTTATGAACTCACCAACCTAATGTTGACTTTGTTTAAATGCATGTTTTCTCAGGTGACGATCAGGTTTAGTCACCATGATTACAGGGACATAGCTAGTGAGCTTTTAGAAGACCTAGCTACTTTTGTGATTGCATACTTTTGGCTAACAAGAACATGAATCATCTTTTGTATATCTTGCACAGACACAAGATATAGTCTCATTGATTCTTTTGATAGATTTACTTGGTTAAATTATGAACGATACATTGTAATTTAATCTTGTAATTCTATATCATTGATGTGTTAGCATTTCTCATTTATTATCATGTGCTATGTAAACAATCTGATCGTTGGATTATCATTCAAGATATCGCGCCCCGGGAACCTTCCGCCCGACGGGAAAACCCGATCCGTTCCCGCCGGCCCGGGGTGTGACATCTGGCGTCTCGATCTGAAATGATGGAGATTGGGACTCCATGTCGCGAGACTACTTCCTTGACATAGATTCTGGCTAGTTTTTCCATCTTGTCGTTTTCCTTAATCGCAAGGAAATGTGCTGACTTAGTCAGTCGATCCACAATTACCCAGATAGTGTCACATCCACTTGGAGTACGGGGTAATTTGGTAATGAAATCCATGGATATTTTTCCCATTTCCACATGGGGATCTCAGGTTGTGTGAGTAATCTAGAGGGTTTCTAGTACTCGACCTTGACTTTAGCACAAGTCAAGCATTTGCTCACATAGGTAGCGATGTCGGCTTTCATGTGTGGCCACCAATAGAGTATCTTCAGATCATGATACATCTTATCAGATCCAGGGTGAATGGAATACCGGGATTCATGAGCCTCGTCCATCACAAGGTCTCATAAGTTTCCGTGGTGTGGAACCCAAACGCGTTCCATGAAATAATGTAAGCCATCTGCTTTGACTTCTAGTTGCTTCTCCATTCCCCTTAGTGATGCAGCCGGTAGGTTTTCTGCTTTAAGTGCCTCCACTTGGGCAATATGCATCTGCTCAGGGAGATTGGGATGGATGGTGAGTTGTAAAGCTCGTACCCTCTTGGGTTTTGAGGTATTCTTCCGACTTGGGGCATCGGCCACAACGTTGGCTTTCCCTGGATGATACTTGATAGCACACTCATAGTCGTTTAGGAGTTCGAGCCAGCGACGTTGTCGAATGTTCAGTTCCTTTTGCTCAAATATGTGTTGGAGACTTTTGTGATCAGTGTATATCGTACACTTTGTACCATACAGGCAGTGTCTCCAGATCTTGAGTGCAAATACTACGGCTCCAAGTTCCAAGTCGTGGTTAGTGTAGTTCTTCTCGTGGACTTTCAGTTGTCGAGAAGCATATGCGATCCCCTTCTTTCGCTGCATCAGCACGCAGCCAAGTCCCAGTATCGAGGCATCGTAATATACTACAAAATCGTCTGTTCCATCAGGAAGACACAAGATAGGTGGACTACATAGCTTCTGTTTGAGGAGTTGGAATGCAGCTTCTTGTTTATCGGTCCAGAGATATTCCTTGCCCTTATGGGTTAAAGCTGTGAGTGGTTGGGCTATTTTAGAAAATCCTCCAATAAATCGTCGATAATAGCCTGCCAAGCCTAGGAATTGTCGCACCTCAGTTGGGGTCTTTGGTGCTTCCCAGTTCTTGATCGCCTCGATCTTGGATTTATCCACATGTATCCCTTGTTCATTAACAACATGTCCCAAGAATTGGACTTCTCGAATCCAGAAGTCGCATTTGGAGAGTTTAGAGTACAGCTTCTCTTGCCATAGTAGTTCAAGAGCCAATTGAAGATGATCTTTGTGTTCTTCTTGAGTTTTGGAGTATATGAGAATATCATCTATAAAGACAATAATAAACTTATCCAGGTAAGGTTTGCACACTGTATTCATGAGGTCCATGAATATTGCGGGGGCGTTTGTCAGCCCAAATGGCATGACCAAAAACTCGTAATGGCGTGCGAAAAGCAGTCTTTGGGATATCTTCCTCTTGAATCCTTAGCTGGTGGTATCCAGGTCACAGATTGACCTTAGAGTAGTAACTTGATCCTTGTAGTTGATCGAACAGATCATCGATGCGAGATAAGGGGTAACGGTTCCTGATTGTCACTTTGTTTAGCTCACGGTAATCGATACACATTCGAAACGTGCCATCCTTCTTTTTCACGAATAAGATCGGAGCTCCCCAAGGTGAGAAGCTTGGTCTAATGAAACCCTTATCCAGCAACTCCTGGAGTTGATTGGACAGTTCCTGCATCTTCGAAGGTGCAAGTCGATAGGGTGCTCGTGCAATAGGTGCTGCTCCTGGCACGAGATCTATTCGGAATTCCACTTGTCGAGGTGGCGGTAGTCCTGGTAGATCCTCAGGGAATACGTCGGGATAGTCTCATACGACTGGTATGTCTTCTAGTTTCTTCTCTTCTTCGGTTTTGTCGGTGATAAGTGCCAGAATGGTTGTGTATCCTTTTTGTAAAATTTGTGAGATTTCATGCACGAGATGATGTTCAGAGGAGTGTCACTCCTCTCGCCATTGATGTTCAAGGTTTCTCCATCAGGGAGAGGTATGCGCACAACCTTGTCGTGGCAAATGATTTCGGCTTGGTTTTCAGACAACCAATCCATGCCCACTATGACATCAAAACTGCCTAGTGTAACTGGAATGATGTCAATCTTAAACTTATGGCATGCTAGCTCTAAAGTGCATTCTTTCAGAATGTGTTTAGTTACAATCAATTTACCATCTGCTAGCTCTACTGTGTACTCGACATCTAAGGGTGTTGGGGTTATGGCAAGTATCTCACTAAAATCCTTAGATATAAAGGTTTTCTCAGCTCCAGTATCAAACAATACAGAAGCATAATTATCGTTTAAAAGATACGTACCGGTTGCTAGGTTGGGATCCCTTCTGGCCTCTTTTGCCCCGATCACGAAGGCTCGTCCCTTCGGACCATTCTTGTTCCCGTTATTGTTGTTGTTTTTCAGATGTGGGCAGTCCCTATTGAAGTGCCCTGGCTTTCCACATTCGAAGCAACCTTTTGGTGCTTCAAGTTGTTGTTGTTGCTGCTGTTGTTGTGGGGTCTTTGCCAGCAATTCATCCCTGCAGTCTTTGGTGAGGTGTCCACCTTTGCCACACCGTTGGCATCGGATAGAGCCACATTGTCCCAAGGCATGATGTAAGTTGCATTTGTTGCACTTGGGGTGTTTGCCTGCATAGGCTCCTGAATTTTGGTTGGTTGGGATGGGTGATGCATAAGCTTGGGGCGGCCCAAACTTACGTTGTTGTGGCGGTGATTGGAGAGTGGAAGTTTCGCTCAGGATATTATCCCATTTGTGCTTGTTATCAGCGGTTGTGGTTACAGCACCACAGGGTGGTAGCAGTACTTGTGTGACGGCTGAGTCAGTGAGCTTGTTGGCTAGTCGCACGGCTTGTTGCATGGTGCTGGGGTCAGCAGAGAGTACCATGCCCTGAATTTGAGGTGGCAGTTCCTCAATATACTTCTCTATGTAGGGTGGGTTTACCATTTCCGGACACAGGTGTGCCTGCTCATATGAACGGGGAGTGTATGCCTCGACCTCGGAACCAACCATCTTATGGTTCCAGAATTCTGTCTCTAGTTTCTGTACTTCTCCGCGAGGACAATATTCCCGGTTCAGCATCCTCTTGAAATCATCCCAGGGTAGTGCATTGGCTGCAACAAGCCCAAGGTTTTGTACATTGGCATTCCACCAAGTCAGGGCAGCTCCCTCAATAGTTCTAGCAGCGAACTTGACCCAGTCTTCGTTCCTGCAATTGCTCATGGCAAAGGCCGACACCGCCTTTTCCATCCAGCATAACAGCCCGACGGCACCCTCAGTGCCGCTGAATGAATGGGGTTTGCAATCCAGAAACATCTTGAATGTGCAGAGAGGTGGGTTGAGGTTTGCTCTTGAGATATGCAAAGAATAGCATTTGGTTCAGTATTGGGTAAACACGTTGAAATGGAAACGAGTGATTGTGGTGCAAGGTGAATGCAAATGAAATTCGTCACCTTGATTCAGTTGGTGTTGGTTACGGCTAGCTTCCCGTGCAGCAAGCGCCTCTTCAACTCGCTCATTGATAAGGGCGTTCAACTCACCTGGTGTCAGACTGATGTTTCCACGTCCACCTGCATTTCTGCGTCCTCGGCGTCTTCCGACCATAACCTTCATAGCGAGAATAAGTGTTAGTGTTGTCTAATGACTAATTTAGTGTGTGTAGTGGGTACTGAAAGATAACATGTGGAGCTATCGGCTCCTCCCTGTCATGTGCAATCACATGCGGCAACGATGGTGATGTCATATCCATTATGCGTGTAATAAGTGTGCGTACAATCATGTATGCAATTACTAACGATCTTGTATGTTAGTACTATTACTACTAACACTATGTGTATGGAGACTAGTGGTTATAGACTAAGTTAACTAAATGCAAACCTAATTTGCAATAACCGGAGGCTCTGATACCAATCTGTCGCACCCCGAGAAATCCCGTCCCATTAGGGGCGCGAGCGACGAACTGTCAGGATCGCAGTCTCCGGTCACACAGTTGCGAGACCTACATGTCTGGTTGTATACGTACATCCAATTTTCTTGGACAAATCAATTTTGTGAAATCAGAGTTGCGGAAGTAAAAGTTTAGGTTGTCAAAACATCGTTGTAATTATAAGTTGCGGAAGCATAAGATTAAAATAGTTTTCAAGACAAAACAAAGTAATAGTTTGCGGAAGCGGTTTAAGTAATAATCATTACATAGCAATTTAAATGTTTAAATGTTCTCAATCCTAAGACACTATAGCTGATGCATGGGGCTCCATCCTAGCAACCTATCCTCATGTGTGTGCCTTAGTTACATGAGAAAAATACTAGAAAAAGGGTTAACACAAAGGTTGGTGAGAGCACAGGTTTTTCATAAGCAGTAAACATCCAATGTTTAAAGTAAGAGTTATGATTTACATATCATTACAATGCAGTATCGATTGATAGCTAATCAATACAGTTCTATTATATGCAGGTTCGTACCGAAGCTGACTGTTGTGCCTCCCGCCATGTCCATCACAAGACAATGGCAAAGTGTTGGTCAATATTGCACCCATTCCGACCTCCAGTCAGGTTGGCCTCCCAGGCGCGATGGGTGGTGCTTGTCAGGCCCAAATAGTACTATTCAAGATTACCACGCTAGGCGCTACGCGCTACTAACGGTCGGTGGAGTATCGCGAGGACTTTTAGTTCTGATGTGGTCCACACATATACATATAGTGATAAAGCATGTCCATACGTAAATAAAATGAGTTGTTGTTCAAAACAGCTGTAATGCAATGTTTTCTCCCCCAAAGGTAGAAAATGTAAAAAGGGGCCGTGAACTCACCTAGTAAAGTAGTTCCGGTTTATGTGTGTTCGCTACCTTCGAGTAAGCACCTCTAACCATATAGGTGTGAGTATGTGTTTTGTGGTGTGTTGTATCACATACAACTCCAATTGTCGGTGTGCTCAACCGAGTGTGTGTGTGTTGACTAGTGAGACTCGACGAATCGTTGGAGACACGTTTGTTGTGTTAAGTTTGCTTATGCGTCATAAATACAAGTAGGACACCAACATGCATTCTATGACTCTAATCGTGATGTTTTAACATAGGTCATGTTTCGAAAATCATAACGTTTCCGTTCCAGAAAACGTTTCCATATTTGGAAAGTTTCTATTTTTGCAAAGTATAGTTATGAAATCCCATTTCATAAAATCAATACTTCTAGTATGTTCGTAAAAACACGTTTATACACTTAAAACACATTGTTTGCGCATAAATCACCATTTATGCCATTTTGTCCAAATAAAGTTTACTTATTTGGAAAGTATCCATTTAAAAACTCGTTTTCACAAATCTAAGTTCCAATATGCTTAGAAATCATTTTTAAACATATTTCGATAATCCAAGTTCACCAAAACATCTTAAAACATCAAAAGCCCTCTTTTATTCACTAAAGTTTCCTTATTTAGTAAGTTTCTTCAAAACCATGTTTTTGATAAAATCAAATACCCAAATGTGTTTCTATACACTTCAATATACATTTGACAACATCTAGACATGTCTAACATGTCTAGATCATCACAAATCCATGACTTGCAACATAAAAGTTTCCTTTTATGGAAAGTTAACCAACATCAACACAATAACCTATCAATCTCAATCTAAACACTTATCTATTCAAAAATCAGTATATCTAACTCCAATAACACACCAAATCACCAACAAATTCGTGCATGATAGCCACATGGAGTTACATGTGTTCAAACACACTTTCATGTGTGTTTTTACATCATGCATGTACGATCCAACACTAGATAAACATAATAGACTACCTTAGTAGCTAGGATTTGAGTTGAACAACTTCTGTTGATAAAGATCTAGTGGGTTGATGGTTGCTCCAAGCTTCTTGATGGCTTCCAAGACCTTCCTTACGCTCCATTGGCTTCCAATCACTAGGAGATAGCTTCCAAGGTGATTCCAGAGGGTTTGAGGCTTGATCTCAATAGTTCTAGGTTGAATTTGAGAGAAAATGTTCGGTGATTTGGGGTAGAAACCGAGCAAATGAATTGGGGATGGTTTTTGTAATTTTTTGATCTGCATGGCCTTCGCGTACCGCCGAGGCTGATCAAAATGTTCTTCTCGTACCGCCGAGAAATTCGGGAGTCCCGACTCCCGCTTTGCTTCGCGTACCGCCAAGCCCTTCACCAAGGGGCTTTCGCGTACCGTGATGGGTCAATTTTCCAGTTTTTCGATTTCGTTGATTCGATTTCGCTCGTGCTCGATTCCCAACGTTTACCCTAAACATCTAACACATGTTTCACACATAATCACATAATAACAAATAAGTTGTTTGATCACCAACGTTCGTGAGACTCGTGTGTGTGTTTCGATAATTCCCCGAATTATCTTTGATAGTTTGCGTTCGTCGCTACGAACCGTTTGCATGCTTGATTAACCATAATCAACATGTATTGCACAATCCAATAATTCCCCGAATTATCGTTTTGCGTTTAGGTTTGTATTTGCCACACTTGGTTTCCAAAGCCAATATGCAATGTACGATCCGATAGTTCCTCGAACTATCGTTACGCAGTTGTTTGTGCTTGACTCATCTAGTTCGACATAATTAATGAAATGCAACAAGTATGAATGTGAAATAAATAGAGTGTAAGAGTTGAAATTTACCTGAAATTGCCGGGTGTCACATCATCCCCTAGTTGAAAGAAATTTCGTCCCGAAATTTGGTTGTTGTTGGTAGTGTTTGAGAAGCAAAAGTGTTTGAGAAACAAAAATTTTCCGGTTGTCACATTTTCTCTCTCTAACCGAGCTTTCTCTCTCTCTCTACAAAGTCGTTCTCTCTCTACCTTTCCATCTCTCTAAAGAAACCCACATATCTTACTCAATTCTCAACCAAATCGAGAAAACTTGGTGCCAAAACGACCGTGGAAACATGTAGACCGTGAAGAGAAGAAGAAATAGAGTTTTGAAGAATCGAAAACGAGGTAAAATCGAGTGAGAAATCACTCATTTTCAGAAACGTATACTATTCATCATCTTGTTCGAACGGTTTGAACATTTCAGCCCAGTTCGACCCTCTAGACCATAGGATGATGCACTAAATCGACATATGAAGAGAAGGAACCACTTAGATTGAAGTTTGGTATGGTTGAAATCAAGTAAAATCTGGGTCTGCTCAATATTGACCCAAGAACAGGCTACTCTTTTCAGTATCGATGAACTGCACCTACATCAGTGTTCTTGTGTCGAGATTGATAATCTCAACAGGCCAATCTTGATGGGAATCAGTCGAATTTCTTAATCTCGACGGCCTCCAGATTTTTCCAAGTCAAGGAGCCATCGATATTACCAATATCGATGGTCAACAGGTTGCTGAAATATGGGCTGTCGATCTTGTGGTGTAGGTAAAAGAGGGTCTGCTATATAATCGATACTAGCATGCTGGTGGTCATCGATACTGTTGGGGGTCATTGCGGTTAGCTCCTTCTATGTCTTCCAAGTAGAATGAAACTGGAACCAGTTAAAAATGTTTAATAGTGAGATCATGGGGTGGGTTTGATCATGTGGGTGTCAAGTGAATAACTATTAAGATTCTAGGGTGTTAACCGGTTTTGTGTTCCATTGGTACTAAGGTTTCTCACAAGGCCCACATTTCTTAAACACTTTTAAGAACAAAAATGGCATTCTGACAAGCAAAAAGGCTGCAAATAAATTTGGGTTTTTGTTAAAGGAAACCATGGGTAAGGGGGTTAAAACTGATTTTGTTCAAGAATGGGTTATCAAGTGGCAATCTAAAACTCTAATAATCTAATACTCTGAATCCTAACTAAGGGTGTGTTACACTAATAAAAAACTCGTGTAACAAATACTATCAAGAATGCAATAGGATAAGAAGCCATGGTTTGTCAAGAAGATCAAGAACTAAAAAAGGATTATGATAAACCAAGGAAAACACTAAGTATGGGTTATGTTCATCTCGTATGATCAACACCCAACACTTAGAACTTTTCATCACATCGATATTCAACTTAGGTATTCAAAGGGATAACCTTAGTTGATAATCAACTAAAGAAGGATCGGGAACGAGGTCATAACAAAGAACTAATGAGGGACTTGGAGTTAATCTAGTAAGATTAACTTAAGTCCTAACATGTTAACTTATAATCTTTCATAAAAATAACTTATGTTATACAAAAAAATATAATTATTTTTAACATGTAACATTAAGAATTAAGGTTCACCATAAATTAACCTGTTAAAATGTATTGTTTTACAACATGAAACCTTAGTTTTATAAAAATCATCATAATTGAATTTAAAATAAATCAAGGGGCTTTCGAAACTTAATAAATAACGAATTATTTAAAGTTGTATATGTACTTTCATTAACTTTATGTAAATAAAGCTTATTAGATATTTATCAGTTAAGGGTGAGGGTACAATAACTTAGAAAAATTCTAGTAACACACTAGTAAGTCTATAGGACACTTAGTCGCACACCGAGACCAAAGCCTTATATACGTCAACTATAAATACTTATAGTATTCAATCATAATAAATCAACCCAGGTATCGAAGCTACATAACCTACAACAACCTAGAGCGCGTATTTCTACTTGATTGATTTGCATTGCAGCACAGGTGAGTTCATCTGTCCCTTTTCAAACTATTTTGTTTTACTGCGGGACTGAGAAACATGTCAAATGTTTTATATAAATGCTTTATATATTTTTCGTCATGTTTTATGAAATGCTTACAGATTTCTATTTATAAACTGTTTATAAATTGTTAACTGTTAAATTAATACTCTTTATGTTTATGTTTGAGTCATTACGATTTCGTTTATAAACTATCATGATCACATACTTTCTCAAATGCTTATTTACTCAAACAAATACTTATACAATTATTTGATTGTTTGTTTTCTTAAAAGTATACTTTCTTTCACTCAAACAATTATTCAAATCTTATATTCAAAACGATAATTCAAAACTGTTACTCAAAGCTATTACTCAAAACTTAGACTCTAGGCTTTTATTCAACCCATACTATGTCAATCATGTATTTTCTCATACAAACTCATACTTTTGCTTACAAACACATACTTTATATGCAAACTTATACTTTTCTCATGCGTACTCAAACTCATACATTACTCATACTATTACTCATATACATATTCATACACATGCTCATACACTTACTCATACATTTACTCATACACATACTCTTACACATACTCATGCTCATGCTCATACTCAAACGTGTGTAAGATGTTGGATGGGAACTGGTTGGTAAACAGGTACATGTGCACATGGTATCGGAAGATCCTTAGATTGAACAATAAGCATAATGACTTCGTAAGACAGACTGATTGGCCCTCTCATACTTGCCTTCGGTGTTCTTCGTTGTCAGGACCTTGTAGGACTGACTGATTGGCCCTCTCGTACTTACCTTTCATTGTTCCTCATCGTCCATCCATGTTTTGTAACGATGGCTAGGATGATTATGATATTATTAGCAGACTTTGTGTCTCTAATGAATACCTCTAACGACACACCGATGCAGACCGTTACACCCAAGTTACTTATGTGGATTGATACTGAATGCCAAGGCATCCAGTCGTCCTCAGAAGTGAACTCAAAACTATTTTCAAACTCCAACGATTGTGGTGTTGATAGGGAGTGAAATGCTTAATATTGCTAATAAAAATATCATATGTGGTTCGATATGTGGTGGACTGGCGGCTGGAGGGGTTGTAGGCTCGACCCTACGTATGCCCTATACATAAACATATGTGACCGGATAAGATAGGTGTCATTAGTGAGATTAGGGTTGTTGCTATAGTAGGTTGGCCTGGTGAATTTAGGAGTGGGTGAAATGCTTAATTATCATTAACAACAATATGATTATTTGGTTCGGTATGTCGTGGGCTGGCGGTAAGCTTGACCCTACGTATGCCTTATGTATAAGCATACTTGGTTGGATAGAAATTACACCGAACATGGGAATGTATTGCAATGGATTTTATAACGAAATTACCCCGAACATCTAGTGGCTATGATACTATTTGTGTAATTGTTGATCGTTTAACTAAGTCAGCACACTTCCTTCCAATTAAAGAGACTGATAAAACGAAGAAGTTAGCGAAATTATACTTGAAAGAAATTATTTCTAGGCATGGCGTTCCTGTGCCGATCATATCTGACACGGACAGTCGGTTTACATCAAAGTTTTGGCAATCTTTGCAAACAGCCTTGGGTACTCGTTTGGATATGAGTACTGCTTATTATCCATAGACAGACGGTCAGAGTGAAAGAACTATTCAGACACTAAAGGATATGCTTCGTGCATGTGTGCTTGATTTTGGTGGTAGCTGGGATATTCATTTACCATTAGCAGAATTTTCTTATAACAATAGTTACCACTCGAGTATTAAAGCTGCGCCATCTGAAGCCCTTTATGGTAGAAAGTGTCGCTCGCCATTGTGTTGGGCAGAAGTTGGTGAAAAACAACAACTTGAACTAAAATTATTCAAGAGACCACTGATAAGTTCTTTAGAATAAAAAATAGATTGAAAGTTGCCATGGATAGGCAGAAAAGTTATGGTGATAATCGACGGAAACCGTTGGAATTCCAAGTTGGAGATCATGTTATGTTAAAAGTCTCACCTTGGAAAGGAGTCATTAGATTTGGTATTCAGTGAAAGCTTAGTCCCGGTTATATTGGACCATTTGAGATTTTGGATCGAATTGGCATGGTGGCATATCGACTCAAGTTACCGTCGCAACTCAGCGGTGTCCATGATATATTTCATGTATCTAACTTGAAGAAGTGTCTTTCTGATAAAACGACTGTTGTACCAATTGAAGATATTCATGTTGATGAAAGACTTCATTTTGTCGAAGAGCCTATTGAGATTTCGGACTGGGAAGTCCATAAGCTCAGACGTAGTCAAATCAAGTTAGTGAAAGTAAAATGGAATTCAAGGCGTGGCCCAAAATTTACTTGGAAGCGCGAGGATCAGATGAGAAAGAAGTATCCCCACCTGTTTTCTTATGAAAAGAAAAGGTCGTAGTGGTTTATAATTTCAGGACGAAATTTCCTAAAGCAGGGGAGACTGAGTATTTTTACGGACGATGACTCGTAAAAGGTTAGTGTACTTAACTTAGTTTATTTGATGCATTAATAATTTAATATTAATTATTAGATTAAAGTTGTGGTTACCTGTCTAGAACAAAGTGTGTTTAAATGAATGGAAATTTCATTTGGTAAACTTTTGGGATTTCGGTACCGTTCGAAGGTGTTTAACGAACGTTGGTGACGACTCGGTTAATGAATTTAGTGTAATGCTTGGTTTAGCATAAAATTATAAATCATAAATGAATAAATTAAGTTAACGATGAAAAACCGTGAAATTTGATGTAAACTGTGGAATTTACTGACAACCGACTTTACCCGTGCTTTTGCCGAATAAGATGGATTAAATTGTCCAAATAATATTTAAGGTCATCGTTTTTCACTAAAATTGTTCGCTTAAGGACGATTAAATATTCTATTAATTTTAGAATAAAAATCTAATTTTTATTATATTTCCGGAACAATATTTATACAATGTAGGACTCAGAATATACCTGTATTTTGTCAGTTTTTAACCATGTGAAGACAAGTGTCTTACACATGGCAAAAGGTTGTAATGATTTGGATCTTTTAAAATCCAAGAAAATCCCAACATCATCATTTGCAATTGTACTACACAAGATAACTCTTCCCATTCAACTTTTCTCTCTCTCTCTCTCGTCCGTCACTCTACCACCACCAATTCACTTTTTCATTTTCCATAACCAAGCTTAAACCTCTATCATTTCTTGAGTTTTGGTTAACAATTGGAGCTTTGGAAGATTTTTTGACAAAAAAATCATCTATTTTCATGCACATCAAGGTAAACTTTTAACCACATTATATGGGTTTTTATAAAAATTGGTTCACCCAAAAGAATGTGTTTAAATCAAGTGGGTTTTTGGTGTAAAAGATGATAATCTGTGTGAGTGTGGATATGTGTGTGAAACGTGTGTGTGTATGAATGTATGTGTGTGAGTCGTAAAAGCATATACACATATATGTTTGTGTGTGACGTGAATGTGTGTATATATATTCACACACATGGGTGTGTGTGTGTGTGTAGCAATGTATGTATTTATGGGTGGGTATGTTTTTTCAAGTTATACATACATACATGGATGAGTTATTGGATGGTGATTTTAATCACATGAATGTACATATACATGCATATATATATGTATGTAGATGTGAAATAAGTTGCATGCACTACAACAAAATGGAGCTAATGCAACCCCACTAAAATGTTGCATTAGACCTTTAAAAAGTTGCATTACCCCTAAATCAACCTTTTACAAAGAGCTGCGTTAGGTGAGTTGCATTAGACCTAATGCAACTTTTTTATTAGATAATGCAACTTTTTTCATAAAACTTGCATATTGTAATCAAATGCAACCTTCTTAAGATGCAACCTTTTTAAAGTTATTGAAACTTTTTTTTTTACTTTCAAATGCAACTTTTTAAAATTTTTAATGCAACCTTTTTTACCTTCATATGCAACTTTTTTTTTATGGTTATGCTTATGAAAATGCAACCTTTTCTATACTAAAATGAAACCATTATTATGTTTTAGTAGAGAAATATGCAACCTTTTTCACTATAAATGCAACTTTTTTTAGAGTTTTAGTTACAAGTAATGCAACCTAGTTCAACCCCAAATGCAACTTTGTGGCATCATTGTTTCAATCACTCATCGTCCATCCATGTTTTGTAACGATGGCTAGGATGATTATGATATTATTAGCAGACGTTGTGTCTCTAACGATATCCTCTAACGACACACCGATGCAGACCGTTACACCCAAGTTACTTATGTTGATTGATACTGAATGCCAAGGCATCCAGTCGTCCTCAAAAGTGAACTCAAAACTATTTTCAAACTCTAACGATTGTGGTGTTGATAGGGAGTGAAATGCTTAATTATTGCTAATAACAATATCATATGTGGTTCGATATGTGGTGGGCTGGCGGCTGGACGGGTTGTAGGCTCGACCCTACGTATGCCCTATACATAAGCATATGTGATCGGATAAGATAGGTGTCATTAGTGAGATTAGGGTTTTTGCTCTAGTAGGTTGGCCTGGTGAATTTAGGAGTGGGTGAAATGCTTAATTATCATTAACAACAATATGATTATTTGGTTCGGTATGTCGTGGGCTGGCGGCTGGGTTGGCGGTAAGCTTGACCCTACGTATGCCTTATGTATAAGCATACTTGGTTGGATAGCATAGGTGGTTGTTAGTGAGGTTAAGGTTGTCACTTTCGGATTGTTAAAAAGTAATCTATTTTCATATTGTCCAAGGTCGTGATTTCGGTGCATGGAATGAAATGTTTAATTATCATAAAGAACAATATACTATGTGGTTCGGTATGTGTTGGGCTGGCGGTAAGCTTGACCTTACGTTTGCCCTATATATAAGCATACTTAACTGGATAAGATAGGTGGTTGTTGGTGAGGTTAAGGTTGTCAGTCGGTCAGGTTTGTCAAATTCATTTTCAACTACTAAACTTGATGAACTCACCAACCATGTGTTGACTTTGCTTTCTTACATGTTTTCTCAGGTGACATACATGATTAAGTTAAGGTTCAGGATGCATACTAGGATGCCCAGATAGAGGACCTAGTACCTTTTGGAAGCACATATTTTGTTTGTATCTCATGAATCATTTTTAATATCTTGTACAGTTACAAGATAGTAAACTTATGATTGTTTTGACAGGTTTACTTAGTTAAAGTAGCAAACATTGACAATTGTAATTTAACTTTGTAATCCTAGTTTATTAGTATTATGATTTAGTTATTCTCAAATGTTGATGCTATGAGTACAATCTGATCATTTCAATTATCTCACGAT
Source organism: Mikania micrantha (assembly GCA_009363875.1). Classification (NCBI taxonomy): domain Eukaryota; kingdom Viridiplantae; phylum Streptophyta; class Magnoliopsida; order Asterales; family Asteraceae; genus Mikania; species Mikania micrantha. Next base: position 41,297,790 of record CM018696.1, read on the forward strand.
ATCGCGCCCCGAGAACCTTCCGCCCGACGGGAAAGTCGATCCAACCGCCGGCTCGAGGTGTGAAAGATTGCTATGAGAGCCAATGTTATAGAGAATATAGGTCATGTACTTAGAACGGTTTGGCCTAAACTATAACATAGGGACCCTCATGTAGAGAACATAAGACTTAGGAGACTATTTGCGTATGTCTTCAGCATTCGATCATTTCACTAACCGATTCCTTTTCGGTTGTGATCAGAATGCCACCGCGAAGACAACCTCCACCAACACCGCCACCTCCTCCTCCACCTCCTCCTCGTGAGTTAGTATTGGATGAACCTCACAAGTCATGTTATTCAACACATCCAGGGTCAGATAAGATGTATAAAGATTTGAAAGAGTTTTATTGCTGGCCTAATATGAAAAGACATAGCCAAATATGTTGGTAAATGTCTAACTTGCTCCAGGGTGAAGGCATAACATCAAACGCCGTCTGGACTTTTGCAACGGCCTAAGATCCTAGAATGGAAGTGGGAATGTATTGCAATGGATTTTATAACGAAATTACCCCGAACGTCTAGTGGCTATGATACTATTTGGGTAATTGTTGATCGTTTAACTGTCAGCACACTTCCTTCCAATTAAAGAGACTGATAAAACGAAGAAGTTAGCGAAATTATACTTGAAAGAAATTATTTCTAGGCATGGCGTTCCTGTGCCGATCTTATCTGACACGGACAGTCGGTTTACATCAAAGTTTTGGCAATCTTTGCAAACAGCCTTGGGTACTCGTTTGGATATGAGTACTGCTTATTATCCATAGACAGACGGTCAGAGTGAAAGAACTATTCAGACACTAGAGGATATGCTTCGTGCATGTGTGCTTGATTTCGGTGGTAGCTGGGATATTCATTTACCATTAGCAGAATTTTCTTATAACAATAGTTACCACTCGAGTATTAAAGCTGCGCCATCTGAAGCCCTTTATGGTAGAAAGTGTCGCTCGCCATTGTGTTGGGCAGAAGTTGGTGAAAAACAACAACTTGAACTAAAATTATTCAAGAGACCACTGATAAGTTCTTTAGAATAAAAAATAGATTGAAAGTTGCCATGGATAGGCAGAAAAGTTATGCTGATAATCGACGGAAACCGTTGGAATTCCAAGTTGGAGATCATGTTATGTTAAAAGTCTCACCTTGGAAAGGAGTCATTAGATTTGGTATTCAGTGAAAGCTTAGTCCCGGTTATATTGGACCATTTGAGATTTTGGATCGAATTGGCATGGTGGCATATCGACTCAAGTTACCGTCGCAACTCAGCGGTGTCCATGATATATTTCATGTATCTAACTTGAAGAAGTGTCTTTCTGATAAAACGACTGTTGTACCAATTGAAGATATTCATGTTGATGAAAGACTTCATTTTGTCGAAGAGCCTATTGAGATTTCGGAGTGGGAAGTCCATAAGCTCAGACGTAGTAAAATCAAGTTAGTGAAAGTAAAATGGAATTCTAGGCGTGGCCCAAAATTTACTTGGAAGCGCGAGGATCAGATGAGAAAGAAGTATCCCCACCTGTTTTCTTATGAAAAGAAAAGGTCGTAGTGGTTTATAATTTCAGGACGAAATTTCCTAAAGCAGGGGAGACTGAGTATTTTTACGGACGATGACTCGTAAAAGGTTAGTGTAATAAACTTAGTTTATTTGATGCATTAATAATTTAATATTAATTATTAAATTAAAGTTGTGGTTACCTATCTAGAACATAGTGTGTTTAAATGAATGGAAATTTCATTTGGTAAACTTTTGGGATTTCGGTACCGTTCGAAGGTGTTTAACGAACGTTGGTGACGACTCGGTTAATGAATTTAGTGTAATGCTTGGTTTAGCATAAAATTATAAATCATAAATGAATAAATTAAGTTAACGATGAAAAACCGTGAAATTTGATGTAAACTGTGGAATTTACTAACAACCGACTTTACCCGTGCTTTTGCCGAATAAGATGGATTAAATTATCCAAATAATATTTAAGGTCATCGTTTTTCACTAAAATTGTTCTCTTAAGGACGATTAAATATTCTATTAATTTTAGAATAAAAATATAATTTTTATAATATTTCCGGAACAATATTTATACATTGTAGGACTCAGAATATACCTGTATTTTGTCAGTTTTTAACCATGTGAAGACAAGTGTCTTACACATGGCAAAAGGTTGTAATGATTTGGATCTTTTAAAATCCAAGAAAATCCCAACATCATCATTTGCAATTGTACTACACAAGATAACTCTTCCCATTCAACTTTTCTCTCTCTCTCTCGTCCGTCACTCTACCACCACCAATTCACTTTTTCATTTTCCATAACCAAGCTTAAACCTCTATCATTTCTTGAGTTTTGGTTAACAATTGGAGCTTTGGAAGATTTTTTGACAAAAAAATCATCTATTTTCATACACATCAAGGTAAACTTTTAACCACATTATATGGGTTTTTATAAAAATTGGTTCACCCAAAAGAATGTGTTTAAATCAAGTGGGTTTTTGGTGTAAAAGATGATAATCTGTGTGAGTGTGGGTATGTGTGTGAAACGTGTGTGTGTATGAATGTATGTGTGTGAGTCGTAAAAGCATACACACATATATGTATGTGTGTGACGTGAATGTGTGTATATATATTCACACACATGGGTGTGTGTGTGTGTGTAGCAATGTATGTATATATGGGTGGGTATGTTCTTTCAAGATATACATACATACATGGATGAGTTATTGGATGGTGATTTTAATCACATGAATGTACATATACATGCATATATATGTATGTAGATGTGAAATAAGTTGCATGCATTACAACAAAATGGAGCTAATGCAACCCCACTAAAATGTTGCATTAGACCTTTAAAAAGTTACATTACCCTAAATCAACCTTTTACAAAGAGCTGCGTTAGGTGAGTTGCATTAGACCTAATGCAACTTTTTTATTAGATAATGCAACTTTTTTCATAAATGTTGCATGTTGTAATCAAATGCAACCTTTTTAAGATGCAACCTTTTTAAAGTTATTGAAACTTTTTTTTTACTTTCATATGCAACTTTTTAAAATTTTTAACGCAACCTTTTTTACCTTCATATGCAACTTTTTTTTATGGTTATGCTTATGAAAATGCAACCTTTTCTATACTAAAATGCAACCATTATTATGTTTTAGTACAGAAATATGCAACCTTTTTCACTATAAATGCAACTTTTTTTAGAGTTTTAGTTACAAGTAATGCAACCTAGTTCAACCCCAAATGCAACTTTGTAGCATCATTGTTTCAATCACTCATCGTCCATCCATGTTTTGTAACGATGGCTAGGATGATTATGATATTATTAGCAGACTTTGTGTCTCTAATGAATATCCTCTAATGACACACCGATGCAGAACGTTACACCCAAGTTACTTATGTTGATTGATACTCAATGCCAAGGCATCCAGTCGTTCTCAGAAGTGAACTCAAAACTATTTTCAAACTCCAACGATTGTGGTGTTGATAGGGAGTGAAATGCTTAATTATTGCTAATAACAATATCATATGTGGTTCGATATGTGGTGGGCTGGCGGTTGGACGGGTTGTAGGCTCGACCCTACGTATGCCCTATACATAAGCATATGTGACCGGATAAGAAAGGTGTCATTAGTGAGATTAGGGTTGTTGCTCTAGTAGCTTGGCCTGGTGAATTTAGGAGTGGGTGAAATGCTTAATTATCATTAACAACAATATGATTATTTGGTTCGGTATGTCGTGGGCTAGCGGTTGGGCTGGCTGTAAGCTTGACCCTACGTATGCCTTATGTATAAGCATACTTGGTTGGATAGCATAGGTGGTTGTTAGTGAGGTTAAGGTTGCCACTTTCGGATTGTTAAAAAGTATTCTATTTCATATTGTCCAAGGTCCTGATTTCGGTGCATGGAATGAAATGTTTAATTATCATAAAGAACAATATACTATGTGGTTCGGTATGTGTTGGGCTGGTGGTAAGCTTGACCCTACGTATGCCCTATATATAAGCATACTTAACTGGATAAGATAGGTGGTTGTTGGTGAGGTTAAGGTTGTCAGTCGGTCAGGTTTGTCAAATTCATTTTCAACTAATAAACTTGATGAACTCACCAACCATGTGTTGACTTTGTTTTCTTACATGTTTTCTCAGGTGACATACATGATTAAGTTAAGGTTCAGGATGCATACTAGGATGCCCAGATAGAGGACCTAGTACATTTTGGAAGCACATATTTTGTTTGTATCTCATGAATCATTTTTAATATCTTGTACAGTTACAAGATAGTAAACTTATGATTGTTTTGATAGGTTTACTTAGTTAAATTAGCGAACATTGACATATGTCTTGAGCATTCGATCATTGCACTAACCGATTCCTTTTCGGTTGTGATCAGAATCCACCGCGAAGACAACCTCCACCAACACCGCCACCTCCTCCTCGTGAGTTAGTATTGGATGAACCTCACAAGTCATGTTATTCAACACATCCAGGGTCAGATAAGATGTATAGAGATTTGAAAGAGTTTTATTGGTGGCCTAATATGAAAAGACATAGCCAAATATGTTGGTAAATGTCTAACTTGCTCCAGGGTGAAGGCATAACATCAAACGCCGTCTGGACTTTTGCAACGGCCTAAGATCCCAGAATGGAAGTGGGAATGTATTGCAATGGATTTTATAACGAAATTACCCCGAACGTCTAGTGGCTATGATACTATTTGGGTAATTGTTGATCGTTTAACTAAGTCAGCACACTTCCTTCCAATTAAAGAGATTGATAAAACGAAGAAGTCAGCGAAATTATACTTGAAAGAAATTATTTCTAGGCATGGCGTTCCTGTGCCGATCATATCTGACACGGACAGTCGGTTTACATCAAAGTTTTGGCAATCTTTACAAACAGCCTTGGGTACTCGTTTGGATATGAGTACTGCTTATTATCCATAGACAGACGGTCAGAGTGAAAGAACTATTCAGACATTAGAGGATATGCTTCGTGCATGTGTGCTTGATTTCGATGGTAGCTGGGATATTCATTTACCATTAGCAGAATTTTCTTATAACAATAGTTACCACTCGAGTATTAAAGCTGCGCCATCTGAAGCCCTTTATGGTAGAAAGTGTCGCTCGCCATTGTGTTGGGCAGAAGTTGGTGAAAAACAACAACTTGAACTAAAATTATTCAAGAGACCACTGATAAGTTCTTTAGAATAAAAAATAGATTGAAAGTTGCCATGGATAGACAAAAAAGTTATGCTGATAATCGACAGAAACCGTTGGAATTCGAAGTTGGAGATCATGTTATGTTAAAAGTCTCACCTTGGAAAGGAGTCGTTAGATTTGGTATTCAGTGAAAGCTTAGTCCCGGTTATATTGGACCATTTGAGATTTTGGATCGAATTGGCATGGTGGCATATCGACTCAAGTTACCGTCGCAACTCAGCGGTGTCCAAGATATATTTCATGTATCTAACTTGAAGAAGTGTCTTTCTGATGAAACGTGTTGGACCGATCGGGAGCTCGGAAACAATCCGAATCCAATGTAAAACTACTCGACAGCCTCTGGAATAGTGCGGAATCCTATTCCAGGGTTTTCCAATCGAAACCAACAGAAACCGTGGTGATCCGAGGTTGTAGGAACAACGTGAAAGAAACGATCGAACACCACGGGTTGAGAATCGAACTTGGATGATCAAGAACCGCTCAAATCTTCTAGGGTTTTGACACTTGAGTCTCAGGGAAGAAGGAAGGCTCTGGAAAGTTAAGGTTGAAATGATTTGAACTTTTATATATAGGCAGTCGACATTCGGCCGAATGAGAGGCCGAAGCAACTCATTCGGCGAATGGCATCTGTCGAATGATAATTCAGTCGAATGAGTCATTCGGCGAATGACTCATTCGCTGACTAGACATACTCTGGTTTCATTCGGCGAATGACTTCATTCGATAGAGTCATTCGGCCGAATGAACCATACTCATACTCAAATATATAATAAATCAAATCAACAAATAACACAATCAAATAATCAATATTAAACATTAAGATCAATATAGAAAGACAACTTCCATTAATAATTTGAACATTACATGATAAGAGTTACAAAAACTGAACTAAGGACAAAACATGTATCAACAAACTCCCCCTTGGACCTAGTTCATCTCTTAGAAGTGTCTTTCTTCAAATACTTAGCCGAGATCGCTTTCCAATCAGCTCCAGCGTGAACCCTTAAGCATATGCAGATTCGGATCACTCTCATAAACTGAAGTACCTGTTCCATATCCTGTACGTCGAAGAAAATTTGGTGACGATGCAGTGCAATAACATCTCTGTGGGACAAGTTAGTCAACCACATAGGATCAAAAATCCTAACAGTCTTCCACTGTTTGTCTTTGCACAGAACTATCACAGCCTCACCAGTTCTCCCATCATAGTACCACCATCGGAAGCCCTCCATAAAGTCCTGTCGCATCTTCCGTAATGGAATCTTCTTCATGACTTTAGGAGGAAGCCACTTCAGGATGACTTTATGCTTGCGGGTATCTCCGTCAATCTCTGGCAAATAATATCTTTCTGGCTGCTGTGGTTGAAAGTTTACCCATCTCTTCCGGTATTCATACTTGATCTGTCGAGAAAACCAAGCAGACATCCCAGAGTCTTCACTGTATAGCATGTTCAGACGTGCTAACTGATTGACTTCGAATCCAGGCAACGTCTTGAAATCATGTGGGTGTTTGAAGTAGTCAATCCCTTTCTCTCTCTTCACAGCATAGCACCCAAGATCATGGAAGTATGCCCAGCTAAGAATCTGACCTCCAGCTTTGTAGCCTTTGGTCCTGTAAACTTTCTTGTGTGTGGCTGGCATCTTCTCTGTGCTTTGCTTCTTCAACACTTCCCAATAAGCAGCCCATTCCTCTTTTCTTCTCTTTTGGTCATCGGCTTCAGCCTTGCTTGCCTCAACTTGTTCTTCCAGATATCTAACCAAAAGATCCTCTGTTTCTTGATCAAATGGTTCATTGAATGTAGGCAGCTCGACTTCAGCCGATGTGTACTTTGGGTACTCTTCGTCTGTAATATCTTCCAGAATCACCTCATCAACATCATCAAAAGGTTCTGGTTCAGGCTCTTCAAAAATGGGAACTGAGGTGTCATCAGTAACAACCTCATCAGGATTCAACCTGAATAGCTCAGCTATTTGCTCTTTGGAGAGGCAGTGTATAATCTCTCCCTCCTCCTTGTCATAGCTCACTGAGTGCTGTATAATGCCTTGAGCGTCTAAGATCATAGTCAGTGTCTCATCAAGCTGACGTCTCAAAGGCACAGCTTGTACTTCCTCAGTAGCTTCTGGTTCGGCTGTCTTCGAGGGAGACGAAGGAGGAGGAGCCTGAGCCTTCTTGTCATTGGATTTCTTGGACCGGATCTCAGAAGAGGGAGGGGTTTGATCATCATTGTCATCATCATCATCGTCATCAGTACCGGATGATCCAGAAGACCCACTCCCAGATCCGTCCTTATCATCATTATCAGCATCATCATCATCATCTGATTCTTCATCCTTCTCAGACTCTTCATAATCAACCTGTTCCTCCTCAGACTCTTCTTCTTCTTCTTCTATCTCCTTGTCTGATTCATCGGAACGGTTTTCAGCACCTTCTATCCTGGGAGTGCCCTCCTTGGAACCCTCGACAAGTTCAGCAAGGCGAGCATTTTCAGCTTCCAGTATAAGAATCCTCTCACTGAAACCAGAGGCTGTCATAGCCAGCTGGTTATGCTCGTCAATATACTTGATGAGCTGTTCCTCCTGCTGAGCTGAACGAGCTCTAAGATTAGCTCGTTGATCAGCTGCCTGCAGCAACAAGGCATCCTGATCGTTGATCCGTTGGGTGAGCTGAGCAATCTTAGACTCTTGCTCTATATTCTTCTCCATCAGCCTGAGAACCATACTGTTCAGTGTGCTAAGCTGATCCACAACTGACACAGTAGGTATAAACGTATCAGCTCGTGATGTAGATGGGCCAGAAGAAGCAGCAACATAAACCGGCTCATGAATAAAAGGAGTGGTCAGAGGGGCAATAGTAGTCTGAGCAGGAATAGCCCTTGACCGTATCAGTGAAGAAACTGACACAGCTGCTACTGATGTATCAGCAGTTGTAGCAGCTACTGTCAGTTCTGACCTCCTTTGGAAAGAGAACCTAGATCTCTTTCCCCTTCCAGCTCTAGAGGATGTGGGCTGAGAGGCAACAGCAATCACAGCTGCTGAAGCAGGAGCAGAAGATCTAGGAGGAGAAGGAATATCAAACTCTGGTATAAATGATGGATCAGTAATATCCTCCATCTCCTCTTCAGTTCTCTTTCTCTTCCTGACAACCATCTTGCCACTTTCCATCACCTTCTCAAATCCTTCCTCCATAACATCATCAGAGTCGGTACTCTCCTCATCACCATCCCCGACTACATCCTCCTCACCCGAGTCCTCTGACTCATCATCAACATCAGAAATATGAGGAGCTGTAGTATCAACAACAGTAGAGGCAGAAACAGTAGAAGTAGTAGCCATGAAGTCTAAGTCCATCAAAGAATCAATATCAATGTCCTCTTCCTGTGCTGTAGACAAACCAGCATCACCACCAGTAACTGTACCACTAACATCAACCATGCTCACAGAAGCAGCAGTGGTCATGTATCCAGAACTCATCTCCACCACCCCTGAACTCACTACAGCAGCAGTGGTCACTATCACTGTGCTCTCACCAGCTCCAGCACCACTAGGGCCTGCCCCTTCACCACCATCACCTCCATCACTGTCGTCTCCACCAGCCGGTACAACTATGTCTTCGACATCTGAAACAGAGTCAGCATGCCTCCATCTACGACCTGCTGGAGCTCGGTAATCAGGTCGAGAGAGGTGACCAAATAAAGATCTGGTGGCTGGCTTCCTCTCCTTCCCTCTGTATGACAGAACTCTGTTAAGAGTAGTGTCATTCATGTGCTCTAACCGAATAACATCAGCATTGATCTTGGGAAGATCTGGAACTTGAGCATCTATGATCTGCTGCAGAAATCTCGGGTACATAAGAAACTTCTTGTCCCCCTTTAGAACCACGTTCTCCTTCATGTGAATGAATATCATCTCTGAGAAGTTGAACGGCTTGTTGAGCACAAGAGCAGCAAATGCACACTGAATGGTCTCACGCATGTCGTCGAATCCTCCTCGCCTCGATCCGAGACAATACACCAAGACATGAGCTAAATACTTGAACTGTGGAGACATAAATGCCTTGTTGAGAATGCCAGCTCCAATGTCACCCTCATACTTGCATCGAAGAAAACATCCACGAACTAGAAATCGATCAAGTAATGATGGCTGATCTGGAAAGTCTTGAAATCCACAAATTCTCCTGATGTGTTCAGCAGAAACCACTATATCATGCCCTTGAACTTTGCCCCTTATGACTGTAGGCTCGGCCTCACAGTCAATGTCAGCAGATGACCAGAAATCCTGCTGATGCGAATGATAAGGCACATGAACAGTAGATATGGCAGTGAATATCCTCGAACGCCTCAGAAAAGTAATGATGTCTGAGTAGTGCTTCGCGTTCGGAGTGGTCAAATCTAGATGAGCACAGATGTTGTGCTTAGGAACTGACTTGTAACCTGCCATGCTGCACAACAGAAGAAATAAACATGTTAGTACAAGACAATCAACAAGAAACTGAAATCAACAGGAAATCAGATTGACAGATTAACTGATGTGCCGAATGGCAGTGATTCGCCGAATGAGTCATGTGATCGAATGAGTCATTCGTCGAATGAGGTTCATTCGTCGAATGACTCTCATTCGCCGAATGAGATATAGATAAGGCTGGTCATTCGTCGAATTAGCCATTCGCCGAATGGGATTAATTCGCCGAATGAGTCATTCGCCGAATGACGACATTCGGCGCCCATTTTGAATTCAAAATCCCCTTTTTCAAAAATCAACAATCAGTTCATAAAAATTGCACACACACACACTCAGAATCAACCGATTAATACTTTTAATACAGGGTCTTAGGTAGTTTCAATCCCATTTTGATAGTCTATTTAAACGGCGATTTACAAAACCCTAAAACCCTATAATCACAACTGTTTTTGATGATTTCACTGTTGAAAGTGCTTGTTAGTCGATCTCCAAATACCTGAGATGAAATAGAATGTGATTGTCAGAAGCAGGGTTAACAAAAGTAACCGTAAATCGATCTAAGACAAGGAGTGTGATATTCGCCGAATGAAGGAGCTCTGGTGTGTCGAAAGAGAATATGGTCGAATGACCTCTCATTCGGCCGAAGGACTATTATATAGTCCCTTCTCATTCGCCGAATGAGCTAGGCGAAAGGTCACCTGACATTCAGTCTCATTCGCCGAATGAATGTAGTGAATAGGACATTCGACAATACTCATTCGTCGAATGAGAATATCGAATGAGACATTCGACATCTTTCATTCGTCGAATGAAAAACACATTGTATGATTGATTCGGTCGAATGACTCATTCGCAGAATGAGTTCATTCGGCCGAATGAGTTCATTCTACCTCTCATTCGGACGAATGAGAGATGATAACCTCCAAACCTCAACTATTTCAACATTTGACATTTTGAGCAACAAACCTTTAACAATTTATGAAGATATGTCTGGTTAGTTCAGGATTCAGATAAGACAGACATCCAAATCTACAAATGATCATCTAAAACAAGATTGAGAATAGAAAATCTTTTTGTATTTTCTGAAACAACCACTACGACTGTACAAACAATAATTAAAAACAAATAAATAAATATTTTTGTGAGAAGTCCATTAATAAAATAACACACATCTCTAATCACATCATATTGTCTTCAATGAATGCTTCACTTCCAACATAATTTCATTATGATGCAATTACTGATATATTTGTCCAGACATAAACCGAACAATACATAACTACTAAACAAACTATATGATCACTCATATTTTCTGATTGAGTTCCCCAATTCATTTCATCAATAAAGATCAAAAACAGTTCAAAACTCATTTCAGCATATCTTAAAACCAGTCATCATGAATTTAATAAGATTCAAACATTTATTATCTTTTTGTATTTTTCTTGTTCTATCCAAATGGATGGCTTCAGCTAGATCTGTCCCAGCAATATGTTTTTGATGATTTTCCTCAAGCTTAATACCAGCTTGTTTTTATTTTTCTTTGAATGAAACCTCATTTGATTCCATGATGACAGGTGTATGCTTGATTTGAGTCAAAAACCGTTTCTCACTCAAATGATTTAATAAAATGGATCCCACAGATCAAACTTTCTAAGTTATCACAAGTTGTTTATTCATTTTGTATAGTCAGCCTATCAGTACATCCCATCACAATTCTCTTGTGATTTTAGTTCATACATTCACATCTGCTTCTATGACATGATAAGATTAATGCATTACTTTATTAAGCATGACCATCTCAATTTTTAATTTTTCTATTGTTTTTGGTTTTTCAAATATCATAATTTCTCCCCCTAAAAACCTAAAAATAGAAAATCTTTTTGAGTTTTTGATGATGAAAAAGAACTATACAATAAAAAATGAAAATACTGAAGTAAAATGAATAAAGCAAAGACTATCAAAGTAAAAATGATGATCATTTGTTAGACTCAGATGAGGATTGAACTTCATCCTTTTGAAAAACACCATTAGCCGATAACAGATATAAAAATCTGGGTTTATCAAATGCTTTTGTAAAGAGATCGGCTTTCTGGTGGTCGGTGTGAATTTTCACAACATCGATTAATTTCTTTTCAAAACAATCACGTATGAAGTGATATTTTATGTCGATGTGTTTGGTTTTGGAGTACTGAACTGGATTTTTAGTGACAGCAATGGCGGCAGTATTATCAACATAAATAGGTGTTGGACTAAAAGAACCAATGAGCCTGATCAGAAAAATCTCTAAGTCTCACAGCACTTATAACAACTGAAGAAGAACACAACGGCTGACATACAATGTACAGAAGTTACAAGATCTGAAGTGATATACAACAGCTGAAGTGTAATTCATCAGATGTTGTAGTGTGTAGTTTAGTCTTCAGTAGTTTTCTTTCAGTTCTTGTAAAAGTCTGATGAGTAGTTTACTCATCAGATGTTTTAGTTTATTACTTCAGTAGTTTTAATACTTCAGTAGTTGTAAGAGAATGTCTTCAGATGTTGTAGACATTCTCAGTAGTTTAGTTATTTCAGTTGTTTTGTTTTGTCTGTTAGGTGTCAACATCATGTGACATCATCAGACGTCACTGTCTTTATATAAGGGCAGTTGACAATTTTGTAACAAGAAAAAGTTATTGCGATTGATTGAATTATTCCTTTTACAGAATTCTCTCTATAACAAACTTGTGCTTTACTGTTTGATTGAACTTTGTTCTTGCTATGATTGTGCTAATTCAACTTTGAATTCCGCTGCTATACTCTATTAATGAATTAATTGAGAACATCTGATCCTACAATAGGAGTGTTAGAAAAATGTAACCCATAGTCCCTGAGTTGCTGTTGAATCCAGATGATTTGTGAACAGCAACTAGCAGCAGCAATATATTCAGCTTCACAGGTTGAAGTAGACACCGACGTCTGCTTCTTGCACTGCCAGGTGACCAATCGGTTTCCAAAGAACTGACATCCTGCAGATGTTGACTTGAAATCTCTCTTGCATCCGCCATAATCTGAATCACTATATGCAGTAAGCGCAAAGTTATCATCATTAGGGTACCATAAGCCAAGTTCCGGTGTACCCTTCAGATAACGCATAATCCTTTTGACAGCAATGAGGTGAGATACTCTTGGCTTTGATTGATAGCGTGCACACAAGCAAGTAGCGAACATGATATCTGGCCGAGAAGCAGTAAGATACATGAGAGATCCGATCATTCCTCGGTACAGAGTGGCATCAATTAACTCCCCCTTTTCATCTGGAGTAATCCCGTGATTAACAGCCAGTGGGGTACCAGCAGGCTTGGCATCAGACATACTGAACCGGCTCAGAATGTCACCAACGTATTTGGTTTGATGAATAAAAATTCCTGCCTCAGACTGATCCACCTGCAAACCCAAGAAAAATTTCATCTCTCCCATCGAACTCATTTCAAATTTTTCTTTCATAACCTTCTCGAATTCCTTGCACAGACTATCATTTGTGGAACCAAAAATTATGTCATCCACATACACTTGCACCAAGAGTAAATCACTGTCCTTCTCACGGATGAATAATGTGCAGTCAATGACACCTCTTCTGAACCCGTTGTTCAGAAGGTGAGTAGAAAGTGTATCATACGACGCTCGCGGAGCTTGATGCAATCCATATAAGGCCTTGTCTAGCTTGTAGACTTGGTCACGATGCAATGGATCCTCAAACCCGGGAGGTTGACTGACATATACGGTTTCACTGATAACACCGTGAAGGAACGCACTCTTAACATCCATTTGATAGACCTCGAACCTTTTAAAGGATGCATAAGCCAAGAAGATACGAATGGCTTCGAGTCGAGCAACTGGAGCAAACACCTCATTGTAGTCCAACCCCTCTATGTGTCTGAATCCTTGAACCACCAAACGTGCCTTGTTTCGCACTATGATCCCGTGATCATCTTTCTTGCAACGAAGAACCCATCGAGTGCCAATGACTTTTGCACCTTTAGGTCTATCAACTAATTGCCAGACCCCTAACTTTTTGAACTGCAAAAGTTCCTCTTGCATAGCATCAACCTATGATTCTTCCTTGAGGGCTTCAGTGACAGTACGCGGTTCAACTTGAGAGATAAAACATGAATGAGCACAAAAGCTTACATCTGCAAAATCAAGAATGTCTGCAAGACCACCTGAAGAAATCTGACTTCGAGTTTTCACTCCATCTAAAGGACTCCCAATAATGTTGTCTTGAGGATGAATACGATTGATTCTTCCAACAGGATGAGCGGGAACCTCAACCTCAGGATCTAAGTTATTCAAATTCAAATCTTCAAGGCCAGGTACAAGGTTATCAACAACTGGTTCAGGAGCAGCTGGAGGATTGTCATCTGTGTCTGAGCTATCATCATTTAGCTGTGTAGAGGGACCAGATGCAGATGTAGGTTAAGAAGTTTCATAGGGTGCATTCTGTACATCATATAGCATCTGAACATCAACATCTTCATCTGAATACATGGGAGGCATATTGAATGAATCAAAAAGACTGGAATAATCAAACATCCAATCTGGCCCTTTTCCAGGTGGGGGCATTGTATATTTCTGAACGTCTACATGGTACCACTCCTCCACATTATGAGTTGCAATGTTGTAAACTCGTTTATTTGGAGTGCTATACCCAAGAAAGTACCCTTCTTCCACCTTTTCATTGAACTTGCCCTGCTCATGTTTCTTAAGCATAGTGCATGGAGCACCAAACGGTTCTAGATACTTAAGATTTGGCTTTCTGTTATGGAGCAGTTCAAAGCAAGTCTTCCCATGTCTCTTCACAATAAGTACCCGGTTCAGTGTATAACACGCATTAGCTACAGCTTCGTTCCAGAATTGAACCGGCAGAGAAGAATCAGCAAGCATGGTTCTAGCAGCCTCAATTAATGTCCTGTTCTTGCGTTCAGCAACACCATTCATTTGTGGAACGTATGGAGCACTAAATTGTTGCACAATGCCTCTTGCATTACAAAAATTCTCCATGTTGTGATTTTTGAACTCCGTTCCATTATCAGTTCTAAACTGACGAATCTTGAGCTTATAAAGTGATTCAAGTTTGGTAACCAAAACTTGAATGCAATCAAACGTTTCTGATTTCTCCTTCAAAAAGAAGACCCAAGAGTATCTGGAGTATTCATCAGTGATAACAAGACAGTATAGATCTCCAGCTATACTCTTCCGATTCACAGGACCAAATAAGTCCATGTGGAGAAGCTCAAGAGGAACATTAATTGAATGAAACGTTTTCAGCTTATGAGACTGCTTGGCTTGCTTCCCTTTCTTGCAGGATACACAGATATCAGACAGCTTAAAATTCTTCAAGCTAACTCCCTCAACCAGACTATTGTGTACCAAATGATTCATCTTACGTAAAATCAAATGGCCCATCCTCTTATACCAAAGGATTGAATCTTTCTCAGTTGCCTTTGTCATAAAACATGAAGCTGTGGAGGATGTAGTTGAAGCTGTTGCCATATTGAGAACGTACAAATCTTGCTTCCTCGGAGCAGACATCAAAATCCAATCTTCAGGTATCTTAACACCTTGCTTGAGAATGTAACATTTTGAATCATCAAATAAGACCTTGTACTCTTTGTCACAAATCTGAGAAACTGACAGGAGGTTGTTTTCCAGCTGTTTAACGTATCTGACATTATCGAATGAAACCTGTCCATTTGTCAGAATTCCCTCTCCTGTAATAAAACCACCTTTGTCTCCAGCAAAGGCAACATAGCCACCTCGAACTGCATTCACATTGGTGAGCAGAGAAATATCACCAGTCATGTGTCTGGAAGCCCCACTATCAACGATCCAAGTGCTGTTAACTCCAGCTTTTGGGGCAACCTACACAATAAAGAGATAATCAGTTTACTTTGGGAACCCAAGCCTTTACAGTCTTGGGTTGACCCATAGAGTCTCGGATCCAAACATCGATCCATTTTCCCTTAGGAAGAGGTTTATCTGAAATTTTTGGAACATAATCCTCAGATGATTTAACTTTCCAAATTGCATTTTTATCAAAGGAGGTTTTCAGATAAATGGATGATGATTTAGATTGGTTAACTTTAACCACATTTGGAACATCCAAAGTTTCCAAATTTCCTTTTCCCTTGTTTGAAGTCTTAGACTGAATTGGTGATTTAGACTTTTGTTGAACAGACTTAGGTATAGATTTGACCGATTTTGGTAAAGCAGATTTTAAGTTTTTAAAAGGCACAACCTTAGGTCTGATCAACTGAGGGCAAAATCTCACAATGTGCCCTGACTCACCACATTCAAAACAAACTTTGTCACCTTTTTTATGAAAATGTTTTAAATCAGAAAATGATTTGTTAGTTGATTTAAAAACATTTGATTTCTGACAATCTGAATCAAAACCCAAACCCTTTCTCCCTTTGCTACCAAACAGAGCTGATTTAGTAACACAATCAGCTTCAGACCCTTGTGAAGATTTAACAAAGCATAATTCTTTGTAAATCTTTGATTTGGAGATTGGGTCACCTTTCATGACTACAGGAGTTTGATTCCTAGGAGTACTGTGCTTAGGTGAATAATCTGATTCATCCTCGGAATCAGAGACCCAATCTTCAACAACTCCATCCACCCTTGATTCCTTAGTCTGTGATGAACTCTGATTAGTACTCAGACAGACTGGATCAATTACTAACGAAGTAGTAACTTGAAAATCCTTTACATCTTTGTCATTTGGAGTATTGACAAAGGCATTGAGGATTGGTGGAGGACAATTTTTATAATTAACCTGTGCCTTCCCCTGATCAGTACCCCTACTGATCATATGCTCAATGATATAGGAAGAGCTTTCATAGCTCTTGAGCTTCTGACCTAGAGTCTCATAATCACATTCAACTATTGCTAACTTCTTCTTGATCTCATTGATGGTATTGAGATAAGAAGTTATAGCATCTTGCTTGTTCAGAACAGCGATCTCGGCCTCATGCAGTTGTCGATTTAAAAGATCAATTTAAATTTGAAAATCTTTTTCATTAGATTTTAAAACTTTATTTGCTTTAATGCATAGGTCGAGATCGGTTATCAAGTCACTGTTATGTTTTTGATAAGCAAGAACCTTACTCCTAAGGTCAACACAATTGAAACAATCAGAATGTGAAGATGAACAGTCAGTGTATACCTGTTCAGATTCTGAAGAAGCAGAAGAATTTACCATCAAGGCAAATTGAGTGGAAATGTCATCAGCTTCACTATCAGAATCTTGATTGTCTGAATCTGTACTTGAGATCTTGTCAGCATTCATCAATGAATCTTCCTGAATGCTTTCCCCATCATGATCTTCAGACTGTTGAATCTCCGCCACACAAGCTTTATCTTGATCTTCCTTATCAACATTAAACCTGAAGTCCCAGTTCACCCCTTCATCCTGTTGAACCATTAAAGCTTTACTAGCAGAGGATGAAGATCCAACTTGAGAAGGAGAATCAATGGGAACTAGTCTCCTTTCCGAATTGGCAGGAGCTGATTTCTGATGCTGAAATGGGTTTTTGTTCCCTGCTTTCTTTGGCTGTTTGCACTGCCTGGCAAAGTGACCCTTCTCACCACAGTTGTAGCATGTGACAGATGCCATATCAAATCCAAACTTGGACTCCTTGTTTAGATTGATATCCTTCCCAGTCCTTTTTACAAACTCCTTTGCTCTCCTAACTGCACTAGCCAATGCCCACATAATGTCAATTCTCTCCATGTCATCAGGATCAATCTGAGAGTAATCATCATTGGTCAAATATGGATTGCTGATCTGACCAGCAACTAATCCATCATATGAGCTAACCAATGTTGACAGAAGAGACATATGCTCTTTTGCAATCTCTACTGTGACCTTGTCAAAGTTCTCTGTTTTTAGACTTGCGGTAGGCTGATGATGCTCTTGTTGTGAACTTGATGAAGAAGATTGACTGAAATGCATATGAGCTGCAGATGGAGCTTCAGATGTTTTAGAAACAAAAGCAGTCTTCAGAGGAGCATGAGTTGTGGATTTATCAACTGTGGGAGTGGAGTAGTATAGAGAAGGATCTTGAACTTGCACAACTCTCTTGGCCTTCCATTTGTTCTCTATCTCCTGCTCTTTTAGCTTCTGAATGAAATCATTGATGTCCATATGAGCCATCATCTGATTTTGCTTGAGTACCATCAAGAAGGACTCCCACTTTGGAGGTAAAGCATCTGCTAAACACTGAATCTTCTCTTGAGTTGTAGTTTTGACCTCATGATTGAACAACTCACTCAACAGATGATAAAACCTAGCAATCAGTTCATCAAGGGACTCATTACCCACATACATAAAGCTGTTGAATTCTTTTCTCAAAGCTTTAGACTTAATGCTCTTCAACGCATCATTCCCCTCATATCTTTGTTGTAAGGCATCCCAGAGGTATTTGGAAGATGTAAACTGTCTAAATTGATGAAAGATATCTGTAGCAATGGACTGTGACAGAATGGCATATGCTTTCTTCTAATAGTCATACAGCTTCCTTTGAGGCTCGGTCATTCTTGTAACAAGCATAGGAGTACCATCCTCGTTCAAAGGCCTCAAGTAACCTCCTTCTATCATCATCCACAGATTTGTATCCACCCCATTGATGTGGATCTCAAATCTATACTTCCAGTGAGGGTAATCATCTAAAGTCAACAACTTAGGAGCTTTGTTTGAGTTCCCTGTCTCATTCTCTGTCAACAAGAGAGTCAGAATGCGATGGTTTTGGTTAGCCATGAGTGCTAGATCCTCCATTTGATCAGAAGTAATAAGATTCAACACTTAGAAAAATTTCAGGAAGGACTGGCGAATGAACTGGTTTTGGCGAATGTCGGGGGCCGAATGAACAGAAACTGGCGAATGAAGGCTGAGTATGTCAACTGGCGAATGAAATGATCGAATGACCTATTCGGCGAATGACATATCGAATGAGCTCTTTCGCCGAATGAGAGTAGAGTATAAGGCTTATTCGGCGAATGACAATGGCGAAGGAGCTATTCGCCGAATGAGGGGCTATTCGGCTGAACTTATTCGGCCGCCAGAGTCATTCGGCGATCTGGGGTTTTTAGCAATGAAAATCGTGATAACTTGCGATTTTGACCAGATTTAAGCACCAAATTTGGTACAGAAGTTCAAGATGTTGTAGTGTGTAGTTTAGTCTTCAGTAGTTTTCTTTCAGTTCTTGTAAAAGTCTGATGAGTAGTTTACTCATCAGATGTTTTAGTTTATTACTTCAGTAGTTTTAATACTTCAGTAGTTGTAAGAGAATGTCTTCAGATGTTGTAGACATTCTCAGTAGTTTAGTTATTTCAGTTGTTTTGTTTTGTCTGTTAGGTGTCAACATCATGTGACATCATCAGACGTCACTGTCTTTATATAAGGGCAGTTGACAATTTTGTAACAAGAAAAAGTTATTGCGATTGATTGAATTATTCCTTTTACAGAATTCTCTCTATAACAAACTTGTGCTTTACTGTTTGATTGAACTTTGTTCTTGCTATGATTGTGCTAATTCAACTTTGAATTCCGCTGCTATACTCTATTAATGAATCAATTGAGAACATCTGATCCTACAATTGGTATCAGAGCAGGTTAATCATTGATCGATTAAACAATTGATCTCTGAAACTGCTCAAATTTGTTCTCTAATTGATCGAATTAGCTGATTAAGTAAGAATTTGTTATAGATTGAAGTTTTCTGTTAACTTCTGTTGATTTGTCCTTCAATATTAATTTGTTTTGAATCAATTGATCGAAATTTGCATTAGCTTGTGTCTAATTGCTTGAATCTGTGATCATGACGACTCCAAACAATGATCCGCACAATACAGGCGCCGCAACCAAGCCTCCGATGCTTGTGCGGAGTGAGTACAACATATGGCAACGTAGAATGCTACATCACCTGTCAATTAACAGTGCAGGATGTTGGAAATCTGTAGTGCATGGTCCTTATAAACCCATGATTACTGATCCTGAAACTAAACTAATGATTCCGAAACCTTCGGATATGTATTCGGATGAGGATATCAAACTGTTTGAAATTGATGCGAAAGCTCATGGTATTCTGGCCATGGCCTTGCCGAATGAGATTTACTCTGGCTTGATGCATCATGATACTGCTCATGATCTCTGGGTTGCACTGAAAGAACAATTTGGTGGAACCGATGAGGTTTTAGCAAACACAAGAGAAATCCTCGCCCAACAGTATGAGACGTTCTCTCATAGGAAGGGTGAATCATTGACTCAACAATTTGAGCGTTTCTCATGTTTAATTTCTGAGTTGAAAATGGTTAAGCAAGAATATACTAATAGTCAGATGAATAACAGATTTCTCAGATCACTGCCTGAGAGATGGGATACTTATACTATTATCCTACGCTCCAGTGCAACTCTAGAACATCTATCTCTCACCCAACTTCATGGGAAACTCTTAACATTTGAGAGAGAGGTAGAACAAAAGAGAAAACTGTCTTCGTCTGGAAAACTTGCTGATGATTTTGTTCCTGGTAACACTGCTTTGATAGGTCAGGAGTGAGAGTTTAATGGGTCTGAATGTTCTTATGATGAACATATTGATTTTTCTACTAACAATTCTGAACATGCTTTTGTGGGAGTTGATGGTAATGCAGGAAATTATGGTGATAACTTGTGTTTTGTGATGGATGATTTGAAAGGAATCCCGGATGATGATCTAGAGGAGATGGACATTTTGAGTCAAATGGCATTAATCAACATCAGATCACAAAAGTTCTATAAACGAACAGGAAGAAAGTTCCCTGGATTATCTGGCAAAACCAAAGTTGGATTTGACAATGGGAAGCTGAGGTGCCATAAGTGTCATAGACTTGGTCACTTTGCTAGGGAGTGCAAATCTACTGGTTCTAACTCTGCTGCACCTTTTGTGACTTTTCCAAGCAACAACCCATCAAGCAAAGGATCACAATCCTCTGGTACTAGTCAACAACAATTCTATCCAGCTCACTTTGTTCAACAAAATCCTATGCCATATCCATATCCTTGTTTCTACATGCCTCAACCTACACACACTCCAGCATTAATTCCTTCACAATCACCTGCTCTTCCTGATACCAGCAAATCTCAAACCAATCAACAGTCTCAACAACAACAGCATCAAAGTTTCTTTACTCCTGGAATAGTTGATTGGAGTAGTCTACCTGATGATTTATCTGACTTCAACATGCAGCCTTATTCTGAAAATGGTCCACATGGTGGAGACAATCCTTTTGGAAATCTTGCATTGATGGCTATTGATTCAACTGACAACTCTTGTCAATCTTCTTCAACATCACAGGTATCTTCTGAATCAAAAGCTAAGTTATGCTCAGAGTCATGTATTTCAGCATTTGCTTCCATAAGGGAAATAAATGTAGAATTGATAAATGAGAAATTTGAATTAGAGAAGGCTGTGGCTAAAAACAAAACTGAGTTTGAAAAAGCTTTAAATGAAAAAGAGTCTGATATTTATAAACTTAAATGTTTGTTATCTGATGAAAAAGCTAGAGTGGAAGTCATGCTTGTGAAGCATAATGATCTGAAACAAACACTTGCAGCAACCCAAGTAGAATGTGCAAGATGGGTTGAATCTTGCAAGGGGTTTGAGTTGTTGTTAAACAAACAAACAGCATCAAATGTGAAGTTTGGTATTGGATACAATCACACTGCTCCTCCAACTGATTATACACCAAAAAATCTTAACTGTGAGTCTGAAGGAGACAGTGTATACCAATCCACCAAATCTTCAGAAAAGTCTGATGCTGAAGAATCATTTGAAAGTGATTCAAGTGCCTGCAAATCTGAGTCTGAAACTATTGACATTGAAACTTATTCTTATTCTCTTGGATGTACAAATGTTATCCAGGATGAAACATGTCAGGATAGTGTTTTAATTGAGATTAACCCTGATGAAAAGGTTTCAAATGAATTAAATTTAAAAATGGTTAAGTCAGATGGGCATGGCACTGGAGGGAAAGATGCACGGCTTCTGATAAGTCAGAATCACTCATCAGTAGTTGTAGAAAAAGCTGATGGCACAACTACTGATAAGTGGAAAAGGGTTGATAGACAAGTGCTGAAGAATACCTCTTCAGAGGTTGTCAGCACATCAGCTATTATCAATTTGTCTACAAATACTGATGTTTCAAATGTGCTGAAGAACAAAAACTCAGTATCTAAGTCATCAGTACTTGTAGATAATCACAAGGGAAAGCAAAAGAGGGTGCCTTGTGAAATTTGTAGGCTGTTTAATCATTCCACTGATGATTGCTGGTACAGAAAAGGTTCTAAATTCAACAAAATAAAGCATAAAAACAAAAACCTTCTCAAAATGAAAACTGAATTTCGTTCCAAGTTTGTACCAGAATCATCTGTCAGTTCAAAGACTGGAAACACCTCACATGGAACTGAATCAAATAAGTTCAAGAAAGGTAAGGAGGTGGTTCCAGATTCAAAGAAACAACACTTGAAAAATTCTTAATCAGTTAAAGAAACTAAAGTGTTAAAACCCAAAAATCCAAAGTCAGGTCAAAATGTGTCTAATGAAATCAAAATCTTGACACAAAATCATAATCAACTGATGTTAATGATGCAACAACTGCTAGGAAGAGTCAATCTGGCAGAGGCATCTGTTGATTCATTTCCTAAAAAGAAATCAAAATCAAAAGTCAAAGCAAAATCTTCTGATAAGAATGCTTCAAGTGTTGCTTCAACTGACACTGCTCATTTTGTTTATTCATGTGTTAACAGACCCAAAACCAAAATGGTTTGGGTCCCAAAGTCTAACTGACTGTGTTGTTGTATGCAGGGTCCTTCAGCATGCCAAAATAGCATCTGGTATGTTGACAGTGGAGGATCCATGCATATGACTGGGAGCAGATCTCTCCTTCAAAATTATTTTACTGGAAGGAAGGGATTTGTATCCTTTGGAAATGATGCTAAGGGTTACATTATTGGGAAAGGTATGGTAACAAATGGTGAAATTAGGTTTGATGATGTGAATCATGTTGAAAATCTTAAGTACAATCTTCTGAGTGTTAGTCAAATGTGTGATAAGGGTCATGTTTCTCTTTTCACTACGCAAGATTGTAGGATTTTATCTTCTGATGTAATGCCTTTGATTAGCAAAGTTTTAGATGAGTATACACTTCTTAAGGCTAACAGAGTGGGAAAGGTATATGCCTTTGATTTATCTAAGAATATCTCTGTCAAGGGTCATCCTTGTTTATTCTCTAAGGCCTCTTTCAAAGAATCAAATACGTGGCATAGAAGATTAGGTCATGTGAACATCAAAAACATGAATCAATTGGTGAAACATGGTTTGGTTAGAGGTCTTCCTTTAAAGGACTTTAGTTGTGATGAGAATTGTACTGCCTGCTTGAAAGGAAAGCAACACAAAGTCTCTTTTCCTCCAATTGGAGATTCCAAATCCACTGGTTGCCTGCAACTACTGCACATGGATTTGTTTAGTCCTGTGCAGATAATGTCTATGGCAAAGAAGAAGTATTGTCTAGTTATTGTTGATGACTATTCAAAATTTGTCTGGACTTTCTTCTTACACTCAAAAGGTGAGGTTGCCAAGGCTATTATGAATTTTGTGTTGTTTGCTGAAAAGCAATATTCTATTCCTATCAAGTGTGTTAGGAGTGATAATGGCACTGAATTCAGAAATCACCTTCTGGATGAATTTTATCTATCTCTGGGAATATGGTATTCCACTGGACATTCCTGCAAGCTAGTTGCTTTTTCTGATAGTGACTATGCAGGATGCAAACTCTCAAGAAAATCTACTTCTGGTGGGTGTCAATTTCTTGGAAATTGTCTGGTTTCTTGGCAAAGTAAGAAACAAACATCTGTAGCCACTTCCACTGCTGAAGCCGAGTACATTGCTGCTGCAAGTTGTACTTCACAAATTCTCTGGCTTCAGTCTCAACTCTTGGATTATGGCATCAAAGAACTGAAGACACCATTGTTAATGGATAGTGCTTCAGCTCTTTGTATTGTCAAGAATCCAGTTCAGCACTCTAGGACTAAACACATTGAGATCAGACATCATTTTATAAGAGATTGTTATGAAAAGGGTCTGATTGATCCAAAGTTTGTTCCTAGTGCTGATGAGCTTGCAGACATCTTTACTAAGCCTTTAGACACCTCAACTTTTCAAAATTTAGTTCTAAGGCTTGGTATGCTGCAACTTGAATAGATTGGTTTTTCATCAAATACATTTTAATTTCTTTTCAAAAACCCAAAAATATTTTCAATTTTTCTTTTCAAATGAAATTTTTTTACCTTGAAACTTTTTGATATTTTCAGTAAATACTGATACATATCAAAAGTACTGATTCAAGGAAAAATATGACCTTTTCTAATACTCTAAGTTACAAGTACTGATGAGTATTGATTCACTAAGTACTGAAGGTCAAACATTGTTTACAAGTTCTGATGAACACATTGTTCATAAGTTCTGATAAACAAAATTTCCACAAAGTTCTGATGAACAAATTGTTTACAAGTTCTGATGAACACATTGTTCACAAGTTCTGATGAACAAAATTTCCACAAAGTTCTGATGAACAAATTGCTTACAAGTTCTGATGAACACATTGTTCACAAGTTCTGATGAACAAAATTTCCACAAAGTCTGATGACCAACTGATGAAAACAACTGCTGAACAAAACTGTCGACAACACCTAATGAGTAATTTTACTCTTCAGTTGTTTTAACTTCTGTTGTTTTCTCTATTTAACTCAACCTTCTTCAGTTGTTTCATTATCACTTTCTCAGAACTTTCCATATTTTTCAAAAACCTATTTTCCCTCTCCAGTCTTTGCATCCATGGCGTCAATCACCTTGAAACCTCGACACAATTCCGTTGCTTATCTGACCAAATCCTCCTTTTGGTCAAAGTTTGATGAAGCTGTGGACTTGATGACCTCCTCTCAATTCAAAACTGCCTTTCTTCTCAATCCAACTCTGTATGTCGAATCCATTCATCAATTTTGGATGAATGTTGAACTGATCAACGTGGGCACAGGAGTCATCTCACTTCGATCCACAGTTAATGGTCATAATGTGCACATCAGCCCCGCTGAACTCAGGGAGGTTCTTCAGCTTGATGATGCTAACCTGGTCACTCAGTTTCCTAAGAGCGCCACTGACCTCTGTTTTACAAGTCATGAATACCAGGGTGACCTGAGTGATTCCACACTTTTCAAGAAGAACTTCAATGACCCAGAGCGCCTGATATTTCATATGATCAACATATGCTTGGCTCCAAAGTCTTCTTCATGGGACCAAATGTCTTCCAGATGGCAACAGGTATTGTATTCTATCCTAGAATCTCAAAAGCTAAATTTTTCTCAAATACTCTTTTCTGAATTAACTGAACATGCTGGTAAGCCTGTTTCATCTAGATGGTTACTCTATCCACGTTTTATCATGGCCATCATAGAGAAACAGCTTCAGCAAAATGGCCTTGTTGGTCAGGGGATCTCTGCTCCAGCAGTTTTGTTGGAAGTATATTCCCGACACAACTCTAACCCTACTCTCAAAGAGGCTGCCCGAAAGCTCAAACCCAAGCAAAGGGAACCCACAGCCTCCTCCTCCAAATCCAAGGTCCCCACTAAATCAAAATCCAAACAAACCAAAAAGGCTGCTCAGGGAAATGAGTCCCCTGAGTCTGCCCATGCCTCACCAAGGCATGACATGGCCACTGGGAGTAGTCAACCAGTGATCCATCAGACTCCACCGGCTCAAACCGCCCAGGATTCCTCTCAACAGGAACCTGGTGCAACCTTTGAAGGGGCAGACACATTTCTAGAACCTCTTTCAGTTGAAAAGGTTTCTATTGAACAGCACCAATCTCCCCGGGTGCACTCTCTTTCAAAGCCAATTCCTATGGAAACCACCCCAGATAGTCCCACTTTTGTTATTGAAAACATCCTGGATCAGTTGAACACTCCTATCCCCTCCCAGACACCTATCACTACTGGGATAAGCTCCAACATTGAGGGGGAGGATAAAAGTGTCTCTGATAGCCCACAGGATTATGACTACCACATCAGATCTCCTAGTGTGGAAAGAGAGATTCTGATATCTGACAAGGCTGCTACTTCATCACCTCCATCATTTGGAGTGATTGATAGTGGTACCATTGCTAAGACCTTGTCAGAGGCAACAACTGATGAAGGGGTTACCCTTGAGGTTGGAAGTCCCCAGAACCAAGAAAAAGGGGCACCTGATCATGTTGAGCCACACTCAACTCAGGTAGATCCTGATAATCTCAGGAGGTCAGATGATTTAGCTAAGGCTACTGATGACCAAAGAACACTTGCTGAGGTTCTGAAACAGAATCAAATCCTTGAGGCTGAGGTATGTAGACTCAATGAGCTACTCACCAAAATGTCCAAGGACAAAAGACCATCTTCCCCAATTACCCCACAGATGGCACCTTCTCATCCTGAAGGTCACCAAAACACTTCCCCCACTACTTCACAATTTCAAATGCCACCAGCCTTTGCTTCAGGCACTAATCCTTTGGGTTCTAGCCCCCAGAGGCATTAGCTGCTGCCTTTCTAAATATCCTCCCTCTCATCACTCCATTACTGAAAACAATTATTGTTCAAGCCCTTGATGAGAGGCTACCCTCCAAATCTCAAATTCAACAAATGGTTGATGAGGCTGTGACTGCCAGACTTACCACTCTACATACTCCTTCTTCTCCTGCAGCCAAAAAGGGGGAGTTAGGAACAGAGTCAGTCACAACTTCAGCTTCCAAAAGGCCAAGATCTGAAGATGTTGCTTCTGAACGGTCTCCTGCAATTCAAGTGACTTATAAGAGACAGAAGAAGAAACCTGTTGAGGTTATCAACAGAGCTGATGAGGAGGTTGAGCAGGAAATGGCTGAGAAAGTAATTGAAGCAAGTGCAGAACAAGTGGAAGTTACAACATCTGATGTACAAAAACAGGCTACAACCTCTGATGTACAAGAAACTAAACCAGAGGAGATACAAAATCAAGAGGTTCAAACTCAGGTTGTGGAGGTAAGGGCTCCTCTAAAGAAAAGAAGGCAACTGAGAATTCAAGAAGATGAAGATTCTGATGAAGAAGACAGGATGCCTATCTCTACAGTTATCAAGCCAAATGTTCAAAAGCCTGCACCATCAACAACTGGGTTGGATCTGTCAATTCAAAAGAAGAAGGTATCTCTTCCTGCCAAATATGTGCCTGAGAAGCCACTGGTGTTGGGACAACATCCAAAGCTCACACCAGAATCTCAAATGTTGGCAGTAAAAGTGAAGCTTGAAGAAGAAGAGAACCAGAAACAGCATGATGAGCAAATCCTAAAGATGGTTGACAAGGATTATCCTCAGACATCAACCATTATTGCAATGAAGAAAGAAGCTCAAAGGTTGTATGCTCTGAGGTTCACCTACCAGTATAGGAAGGAACAGATTAGAATGTGGCCTGATCCAAGAATCATTCATAGGATCCACAAGAGAGAGGCTCCAGCATCTTATGCCAGAAGAATCAGAAGGGTCTTAAGTGCTGACATTATGCTAGGGTCAGTACTTGATCCTTGGGAGATAATCAATGACTTCAAGAGTGTGTACAACTCTGGCTCAAAAGCTCCAAAGTTTATAGAAAACAAAATGATCAAGAAAGGCTTGGTATATAGGAAACTTGAAAATGTTCAACAAAATGAGCTTTCTCTATTTTTGGAAGGGAAGCATCCTGATGAGTTTGTATACAGAGAGATTACTAGAGTTGAGCTGAATGATGGGACAACGGCCAGGTACTTGTCTGAGTACTATGGACCTGAGTCTTTCTTTGAAGGTGAACCTGAGAGGCTGACTTCAGAAGAGAAGGTAATACTGCTTGAGGCATATGTCAGGGAGTCCTTCAGGTTAGTATATAATCAATAGCCTTAATGAGAGGGGTTAATGCTCATAGTCCATTTCCCCAATGGAGTTCCCTCTCATATTTTGCTTGTTAGATTTTTGGAAGCTGTTGATTATCAGGCATACACTTTAACTGGTCATTTTGATACTGATCTCAAAGAAAAAGACTTTTCTTTCAGCCTGGGAGTAAATAAGTGAGACCATCAATAAATTAGAGGTTTTTGGCTGCATTGGTTCAGGGGGAGTTTGTTGGACTAAAAGAACCAATGAGCCTGATCAGAAAAATCTCTAAGTCTCACAGCACTTATAACAACTGAAGAAGAACACAACGGCTGACATACAATGTACAGAAGTTACAAGATCTGAAGTGATATACAACAGCTGAAGTGTAATTCATCAGATGTTGTAGTGTGTAGTTTAGTCTTCAGTAGTTTTCTTTCAGTTCTTGTAAAAGTCTGATGAGTAGTTTACTCATCAGATGTTTTAGTTTATTACTTCAGTAGTTTTAATACTTCAGTAGTTGTAAGAGAATGTCTTCAGATGTTGTAGACATTCTCAGTAGTTTAGTTATTTCAGTTGTTTTGTTTTGTCTGTTAGGTGTCAACATCATGTGACATCATCAGACGTCACTGTCTTTATATAAGGGCAGTTGACAATTTTGTAACAAGAAAAAGTTATTGCGATTGATTGAATTATTCCTTTTACAGAATTCTCTCTATAACAAACTTGTGCTTTACTGTTTGATTGAACTTTGTTCTTGCTATGATTGTGCTAATTCAACTTTGAATTCCGCTGCTATACTCTATTAATGAATTAATTGAGAACATCTGATCCTACAATAGGAGTGTTAGAAAAATGTAACCCATAGTCCCTGAGTTGCTGTTGAATCCAGATGATTTGTGAACAGCAACTAGCAGCAGCAATATATTCAGCTTCACAGGTTGAAGTAGACACCGACGTCTGCTTCTTGCACTGCCAGGTGACCAATCGGTTTCCAACGAACTGACATCCTGCAGATGTTGACTTGAAATCTCTCTTGCATCCGCCATAATCTGAATCACTATATGCAGTAAGCGCAAAGTTATCATCATTAGGGTACCATAAGCCAAGTTCCGGTGTACCCTTCAGATAACGCATAATCCTTTTGACAGCAATGAGGTGAGATACTCTTGGCTTTGATTGATAGCGTGCACACAAGCAAGTAGCGAACATGATATCTGGCCGAGAAGCAGTAAGATACATGAGAGATCCGATCATTCCTCGGTACAGAGTGGCATCAATTAACTCCCCCTTTTCATCTGGAGTAATCCCGTGATTAACAGCCAGTGGGGTACCAGCAGGCTTGGCATCAGACATACTGAACCGGCTCAGAATGTCACCAACGTATTTGGTTTGATGAATAAAAATTCCTGCCTCAGACTGATCCACCTGCAAACCCAAGAAAAATTTCATCTCTCCCATCGAACTCATTTCAAATTTTTCTTTCATAACCTTCTCGAATTCCTTGCACAGACTATCATTTGTGGAACCAAAAATTATGTCATCCACATACACTTGCACCAAGAGTAAATCACTGTCCTTCTCACGGATGAATAATGTGCAGTCAATGACACCTCTTCTGAACCCGTTGTTCAGAAGGTGAGTAGAAAGTGTATCATACGACGCTCGCGGAGCTTGATGCAATCCATATAAGGCCTTGTCTAGCTTGTAGACTTGGTCACGATGCAATGGATCCTCAAACCCGGGAGGTTGACTGACATATACGGTTTCACTGATAACACCGTGAAGGAACGCACTCTTAACATCCATTTGATAGACCTCGAACCTTTTAAAGGATGCATAAGCCAAGAAGATACGAATGGCTTCGAGTCGAGCAACTGGAGCAAACACCTCATTGTAGTCCAACCCCTCTATCTGTCTGAATCCTTGAACCACCAAACGTGCCTTGTTTCGCACTATGATCCCGTGATCATCTTTCTTGCAACGAAGAACCCATCGAGTGCCAATGACTTTTGCACCTTTAGGTCTATCAACTAATTGCCAGACCCCTAACTTTTTGAACTGCAAAAGTTCCTCTTGCATAGCATCAACCTATGATTCTTCCTTGAGGGCTTCAGTGACAGTACGCGGTTCAACTTGAGAGATAAAACATGAATGAGCACAAAAGCTTACATCTGCAAAATCAAGAATGTCTGCAAGACCACCTGAAGAAATCTGACTTCGAGTTTTCACTCCATCTAAAGGACTCCCAATAATGTTGTCTTGAGGATGAATACGATTGATTCTTCCAACAGGATGAGCGGGAACCTCAACCTCAGGATCTAAGTTATTCAAATTCAAATCTTCAAGGCCAGGTACAAGGTTATCAACAACTGGTTCAGGAGCAGCTGGAGGATTGTCATCTGTGTCTGAGCTGTCATCATTTAGCTGTGTAGAGGGACCAGATGCAGATGTAGGTTGAGAAGTTTCATAGGGTGCATTCTGTACATCATATAGCATCTGAACATCAACATCTTCATCTGAATACATGGGAGGCATATTGAATGAATCAAAAAGACTGGAATAATCAAACATCCAATCTGGCCCTTTTCCAGGTGGGGGCATTGTATATTTCTGAACGTCTACATGGTACCACTCCTCCACATTATGAGTTGCAATGTTGTAAACTCGTTTATTTGGAGTGCTATACCCAAGAAAGTACCCTTCTTCCACCTTTTCATTGAACTTGCCCTGCTCATGTTTCTTAAGCATAGTGCATGGAGCACCAAACGGTTCTAGATACTTAAGATTTGGCTTTCTGTTATGGAGCAGTTCAAAGCAAGTCTTCCCATGTCTCTTCACAATAAGTACCCGGTTCAGTGTATAACACGCATTAGCTACAGCTTCGTTCCAGAATTGAACCGGCAGAGAAGAATCAGCAAGCATGGTTCTAGCAGCCTCAATTAATGTCCTGTTCTTGCGTTCAGCAACACCATTCATTTGTGGAACGTATGGAGCACTAAATTGTTGCACAATGCCTCTTGCATTACAAAAATTCTCCATGTTGTGATTTTTGAACTCCGTTCCATTATCAGTTCTAAACTGACGAATCTTGAGCTTATAAAGTGATTCAAGTTTGGTAACCAAAACTTGAATGCAATCAAACGTTTCTGATTTCTCCTTCAAAAAGAAGACCCAAGAGTATCTGGAGTATTCATCAGTGATAACAAGACAGTATAGATCTCCAGCTATACTCTTCCGATTCACAGGACCAAATAAGTCCATGTGGAGAAGCTCAAGAGGAACATTAATTGAATGAAACGTTTTCAGCTTATGAGACTGCTTGGCTTGCTTCCCTTTCTTGCAGGATACACAGATATCAGACAGCTTAAAATTCTTCAAGCTAACTCCCTCAACCAGACTATTGTGTACCAAATGATTCATCTTACGTAAAATCAAATGGCCCATCCTCTTATACCAAAGGATTGAATCTTTCTCAGTTGCCTTTGTCATAAAACATGAAGCTGTGGAGGATGTAGTTGAAGCTGTTGCCATATTGAGAACGTACAAATCTTGCTTCCTCGGAGCAGACATCAAAATCCAATCTTCAGGTATCTTAACACCTTGCTTGAGAATGTAACATTTTGAATCATCAAATAAGACCTTGTACTCTTTGTCACAAATCTGAGAAACTGACAGGAGGTTGTTTTCCAGCTGTTTAACGTATCTGACATTATCGAATGAAACCTGTCCATTTGTCAGAATTCCCTCTCCTGTAATAAAACCACCTTTGTCTCCAGCAAAGGCAACATAGCCACCTCGAACTGCATTCACATTGGTGAGCAGAGAAATATCACCAGTCATGTGTCTGGAAGCCCCACTATCAACGATCCAAGTGCTGTTAACTCCAGCTTTTGGGGCAACCTACACAATAAAGAGATAATCAGTTTACTTTGGGAACCCAAGCCTTTACAGTCTTGGGTTGACCCATAGAGTCTCGGATCCAAACATCGATCCATTTTCCCTTAGGAAGAGGTTTATCTGAAATTTTTGGAACATAATCCTCAGATGATTTAACTTTCCAAATTGCATTTTTATCAAAGGAGGTTTTCAGATAAATGGATGATGATTTAGATTGGTTAACTTTAACCACATTTGGAACATCCAAAGTTTCCAAATTTCCTTTTCCCTTGTTTGAAGTCTTAGACTGAATTGGTGATTTAGACTTTTGTTGAACAGACTTAGGTATAGATTTGACCGATTTTGGTAAAGCAGATTTTAAGTTTTTAAAAGGCACAACCTTAGGTCTGATCAACTGAGGGCAAAATCTCACAATGTGCCCTGACTCACCACATTCAAAACAAACTTTGTCACCTTTTTTATGAAAATGTTTTAAATCAGAAAATGATTTGTTAGTTGATTTAAAAACATTTGATTTCTGACAATCTGAATCAAAACCCAAACCCTTTCTCCCTTTGCTACCAAACAGAGCTGATTTAGTAACACAATCAGCTTCAGACCCTTGTGAAGATTTAACAAAGCATAATTCTTTGTAAATCTTTGATTTGGAGATTGGGTCACCTTTCATGACTACAGGAGTTTGATTCCTAGGAGTACTGTGCTTAGGTGAATAATCTGATTCATCCTCGGAATCAGAGACCCAATCTTCAACAACTCCATCCACCCTTGATTCCTTAGTCTGTGATGAACTCTGATTAGTACTCAGACAGACTGGATCAATTACTAACGAAGTAGTAACTTGAAAATCCTTTACATCTTTGTCATTTGGAGTATTGACAAAGGCATTGAGGATTGGTGGAGGACAATTTTTATAATTAACCTGTGCCTTCCCCTGATCAGTACCCCTACTGATCATATGCTCAATGATATAGGAAGAGCTTTCATAGCTCTTGAGCTTCTGACCTAGAGTCTCATAATCACATTCAACTATTGCTAACTTCTTCTTGATCTCATTGATGGTATTGAGATAAGAAGTTATAGCATCTTGCTTGTTCAGAACAGCGATCTCGGCCTCATGCAGTTGTCGATTTAAAAGATCAATTTAAATTTGAAAATCTTTTTCATTAGATTTCAAAACTTTATTTGCTTCAATGCATAGGTCGAGATCGGTTATCAAGTCACTGTTATGTTTTTGATAAGCAAGAACCTTACTCCTAAGGTCAACACAATTGAAACAATCAGAATGTGAAGATGAACAGTCAGTGTATACCTGTTCAGATTCTGAAGAAGCAGAAGAATTTACCATCAAGGCAAATTGAGTGGAAATGTCATCAGCTTCACTATCAGAATCTTGATTGTCTGAATCTGTACTTGAGATCTTGTCAGCATTCATCAATGAATCTTCCTGAATGCTTTCCCCATCATGATCTTCAGACTGTTGAATCTCCGCCACACAAGCTTTATCTTGATCTTCCTTATCAACATTAAACCTGAAGTCCCAGTTCACCCCTTCATCCTGTTGAACCATTAAAGCTTTACTAGCAGAGGATGAAGATCCAACTTGAGAAGGAGAATCAATGGGAACTAGTCTCCTTTCCGAATTGGCAGGAGCTGATTTCTGATGCTGAAATGGGTTTTTGTTCCCTGCTTTCTTTGGCTGTTTGCACTGCCTGGCAAAGTGACCCTTCTCACCACAGTTGTAGCATGTGACAGATGCCATATCAAATCCAAACTTGGACTCCTTGTTTAGATTGATATCCTTCCCAGTCCTTTTTACAAACTCCTTTGCTCTCCTAATTGCACTAGCCAATGCCCACATAATGTCAATTCTCTCCATGTCATCAGGATCAATCTGAGAGTAATCATCATTGGTCAAATATGGATTGCTGATCTGACCAGCAACTAATCCATCATATGAGCTAACCAATGTTGACAGAAGACACATATGCTCTTTTGCAATCTCTACTGTGACCTTGTCAAAGTTCTCTGTTTTTAGACTTGCGGTAGGCTGATGATGCTCTTGTTGTGAACTTGATGAAGAAGATTGACTGAAATGCATATGAGCTGCAGATGGAGCTTCAGATGTTTTAGAAACAAAAGCAGTCTTCAGAGGAGCATGAGTTGTGGATTTATCAACTGTGGGAGTGGAGTAGTATAGAGAAGGATCTTGAACTTGCACAACTCTCTTGGCCTTCCATTTGTTCTCTATCTCCTGCTCTTTTAGCTTCTGAATGAAATCATTGATGTCCATATGAGCCATCATCTGATTTTGCTTGAGTACCATCAAGAAGGACTCCCACTTTGGAGGTAAAGCATCTGCTAAACACTGAATCTTCTCTTGAGTTGTAGTTTTGACCTCATGATTGAACAACTCACTCAACAGATGATAAAACCTAGCAATCAGTTCATCAAGGGACTCATTACCCACATACATAAAGCTGTTGAATTCTTTTCTCAAAGCTTTAGACTTAATGCTCTTCAACGCATCATTCCCCTCATATCTTTGTTGTAAGGCATCCCAGAGGTATTTGGAAGATGTAAACTGTCTAAATTGATGAAAGATATCTGTAGCAATGGACTGTGACAGAATGGCATATGCTTTCTTCTAATAGTCATACAGCTTCCTTTGAGGCTCGGTCATTCTTGTAACAAGCATAGGAGTACCATCCTCGTTCAAAGGCCTCAAGTAACCTCCTTCTATCATCATCCACAGATTTGTATCCACCCCATTGATGTGGATCTCAAATCTATACTTCCAGTGAGGGTAATCATCTAAAGTCAACAACTTAGGAGCTTTGTTTGAGTTCCCTGTCTCATTCTCTGTCAACAAGAGAGTCAGAATGCGATGGTTTTGGTTAGCCATGAGTGCTAGATCCTCCATTTGATCAGAAGTAATAAGATTCAACACTTAGAAAAATTTCAGGAAGGACTGGCGAATGAACTGGTTTTGGCGAATGTCGGGGGCCGAATGAACAGAAACTGGCGAATGAAGGCTGAGTATGTCAACTGGCGAATGAAATGATCGAATGACCTATTCGGCGAATGACATATCGAATGAGCTCTTTCGCCGAATGAGAGTAGAGTATAAGGCTTATTCGGCGAATGACAATGGCGAAGGAGCTATTCGCCGAATGAGGGGCTATTCGGCTGAACTTATTCGGCCGCCAGAGTCATTCGGCGATCTGGGGTTTTTAGCAATGAAAATCGTGATAACTTGCGATTTTGACCAGATTTAAGCACCAAATT
Source organism: Mikania micrantha (assembly GCA_009363875.1). Classification (NCBI taxonomy): domain Eukaryota; kingdom Viridiplantae; phylum Streptophyta; class Magnoliopsida; order Asterales; family Asteraceae; genus Mikania; species Mikania micrantha. Next base: position 41,332,656 of record CM018696.1, read on the forward strand.
TGGTACAGAAGTTCAAGACATGATAACAAGCCAATTGAGAAAGTATTAGGGCAATCAAACCGCAAAAACCCTTGGTTTTTCAATGAAATAGTAACTTGGAAAGCAAGAAAAATAGGGTTTTTGGAAGTTACGAAAATCAGGGTTTTGGGAGACTCAGATCTGATGATTTTGAGTGGAAATCGAGTAGATTCAAGAGCCAAAGCTCTGATACCACTTTGTTGGACCGATCGGGAGCTCGGAAACAATCCGAATCCAATGTAAAACTACTCGACAGCCTCTGGAATAGTGCGGAATCCTATTCCAGGGTTTTCCAATCGAAACCAACAGAAACCGTGGTGATCCGAGGTTGTAGGAACAACGTGAAAGCAACGATCGAACACCACGGGTTGAGAATCGAACTTGGATGATCAAGAACCGCTCAAATCTTCTAGGGTTTTGACACTTGAGTCTCAGGGAAGAAGGAAGGCTCTGGAAAGTTAAGGTTGAAATGATTTGAGCTTGTATATATAGGCAGTCGACATTCGGCCGAATGAGAGGCCGAAGCAACTCATTCGGCGAATGGCATCTGTCGAATGATAATTCAGTCGAATGAGTCACTCGGCGAATGACTCATTCGCTGACTAGACAAACTCTGGTTTCATTCGGCGAATGACTTCATTCGATAGAGTCATTCGGCCGAATGAACCATACTCATACTCAAATATATAATAAATCAAATCAACCAATAACACAATCAAATAATCAATATTAAACATTAAGATCAATATAGAAAGACAACTTCCATTAATAATTTGAACATTACATGATAAGAGTTACAAAAACTGAACTAGGGACAAAACATGTATCAACAAAACGACTGTTGTACCAATTGAAGATATTCATGTTGATGAAAGACTTCATTTTGTCGAAGAGCCTATTGAGATTTCGGATTGGGAAGTCCATAAGCTCAGACGTAGTCAAATCAAGTTAGTGAAAGTAAAATGGAATTCTAGGCGTGGCCCAAAATTTACTTGGAAGCGCGAGGATCAGATGAGAAAGAAGTATCCCCACCTGTTTTCTTATGAAAAGAAAAGGTCGTAGTGGTTTATAATTTCAGGACGAAATTTCCTAAAGCATGGGAGACTGAGTATTTTTACGGACGATGACTCGTAAAAGGTTAGTGTACTAAACTTAGTTTATTTGATGCATTAATAATTTAATATTAATTATTAAATTAAAGTTGTGGTTACCTGTCTAGCACAAAGTGTGTTTAAATGAATGGAAATTTATTTGGTAAACCTTTGGGATTTCGGTACCGTTCGAAGGTGTTTAACGAACGTTGGTGACGACTCAGTTAATGAATTTAGTGTAATGCTTGGTTTAGCATAAAATGATAAATCATAAATGAATAAATTAAGTTAACGATGAAAAACAGTGAAATTTGATGTAAACTGTGGAATTTACTGACAACCGACTTTACCCGTGCTTTTGCCGAATAAGATGGATTAAATAATCCAAATAATATTTAAGGTCATCGTTTTTCACTAAAATTGATCGTTTAAGTACGATTAAATATTCTATTAATTTTAGAATAAAAATCTAATTTTTATTATATTTCCGGAACAATATTTATACACTGTAGGACTCAGAATACACCTGTATTTTGTCAGTTTTTAACCATGTGAAGACAAGTGTCTTACACATGGCAAAAGGTTGTAATGATTTGGATCTTTTAAAATCCAAGAAAATCCCAACATCATCATTTGCAATTGTACTACACAAGATAACTCTTCCCATTCAACTTTTCTCTCTATCTCTCGTCCGTCACTCTACCACCACCAATTCACTTTTTCATTTTCCATAACCAAGCTTAAACCTCTATCATTTCTTGAGTTTTGGTTAACAATTGGAGCTTTGGAAGATTTTTTGACAAAGAAATCATCCATTTTCAAACACATCAAGGTAAACTTTTAACCACATTATATGGGTTTTTACAAAAATTGGTTCACCCAAAAGAATGTGTTTAAATCAAGTGGGTTTTTGGTGTAAAAGATGATAATCTGTGTGAGTGTGGGTATGTGTGTGAAACGTGTGTGTGTATGAATGTATGTGTGTGAGTCGTAAAAGCATACACACATATATGTATGTGTGTGACGTGAATGTGTGTATATATATTCACACACATGGGTGTGTGTGTGTGTAGCAATGTATGTATATATGGGTGGGTATGTTCTTTCAAGATACACATACATACACGGATGAGTTATTGGATGGTGATTTTAATCATATGAATGTACATATACATGCATATATATGTATGTAGATGTGAAATAAGTTGCATTCACTACAACAAAATGGAGCTAATGCAACCCCACTAAAATGTTGCATTAGACCTTTAAAAAGTTGCATTACCCTAAATCAACCTTTTACAAAGAGCTGCGTTAGGTGAGTTGCATTAGACCTAATGCAACTTTTTTATTAGATAATGCAACTTTTTTCATAAAAGTTGCATGTTGTAATCAAATGCAACCTTTTTAAGATGCAACCTTTTTAAAGTTATTGAAACTTTTTTTTTACTTTCATATGCAACTTTTTAAAATTTTTAATGCAACCTTTTTTACCTTCATATGCAACTTTTTTTTTTATGGTTAAGCTTATGAAAATGCAACCTTTTCTATACTAAAATGCAACCATTATTATGTTTTAGTACAGAAATATGCAACCTTTTTCACTATAAATGAAACTTTTTAGAGTTTTAGTTACAAGTAATGCAACCTAGTTCAACCCCAAATGCAACTTTGTAGCATCATTGTTTCAATCACTCATCGTCCATCCATGTTTTGTAACGATGGCTAGGATGATTATGATATTATTAGCAGACTTTGTGTCTCTAATGAATATCCTCTAACGACATACCGATGCAGACCATTACACCCAAGTTACTTATGTTGATTGATACTGAATGCCAAGGCATCCAGTCGTCCTCAGAAGTGAACTCAAAACTATTTTCAAACTCTAACGATTGTGGTGTTGATAGGGAGTGAAATGCTTAATTATTGCTAATAACAATATTATATGTGGTTCGATATGTGGTGGGCTGGTGGCTGGACGGGTTGTAGGCTCGACCCTACGTATGCCCTATACATAAGCATATGTGACCGGATAAGATAGGTGTCATTAGTGAGATTAGGGTTGTTGCTCTAGTAGGTTGGCCTGGTGAATTTAGGAGTGGGTGAAATGCTTAATTATCATAAACAACAATATGATTATTTGGTTCGGTATGTCGTGGGCTGGCGGTAAGCTTGACCCTACGTATGCCTTATGTATAAGCATACTTGGTTGGATAGCATAGGTGGTTGTTAGTGAGGTTAAGCTTGTCACTTTCGGATTGTTAAAAAGTAATCTATTTTCATATTGTCCAAGGTCGTGATTTCGGTGCATGGAATGAAATGTTTAATTATCATAAAGAACAATATACTATGTGGTTCGGTATGTGTTGGGCTGGCGGTAAGCTTGACCCTACGTATGCCCTATATATAAGCATACTTAACTGGATAATATAGGTGGTTGTTGGTGAGGTTAAGGTTGTCAGTCGGTCAGGTTTGTCAAATTCATTTTCAACTACTAAACTTGATGAACTCACCAACCATGTGTTGACTTTGTTTTCTTACATGTTTTCTCAGGTGACATACATGATTAAGTTAAGGTTCAGGATGCATACTAGGATGCCCAGATAGAGGACCTAGTACCTTTTGGAAACACATATTTTGTTTGTATCTCATGAATCATTTTTAATATCTTGTCTAGTTACAAGATAGTAAACTTATGATTGTTATGATAGGTTTACTTAGTTAAATTAGCAAACATCGACAATTGTAATTTAACTTTGTAATCCTAGTTTATTAGTATTATGATTTAGTTATTCTCAAATGTTGATGCTATGAGTACAATCAGATCATTTCGATTATCTCACGATATCACGCCCCGAGAACCTTCCGCCCGACGGGAAAGTCGATCCAACCGCCGGCTCGGGGTGTGACAGATTGCTATGAGAGCCAATGTTATAGAGAATATAGGTCATGTACTTAGAACGGTTTGGCCTAGACTATAACATAGGGACCCTCATGTGGAGAACATAAGACTTAGGAGACTATTTGCATATGTCTTCAGCATTCGATCATTGCACTAACCGATTCTTTTTCGGTTGTGATCAGAATCCACCACGAAGACAACCTCCACCAACACCGCCACCTCCTCCTCGTGAGTTAGTATTGGAGGAACCTCACAAGTCATGTTATTCAACACATCCAGGGTCAGATAAGATGTATAAAGATTTGAAAGAGTTTTATTGGTGGCCTAATATGAAAAGACATAGCCAAATATGTTGGTAAATGTCTAACTTACTCCAGGGTGAAGGCATAACATCAAACGCCGTCTGGACTTTTGCAACGGCCTAAGATCCCAGAATGGAAGTGGGAATGTATTGCAATGGATTTTATAACGAAATTACCCCGAACGTATAGTGGCTATGATACTATTTGGGTAATTGTTGATCGTTTAACTAAGTCAGCACACTTCCTTCCAATTAAAGAGACTGATAAAATGAAGAAGTTAGCGAAATTATACTTGAAAGAAATTATTTCTAGGCATGGCGTTCCTGTGCCGATCATATCTGACACGGACAGTCGGTTTACATCAAAGTTTTGGCAATCTTTGCAAACAGCCTTGGGTACTCGTTTGGATACGATACTGCTTATTATCCATAGACAGACGGTTAGAGTGAAAGAACTATTAAGACCCTAGAGGATATGCTTCGTGCATGTGTGCTTGATTTCGGTGGTAGCTGGGATATTCATTTACCATTAGCAGAATTTTCTTATAACAATAGTTACCACTCGAGTATTAAAGCTGCGCCATCTAAAGCCCTTTATGGTAGAAAGTGTCGCTCGCCATTGTGTTGGGCTGAAGTTGGTGAAAAACAACAACTTGAACTAAAATTATTCAAGAGACCACTGATAAGTTCTTTAGAATAAAAAATAGATTGAAAGTTGCCATGGATAGGCAGAAAAGTTATGCTGATAATCGACGGAAACCGTTGGAATTCCAAGTTGGAGATCATGTTATGTTAAAAGTCTCACCTTGGAAAGGAGTCGTTAGATTTCGTATTCAGTGAAAGCTTAGTCCCGGTTATATTGGACCATTTGAGATTTTGGATCGAATTGGCATGGTGGCATATCGACTCAAGTTACCGTCGCAACTCAGCGGTGTCCATGATATATTTCATGTATCTAACTGTCTTTCTGATGAAACGACTGTTGTACCAATTGAAGATATTCATGTTGATGAAAGACTTCATTTTGTCGAAGAGCCTATTGAGATTTCGGAGTGGGAAGTCCATAAGCTCAGACGTAGTCAAATCAAGTTAGTGAAAGTAAAATGGAATTTTAGGCGTGGCCCAAAATTTACTTGGAAGCGCGAGGATCAGATGAGAAAGAAGTATCCCCACCTGTTTTCTTATGAAAAGAAAAGGTCGTAGTGGTTTATAATTTCAGGACGAAATTTCCTAAAGCAGGGGAGACTGAGTATTTTTATGGACGATGACTCGTAAAAGGTTAGTGTACTAAACTTAGTTTATTTGATGCATTAATAATTTAATATTAATTATTAAATTAAAGTTGTGGTTACCTGTCTAGCACAAAGTGTGTTTAAATGAATGAAAATTTCATTTGGTAAACTTTTGGGATTTCGGTACCGTTCGAAGGTGTTTAACGAACGTTGGTGACGACTCGGTTAATGGATTTAGTGTAATGCTTGGTTTAGCATAAAATGATAAATCATAAATGAATAAATTAAGTTAACGATGAAAAACCGTGAAATTTGATGTAAACTGTGGAATTTACTGACAACCGACTTTACCCGTGCTTTTGCCGAATAAGATGGATTAAATTATCCAAATAATATTTAAAGTCATCGTTTTTCACTAAAATTGATCGTTTAAGTACGATTAAATATTCTATTAATTTTAGAATAAAAATCTAATTTTTATTATATTTCTGGAACAATATTTATACATTGTAGGACTCAGAATATACCTGTATTTTGTCAGTTTTTAACCATGTGAAGACAAGTGTCTTACACATGGCAAAAGTTTGTAATGATTTGGATCTTTTAAAATCTAAGAAAATCCCAACATCATTATTTGCAATTGTACTACACAAGATAACTCTTCCCATTCAACTTTTCTCTCTCTCTCTCTCTCGTCCGTCACTCTACCACCACAAATTCACTTTTTCATTTTCCATAACCAAGCTTAAACCTCTATCTTTTCTTGAGTTTTGGTTAACAATAGGAGCTTTGGAAGATTTTTTGACAAAGAAATCATCTATTTTCAAACACATCAAGGTAAACTTTTAACCACATTATATGGGTTTTTATAAAAATTTGTTCACCCAAAAGAATGTGTTTAAATCAAGTGGGTTTTTGGTGTAAAAGATGATAATCTGTGTGAGTGTGGGTATGTGTGTGAAACGTGTGTGTGTATGAATGTATGTGTGTGAGTCGTAAAAGCATACACACATATATGTATGTGTGTGACGTGAATGTGTGTATATATTCACACACATGGGTGTGTGTGTGTGTAGCAATGTATGTATATATGGGGGGGTATGTTCTTTCAAGATATACATACATACATGGATGAGTTATTGGATGGTGATTTTAATCACATGAATGTACATATACATGCAAATATATGTATGTAGATGTGAAATAAGTTGCATGCACTACAACAAAATGGAGCTAATGCAACCCCACTAAAATGTTGCATTAGACCTTTAAAAAGTTGCATTACCCCTAAATCAACCTTTTACAAAGAGCTACGTTAGGTGAGTTGCATTAGACCTAATGCAACTTTTTTATTAGTTAATGCAACTTTTTTCATAAAAGTTGCATGTTGTAATCAAATGCAACCTTTTTAAGATGCAACCTTTTTAAAGTTATTGAAACTTTTTTTTTACTTTCATATGCAGCTTTTTAAAATTTTTAATGCAACCTTTTTTACCTTCATATGCAACTTTTTTTTATGATTACGCTTATGAAAATGCTACCTTTTCTATACTAAAATGCAACCATTATTATGTTTTAGTAGAGAAATATGCAACCTTTTTCACTATAAATGCAACTTTTTTTAGAGTTTTAGTTACAAGTAATGCAACCTAGTTCAACCCCAAATGCAACTTTGTAGCATCATTGTTTCAATCACTCATCGTCCATCCATGTATTGTAACGATGGCTAGGATGATTATGATATTATTAGCAGACTTTGTGTCTCTAATGAATATCCTCTAACGACACACCGATGCAGACCGTTCCACCCAAGTTACTTATGTTGATTGATACTAAATGCCAAGGCATCCAGTCGTCCTCAGAAGTGAACTCAAAACTATTTTCAAACTCTAACGATTGTGGTGTTGATAGGGAGTGAAATGCTTAATTATTGCTAATAACAATATCATATGTGGTTCGATATGTGGTGGGCTGGCGGCTGGACGGGTTGTAGGCTCGACCCTACGTATGCCCTATACATAAGCATATGTGACCGGATAAGATAGGCGTCATTAGTGAGATTAGGGTTGTTGCTCTATTAGGTTGGCCTGGTGAATTTAGGAGTGAGTGAAATGCTCAATTATCATTAACAACAATATGATTATTTGGTTCGGTATGTCGTGGGCTGGCGGTAAGCTTGACCCTACGTATGCCTTATGTATAAGCATACTTGGTTGGATAGCATAGGTGGTTGTTAGTGAGGTTAAGGTTGTCACTTTCGGATTTTTAAAAAGTAATCTATTTTCATATTGTCCAAGGTCGTGATTTCGGTGCATGGAATGAAATGTTTAATTATCATAAAGAACAATATACTATGTGGTTCGGTATGTGTTGGGCTGGCGGTAAGCTTGACCCTACGTATGCCCAATATATAAGCATACTTAACTGGATAAGATAGGTGGTTGTTGGTGAGGTTAAGGTTGTCAGTCGGTCAGGTTTGTCAAATTCATTTTCAACTACTAAACTTGATGAACTCACCAACCATGTGTTGACTTTGTTTTCTTACATGTTTTCTGAGGTGACATACAGGATTAAGTTAAGGTTCAGGATGCACACTAGGATGCCCAGATAGAGGACCTAGTACCTTTTGGAAGCACATATTTTGTTTGTATCTCATGAATCATTTTTAATATCTTGTACAGTTACAATATAGTAAACTTATGATTGTTTTGATAGGTTTACTTAGTTAAATTAGCAAACATTGACAATTGTAATTTAACTTTGTAATCCTAGTTTATTAGTATTATGATTTAGTTATTCTCAAGTGTTGATGCTATGAGTACAATCTGATCATTTCGATTATCTCACGATATTGCGCCCCGAGAACCTTCCGCCCGACGGGAAAGTCGATCCAACCGCCGGCTCGGGGTGTGACAGATTGCTATGAGAGCCAATGTTATAGAGAATATAGGTCATGTACTTAGAACGGTTTGGCCTAGACTATAACATAGGGATCCTCATGTAGAGAACATAAGACTTAGGAGACTATTTGCATATGTCTTCAGCATTCGATCATTGCACTAACCGATTCCTTTTCGGTTGTGATCAGAATGCCACCGCGAAGACAACCTCCACCAACACCGCCACCTCCTCCTCCACCTCCTCCTCGTGAGTTAGTATTGGATGAACCTCACAAGTCATGTTATTCAACACATCCAGGGTCAGATAAGATGTATAAAGATTTGAAAGAGTTTTATTGGTGGCCTAATATGAAAAGACATTGCCAAATATGTTGGTAAATGTCTAACTTGCTCCAGGGTGAAGGCATAACATTAAACGCCGTCTGGACTTTTGCAACGGCCTAAGATCCCGGAATGGAAGTGGGAATGTATTGCAATGGATTTTATAACGAAATTACCCCGAACGTCTAGTGGCTATGATACTATTTGGGTAATTGTTGATCGTTTAACTAAGTCTAAACACTTCCTTCCAATTACAGAGACTGATAAAACGAAGAAGTCAGCGAAATTATCCTTGAAAGAAATTATTTCTAGGCACGGCGTTCCTGTGCCGATCATATCTGACACGGACAGTCAGTTTTCATCAAAGTTTTGGCAATCTTTGCAAACAGCCTTGGGTACTCGTTTGGATATGAGTAGTGCTTATTATCCATAGACAGACGGTCAGAGTGAAAGAACTATTCAGTCACTAGACGATATGCTTCGTGCATGTGTGCTTGATTTCGGTGGTAGCTGGGATATTCATTCACCATTAGCAGAATTTTCTTATAACAATAGTTACCACTCGAGTATTAAAGCTGCGCCATCTGAAGCCCTTTATGGTAGAAAGTGTCGCTCGCCATTGTGTTGGGCAGAAGTTGGTGAAAAACAACAACTTGAACTAAAATTATTCAAGAGACCACTGATAAGTTCTTTAGAATAAAAAATAGATTGAAAGTTGCCATGGATAGGCACAAAAGTTATGCTGATAATCGACGGAAACCGTATGAATTCCAAGTTGGAGATCATGTTATGTTAAAAGTCTCACCTCGGAAAGGAGTCATTAGATTTGGTATTCAGTGAAAGCTTAGTCCCGGTTATATTGGACCATTTGAGATTTTGGATCGAATTGGCATGGTGGCATATCGACTCAAGTTACCGTCGCAACTCAGCGGTGTCCATGATATATTTCATGTATCTAACTTGAAGAAGTGTCTTTCTGATGAAACGTCTGTTGTACCAATTGAAGATATTCATGTTGATGAAAGACTTCATTTTGTCGAAGAGCCTATTGAGATTTCGGACTGGGAAGTCCATAAGCTCAGACGTAGTCAAATCAAGTTAGTGAAAGTAAAATGGAATTCTAGGCGTGGCCCAAAATTTACTTGGAAGCGCGAGGATCAGATGAGAAAGAAGTATCCCCACCTGTTTTCTTATGAAAAGAAAAGGTCGTAGTGGTTTATAATTTCAGGACGAAATTTCCTAAAGAAGGGGAGACTGAGTATTTTTACGGACGATGACTCGTAAAAGGTTAGTGTACTAAACTTAGTTTATTTGATGCATTAATAATTTAATATTAATTATTAAATTAACGTTGTGGTTACCTGTCTAGAACAAAGTATGTTTAAATGAATGGAAATTTCATTTGGTAAACTTTTGGGATTTCGGTACCGTTCGAAGGTGTTTAACGAACGTTGGTGACGACTCGGTTAATGAATTTAGTGTAATGCTTGGTTTAGCATAAAATGATAAATCATAAATGAATAAATTAAGTTAACGATGAAAAACCGTGAAATTTGATGTAAACTGTGGAATTTACTGACAACCGACTTTACCCGTGCTTTTGCCGAATAAGATGGATTAAATTGTCCAAATAATATTTAAGGTCATCGTTTTTCACTAAAATTGTTCGCTTAAGGACGATTAAATATTCTATTAATTTTAGAATAAAAATCTAATTTTGATTATATTTCCGGAACAATATTTATACAATGTAGGACTCAGAATATACCTGTATTTTGTTAGTTTTTAACCATGTGAAGACAAGTGTCTTACACATGGCAAAAGGTTGTAATGATTTGGATCTTTTAAAATCCAAGAAAATCCCAACATCATCATTTGCAATTGTACTACACAAGATAACTCTTCCCATTCAACTTTTCTCTCTCTCTCTCGTCCGTCACTCTACCACCACCAATTCACTTTTTCATTTTCCATAACCAAGCTTAAACCTCTATCATTTCTTGAGTTTTGGTTAACAATTGGAGCTTTGGAAGATTTTTTGACAAAGAAATCATCTATTTTCAAACACATCAAGGTAAACTTTTAACCACATTATATGGGTTTTTATAAAAATTGGTTCACCCAAAAGAATGTGTTTAAATCAAGTGGGTTTTTGGTGTAAAAGATGATAATCTGTGTGAGTGTGGGTATGTGTGTGAAACGTGTGTATGTATGAATGTATGTGTGTGAGTCGTAAAACCATACACACATATATGTATGTGTGTGACGTGAATGTGTGTATATATATTCACACACATGGGGGTGTGTGTGTGTGTCGCAATGTATGTATATATGGGTGGGTATGTTCTTTCAAGATATACATACATACATGGATGAGTTATTGGATGGTGATTTTAATCACATGAATGTACATATACATGCATATATATGTATGTAGATGTGAAATAAGTTGCATGCACTACAACAAAATGGAGCTAATGCAACCCCACTAAAATGTTGCATTAGACCTTTAAAAAGTTGCATTACCCTAAATCAACCTTTTTCAAAGAGCTGCGTTAGGTGAGTTGCATTAGACCTAATGCAACTTTTTTATTAGATAATGCAACTTTTTTCATAAAAGTTGCATGTTGTAATCAAATGCAACCTTTTTAAGATGCAACCTTTTTAAAGTTATTGAAACTTTTTTTTTACTTTCATATGCAACTTTTTAAAATTTTTAATGCAACCTTTTTTACTTCATATGCAACTTTTTTTTTATGGTTATGCTTATGAAAATGCAACCTTTTCTATACTAAAATGCAACATTATTATGTTTTAGTACAGAAATATGCAACCTTTTTCACTATAAATGCAACTTTTTTTAGAGTTTTATTTACAAGTAATGCAACCTAGTTCAACCCCAAATGCAACTTTGTAGCATCATTGTTTCAATCACTCATCGTCCATCCATGTTTTGTAACGATGGCTAGGATGATTATGATATTATTAGCAGACTTTGTGTCTCTAATGAATATCCTCTAATGACACACCGATGCAGACCGTTACACCCAAGTTACTTATGTTGATTGATACTCAATGCCAAGGCATCCAGTCGTCTTCAGAAGTGAACTCAAAACTATTTTCAAACTCCAACGATTGTGGTGTTGATAGGGAGTGAAATGCTTAATTATTGCTAATAACAATATCATATGTGGTTCGATATGTGGTGGGCTGGCGGTTGGACGGGTTGTAGGCTCGACCCTACGTATGCCCTATACATAAGCATATGTGACCGGATAAGATAGGTGTCATTAGTGAGATTAGGGTTGTTGCTCTAGTAGGTTGGCCTGGTGAATTTAGGAGTGGGTGAAATGCTTAATTATCATTAACAACAATATGATTATTTGGTTCGGTATGTCGAGGGCTGGCGGCTGGGCTGGCTGTAAGCTTGACCCTATGTATGCCTTATGTATAAGCATACTTGGTTGGATAGCATAGGTGGTTGTTAGTGAGGTTAAGGTTGTCACTTTCGGATTGTTAAAAAGTATTCTATTTCATATTGTCCAAGGTCATGATTTCGGTGCATGGAATGAAATGTTTAATTATCATAAAGAACAATATACTATGTGGTTCGGTATGTGTTGGGCTGGCGGTAAGCTTGACCCTACGTATGCCCTATATATAAGCATACTTAACTGGATAAGATAGGTGGTTGTTGGTGAGGTTAAGGTTGTCAGTCGGCTGGGCTGGCTGTAAACTTTTTTTAGAGTTTTAGTTACAAGTAATGCAACCTAGTTCAACCCTAAATGCAACTTTGTAGCATCATTGTTTCAATCACTACAATTTCAATTAGCATGCGTTATTATTCCAATTGCATCAAAACAATACTAACATAGATAATCTTAGGATGTAATTTAACATATGGTAAAATTAAAAAAGAAGTAAACTAACAAAACAAATTGTCAATTACATTCATAAAGAGTAGTAAAAACATGCAACTTATATTCAATAGACAAATCTTTAAGAGGTAGTTGTTCCATTAGTTTTCGCATCGTAGCTTCCAAGTGTTCTTGTTGGTTTTTGATGTCCAGTTGAATAGCCTCTAACTCTGTCCTTTTTCTTTCATGTTCTTCATCAAGCTCTTTTCTCATTTCAAGCAACTCGTGTTTTTGACCTTCAAAGCTTGCATTGAATGATTCCATAATTCCTTCTGGAAACATGTTTGTTGTATCACCACCATTTATTTTTTTTATTAATCTATTAGTAACCCCTCTTCCATAAAGTCGACAGTATCCATTATTCTCTTTGTTCATTACAATCATAAAAGGATCTACTGAAGCACTTTCATTTTCTGAAGATTTGTAGTTCTTCATTTGCTCCTTCAATATTATTCAAAAATTAATAAGAAAATATTAAAACGAACAATACCCGTACAAAACTAATATGATGCAAAAAAAAATTACAAAACACATTGTATCATTAAAATACGAACTTACAATTTTTCTTTATGTGTCATCATAAGTGTCGACATATGCACGTCCTTCTGTCCTTTTACGTGTATGTTCAAACATTTTGGTTAAAGTAGGTAATTCCTTGTTTCGGTCAACATTTATCTGTATTCATGATAATATTAACACAAAAAAAAAACCATATGAAACAAACAATTCAATAGTATAAGAAAGATATTTTACCATCTCATCACGAATCCTTGCAAAACTTTTTAGACCAACCGTGTGCATATTTTTTGAGATATGCGCATTTCCTTGGCCCGCAAACAACGCTTCTGGATACGCATTTGTATATATAACTCAACAAACCAAGTACATCAAGTTATATTAAATCACAAATATAATAGAGATATTGTGTAGAATATTACCTTAACATTTGTATTATTCCATAATTTTAACAACTGTGCAAAATCACCTTCTGGAATGCTTTTAGGACGATTCTTCCATCTTGTTTTATCATATCTAAACTGATAGAAATGTTTTTTTATTAAATCTGCATTTATGTACCTTGTAAGAATGTCCTATGGTCAAAAGAACCCATTTTTTAGCAGCATCAGGCACATCATATTTTTCCTTCAAAAGAAATTTGGCGTTAAGTAAGAATTAAAAAAAATAAAGAAGACATCAAATCACTTAAAACCTTACCAAGACATACTCCCATATCTTATCTTTATGTGGCACCTTGTGCCATGAACTATGGATCAGTGGCACATAACTGTGATTACGAGCTATTGTACCTAAAAATCGAGAGAATCGTCCTACTATCTCATTTGTCACTGGTCCAACAGGTTGTCCAAATTCATTGCATATAATAATCTCACGATCATCGACTTTACTCGTATGCACAACATGTAACATTGTTGGTCCTCTTTTCTTGGATTCAAGAATTTCTGAAGTTCAATATAAATTAAAAATATACATGTATATATATATGATGAAGAAACAAGTTAAGTATTTAAATATAACATATTTCATTTTCTAATTTGGAACCTTGTAATCGTTCTTGAATTAGTATATCATCCTCATTTCCCAATTCGTCATCACTATCGTCCGTTTGAACCTCATTTTCATTTTCTACAAATGTCATATCATCCATGTCTTGATTTACATCATCTTGTCATTGATTTATACAATACCATTAATATAGTGATAACAAAAATATAGTAAATATAAACAATGATCAAGCTAAATAACTAAACGTAAGTACCTTGAGATTTAACAAAATCACCTTCATTATCGTCATCTTTCAAACAATCCAGTTCCATATCTACTTCGTGAACATCTAAAAACACACAAGAGTAAATTAACCTAAAAGGTAATCTTATAATATAAAATTCAACATTTATAAAAATAATACCTTGAAATGTCTCGTCATACTCGTCGTCATCTTCATCAACAAGAACCAATCGTCTTTTTGCCCCCACTTTAATATAATTAGGTTTTGTCATTTGCCTTTGTGACCCTTTATTACTTGAGATTAGTTCAGCCATGGTAATTGTTGCTTTATATTGATTCTCTTTTGTTGCATTTGAATCCAATGGAAGCTTTTGGGAGACCTTTGAAGCAATTACTCGATGTTTTTTCGCTAAATTAGCAAATTTATTCATGGACAATGGTGCAATATAATGCGAACGATGTTGCTATAAAAAAATCAATTTTCATTAGAACAAATGTGCATAAAAAAATACAATAAATAAAATTTTGAAGATATAAATACCTTTTTGGATCTCGTGGCAAGTTGTTCGTGATCACTCTCACTATCCTCACCCATAGCAGGAATGTAGTCTACATCATTTGCATTGATGTTGCTTGATTTCATTATCTTTTTCTTTAATTTTTGACTTTCTACCAAACTTGTCAAAGAATCTGAAATGCTTTTCATTCCCAACTCTCGAAAAAAAATTTTATTTTCTTCAGCCCTTAAAAGTCTACTTTCTCATAATCGTTCACTACTTGTGTTTGTATAATTTGATTTTGCTTGCTTTTGCTTGCCATTAAACCTAATCAAAGTTAAATTCAAGTATTTTGTTAGACTATTGAGGTAATCAAGACAACAAAAATCAATTGATTTTATTATAAATGAAATTTTAGATCCTTCATAATGTTTGATATATGAAACAAAAACATCTAGATATGCAACAAAATAAAAGAAATAAGAGTAAAAGAATAGTATTCTATATTTGGATTTGTCAACTGCTAAAATATGAAGCTGGTATCCTCAAAATGAGAATAAAAAAACTCAAGAAAAATCTGAACTTTATTGAATCAAATTGAGGTACAGTTAACCCTAAAACCTTAACGCCTATTTATAAGAAAACCAACATCAAAAAGTCAAAATATTATCCCTATATAATTCCTAAAAACCTGCTGAAAACAAACAAAAACAATCTAATCTAAAACATAAATAGCTAATAATCAAAACAGCCCCTGAACTTGCAAACTTGATCAAGATTAATCCAACAATCTCCTCCTTAATCTTGATAAGAGCCATTCTTCAAAGCAATGCTGGTCCATCCTCCCCTTGAACTCTTGTTAAGTTTGTCTCCTCCTCCTTTTCATTCCAATTTAGGACATTCATATGCAAAATGTCCATACTTCCCACACTCATAACACTTCAACTCACTTTTGTCTCTAAAACCTCCACGCCCAATGCCTCTTCCACGTCCATTCTCTCCTCTACCACTTCCTCTTCTATATCCCCTACCACGGTCACCATTGTTATACCCACGACCTTGATCATACCTTTCAAAACTAGGTTCCTTTGGCTTTGATCTTTCTTACTCTTCACCTTTAGCCATTAACAACTTCTCTTGATCACTTTCTTTTTCATCATGGTCTTTAATCCTTTCTTCATATGCTTTCAATCTACCCACGGCCTCTTCAAAAGACATAGTCTCAAGATCCGAGTATTGTTCAATTGAAGCTACTATTTGCAAGAACTTCTTTGGAGCTGAATTTGGTAGCTTCCTTACTACAACTTCATCTTCCAAATTTGATCCAAGGCTCTTGAACTTTGTAACTATTCCACTCAGTTTGCCCGAGAACTCATCCACGGGTTCACCTTCCTTCATCTTCAACATCTCTAATTCGGATCTTAAAGTTTGGAGTCTTGCCTTTTGAACTCTCTCAGCCCCTAAATATCTCACACGAATCGCTTCCCAAACATCCTTTGCGTGTCTATGCTTTGACACTTGAAGCAAAACATCTTCGGGTAAAGTTTGAAATACAAAAGCTATCGTCATTAAATTCTTCCTAGCCTCAACTGCTCCTCCTGTCACCGGATCAATGGCTTCCCCCAATCCATATGCTTGTAGAATAGATTCCACCATGATTGACCAACTTGTGTAATTTGTAGCAGTCAACTTTGGGCACTGTAACGGTATATTCCCTTGGTTTCCAGCCTGCACAATTGTACCAGCACCAGCTCCTCCTTCTGCCATCTCTTCTACTCTCCACACAGGATTAAACCACACAGGTTTCAACGATCTAATCCACACAGGTTATCTCCTTCTTCTGCTCACACCACACAGGTTTCCAACAACCACACATGTCATTTGGTTCAAACTGCACCACACAGGTTTCCTTTAACAGCCTGTTCCACACAGGTTTTCTCCCCACTTTTCAGCCGATCACCACTCAGGTTGGTTCCACACAAGTTCTTCTTAACCACTCAGGTCTACTTCCATACTAATCTCCTTCTAAACCACAAAGGTTGTCTCTCCTTGTACCACGCAAGTATCTTTCCTAACCACAATTCAAATCTCACAGCCTCCAGGCTCGATTTCGACCCTAACCCAGTCGAGTTTACTTCAATCGATGTCTTCAAAACTCCCAGACAACCTTGATTGAAATCCCTTGCATATATCAACTCCAACTTCGAACCCTTCAACCTGAATCGCACAGGTTCCAATCGAAAATCAACCCAAGTTCGATTGAAGCCCTTGCGGCTTCTTCTCTGTTGATTTGCGCCATGAATCGACCCTCAATCCGTATGCGTTCTTCTGTATCAAGTCCTTTTATAGCAGTCGCTTGGAACAATTCTTCGATTGGAACACGTCGTTGCTTTGAACGAGCCTTCAATTTCGTCTGGACTGAGTCTTCAATCGTCGCCTAGGATGAGACTTCAATGGTCGATGGTATGAGCTTGACTAGCTCTGATACCAATTGAAGCTGGTATCCTCAAAATCAGAATAAAAAAACTCAAGAAAAATATGAACTTTATTGAATCAAATTGAGGTACAATTAACCCTAAAACCTTAACCCCTATTTATAAGAAAACCAACATCAAAAAGTCAAAATATTATCCCTATATAATTCCTAAAAACCTGCTAAAAACAAACAAAAACAATCTAATCTAAAACATAAATAGCTAATAATCAAAACAGCCCCTGAACTTGCAAACTTGATCAAGATTAATCCAACAAAATCACTAAACAATACTGCATTTTGAGCAATTTATAGAATGTAAAACATTGACTTAGCAATTTTAAACAACACTTGGGTTTGAGCAATTTTTAGTTATTTATGCATTGGCTGATGGTTAAAAAATAACTAATGCACACATATAATACACAATTTCTAATCCTAACATCTGAAGTTGCATCCTAATTAAGAGAAATAGCCTTGTTTTGTTTTTATAAAAGTGATAATCATCCATTGATGTTTAAAATTGCTACGTAGTCTCATATTCTAATTATCAAGTGTGAAAAATGGCCATTGACATACAGATTCTAATCTCAATCAGAAGACACCTGATTATCAAACATTTAATCAATTTCAATCACTAATTGTTCGAATTAATTGTAAACAACGGCCCAATCCCTTTCTTCAGACGAAACCAAATTGGACGATTAGCTACAATGAAACCAAATGGAACGATTACCTGATGTTGATGCTAGAATATAATCGATTCCTAGAACAGATTGAGATCTAAATATGTGGAGCAAACAATCAGCAGGTCATCTTCTTCAATTCGTACGTTCAACAAAGAATTATCCAAATGAAAAACAGAGATGTAAATGAAAACCTAATTGAGAGGCAGACGTGAATAATCAAAAATTGAATAGCATGCTTCCAAATTTTTTTGCCAAATATTAGGACTCTCAAATTATTTATCAAAAATTAGGAGGGAACATGTAAATAAACAACTGATTAAATTAAATAAAACTTTGAATGATATGGCATTGAAACGAAATTAACTTTCTTAACGTTAAATATATTATAATAACTAGGGTAAAACCTGTGTATTACACATGTTAAATAAATAAAATTTAAAATTTTTTTATTTTAACTAACATAATATATAGTTTCAAATATGTTTTTTAAGTAAATAAAGAATTTATTTTGTATAATCATATAATACATATCAAGTTTAATAAAATTAGTAATATTTAATAAGAGAGATAGTGTGTGAAAACATCAAAATTTAATAAAAGATAACATATAAATATTAAATAAAAGAGAGAGGCGGGAAAACCAACTTTTAGATATTTTAAAAACTTGACATGTGTCATCCTAAAACCTTTATTTATTATATAGTATAGATATAGATTAGCCTAATATTATCTTGAGTTATAGTTAAAGAGGTAAGTCAGCCGTGTGTTGCAATGAGTCGATATAAATAATTTATGAGGTCATGTTGGACCAGTTGTAGAAATTGAAAAAAAACTAATGTTATCGACTCATTAGCAAGGTTTAAGAGTAAAATTAAACTAAATAGTTTACCCATTATGAAAAATGCCATTTTTAATGACATTATTAATTTTATGCTTCAAAAGTACCACGATCGACAGGTTTTATGTGCAAATGTGTATTGACCGGTTGATTATCATCACCCATATCGCACTAACTTTGACGTTTTGACCCATTATAAAGTTTTATGCGTAAAAGTCTAGTTTTATGTAGCACAAGTATCATGGCCGCTTACTCGTTTTGTGAACTGACCGATTGTGCGAGCTGCCATTTTGTATGCATTATTTGACATGTTGACTAATTAGCATTAATATGACTTGTCGACCCATTAGCTAGTTTTATGTGCAAAAGTATAGCTACATGTTGACCGATTATTTGTACTGCTAATTTTATTGCATTACTTTGATTGTGGACCCGTTAGAAATTTTATGCATCAAAAAATCCCGTGATCAGTAGTTTTTATGTGTAAAAGTATATTAACCGGTTGATCCATTACTATCAGCACCCATATCGCACTAACTTTGACGTTTTGACCCATTGTAAAGTTTTATGGGTAAAAGTATGGTTACATGTTGACCGATAATGTGTATTGCCAATTTTGTTGCATTAAATTGGCTCGTCGACAAATTAGAAAATTTTACGCGGCATAAGTACAATGACCAGCTCACTCGTTATGTGAATTGACGTTATTTATTGCATAAATTTGGCGTGCTGACCCGGTAGCAACTTTTATGTAGCAAGAGTATGCTTACTAAGTGATCGATAATATGAGTTGACCTGTTATTTAAACTGCTCTTGTGAATCGCAATAACTTTGACATGTTGACCCAGTATCAAGTTTTATGCGTAAAAGTATGGTTACAGGTTGACTGATAATGTGAACTGCCAATTTTATTGCATTAAATTGACTCGTCGACAAATTAGCAAATTTTAAGCGGCACAAGTACAATGACCAGCTCTCTCGTTATGTGAATTGACATTATTTATTGCATAAAATTGACGTGTTGACCCGCTATGTCTTTATATGCGTAGAACTATACTTATCGGTTGACCGGTTACACATGCTGCCATTTTTATAGCATAAATTTGATGTGTTGACGCCCTATGTGTTTATATGCGTGAAACTACACTTATCGATTGACCGGTTACACGCGCTGCCATTTTTATAGCATAAATTTGACGTATTGACCACCTATGTGTTTATATGCGTGAAACTATAAAAAAGGTTGACCCATTTTGTGAAATTTAATTGTTGTTGCATAAATTTGATGTGTTGACCCATTATGTCTTTATATGCGTAGAACTATACTTATCGGTTGACCGGTTACACGCACTGCCATTTTTATAACATAAATTTGACGTGTTGACCCCCTATGTGTTTATATGCGTGAAACTATGCTTATCGGTTGACCTATTATGTGAAATTTAATTTTTGTTGCATAAATTTGACATGCTGACCCGCTATGTCTTTATATGCGTAGAACTATATTTATCGGTTGACCGGTTACACGTACTGCCATTTTTATAGCATAAATTTGACGCGTTAAGCCCTATGTGTTTATATGCGTGAAACTATGCTTATCGGTTGACCTATTATGTAAAATTCATTGTTACAGCATTATTTTCACGTGCCGATCTAGTAACACATTTTATGCATCACAATTAACCGTTGACCCCATATCTTGGATGGAATTTTGTGGTCTGTTCATTATAACTTCATATATGGGTTGGTTTTTACTGCTGGGAGGACGTGTGCCTGGTTCGGGCCTAGGAACAATATGACCAGGATGGTGCAACAGCCATGGTTTGGTTGGACCAGCTATTATTGGCTATGGTTGACTTTAAACTGGTCAACTGATGGTTTATTTTTGGGACAAGGACGACCATTATGTTGTCTTTATGTTAGGCCAGCCTATGTTATATTGTTGGGCCAAGGGCTGTCTTTATGTTGATCTTTTGGTGGGTCGAATTCAATGTTATTGGTGGGTCAAGGGTGGCAGGTATGGTGGCTCGTTTGGGGTCAACTTGTCGTCTACTGGTGGGGTGCTTATGGCAACTATATTTAGCCTTATAATGGGTCAAAGCTTGGTTGCCTTTTTTCATTCAAATGGTTTTGTTTTGGGATTGTGATGTGTGTGCCTGGTGTGATTCGGATTGGTAGGGACTATAGGGATGAGGGGGCTGCACCTAGGCTTGGTTGGCATGGCAAGAGGGCTTCGCGGCCTGTTAGGGTGACTGCAGTGTGGTCCTGGTGGTTGATCAGGGCCCTGTGACGATACTACTGGGATGTCTTCTGTACAGGGCGGGGGTCTGTTGTGTGTAATCTGCTGTACATTTGGCACAACCTGTGTGACTTCCAGTGTCAACATGGCCTCTTATAGCACCCATTGACCCGTTATGTTAATTGACACATTATGTGATATAATGTAAATAAAACTCAGCAACTGTTAAAAATATGTAAATCATCTAATTCAAGACCAAGTTTTTTTAAAAAAAAAATCTCAAACTACTCACCAAGTATATTCAATGAGCCTGCTCATTCTTGCATACCAAAATATTGTCGTTCAGCATTTCACAAATTGCACTACTCACATACAATCTGATGATATTAGTTTTAGCAATATCAAAAATGGTTACTATCACATTGGATATTATTATATAGTTTTGATACATGTTGATAAGATGCAAACAAAAGAATTAAAGACAAACACTAATTAATGGTATTTGCAAATCAATGAATGGTGCTGCTGCATACATGCACTACATACACACACACACACACATTCTGCGTATACACCGGACACTGCATACATACACACACAGTTGAGCCGTTCTGCACACATACATACACTGCACATATTCTGCATATACACATCTAGTAACTCATTCCTAAAACAAAATTGAGAGCTAGATGTAAAACTGAATATTTTCATACCAATACAGATGATCAGATTGCTAGTTGCACATGCAATTAAAACACACTGCACATGTACTACTCGTACACATACTGCACATGTCGTCTGCACATATCCTGCTCATACACACACTGCACATATTCTGCATATACACACCTTGACCTGGTAACTAATTCTTAAAACAAAATTGAGAGCTGGAATTAAAGTTGATTATTTTCATAACAATACATGTGAAATGTCGACCCGTTAGAAGGTTTATGCCTCAAAATATAGTTACATGTTGTCCAATTATGTGAGCTGCTACTTTTATTGCGTTACTTTGACTCATCGACCCGTTAGTAATTTTATGCATCAAAAATCCTGTGATTGGTAACTAGTTGATCCATCACGATCAATATGCCATATTGGCACTAAATTTGATTATTTGACCCATTATCAAGTTTTATATGTAAAAGTCTAGTTAAAGGCTGACCAAGTGTGTGAAATGCCATTATTTATTGCATTAATTTGACTTGTTGACCCATTAGCAAGTTTTATGCACAAAAGTATAACTACATGTTGAACAATTATGTGAGCTGCTAATTTATTGCATTACTTTGACTCGGCGACCCATTAACTAGTTTTATGTATCAAAGTTTAGCTAACGAGTTGATCCTTTATGTGATATGTAACATAAATAAATTCCCATCTTACATGCTTCTATAGTAGTCAGCAGCTTAATCCTGAATTGATATTAAAAAAACATAAAAAATTTGAGTTAGATGTAAAAAAACCATTAAACATGACCAAAGATATCATTATCTCCAATTCTGCAAACATATACATCACATAGACACAAACTGCAGTCATATTCTGCATACATACACACACAGCACAAATGTTCTGCACACATACACACACTGCACATATTCTGCACATACACACCTGGTAACTCATTTCTAAAACAAAATTGAGAGCTAGATGTAAAACTGAGTATTTTTATACCAATACAAGTGATCAGATTGCTAGCTGCACATGCAATTAAAACACACTGCACATGTCGTCTGCACATATCCTGTTCATACACACACTGCACATATTCTGCATATACACACCTTGACCTGGTAACTCATTCTTAAAACAAAATTGAGAGCTGGAATTAAAGTTGATTATTTTCATAACAATACATGTGAAATGTCGACCCGTTAGAAAGTTTTATGCCTCAAAGTATAGTTACATGTTGGCTGATTACGTGAATTGCTAGTTTTATTGCGTTAATTTGACTCGTCGACCGTTAGTAATTTTATGCATCAAAATTCCAATTATATGTAGGTTTTATGAGTAAAATATATTAATCGGTTGATTCATCACTATCAACACCCGTATCAATCTAACTCTGACTTTTTGACTCATTATCAAGTTTTATGCATATAAGTCTAGTTAAGGGTTGACCAATTATGTGAAATGCTGTTATTGAGTGCATTAATTCGAAATGTCGACCCGTTAGTGAGTTTTACTCCTCAAAGTATAGTACTGATTATTTTCATAACAATACAGGTGATTAGATAACTGCACACATATACATACACAATGCACATATACACACTGCATATACACAGCAGACATACACACACTGCATACATAATATGCCCCATGTACACAAAATGCAAAAGTATTGTGCACACATACACACACTCTTTGTGAATAGACATGAAATTATAACATAACGCACATATTCTGCACACATACACAAAATCCACACATCATAACACATATAACTTGTAAAAATAAGAAATTCGATTGTGTCAAATCATGTAATCATATCTAGTAACATTAAAAAATTTATTTGACTCAAATAGAATATGTTCCAGGCCCCCTGCGCATCACAGCCCCAACAACCACTACAGTACCTAGCCCCCAAACAAACTCCTTTTTCCCAGCTTGCAAACTCCTATAGCAGCCCCTAGTAGTCTTCCGAATCATCCAAGTGCATCAATTAAGAGAATCAATAGAGAACCAAAAGACTGCCATTTGACAAAGTATGTGACAGTTGCGAACGAAAAATTCGGCATTAATGACGTGAGCACATTTGGTCGTGCTTGAAATCCACGAGGATTTAGCAACTTTGGTTATTAGAGATTGATAGTAGGTGAAAAATGATGAACGTAGGCGAAAACCGTGCGCAAAACGGAGTTCGTATGCTCAAGTTATCGCGAAAACAAGAAAATCAAAAATTTGGACAGAATCACGTGGGGAGGTACGCCTCGGGCCACACGCCGAGCCGGTGCGGTGCGCCCGGGACCTTATGTCGGCAAAAAAATCCTTAAAAGGATCAGATCGCATGGGAAGGCTCAAAACTCATTTCTTTCGACCCTTATTGACCTCCAGACGAAATAAACACATTTCTAAGCTATCAAACTCCATATTAAAGCCATTTGAAGTCATAAATCTCACCAAGGATTGTGTTTTCAAGTCCCGATCGTTGTTTTAACCGCAAAACTTCGTTAGATCAGGTAATGGTTCATTTTAACCTTCTAGTTTGATTTTGATTGATTAGATTTTGATTTTGAACGTAATGAGATAGTTAGGATTGTTGATTATTGCCTAGATGATGGCTAGGATTGATTATAAACGAAGAACACGAAGTTTTAACGGTTAAATCCTTGTTTTGATCCGTTATGATGCCCGGTTTGCATGAAATCATACCCATGATTAAAATGGATTAAACCATTTGATTGTAACAATGTAGGTGATTAGTTTGATTAATCTTTGAAATGCAAAGGTTAAATTCAAGTGTTTCAAACTAATCATAATTATTAACATACTCATTGGAACGATTATCTGATGTTTATGATAACAGTCAGATCAGTATGTTAAACATGGTTATTAAACCTATTCAAATGCTACATTGTGATATTTCATGATAATTGGGTAATCAATAACAAGGATTAATCATTCCTAAGCCATTAATCTATTTAGAAATTGTTATGGCATCATAATCAACAACATTAACTATTTGGTTAATCCGGGATTGTTCTGATTAATCAAAAGAGTCATCAACTTTGGTTTAGGAATCTAATGCAATGTAGGTTCCTACATTATCATACAGTGTATGATATAACATTAAATTAATTAATTATATAATTAATATTGAGTTGATGATTTATTAAGCAATGTCTTTGACATTAAACGTTCAGAGAGATCTAATCAGTAAACTAGAACATGAATAATTCATTAAATATAACTAAATGCAGAATCATCTCTGTACTATCAGTTTAGTGATACTCTGGTACCTTTATATCATCAGGTGAGTTTCGTACAACCCCTTTTATTTTTAATCTTTTATAAACATCGGGGAAACTCTGCAAACTGTTGTCTGAACATATGATATGCATCAATGATATCTGTGTGATTTCATGTGATTTTGTGGGATTTCATGGGATTTTGCCTGTAGACTGAACTATATCATGGAACTGAAAGTCCTCATTTTTGAACTGTATCTAGTGAACCCATGTGTGGCCGAACACAAAACATTGATAGTACTATTGGTTGACACCCCATTCGCTGGGAGGATTGCATCTCCCCTTGTGTGAATGTTTGTTATCTGTTTCCTGAACTTCTTAATGGTATGATAGACATTAAGATAATGAGGCACTAAGATATTTACCGACGGGTAATATCTTGAGAACAGACTAGACGTCCAAAAGGAACTAGATACAGGTCCCATGGTTATTCTGAACTGAACATTTTGAGAACTTATAATTACATATCATATCATATTGTGGAACTTGAACTGTCGAACTCACCAGCTTTGTGCTGACGTTTTCAAATTAAATCTTTTTGCAGGGAGACAGTGACACTCGATGAGGCAGCACTTCAAACACTAGTAATTAAATAAGTTAGTTGTGTAATAAACTAAGTTGTAAACTATGATACTGATTGTAATGACGAAACCCTGTAATGTATTTATTTTAAGTTAATCTGTGTTGTGATACCGGATCAAGTAAGTCACCCCTCATCTCTGAGACATCACCACTATGCTTCCGCAACCTTCTCAGTGTGACATGTGACATCATCTCAGGTGACGAGAGGTGGGGGTGTGACAGGGTGGTATCAGAGCCACAGGTTATAGAGAATTAGGTTGACTTAGAGACCTAGACTATAACCATAGGCTCGTATAGTGACACTGAGAGCACCGAACGTAAATAACGAACAAAACTTGTTTTGAATTAAGCCAGGATAATCAGGTGGTACGAATTCCAGTTATGAGTGGCCAGCATAACTGAAATTCGCAACACGTGTGCGTTCTAGTCAAGTTCAATGCAAGCAAACAATAATAACTATAAGGACGATTAGGTGCGTTGAGATAGGAAGAGACATCATATCGTGGTTATATTGAATTTTATTATTCAATATTTATTCCATGATACTGATCAGATATTTTCATACGTGATAATTGGTGATACTCCTCGCACTAGTTTGAGCTCGGATTTCGATTCATCGGAAGCATCGTTGGCTACTTCCCAGTCTGTACCACATGTACCAGCTACGTTATCACCCCATGCACAAATTGCTTCACCCAGACATTCTTAAGCACCAGGTAAGAATGCTTATGTAGGGAAGAGGCAGAGTTCATCACTTCAGAGGATTCAGGCATGTGATGGACTTCGACACATGTGAGCTCAAGCTTTCAAGACTACCGGTCTTCCCCCAAGATGACAGCGGACACCGAGAGATGTGCTTAACATTACTCATGAGTTGAGAGAATCCTCCCACCAGGCGGAGCTATGAGAACAACTTTAGCAGGTTAGCTAGGATCTACAGACTATACGCCATGAGATACAGCGGTCCCGTATTATTCTAAAGAACATTGGTACTACCGTATTAGAGATACTTATGTCATACCTGTTTCTTATGAAGCAGGTGAATGTTCTAGATACGGTATCATCTTTGAATACCCTGTGTTTGAATGTATGAACTATATATTAATATCAAACTTGTATGAACTATAACTAGATAATAAAAGAGAACTATGTGAGAACATTACTGTATGAGAACATTTTTTGTACGAGAACATGAGAACATTTATGTACGAGAACATATCTATTGCCGGCATGGCAACGTATTAAAGACTTGTAGGCGAACATTTTTGTGTGTGAGCATTTTTGTGTGAGAACTTATCAGTGTCCTGTATGTTAATATAACAAAAACATGGGTAATAACATATTTATATCACAGTACTGTGAGCTGTGTAATATTTTAACATGTTTTTGAATTAACAGGACTAAGTATAACTACGAACATTTGTGTGATCTTTGTGTGCTGAGAACATGTCTGAACTATATCAATGTAGTTATACTATATTTCCTTATAATTACATTTCAACATAAAACTTCAGTGTATCTGAATATGATTGAATTTATGTGATCGAACGGGTTATATCCTTATGTTTCTGAATTGACCTGAGTTTGTCTGCATATGGGCAGAACAATGGCTCCTAAAAGAGGTCGACCAGCTAAGAAAGCTACCAAGAACGTTACTAACCCTGAACTGAATCAAGTCCAACCTGTGAATGTGGAATCAAATCCGGATCCACGTGTCAATTCGGAAACAAACAGGGCTCCACCCGTGAATGTTGAAACGAATATGGTTCCACCTACGGCTGCTAGTGGAGCTGAACTAAATGAAGCAATGATAGCTCGAATTGTAAATGAGCAACTGGTGGCAGTTATTCCAGGTATGTTAGCTCAATATCAGCAGAACATAGCTTCTAGCTCACGTGGAAGCCATATAGAGCGCAATATTACTGACAAGAACACAGAAACTTATACTACCACCAGTATGAATATAACAGCTTTAGATTCTCCACCACATGGATGTACATACAACTACTTTAAAACTTATAATCCTCCCGATTTTACTGGAAAGGAAGGAGTTGAGTGGTTGTTAAAATGGATCAAAGAGATGGAAACAAAACTTCAAATCAGCCAGTGTTTAGAAGAGCACAAAGTAACATATGCTACTTGTTCTCTTAAGGACTCGGCTTTGATATGGTGGAATACCCAAGTAAGATTATTGGGTACGGCCACTGTTGATGTAATGGGTTGGAAGGAGTTTAAAACTTTGATAATTTCAAAATATTGCCCGGCCATCGAAATCATGAAACTACAAGAAGAGTTCTTGAATCTTTCAATGATAGGTACGGAGTGTTGGAGATATACGGAACGATTTCATGAACTCACATGTCTATTTCCTGACATGTTTCCTACTGAGCTAGTTTTAGTAGAAAAGTATATTCAAGGTTTGGTTCCTCAAATTTGAGAAATGGTAGCTGCTGCAAAAATTACAACTTTAGAATATACCATTATTTTAGCCAATAGGTATACTGATGAGGCAATAAGAAACGGTACCCTAACAATGATAGATGAGGAAAGTTCTAGCGGTACTAAAATTAAGGCACCTAGTAACACAAGAGGAACAAAAAGGAAGATGTTTCAGAAAAAACAAAACAAAAGCTCCGACTGAGACTAGCCGAAGCAAACAAACTGTGAAAAAGTATGGTGCGGCTCTTCCAGAAAGGAAAGGATATACTGGGCAGGCGCCCAAATGTAATAAGTGTCCTTATCATCACACAGGACTATGTCCTGAATGTACAAACTGTAATCGAATTGGACACTACGCCAAATACTGTAACTTTCCTGCTCGTCAATCCAACCAAGAACCACGACAAACTACTCAAGCAAACCGAACATGTTACAAATGTGGAAGCCCTGATCATCTCATACGAAACTGTCCAAACAATAACACCAATCCGGGAACTGAAGCTAGGGGGAGAGCTTTTCAGATTAGTGCAACCGAGGCGAGACTTGATGCAAACATTGTTACTGGTACGTTTCTTCTTAATAATCTTTACGCATCAGTTCTTTTTGACACAGGAGCATATAAGAGCTTTATTTCTCCTGAATTTACATCATTAATTTAATTGCCTACGGTAGATTTAGAAACTCCTTATGTTATTGAACTTGCTAATGGCAAGTTGATCAAAACTAACAGTGTTATTCAAGGATGTTCCTTGAATCTGAATGATCATCTTTTCAATATTGATTTACTTCCTATTGAGCTTGGGAGCTTTGATGTCGTTGTTGGTATGGACTGGCTTTCTGATACCAAGCGGAAGTTGTGTGTCAAAACAAGGTGATCCGTATTCCATTACCTAACGGTAATACACCGGTAGTTCAAGGAGAACGAGCTGGTAGAAGACTTGGTATCATATCTTGTATGCGAGCTCAGAAATTCTTAAGGAAAGGCTGTTATGCTTTCCTGGCACATGTGACTGAGCACAATTTTTCACCCAAACAAATCACAGACATTCCAATAGTCAAGGATTTTCCTGAATTTTTTCCTGAGGATATATCAGGATTACCCCCAGTGAGACAAGTTGAATTTCGGATTGACTTGATTCCAGGTGCAGCACCTGTTGCTAAAGCCCCGTATCGGCTTGCACCATCCGAAATGCAAGAACTTTCGGTCAATTACAAGAACTGTTAGACAAAGGTTTTATCAGACCTAGTTTCTCACCCTGGGGAGCACCTATTCTTTTTGTGAAAAAGAAGGATGGTTCATTCAGGATGTGTATTGACTATAGGGAACTCAATAAACTGACAATCAAGAACCGTTATCCACTACCCCGTATCGATGATCTGTTTGATCAACTACAGGGTGCTACTTATTTTTCAAAAATTGATTTAAGATCTGGATATCATCAGTTACGTATTCATGATGATGACATTCCAAAAACTGCTTTCAGAACTCGATACGGACATTACGAATTTTTAGTGATGCCATTTGGTTTAACCAATGTACCAGCAGTTTTCATGGATCTGATGAATCGAGTATGTAGACCTTATTTGGATAAATTTGTGATTGTGTTTATTGATGATATTCTCATTTATTCCCGAAACCAACAAGAACATGCTCAACACTTGAAATTAATCTTAGAACTTTTGGCACGTGAAAAATTATATGCCAAGTTCTCCAAGTGTGAGTTCTGGTTACGAGAAGTTCAATTTCTTGGTCATGTAGTAAGTCAAAACGGTATTCAAGTGGATCCCAGTAAGATTCAGGCGGTGAAACAATGGGAGACACCACGAACCCCGACTGAAATACGCCAATTTTTGGGGTTGGCAGGTTATTATCGCCGGTTTATCAAGAACTTTTCAAAGATAGCCTTGCCACTGACCACATTGACACAGAAAAATCAACCGTTTATATGGGATTTTCAACAGGAGGAGGCGTTCCAACTGTTGAAACACAAACTCTGCAACACACCTATCTTGACACTACCGGAAGGTACTGATAACTTCACAGTGTATTGTGATGCTTCACGTCAAGGTCTTGGGTGTGTTCTAATGCAGAAGGGATAAGGTAATTGCTTACGCTTCTCGACAACTGAAAGTACACGAGAAGAACTATACCACACATGATCTAGAACTTGGTGCAGTGGTGTTTACACTCAAGATTTGGAGACATTAACTATACGGAACTAAATGTATTATATACATTGATCACAAAAGCCTCCAACATATTCTAGATCAGAAAATGCTGAATATGCGACAAAGGCGTTGGGTTGAACTATTGAACGATTACGACTGTGAGATTCGCTATCACCTGGGCAAAGCAAATGTCGTAGCTGATGCTTTAAGTCGCAAGGAACGAGTCAAACCTCTCAGTGTGACATGTGACATCATCTCAGGTGACGAGAGGTGGGGGTGTTACAAAGTAGGTAACTTGAATAAAGCTCAAACCTTCCTACCCTTATACATGGCCATCGCCATTTTATATTTTAACTTGGCAAGTTGACCCATTATATGAATTTACTCATTATATGAACATAAAAAATAATACAGTGTGCATATCAAATAAATTGCATTAATTTAACTCAAACAATCACTAAATAAGAAAAAATTACACGTTTTGTTAAATCCATTAAATTGATTTTCAACCATTCTTGTTTTGTATCTGTCTCAATTCTCAACTTACATACATCCTTGGAACAGTATAAAAGACGCATTTGCACCCAACATACACACACATACCTGGTTGTAAAAAGTGGTTCGGGTCAACACATTGCAACTAATTCCTGCATAGAACAGAAAAAAAAATTAGAAACAAACCCTAAAGAATATATAAATTTGTATGTGTGACAACATACTGGTTAGCACTTAGTTTCTAAAAAAACCAGATTTGCATGTCTCAAATAATTGAAAATTCAGTTAAATAAAACACTACATTAACATCTATATATCTCTTTTGTTTTAACAAATGGGGAGGAGAGGGAGTTAGTTCTTCACATATATACACGCACAACACACCTAGACATACACTGCACATCTATACACACATACTGCATATACAAAACACACACATACACACACATCACCCATATTCTGCATACATACACGCACACACACTGCACACATATTTTGCATACACACACTGCATATACACAGTGCGCACACGCACACGCACACACACACTGCATATACACATCACACACACATAAACTGCACACAAATACATCACACATACACACACTGCACGCACATACACATTTGAATAAATACGCATATTGCAGACATCATAACATACACATACCCATTAATATTAAAAATTATTAATGGTCAAATCATGTAATCATATATACATGGTTACTCAATCAACATCATCATCATCAGCATTCATCCAATCCCATTGTGTATCATCATGATCAGAATCATCACAACTCTCACTATCTAGTAAATCCGTGGCATGCAAATTTGTACTTACGTCAACTATAATAGAAGGTATATCTTTTCTTGACAATTGAATGTCTTGCACACTATCTTGCGCAATATGATCTAATCTATCTTCATTAGGCTCACACCAGAAGTAGTCACCATCAACTTCATATTTTCTTCTTCGAAGTCATAGATATCTCTTAGAACCATGTTGACAACATAATGCAAACCATCTTCTATAGGGTCTGGTATATAGAACACTTGTTTCACTTGGGAAGGCATGACAAAAGGATCATCAGAATAGCAAAACTTATTCAAATTAACGCATGATAAACCATATTCATCTTTCTCAACTTGGTACCACTCACAATGAAATAATACAACTTTAAACTTTGACCAATAGTCATGTTCAACTATGTCCAAACTTCTACCATAGTAGTCAACATTACCAACTGCCGGATTTTTGTCCCGAAAACTTGCAAAACTAGGAGTTAAAGATGTAATTGAAACATCACTATTTTGAGTATGGCATTTCTCATCTCGTGATTTAGTATGAAACCTATACCCATTGGCGTAATACCCATGGTATCTCTTTGATCTTGGTCCCTTAGAAAGCCAAAAAATATGATCCGAAACATTAGTACGTATTACTTTTTCTTTTAACCAGCTATCAAACTCATTAATATGGTCTTGTGCACGTTTCCATTGACTTTTTCGCGGTTGATTGTCAATATAAGCTTCATGCTTATGCAACATCATTTAGAAAAAAATACCATAAATATGAAATAATTTATATTTACATATGCTATGAAAAAAGAACGGACATAAATTGAACAACTGCTTGACATACTAACTTGTGCACTATCTGAATTGAACAAAGCATAACGATGTGCTTGCTCCTTTAAATTTTCATCTAAAGTGAAAATCTTTCCTTGTCTTCGTTTTCTACCTCCCAAAGGATGACCACCATTAACGAATATCGGTCCACCCGATTCATTTTCTCCATCCAAATCATCGACATCTTCTACATCTTTATTAAGTCTTGCATTTATTCCATGAGTATAACGTGAGCAAAAAGTCAAGCATTCGTCAATCAAATATCCTTCTGCTTTGGATCCCTTTGGTCGGGCCTTATTCCGCACATATTACTTCAACTTGTGTAATTATCTTTCCATAAAAAACATCCACCTATATTGAACCGGCCCTCCAAGTCTAACTTCATTTACTAAGTGGATAGGTAAATGCACCATTATGTCAAAAAAAAGTTGGCAAGAATATTTTTTCAAGCTCACACAATGTTTCGGTAATTTCTAATTGTAATCGGTCAAGTTGCACAGGTTTAATTACCTTGCTACATAAACTCCGAAAAAAAGCACCCAACCTAATCAAAGGGATTGCAACATGCTTTGGTAATTATTTTCTGACAGCGACTTGAAGCAAATAATGCAAAAATATATGAGCATCATGACTCTTGTAACCTGAAAGTTTCTTTTCTGAAGAATGAACACAACGTGCGATATTAGATGCACACCCATAAGATAATTTTGTTTCCTTCAAAACATGACAAAAAAGGCCTTTCTCCTTTGACGACATTGAAAAACATGCTTTTTGGATGATAACATGATTACCATCATCAGAAAGTTCTGGTTGAAGCCTTTCTTTGATGCCGAGTTCTAAAATGTCAAATCGAGCTTTTACGTGATCCTTTGACTTCCCGCTTATATCCAACAGAGTCCCTATCACGTTATCACATATATTTTTTTCGATGTGCATAACATCAAGATTGTGTCGACATGTATTGAATTGCCAATATGGCAAGTCAAAAAATATCGACCTTTTCTTCCATGGGCAAGTGCTATCATTTTTTTTCTTTTGTGTCTTTCCAAAAAGATTATTAAAACTACACAACTCACTCAAAGCTTCAATACCAGATAAGGGTTTTGGAGAAAGCCTCTTCTCAATCTTTCCATTGAAAGCACTCTTATTACGTCGCCAAGGGTGTTGAGCATCCAAAAATCTACGGTGATCCATATAACATGTTATTTTACTATGCTTTAAGTACAATGAACAAGTTTCATGATTACAACTTGGACATGCAAATTTTCCCTTTGTTTTCCACCCTGACAACATTGAATACCCAGGAAAATCACTAATTGTCCATGTTAAGGATGCATACATCTTAAAGGTCTCATCTTTAGATTTATCATATGTCTCTAACCCAATGGCTTGAAGAATCGATTAGCAAGAAAAGTAATTACAATGACTTTCAAGAATCGTTCATTACAATGGCTTCAATTTTGATTGTCCAGCTTTGTTTCAGTTACTGATCGACTTGTGCTTCCAGACGATTGAGACTTGATTTTGGCTTGAGAGAATGATACGTGAGTTTTGGCTTGAGCCTCATATGAGTTCAATTTTGACCTATTTTTTTATATTATTAGATTAATTTTAAGTGGGCGAATTATTAGGTTAATTTTAAGTTGGTTAATTTTAATTATGGTTAATTAGTTAAAATTTCTATTTTGGCTTAACTGTTTCAATTAAGCATCATTAGAATAGTTAAACAAATATAAACCCAGCTTATAATTTTTTGTTTTTTAAACAAGTAAATAATTATACACTATATCTATGCATGAGGGTTTGTTTCTTTAACACTTTTCAAGGCAATTTTTTAACAAAAGTTGTCTCTAACTTTTGACAATAAATACAACACTTCTGAAAAAGTTGCAATTTTTTGTAAAATTCATGATTCTTCAATATAAAAGTTTCAATTTTCAACAAACTTTGCAAATTTTAAAAAAAGGTTACAATTTTCTATAAAAGTCGCAACTTTTTAGTAAAAAAGTTGCTATTTTCAATAAAATACGCAACTTTTTAGTAAAAAAGTTGCTACTTTCAATAAAATTCGAAACTTTTTATTAAAAAAGTTGCTACTTTCAATAAAATTCGCAACTTTTTATAAAAAAGGTTGCAATAAATCTTCAAATGCAACCTTTATGTTGAACGAAGTTGTGTTAGCATCAAACGCAACTCATGAAGAAAAGTTGCTTATAAAAAGTTGCATTAGGCTTGTTTTCTAGTAGTGATGTGTGAACATATATGTGTATATATGTGTGTTTGTATGTATACATATGTATGTTATGTGAGATGATTACATGCATGTATATATATGTGGGTGAATGTAAGTTTTGCATGCATGTGTGTATATGTAATTTCTAGATACATGCATGTATACATATATGTGTATGAATATATATGGATATGTATGATTTTGTCATACATGCATGCGTATATACATATAACTATTTTTAAAATAATAGAGTTTTGAAAATACTAAGTAAAGGATTATTTCAAAATAAATGAAATCTTTTTTTAAAGTCATAAAATACATAAAAAAATATAAATAGTTTTGTTGTAAAATGAATAAAGAATGGTTAGATAACTTGGCCATAATTTTATTACTTTAAAGTGGATATTTTGATAAGATAAAAACTATAAAAATAGAGTTTTTCTATAAAATAAATTTTGACATATTTTTATCAGTAAATTATGGGAATTTATAAAACATTTAAAGTATAAAATCAAGAGGATTCAAAAATATATTTAACGGATGGTCATTATTAACCGAAAACACGCGTTTTTCGACTATTTTTAACGTATAAAAAGAGTTATTTTATGAATCTAATTTTGATCAGAAAATTTATAAGTTTTTATGATAACAATTTGTAATTTATAATGTATAATTGTTGTAAGAAAAGTATAAAATGAAATATTTGAAAACTATGTTTAAAAATGACGTAAAAACGTCGTTTTAACGCAAAATTTTGAATAATTTTGTGATTGATTTTAATCATCAAATTTGATTTAAAAATCAGTATAAAATACTTATTTTGAAATATTAGAAGTCACTTAGGTCATAATGCATGTTGATGTGCTTGTGTGTTAAGTTGTCGGTTTTGTCGGTAAAGTAAGAATAAATTGTCAAACTTGACAAATAATTACAAATAATTAAGTTTGGAGTTAAAATGGATTTTTAATAAAGATAACTTAGTTATTTTGAAATTTTATGACTTAAAAACATTAACTTATAATTTATGATAAATAACTAAATTCGAGTCACCAACGGGTCGTTTGTGTGAAATATGTTTCCCTTAGTGGAATGTGTTTAAGTCTAGTTAAGTTGGGTGAAAAACTTACATAATGGACTTTTATTTAGACTGTTAATGTGTCCCTTAGGTTTTAGGGCGCTAATGAGAACAGTCGAGTTATTTGGGAATATCTGTTGAGGGGTGTTCACACCTTGTTTTGGTTTGATTATGGGCTCATGGTGTCTATCGTATCGTAGTACCTAGCTAGTCTACGATGAGTTCTCTATCACAAAGTTTTTGTACATTACGTTCTTTTCCCTTGCTTAAATGTTTTTATATGAAAACATGTGAACTCACCAACCCGTTTGGTTGATACTTGCTTTTAAATTTGGTATGTTTCTTAGGTAAGTAGCATGATGATGGGAAAGGAAAGGAAACCGGTTCTAGTTGGCGAACAAAAACGGGATATTTTGTTGGGACCAGTCGTTGAAATGTTGAAACTTAGTTGTAATCTTACTATTTGGTTATGTAATGTTTCTAAAAACTATCAATGACTTTTATTAAATATCCTTATTATATTTAAATCGTTCGCTTAACTTATGTTTATGATATTACTGTTGACACCAAGACTCTGTTAAGTCTTCTGCTGCGAGTCGGGGTGTGACACATATGATTTGGATTTTAATTTATAGTATAATTAGTGACAAGTGTGAAGTTTTATTTTCGACCTCTAATTGGATCATCAAATAACCACCATGTTCATGATTTCTGCTTTCCTGATTATGTGTGTGCAAGTTGTTATATGAAAATGAAGAATGAAAGGTAAAATAGAGAAAACAAACCATGTGAATTCGTTCTTATCCATGCACATCATTTCAACAATCTTTGGAGGGATAATGGATACATATTCAGTTAAAGAAAACTAAAATCTTTAAACCATTGGAGGAAAAATTGGTAAAATGATACGTGTTTCTTTTTCTTTTTTTTTTAAATCTTGAACTTTGAAGAAGCCATCTCAGAACTTATAAATTACTCATGTTGATTTTATCATAGCATGCCACTTGACAAAACAGGTGTTTATTATGCAGCTCCTAAGGCCCTAAGGGACGACCTCACTCTATGGATTTCTAACATCTTGGAGAATGGACGAAAAACACTTGATATCATTGCAGGTTAGATTAAAATATTTTTATTTGTCAAAGTATGTAAAATATT
The DNA here is from genome assembly GCA_009363875.1 of Mikania micrantha. Classification (NCBI taxonomy): domain Eukaryota; kingdom Viridiplantae; phylum Streptophyta; class Magnoliopsida; order Asterales; family Asteraceae; genus Mikania; species Mikania micrantha. The sequence goes on from CM018696.1 coordinate 41,369,571, forward strand.
TTTATTCATTGCAGGTTATAGTTCTTCACAAATCTTGTGATATCAATCTTTTAATATATTTTTCATTTCCAAAATGTCCAGTTGTAATACTTCATGTGTCGAATTATACATTCATCAATCTGAACTTTCCTTTGCTTATTGGTAATCATTAGCAAAGTAGTCAAACATCTACCAGATGATTTATGCCAATATTGAAGTTATAATATACTTATTTGATTCTTAAAAGTCAAACATCTCATTTCTAATGCAAATTATCTCATTAGTTTTCTTTATTTCTGGAAGGCTGGTCCTGAAACCATTGAAGAAGCTATCATATTCGATCTTCACATAATTCTAAATAATAACATTGCTGGGCAGGTAATATATATTTTTTAAATTGATTTTATGTCTTTGGTTGGTGTACGTGTGTTGCTGGTGACATATAGATATATGCACAAACATATGTTATACAAATGTATTGCTATATAGGCACACACATGACGTTTGATAGATGATTGTTATTTGCAGTTGATAAGCACTTTATGACAAAACGCTAAAGGTAACTGAAAAGAAGGTAGAGGAAAAGCATGAATTTGGGAATGCTTAAAAGGTTTGTGATTTGGAAATTGTTTGAAACCCATATTTTAAATCTACACTGATTAATTTTGGCACACAAAAGATTGAAGCTTTGAATCTTGTAATTGACAGCTTAAAGAATCTGTATCATACAACATTCTGGTAGCTTAATGTTGTCTTATGATGTTTGTTTGTTTTTTACATGAGTACAAGTGTGGTAGATTAATGTTCCACATGCATTGCTTATTAAATATAAGGGTGTTCAAAATTGGATTACTATAAACAATGATAAAATTATGTTTCTAGGAGGTCGTACACAGTTCATCATTCATGGGGCATGTCATATTTGGATCAGATTTAACAGGTTTATCCTTAAAGGAACGACCGTAATGTTTCTTTTTGTTTCATGAACATATCTTTGAATCTTTCTGAAAAGTTAACAGTTTGTTTGATACAGTCTTTTATTAGTAATCGTTACAAAATAGTCAAACATCTACGAGATGATTTATACCAATATTCAATAATAAATATTTGTTAACTGCAAGAATTTATAGAAAGAATCCAATTCTTCAAGATCACTAAAGTGGATATTGTTCAAATATTGGTGATAATTTGTTCTAAAGAAGGTTTGATTATGATAAAATGGTTTTATATTTCATAACTACATGATATAACAGAAGTTTAGGAGATACAGAGATGCCTTTAGAACGATTGAGTTTGTTGAAAACAATTACCATGTCTCTCACATATGAATTAGTGGGCGATTATATAATTTTACTCATGTTCTTTTGTTATTCTCTAAACTGGTATATATTAAGACTTAGTATTTGTTTTCTTTTTGTATCATTGCAGATTTGTATTGTTTATGATGAAGAGCTGCTTGAGTTATTGGCTATGACTTCTAATACAGTTAGATGGGTCCATGAGATAATGAGATCAAGAATTCATCCTATGCAATTAATATCACAATTAGCAAATTTAGTAATACATATTTTTGCTGGGAAATTTCAAGATGAAACTACTTAGGTTAAAAGATGGTTTTTTGAAATACATACTTTTAATATAATAATATTCATTTCCAATTCTTGTTTTAAATCCAAAATAAACTACCTTTTATGTTTATTTTAGTTGAAGCTGTATTGCATCGTGTGTATTATAAATTGTTGTCGTTGCATCAAGCGTGTTATAAATTGTTGTCATTGCATCGCGTGTGTTGTAAATTTCCAATTCATGTTTATTTTAACCACTATGTTGTAACTTACCGCCGCCGCATCGCGCGGGTATCCGACTACTATATATATATATATGGGAGGGTTCCTAAGTAAACCCTCCTTTTAGAAAAAAACAAGAAAACTTGTATCTAACCGTTGATTTAAATGATCAATGGTTGAAATTGGTAAATGGCAATTTGGTAAATCATTATTTAGTAATTGTTTAAATAAATAATAAAAGGTCATTTTGGTCAAAAATATATAATTACTAATTGGAAAGTCATTAAATGTAAATGTAATATGTTTTAACGTGATTTCCTAAATCCTCTCTTTTATTGCTTCATTTCATTTGTTCAACAAGAACTTACAAATGAATTGGCAGGCATTAAACATATATAGATTTAATTTTCTCTCAAAATAACATCATAATAAAAAACATTATGTCATTTTATTACATATATGTAACAATAGAACATACAAATATATATATCTATATATATATAAAGAGACATGTTTATCATCATGTTCATATATATTGTCTGATTACATGTATGTAATTAATTAAATAACAGTGTATTATATATATATATATGTGTGTGTGTTTGTGTCAATAAAATAACATAAAAAACAACTCATATTATTTGATTACATATATGTAACACTATGAGTAAACGTATTAACTCTATTGATTACACATATGTAATTAGCCTATATGTAAACTAGTTTCTGTGTTTTCAATCAAACAACAAAATATATATTTACAAAAATAAAATCAAAGACATGTTAATCACCATGTGTGTACATATGGTCTTATTAAATATATGTAATCAAACAAATGGAACAACGCGAACACATATAAAACCTGATTACATATATGTAATCATACCTCGTCAAGTAAAATGATAAAATAACCACAAGGTGTAAGCGAATACATAACTTGATTAAGTATACGTAATCAAATGCAAATTCGGTTACATTGTGTGAGCACGTAATTCAGTAAGTATAATCGCATGCAACCACAGATGTGTATCATCAAATTAAGAAAATAAAAAATTAAATCATATCACGTGATTACATATGTTTTTCATACAAATAAACTTCTTTACATATATGTAACTATTTAAAAGCGTGCAAAACATCCTTCGGTTCAAGACATACGTATATTTAATTATACTAGTTTACATATATGTAGCTCTGAAATTCGGCATGTTACTCGTGTTTCAGTAACACACTTGATTTACACTCATGGCTCATAAAGAACGTTGTTTTTTGTTGCCAAAATTTGGAATCAACCTTAATTTGCAACAAAGCAAACATAACAACGTTTAACAATGCGGCAAATCATTAAAAAATACACAAAATGTTATTGAAAGCGATAATTTAAGATATCAAAAAATTATGATGGGATTAAAATAACAAAAATCCATAAGGTAAAATTTAACAAAAACTTAGGAAATGATTTCTTGAAATTGGTTACACCAGTTGAAAATCATTATGAAATAAAAATTTTGAAACAAATTTGAAGCAATATCTGAAGCAAAGAAATCGAAATGATAGCTTTAAAAATAATTATAGAACTTATTTATAAACATTAAATCATCATTTATTGGAAAAATAACTTCCTAAGATAGTGGGTAGACATTTACTAAAATGTCCTTTAAATAAAATAAATAAAAAAATCTTTTTAAATTATATGATTGGTTAGATTAAGTTTTCTTAGTTTTCTTAGAAAAGAGTGGTTTTCTCATGAACCTTCCTCTATATATATAGGAGCCGGATCAAATACATGTTGTTCTTAACGTACTAAACGTAAGAAGCCACAAAACACATGACACGTGTAATTCTTAATTATGATGCAGAGGGGTAGTTAAGTAAATGACACACTAGATTATTTTAAGAATTGATTTTCTTATTTACGTAATCGCACGACAAAAACGGAATCAGTTATTTTTTTGTAAATTTTCATACGAATTCATGAATTACTCAATTATTTCTGATTCAATTTGAGATTTAGAGGAAAAATTACAAGTTCGTTTGTTGTTAAACCATAAATGGATGTCGATAGAGAATGTGAAGGTACGTTATTTTATGTAAACAACTTTGTTTTTGAATTTTTCTTATATATTATCAGAATTTTTTTGTAGTTAGTAGTATGTTGATGATAGATGAATATAGAACGATGTATAATTATTTGTTTTATAATTATATAAAATTAGGTCGTGTCATTATAATTAATTATACGTATTTGGAACTTTTTGGATCTAATTGGTATTATGATATGTATGGTACGTTATTTAAATCGTGATTATGGATGAGTATGTACGTAATTATTGGTTTGTCTTATCAAATATGTGTTGAATTGGTTTTTGTATGAAATAAATTGCAGATTATATTATTAGTACGTAATAATTATGTGACAGTTGCATACGAGAATTATGTCATCAATAATGTAAGCACATTTGATCGTTCTAGAAATCCACGTTGATTTGATGATTGTAATTGTTACAGATTGATAATAGGCGAGAAATGATGAACGTGGGCGAAAACCGTGTGCGAAACGGAGTCCTGGATTGCCCGAAATCGAAAAACGAAGAAAAATTTCTAAGTGTTGATCGAATGGGCTCGTCGCGGTACGCGGAGGTGGGCTTGAGAGTCCTCCGCGGTACGCGATGCATATAAAATATCTAAGATTCCTCCGGAAATCGTCAAGGTACGCGAAGCCCCTTTTGGCTTCTGGTCGCGGTACGCGACGGGTGTGGCGGTGGAATAAGTTGCTTATCTTTATCAGATTGCATGTAGAAGAATTATTTCTTCTTCTTCTCGCTTCTGCTTCATTTCCAGGCGAACAAACACCTACTTCCACCATCTAAACACCCTTCTAAAGCTGCCAAACTCCATAGATCGTAACCGTGAACGTGTTTACAAGTTCTGATCGTTGTTTTAACCGCAGATATCCGTCAGATTAGGTAATGATCCGTTTAAACTTTCTGGTTTGATTTTGATTGATTAGATCTTGATTTTGAACGTAATGACATAGTTAGGATTGTTGATTATTGCCTAGATCATCGGTTAGGATTGATTATAAACAAAGAACACGATGTTTTAACGGATAAATCCTTGTTTTGATCCGTTGTAATGCCCGGTTTGCATGAAACCATACCCATGATTATAATGGTTTAATCCATTTAATTATAACAATGTAGGTGATTAGTTGGATTAATCCTTGGAATGCAAGGTTAAATCCAAGTGTTTCAAACTAATCACAATCATTAACAATTTAACATACTCATTGGAACGATTATCTGATGTTTATGATAACAGTCAGATTAGTATGTTAAATTTGGTTATTACACCTATTCTGATGCTACATTGTGATATTTCATGATATTTGGGTAATCAATAACAAGGATTAATCATTCCTAAGCCATTAAGACATCTAGAAATTGTTACAGTATAATAATCAACAACATTAACTATTTGGTTAATCCAAGATTATTCAGATTAATCAAGAGTGTCATCAACCTTGTATTAGGAATCTAATGCAATGTAGGTTCCTACATTATCATACATTGTATGATATAATAACAAAGTAACAATTAAACATTTAATATCGGTTTGATGACTTACAAAGCAATGTCTTTGACATTGAACGTTCAGAAAGATCTAATTAGTAAACTAGAACATAAATAACTCATTAAATATAACTAAATGCAGAATCATCTCTTTGTTATCAGCTTTGAGATATTTTGCTACCTTTATATCATCAGGTGAGTTTCGTACAACCCCTGTTCTTTTTAATGTTTTATAAACATCGGGGAATAACTGCTGAACTTTTCTTGTTCATATGATATATGTCACTGTTATCTTTGTGATTTCATGTGATTGTTTAGAACTTGTGGATTTCATGGGATTTTGCCTGTAGAATTGATCTCTATCATGGAACTAAAAGTCCTCATTCTTAAACTGTATCTAGTGAACCCATGTGTGGCCGAACAGAAAACATTGATAGTACTATTGGTTGACACCCCATTCGCTGGGAGGATTGCATCTCCCCTTGTGTGAATGTTTGTTATATGTTTCCAGAACTTCTTAATGGTTTGATAGACATTAAGACAATGAGGCACTAAGATATGTACCGACGGGTAATATCTTGAGAACAGAACATATCGTCCGAAAGGAACTAGATACGGGTCCCATGGTTATCTTGAACTATGAATTTTGTTGAACTTAACTGTCATATCATATGATGTAACTGAACTTTACGAACTCACCAGCTTTGTGCTGACGTTTTCAAATCAAACCTTTTAGCAGGTAGACCGTGACTCCGGGTGAGACAGCACTTCAAACACTAGTAATTAAATAAGTCAGTTGTGTAATAAACTTAGTTGTAAACTATGATACTGGTTGTAATGACGAAACCCTGTAATGCATTTACTTTGAGTTAATCTGTGTATTGTGATATCAGATCAAGTAAGTCACCCCTCACCTCTGAGACATCACCACTATGCTTTCGCAACCAGTTCAGTGACATCATGATCAGGTGACGAGAGTTGGGGGTGTGACAGGGTGGTATCAGAGACACAGGTTGTAAAAATTGGGTTGACTTAGAGACCTAGACTATAACCATAGGCTCGTATAGTGACACAGAGAGCACCGAACATAATAACTGAACAAAACTTGTTTTGAATTAAGCCAGGATAATCAGGCGGTACAAATTCCAGTTATGAGTGGCCAGCATAACTGAAATTTGCAACACGTGTGCGTTCTAGTTTACTTTAATTCAAGCAGAACCTCAATAACTATAAAGACGAATAGATGTCTGGAGATAGGAAATACCATCATATCATGTGTATGTTTATGTTAAATATTGTTATTTAATATTTACTTCATGATACTGATTAGAGATTTTGATTGTACAGCGATGGCTGATCAAGCCGAACAGTATATTTACAAGAGATTTCCCTATCTGAGGTTGTATGACACCCCTAGTTCTAGTGCTGATCAGACTCAGATCCTAGTGAGGCTTCATCTGCAGCCACTCAGGCGAACCCCTGCCGGACCACACACACCATCATCCCCCAGACCTGTTACTCTACCACCACCACCATCACCAGTACTACCACCAGCAGCCCCCATTCTACCCTGTTTCCCTCATTCACCCTTGGTTCATACTTCTGCTGAGAGGAGACAGGGTTCCTCTCCACGGAGATTCCCCACGTGGGACGGATTACGACGGATGCGGGGACAAGCCCGCAAGACTACGGGGCTACCCCCGAGACATCAGATGGCTCCCCGAGATGAGCCACAGACCATACACGAGGTGGGAGAATCCTCTCACCAAGCTGAGTGGAGAGCCCAGCTACAGCAGGTCACACAGGAACTGCAAGGGATGCGTCAGGATATACAGCAGCAGAATGCCATGATAGACGATACCCGTAACACGGTATTGGAGATTTTGACTTCTTAATTGAACATTATAGATCGAGTAAACACATTAGAGGTAGACACACAGGCGTGGAGGACTTCGGTGGAGTAGCGGTTGCGTAGGACGTGGGTGCGGAGGATTAATGGCTCCTAAACGAGGTTGACCAGCTAAGAGAGCTGCTCAGAACATTACAAACCCTGAACAGAATCAAATTCCACCTTTGAATGTTGAATCAAATCCGGATCCGCGTGTAAATCCGGAAGCGAACATGGTTCCACCTGGGAACTTGGAAACAAATACTGCTCCAACAGTGAACCCTGGAGCAAGCACTGTTCCACCTGCTGGTACAAGCGGATCTGAAACAAATGAGGCTATGATAGCACGAATTGTGCGTGAACAATTATCTGCTTGTGGTGTTCTGACACAACACCAACAACATATCACCGCAGGTTCAGGTGGGGAACACGATCATGCTGAACATAATGCTACTGGTGGTCACGTCGAAACACATACTACCACCGGTACAACAACCACAAAAACAACTGTTCCTGATCCACCACAGCAAGGGTGTACATATAAGTACTTTGCTTCTTGCAACCCTCCTACTTTTACAGGCAAGGAAGGAGCGGCTGGTCTTTTACGGTGGATCGAGGAAATGGAAACCAAACTCAAAATCAGCCAATGTTTGGCAGAGCATAAGGTGTCTTATGCTGCCTGTTCTTTAAAAGACTCAGCTTTGACCTATGGAATACCCAGGCCAAGACTTTGGGTTCAGCTACAGTTGACTCAATGGGCTGGAATGATTTCAAAACTCTGATTAGATCAGAGTACTGCCCAATCACTGAAATTCAAAAACTCCAGGGGGAATTCTGGAATCACTCTATGATCGGTGCTGATTGTCTGGCTTACACCAATCGGTTTCATGAACTTACTTGTTTACTTCCCGATATGTTTCCTACGGAAGCAGCTTTAATCGAGAAATACATTAAGGGTTTGATTCCCCAGATTCGGGGAATGGTGACTGCTGCTGAACCTACAACTCTGAAACATACGATTCTTTTGACCACTAAGCTTACCAATGAGGCGGTAAGGAGTGGTACTCTGTCTTTGAAACCTCAGACGGCTCACAGCCGTACTGATGTCGGTACCTCAAATGTGTCGAAAGGTACCAAACGAAAGTGGTTTGGCAAAACCAAGGCTAAGGCTCCGGCTGAGATCACCCAGAGCAAGCCAACTGTGAAAAACTATGGTGGTGCTATTCCTGAAAGGAAAGCTTATACTGGGCAGGCGCCCAAATGCAATAAGTGTCCATTCCATCACACAGGACCATGTCCTGTTTGTCTGAACTGTAACCGAGTTGGACATTATGCTAAATATTGCAACTTTCCTGCTCAAACACCAAACCAAGCACCACGACAAACCACTCAAACCAACCGGTTATGCTACAATTGTGGAAGCCCTGACCATCTCATGCGAAACTGTCCAAACATTAACACCAATCCAGGAACTGAAGCTAGAGGGAGAGCTTTTCAGATTGGTGCTACCGAAGCAAGACATGATGCGAACATTGTCACTGGTACGTTTCTTCATATTAATCTATACGCATCAGTTTTGTTTGATACAGGGGCAGATAAAAGTTTTATCTCTCCTGAATTCGCATCATTAATTTCATTGCCTACAGTAGACCTAGAAACTCCCTATGTTATTGAACTTGCTAATGGCAAGTTAATCAAAACTAACAGTGTTATTCAAGGATGTTCCTTGAATTTGAATGATCAACTTTTCAATATCAATTTATTTCCTATTGAGCTTGGGAGCTTTGATGTCGTTGTTGGTATGGACTGGCTTTCTAATAACCAAGCGGAAGTTGTGTGTCAAAACAAGATGATCCGTATTCCATTACCTAACAGTAATACACTGATAGTTCAAGGAGAACGAGCCGGTAGAACACTTGGTATCATATCTTGTATGCGAGCTCAGAAATTCTTAAGGAAAGGCTGTTATGCTTTTCTGGCACACGTGACTGAGCACAATTCTTCACCCAAACAAATCACAGACATCCCAGTAGTCAAAGATTTCCCTGAAGTATTTCCTGAGGATATCTCAGGATTACCCCCAGTGAGACAAGTTGAATTTCGGGTTACTTGATTCCAGGTGCAGCACCTGTTAGAGTACCTGTTTTATAAACAAAGAAAACAACAAAGAGAAATACGGATGAGCCAAAATTTTGCTCAGTAACGGAAGAACAACAGTAATGATGGTGAAATCTGAAAAAGAAAATGAATAAAGATGTGGCAAGGAACAAAAATTTTGAAAATAACCACGTCAGCGGAAGCAACTGTAATGATCATAACAAACATAGGATAACGAATGTTTGAACGAACTAACCATACGAATAAACTATTTCAACTAATCAGAATGAATGCATAATCAATTAAGTTGTATGGTAAGGAGATACCCATTTGAGCACAAAACAAAACAAATTGTGTACACAGACCCGTCGGCCTAATGTACCAAATTGTGAGCTGTATGTGGGCACACACCAACACTCACCAAAACAAAACAATCATCCTAGGACCAGTCCATACGTCTCCCAAAATATCACTCCTCAACTGCCAAAATATGGAGACGCCGTGAAACAGTCACACCGTCACGGAAAGTGCTACGCCATTGATGCCCCAATGACGCACCAGTAGAATCACCTACCGGAGGCTTGCTCGGGTATCAGAATAGAAACAGTTTACAATTAACAAATAATCAAACATCTAAACAAAGTTCAAATGCAATGATTTCATAAGTCGATATAACAGAACATGCGATAATAATACGATTTAATAATTATATCGCATGCTTAACAAATCAGAATTCGAATCAATGGATGCTCAAAAATCAAACGAGTCAAATAAATATAACACACAAGACAAATAGAAATACTACGAGTTAAATAGACAGAATCCGTACCTTAACCTTAACAAATAAATCAGCAAGAAATCAGATAATAAGCGAGTAGTCTGGGTTCTGATGATTCAATAATCTGTGGTTTTCGTGTGATTTCTCGTTAGTTTAAATGAATTATAATTAATACACGAAATTGGTTAGATTTTTAATAATTCTGACATTTTAGAGTTAAATCATTTGAATTGGTTTCCTTCACTAACTCATCTGCAGCCTCTCAGGCGACCCCTGCCGGACCACACACACCATCATCCCCCAGACCTGTTACTACACCACCACCACCATCACCAGTACTACCACCAGCAGCCCCCATTCTACCCAGTCCCCCTCATTCACCCTTGGTTCATACTTCTGCTGAGAGGAGACATGACTCCTCTCCACGGAGAGTCCCCGCGTGGGACGGATTACGACGGATGCGGGGACAAGCCCGCAAGACTACGGGGCTACCCCTGAGACATCAGATGGCTCCCCGAGATGAGCCACAGACCATACACGAGGTGGGAGAATCCTCTCACCAAGCTGAGTGGAGAGCCCAGCTACAACAGGTCACACAGGAACTGCAAGGGATGCGTCAGGATATACAGCAGCAGAATGCCATGATAGACGATACCCGTAACACGGTATTGGAGATTTTGACTTCTTACTTGAACATTATAGATCGAGTAAACACATTAGAGGTAGACACACAGGCGTGGAGGACTTCGGTGGAGTAGCGGTTGCGTAGGACGTGGGTGCGGAGGATTAGTGCTACCTTTTGGCAGCAGGTTGAGTTGTTGAGGGCAGGAGTGGTGAGGGTGAGAGAGTTTCTGATTTGGCTTGGGATGGCCAGTTTCGAGACTAAGATGATAGTTTTGGGCGTGATTGTGGTGGCAGTAGCCATGGTGTTTTCCTGTTTATCGTACTTTTTACGATAAGTATGTTCATGCAGTTCTTTTTGGGATATCTTATGTACAGACGAATAGGTTATTAGTGTGTGATGTGGATGGGAAGTTTTGATTGTGAAATGGATCCCCAGTAGTTAGTGTTAATGTATCGTTTCTGATAGTTTTTGTATTAAAACTTTGTGATATATAAAACTATGATAGTCTAATAACATGAGTGTTTTTGTATATCTGTATGTATAATGAACTATGTGTGTAATGTGGGAACTATAATTAATTCTTCTGTGTGAGAACATAACTGTATATGAACGGATCAATATGAGAACATATCGAACTAAAAATATATATTTCGCTGAAATACAGTACGGGAGCAATACTGTATGCGAATATATCGAACTAAAAATATATATTTCGCTGAAATACAGTACGGGAGCAATAATGTATGCGAATATATCGAACTAAAAGATATATTTCGCTGAAATACAGTACGGGAACAATACTGTATGCGAATATATCAAACTAAGAACATATATTTCGCTGAAGTACAGTACGAGAGCCATACTGTACGAGAACATATCTAAGTGTGAACATATGTGTAACTAAAGTACAGTACGAGAGCCATACTGTACGAGAACATATCTAAGTGTGAACATATCTGTAACTAAAGTACAGTACGAGAGCCATACTATACGAGAACATATCTATTGTTTGTATGAGAACTTGTGTGAGAACACATCCTAGTCCTGTATGAACGTATCTCTAAAAACATGTGTCGCAATGCAATGACCTGAGTAATACTCTAACATGTTTTTGAAATAACAGGACTAAGTATAACAACGAACATTTGTGTGATCTGTGTGTAATGCGAACATGTCTGGACTAAATTCATGTAGTTTTACTGTATTCTTTGTAATCACATTTCAATATAAACTTTCAGTGTAACTGAATATGATTGAATTTATGTGATATAACGGGTTATATCTTAATGTTCTTAAACTGACTTGAGTTGTCTGCTTGTGAGCAGATTAATGGCTCCTAAACGATGTTGACCAGCTAAGAGAGCTACTCAGAACATTACAAACCCTGAACGGAATCAAATTCCACCTTTGAATGTTGAATCAAATCCGGATCCGCGTGTAAATCCGAAAGCGAACATGGTTCCACCTGGGAACTTGGAAACAAATACTGCTCCACCAGTGAACCCTGGAGCAAGCACTGTTCCACCTGTTGGTACAAGCGGATCTGAAACAAATGAGGCTATGATAGCACGAATTGTGCGTGAACAATTATCTGCTTGTGGTGTTCTGACACAACACCAACCACATATCACCGCAGGTTCAGGTGGGGAACACGATCATGCTGAACATAATGCTACTGGTGGTCACGTCGAAACACATACTACCACCGGTACAACAACCACAAAAACAACTGTTCTTGATCCACCACAGCAAGGGTGTACATATAAGTACTTTGCTTCTTGCAACCCTCCTACTTTTACAGGCAAGGAAGGAGCTGCTGGTCTTTTACGGTGGATCGAGGAAATGGAAACCAAACTCAAAATCAGCCAATGTTTGGCAGAGCATAAGGTGTCTTATGCTTCCTGTTCTTTAAAAGACTCAGCTTTGACCTGTGGAATACCCAGGCCATGACTTTGGGTTCAGCTACAGTTGACTCAATGGGCTGGAATGATTTCAAAACTCCGATTAGATCAGAGTATTGCCCAATCACTGAAATTCAAAAACTCCAGGTGGAATTCTGGAATCACTCTATGAACGGTGCTGATTGTCTGGCTTACACGAATCGGTTTCACGAACTTACTTGTTTACTTCCCGATATGTTTCCTACGGAAGCAGCTTTAATCGAGAAATACATTAAGGGTTTGATTCCCCAGATTCGGGGAATGGTGACTGCTGCTGAACCTACAACTCTGAAACATACGATTCTTTTGACCACTAAGCTTACCAATGAGGCGGTAAGGAGTGGTACTCTGTCTTTGAAACCTCAGACGGCTCACAGCCGTACTGATGTCGGTACCTCAAATGTGTCGAAAGGTACCAAACGAAAGTGGTTTGGCAAAACCAAGGCTAAGGCTCCGGCTGAGATCACCCAGAGCAAGCCAACTGTGAAAAACTATGGTGGTGCTATTCCTGAAAGGAAAGCTTATACTGGGCAGGCGCCCAAATGCAATAAGTGTCCATTCCATCACACAGGACCATGTCCTGTTTGTCTGAACTGTAACCGAGTTGGACATTATGCTAAATATTGCAACTTTCCTGCTCAAACACCAAACCAAGCACCACGACAAACCACTCAAACCAGCCGGTCATGCTACAAATGTGCAAGCCCTGACCATCTCATGCGAAACTATCCAAACAATAACACCAATCTGGGAATTGAAGCTAGAGGGATTGCTTTTCAGATTGGTGCTACCGACGCAAGACATGATGCGAACATTGTCACTGGTATGTTTCTTTATAATAATCTATACGCATCAGTTCTGTTTGATACAGGGGCAGATAAAAGTTTTATCTCTCCTGAATTCGTATCATTAATTTCATTGCCTACAGTAGACCTAGAAACTCCCTATGTTATTGAACTTGCTAATGGCAAGTTAATCAAAACTAACAGTGTTATTCAAGGATGTTCCTTGAATTTGAATGATCATCTTTTCAGTATCAATTTACTTCCTATTGAGCTTGGGAGCTTTGATTTCGTTGTTGGTATGGACTGGCTTTCTGATAACCAAGCGGAAGTTGTGTGTCAAAACAAGATGATCCGTATTCCATTACCAAACGGTAATACACTGATAGTTCAAGGAGAACGAGCCGGTAGAAAACTTGGTATCATATCTTGTATGCGAGCTCAGAAATTCTTAAGGAAAGGCTGTTATGCTTTTCTGGCACACGTGACTGAGCACAATTCTTCACCCAAACAAATCACAGACATCCCAATAGTCAAAGAGTTTCCTGAAGTATTTCCTGAGGATATCTCTGGATTACCCCCCAGTGAGACAAGTTGAATTTCGGATTGACTTGATTCCAGGTGCAGCACCTGTTGCTAAAACTCCGTATCAGCTTGCACCATCAATTGCAAGAACTGTTAGACAAAGGTTTTATCAGACCTAGTTTCTCTCCCTGGGGAGGACCAATTTATTTTGTGAAAAAGAAGGATGGTTCATTCAGAATGTGCATTGACTATCGGGAACTCAATAAACTGACAATCAAAAACCGTTATCCACTACCTCGTATCGATGATCTGTTTGATCAACTACAAGGTGCTACTTACTTCTCAAAAATCGATTTAAGATCCGGATACCATCAGTTACGTATTCATGATGATGACGTTCCAAAAACTGCTTTCCGAACCCGATACGGACTTTACGAATTTCTAGTAATGCCGTTTGGTTTAACAAATGCACCAGCAGTTGTCACACCCCCAATTTCAACTAACGGAATCATACCGTTTGGGAACGTGACAAACCAGGATCTCAGATCATTAGACATAGCGAAGACCTCTATATGAATGTCAAAACATACGTTGGTCTTTAAAACATATCATTCAGAGTTTACAAAAAGTTGCGGAAGCGTTTAAAAACCATAAACAGTTGTAAAGTAAACATTACAAAACAAAATAATCAAATGTTCAGAATTCAAATAATCAAAGTGTTTATAATGCATGAGACTCTATCTCCTAGTCCATGCCATCTTTAACGCGCGCCTTAGCGTCCTGAGAAAACATGCAAATCAAGTCAACACAAAGGTTGGTGCATAACACAGGTTTTAAATAATCATAGTGTTCAAAACAGCAGTTTGAATAACAAGTTTGTAGATAACATAATCACACATGCACAGTCATGATAGCTAGTCATATAAACTATTTACATAAGTGGTCGATACCGAAGCTGACGGATTGCCATGCTATAGCATGTTTTCGCCTTGCCACTATTGTCTATCACAACAATAGTAAATTGTGTTTGGTCAGTCAAACACCTGCGTAGATCCCATCTACCAGGTGAGGTTTGTCAAACCTAATAGATCTATTTCCAACTACCACGCTTTGCATTACAGCAAACTAAACGGTTCGAGGTGTGTAAGGACTTTCAAGTTGATATGTTGTCACATAATGTAAACAGCTAACTCATGCAAGTGATATGTATCTAAAATAGTTTGTTGCACATGTTTTCTCCCCCAAAACAGTTTAAAATAAGAAAGGGGCCGTGTACGCACCTTTGATAATAGCAGAATGATCACACACTAAAAGCTCGTGTAAGAAAATCTTTCTACGAAGAATCTGTGTTTAAACAATAACCTAGTGTTATTCGAATAATCGTTTTGTGCTTGAAATCACATACGTGTCAACACACGTATGTTGGATTTGCTAAGAATGTGTATACGAAAGTACGCGTGCCATTGAAATCGTTAAAATAAAATTATATACAATTTTATTTAATTAAACGCAATTATACGCGATTTCGTGTTCGGATTAAAAATATGAATTTTATCATCCTAATACGTTCGTATTCTCGTTACGGTTCCAACGCAACTTGAACGAACTAAAACGGAGTTCGTATGTGGAAATTATCTCAAAAATACCAAAAATGGTATTTTTTTCCAAAAACCGGCCACCCCTTGGCTCGAACCCGCGACCCTTCATTCAAACCACACGCATCTAACCAGTCCAGCCCGCTAGGGTATCGCGACTGATTACCAAACTTATTTGTTTTATACACTACTACAACCCAAATCCTATTTGCTAATATAGCCGAAGCATACACCTTACAATTGGACTTCGATTCGAACCCCATTAATCCTAAAACCACAGGGCTATGATTCCTGTTATCAAATCGAGTCTACCAGTTGTTTTAATTTGAATAACACCTCCAATTGGTTCAGAAATTTCTAATCGGTTTCATCTAAAAAAAAAACTAAAACTCTAATACTAACAATTCATTATAGTTTGATGAAATTAATCTAGGATCACCCTCAATCGGCCTCTTATGAAACTGTTAATGAAAATCAATTTCATTCTTAAACTCTTTTGAATCAAAATCCCCAAACCATTTTAACTCAAGAACCCTAGAAATAGAAATCCATCAATTCGTGATTGTTTCTTAAAATTAACATACTATTATCCTTTGTCGAGATCTTCTGAAGTTAACCATAACAATTAATTTGATTTTAAACTTCATTTGACTACAAACCCCCAAACTGTTTTTGATTTAAAACTCTAATAATCGAAATCTTACAATTCAAGATTAATACATGAAATCAGTGCATGGATTTTGTTAATCGGTGTATTCAGAAACTAGTAGCATATTTTGATTTCATTTTTAATCTCAATTGCACTAAAACCCCCAAAACCGATTCTAGAATGAACCCTAGAATCCGAACCCTATCAATTCGTGATTCTAAGTTTCCATTTACTTAGGTTTTAGCTCAATCATAACAAAGAGAATGTGTAGATGTTGTGACTTACTTGATTTGTTCTCGAATTGACGAAGATCGAATGCGTGTGAACTTCGGCCAAGCCCTAGAATTCAAGTCTTCTTCCCGTGATGTCTAAGATCAAATTGGTTTGCGAAACAACTCCTGAGAGTACCGATTTAGACTTCTGAAAGTTCAATTGTGCAAAGTGAAGTCGAATTGTATGATTTTTACTTATGGGATTGTCGGTTTCGACTCTTAGCCTACTTGAATCATTAATTCGATTGATGACCATGATAATTACCCCTGGTAACCGTTGCTAATCATTAACTTGATACAAACCACTGATAAATTTCAGTTACAAGCTAGTATAAATGTGGAATTCGATCCTTTACAAGCCAATTGGCCGAAACTTTGACTTCCAAAGTCAAATTCTCCAATTTGATGTAACTACAATTGTGATACTTATGTTTTAATGTTTCTAGACCCATTTTGCTTAATTCTTAACTCCTATATAATAATCTGGATCAATAACATATTGTTTCAATTTACAAAGCTACTTTAAAAATCCCTAATTACCACTAAATGTTTCAATTTGAATACTATTGAGTTAAATTAATCCATTTGGGCCTCTCAATTACAATTGGGCCTCACTGGGCCTTCCTGGGCCTACCTTGGCCTTCCCTGGGCCTACTTTGCTTTATTGGGCCTTGATTTTGTAATTGGGCCTCCCTAGATCTCAATGGGCCTACATTGGCTCTGTTGGGCCTTCATTGGCCTTGTTGGGCCTATGATATCACCATCTTCCGTTAACAAGGTTAGTGTAAAAAGTCGGATTGTCACATCATCCCCTTGTTGAAGGAATTTTCGTCCCGAAAATTAGTAAGTGTTAAGAGTAGCTAGGAAACTACTTACGAGTTTAAATCGTACGTGTTAGTGTGATTTGATCATTCTGTGTGCTTGTGTGTACTCACACACAAGGTCTAATGCTTGCAACATCACAACTCAAATGTGATTGTTCAATGTGACTGTTTGCGTGTACACTAGTTTAGTTCACCTAACTGTGACTGTTTGTGTTTGATATAGTGAGTGTCTATAACTGTTTGTACTATGCAACCCCGCACATAGCATGTAACATATGAACTATAGCACATAAAACATATAGAATGTAATGTAGCACAAATGTTTGTAACAAAATCAATTGAATAAATAAAATGTTTGTGCTTACAGTTTGAAATTTGCAGTGTTGATGTGTGAAAGCATCACGTCATCCCCTTGTTGAAGGAAATTTCGTCCCGAAATTTAACGTGCGCTCTCAGTGTTAGGAGTAGCTGTTTTGAATAGATGAGGATATTTCTTCATCATTTGATCTTCCCGTTCCCATGTGAATTCAGGACCACGTCTTGAATTCCACCGGACCTTGACTATTGGAATCTTGCTTTGCTTCAGTTGTTTGACCTCTCGGTCCATGATTTCAGCTGGTTCTTCAATGAATCGCAACTGTTCATCTACTTATATTTCTTCTAACGGTACAATCAATGTCTCATCAGAAAGACATTTCTTTAAGTTCGACACATGAAACACATCATGAACTCCACTGAGTTCATCCGGTAGTTTGGGTTGATACGCAACCGGACCAATCCTTTTCAGAATCTCAAAAGGTCCTACGTAACGTGGACTAAGCTTTCCGCGCTTGCCGAATCGTATTACACCTTTCCAAGGTGATACCTTTAGAAGAACTCGGTCACCTACTTGAAATTCCAACGGCTTGCGACGTTTGTCTGCATAACTCTTCTGGCGATCCCGAGCCGCTGCCTTACGGTTCCGAATTTGAACTATCTTCTCTGTTGTCTCGTGCACCAGTTCAGGACCTGTTATCTGACTGTCACCAATTTCAGCCCAGCAAACTGGTGAACGACATTTGCGACCATACAAAGCTTCAAACGGTGCTGCTTGAATGCTTGTATGATAACTATTATTGTAAGAGAATTCCACCAACGGTAAATGATTTTCCCAGCTATCACCAAAATCAATTACACAAGCTCGTAACATATCCTCGAGCGTTTGAATCGTTCGTTCACTCTGACCGTCGGTCTGTGGATGATAAGCAGTACTCATATTCAAGCGAGTCCCCAATGACTTATGAAGAGATGTCCAAAAATTGGAAGTAAACCGGGCATCCCGATCTGATATGATAGAGATTGGCACACCATGCCGTGCTACTACTTCCTTAATGTAAATACGAGTCAATTTCTCCATCTTGTCAGTTTCTTTGATTGCTAAGAAGTGTGCAGATTTCGTTAATCGATCGACAATTACCCATATCGTATCACAACCACTCGGTGTACGAGGTAACTTAGTAATGAAATCCATCGAAATCTGTTCCCATTTCCACATCGGTATCTCTGGTTGTTGCAGTAAACCAGATGGCTTCTGATATTCAACTTTGACTTTCGAACAAGTCAAACATTTGCTAACGTACTTAGCAATATCAGCTTTCATGTGAGGCCACCAATACAGTGCCTTCAAGTCATGGTACATCTTGTCTGATCCCGGATGGACTGAATATCTGGACTTGTGCGCTTCGTCCATCACGAGTTCCCTTAAACCTCCGTACAAAGGTATCCACATTCGATCAATGAAATAACGAATTCCATCAGGTTTAACATCCAATTGTTCTTCCATTCCTCGTAAAGATTCCGGTACTAAGTTTTCCGTTTTCAAGGCCTCAATCTGAGCACTATGTACCTTGTCAGGTAAGTCAGTATGTATCGTCATCATAAGTGCACGAACCCGTCTTGTTGAAGTATCCTTTCTGCTTAAAGCATCAGCTACTACATTAGCCTTTCCCGGGTGATACTTAATCGCACACTCATAATCGTTCAACAACTCAACCCATCGTCGTTGCCTCATATTAAGCTCCTTCTGATCAAAGATATGTTGCAAACTCTTATGATCAGTATAAATAGTACACTTAGTTCCATACAAGTAATGCCTCCAAATCTTCAAAGCAAAAACCACTGCTCCTAACTCCAAGTCATGAATAGTGTAATTCTTTTCGTGTGTTCGTAATTGTCTGGAAGCATAAGCGATCACTTTATCCCGTTGCATCAACACACATCCCAAACCCTGTCCAGATGCGTCACAATACACCGCAAAGTCTTCCGTTCCTTCCGGTAAGGACAGAATCGGTGCACTGCAGAGTTTCTGTTTCAATAACTGGAATGCAGCTTCCTGTTTATCCGTCCAGTTATACTTTGTTCCCTTGTGCGTAAGGGCTGTAAGTGGTTGAGCGATCTTCGAGAAACCCTCAATGAATCGTCGGTAATAACCCGCCAAACCAAGGAATTGTCGTACCTCGGTAGGGGTCTTTGGTGCTTCCCAATTCTTAATCGCTTCAATCTTCGCTGGATCAACATGTATGCCCTTTTCATTAACTATATGACCCAGAAATTGTACTTCTCGCATCCAGAAAGCACATTTCGAGAACTTAGCGTACAATTGTTCTTGTTTCAACAGTTCTAGCAGTAATCGAAGATGTTCAGCGTGTTCCTCCTCAGATTGTGAATAGATGAGAATGTCATCGATGAAAACAATGACAAACTTATCAAGATAAGGTTTACAAACACGATTCATGAGATCCATGAATACGGCTGGAGCGTTTGTCAACCCAAATGGCATGACCAAGAACTCATAATGGCCATATCGTGTCCTGAATGCTGTCTTTGGAATATCCTCCTCTTGGACTCTTAGTTGATGATAACCCGACCTGAGATCTATCTTCGCGTAGTAACTCGAACCTTGCAACTGATCGAACAGATCGTCAATCCTGGGTAACGGATACCGGTTCTTGATAGTAACCTTATTCAATTCCCGATAATCGATACACATACCAAAAGTCCCGTCCTTCTTCTTTACAAACAACACTGGAGCTCCCCATGGTGAAAAACTAGGTCGTATGAAACCTTTATCCAACAACTCTTGCAATTGTGTAGATAACTCTTGCATCTCTGACGGTGCAAGTCGATAAGGCGCCCTAGCTATCGGTGCTGCATCTGGTGTAAGATCGATTCGGAATTCCACCTGTCTGATAGGCGGTAATCCCGGTAAGTCTTCTGGAAATACCTCCGGAAACTCACAAACTACAGGTATATCTTCAAGCTTCTTCTCAGCTACCGGCTTTTCAGTTATAAGTGCTATAACTGCTGTATGACCTTTACGCAGACATTTGTGTGCTTTCATACAAGATATGAGACGCAGTGGCGTACTGCTCTTCTCGCCTTGTACATATAATGTCTCTCCCTGCGGGAGAGGTATGCGAACAATCTTTTCATGGCATACGATTTCAGCCTGGTTTTTGGACAACCAGTCCATGCCAATCACTACATCAAAACTGCCTAAGGCAATAGGCATCAGATCAATCTCTAATGTCTGACCCATCAAATCAAGGATACATCCCTTATAAATGTTTTCTACTACAATCAACTTACCATCAGCTAACTCCACAGTGTATGGACTATCTAAGGCAGTGGGACTAACATTTAGCGACTTAGCAAGTGAACTAGATACAAAACTCCGGTCGGCACCAGTGTCAAATAACATAGAGGCATAGTGATTATTTAAGAGGAACGTACCCGTGACAATGTTGGGATCCTCCCGCGCTTGACGTCCTCCAATCACGAACGCCCTGCCTCTAGCACCGTTGTTGTTGTTATTGTTATTATTGTTGTTGGTGCCATTGCCATTACCGTTGCCATTTCCATTACCATTGCCATTATTGTCCCCGCCTTTCTTGAGTTGTGGACAATCTTTCTTAAAATGCCCCATCTTGCCGCACTCGAAACAACCCTTCTGCGCGTTGTTTTGATTGTTATTCTGGTTGTTATGGTTGTTCTGTAATTCCCCGCGACAATCCTTAGCCGCATGCCCAATCTTGCCACACCTCTGGCACTTAGCTCTCTCACACTGGTTACCCGCATGATGATAACCACACCTGTTGCACTTGGGGTGCTTACCAATATAGCCCCCCGATGATGATGATTGCTGACCACTGTTGGAATGATGATAGGACTTGTTTGAGTCCTGCTTCCTGTTCTGCTGTTGGTTGTTACCCTTGAAGTTGTTACTTTCCCACTTTCTCTTGTGATCTCCTACCTTGGTAGCAGATGTTCGCTTAGGCAGGGTTCCCTGTAACACTGCCTGATCAGTAAGCTGATGCGCTAGACGAACAGCTTGTTGGATGGTGGTGGGATTTGCTGAAGTAACCATCCCCTGAATCTGAGGCACTAGTCCTCCAATGTACCTTTCGATCCACTTACTGACTGGAGTAGCCATGTGTGGTAGCAGTCTGGCCAGTTCATGCGATCTGGTCGTGTACTCTTCAATATTTGACCCCTCCATCTTGAGGTGCCAATACTCCTCCTCCAACTTCTGCATTTCACTACGAGGACAATACTCCTCTTGTAGTAAAGTTTTGAAGTTGTTCCAGGTCAACGCATTTGCTTCTCCCAACCCCAGAGTCTGAACATTGGAGTTCCACCAAGTCAGTGCTGGACCCTCTAATGTTCCAGTAGCAAATTTCACCTTGCTTTCATCGGGGCAGTTGCACATTTCGAACACAGACTCTGCCTTTTCAATCCACCGAAGGAGTCCTATGGCTCCCTCCGATCCTTTGAAATTGTGAGGTTTGCAGTCCATGAACATCTTGAACGTGCATGCCTGCGGTTTACGCAATCCCCCAGCTGGACCATGTGGCCCCGTGTTGTGTGTCTGTGCGTACTGTGCTATTGCCTCTGCAACTCTGCTGTTGATTAGCTCGTTGAGCTCAGCAACCGTCATGTGAACGTTTCCCTCAGCCATTTGTTTCCTATTTACAAGAAATGTTAGCGCGTAATCAAAATCCAATGTAACATGTGTAAGTAAAACAACAAACACAACATGTAATATAATTCAACACAACTGTTGGAAATAAATACTAACTCTTCAATAGATAGAAACTTTCTTTGAGTACAATACTTTTGAAATGAAATACAAGTTTTCAAACTACTAATGTAGGAACACAACCCGTTCCTAATAAGTTTAAACAAAACAAGAAAGAAATGAAAACAATCAATCGTCCTCAATGGTGGATTCAGGATCGGACTCAGCAACTGGTGCTGGTTCCTCCCCTTCTTCCTCCTCATCCTCTTCCTCATTCTCAGAGGCCACCAAATCCTCCAAGGCTTCTACTCTACCCTCCAAGAACTCAGCTCGGTTCTCTGCAGCATCAAGACGACCAATCATGTTCATAATCTCATCCCGCATGTCATGAACTAGATGGGCAAGTTCATCTTGCCTCTCAATGGCATCCCATAATTCCTGAGATCTCTGTATGATCTTGTCTTCTGCTTCATCCAAGTCCTCGCGCAATTTGGCGATCTCCTCGGCGTCCGTCCTTTGCCTCTTAGGCTCAGGAGCATCTAGTGCTGGTGGTGAATGTGTGGAAGGTCCCTCAGCAGGAATCTGCTGAGTGCCCTCCTCCTCCTCCTCCGGATCCTCATCCGGGTCCTCCTCTGGATCCTCGTCGGGATCCTCGTCTGGGTCCTCATCTGGATCCTCCTCCGGGTCCTCCTCTGGATCGGAGTCATCCATCTCATACGGTGGAGGTGATGGAATAGGTGGTGGTGGTGATGATGGTGGTGCCGGAACTATCGGCTCCTCGTCCTCGGAATCATCAATGATAATATAAGGGACTGATGATGAAGCCATGCCTGTTACATAATACCATATGTAAGTACAGTGCCATGGAATACGTAAACAAGTCAATTACATAATGTCATATGTAATTTCTAAGCAATACGTATAAGCAGATGTGTCTAATGTCTAACAGTCATAGTCTAAGTCTACAAATGCAAACCTAGTTCGCTATAACCAATGTCTCTGATACCAATCTGTCACACCCCCAATTTCAACTAACAGAATCATACCGTTTGGGAACGTGACAAACCAGGATCTCAGATCATTAGACATAGCGAAGACCTCTATATGAATGTCAAAACATACGTTGGTCTTTAAAACATATCATTCAGAGTTTACAAAAAGTTGCGGAAGCGTTTAAAAACCATAAACAGTTGTAAAGTAAACATTACAAAACAAAATAATCAAATGTTCAGAATTCAAATAATCAAAGTGTTTATAATGCATGAGACTCTATCTCCTAGTCCATGCCATCTTTAACGCGCGCCTTAGCGTCCTGAGAAAACATGCAAATCAAGTCAACACAAAGGTTGGTGCATAACACAGGTTTTAAATAATCATAGTGTTCAAAACAGCAGTTTGAATAACAAGTTTGTAGATAACATAATCACACATGCACAGTCATGATAGCTAGTCATATAAACTATTTACATAAGTGGTCGATACCGAAGCTGACGAATTGCCATGCTATAGCATGTTTTCGCCTTGCCACTATTGTCTATCACAACAATAGTAAATTGTGTTTGGTCAGTCAAACACCTGCGTAGATCCCATCTACCAGGTGAGGTTTGTCAAACCTAATAGATCTATTTCCAACTACCACGCTTTGCATTACAGCAAACTAAACGGTTCGAGGTGTGTAAGGACTTTCAAGTTGATATGTTGTCACATAATGTAAACAGCTAACTCATGCAAGTGATATGTATCTAAAATAGTTTGTTGCACATGTTTTCTCCCCCAAAACAGTTTAAAATAAGAAAGGGGCCGTGTACGCACCTTTGATAATAGCAGAATGATCACACACTAAAAGCTCGTGTAAGAAAATCTTTCTACGAAGAATCTGTGTTTAAACAATAACCTAGTGTTATTCGAATAATCGTTTTGTGCTTGAAATCACATACGTGTCAACACACGTATGTTGGATTTGCTAAGAATGTGTATACGAAAGTACGCGTGCCATTGAAATCGTTAAAATAAAATTATATACAATTTTATTTAATTAAACGCAATTATACGCGATTTCGTGTTCGGATTAAAAATATGAATTTTATCATCCTAATACGTTCGTATTCTCGTTACGGTTCCAACGCAACTTGAACGAACTAAAACGGAGTTCGTATGTGGAAATTATCTCAAAAATACCAAAAATGGTATTTTTTTCCAAAAACCGGCCACCCCTTGGCTCGAACCCGCGACCCTTCATTCAAACCACACGCATCTAACCAGTCCAGCCCGCTAGGGTATCGCGACTGATTACCAAACTTATTTGTTTTATACACTACTACAACCCAAATCCTATTTGCTAATATAGCCGAAGCATACACCTTACAATTGGACTTCGATTCGAACCCCATTAATCCTAAAACCACAGGGCTATGATTCCTGTTATCAAATCGAGTCTACCAGTTGTTTTAATTTGAATAACACCTCCAATTGGTTCAGAAATTTCTAATCGGTTTCATCTAAAAAAAAAAAAAAACTAAAACTCTAATACTAACAATTCATTATAGTTTGATGAAATTAATCTAGGATCACCCTCAATCGGCCTCTTATGAAACTGTTAATAAAAATCAATTTCATTCTTAAACTCTTTTGAATCAAAATCCCCAAACCATTTTAACTCAAGAACCCTAGAAATAGAAATCCATCAATTCGTGATTGTTTCTTAAAATTAACATACTATTATCCTTTGTCGAGATCTTCTGAAGTTAACCATAACAATTAATTTGATTTTAAACTTCATTTGACTACAAACCCCCAAACTGTTTTTGATTTAAAACTCTAATAATCGAAATCTTACAATTCAAGATTAATACATGAAATCAGTGCATGGATTTTGTTAATCGGTGTATTCAGAAACTAGTAGCATATTTTGATTTCATTTTTAATCTCAATTGCACTAAAACCCCCAAAACCGATTCTAGAATGAACCCTAGAATCCGAACCCTATCAATTCGTGATTCTAAGTTTCCATTTACTTAGGTTTTAGCTTAATCATAACAAAGAGAATGTGTAGATGTTGTGACTTACTTGATTTGTTCTCGAATTGACGAAGATCAAATGCGTGTGAACTTCGGCCAAGCCCTAGAATTCAAGTCTTCTTCCCGTGATGTCTAAGATCAAATTGGTTTGCGAAACAACTCCTGAGAGTACCGATTTAGACTTCTGAAAGTTCAATTGTGCAAAGTGAAGTCGAATTGTATGATTTTTACTTATGGGATTGTCGGTTTCGACTCTTAGCCTACTTGAATCATTAATTCGATTGATGACCATGATAATTACCCCTGGTAACCGTTGCTAATCATTAACTTGATACATACCACTGATAAATTTCAGTTACAAGCTAGTATAAATGTGGAATTCGATCCTTTACAAGCCAATTGGCCGAAACTTTGACTTCCAAAGTCAAATTCTCCAATTTGATGTAACTACAATTGTGATACTTATGTTTTAATGTTTCTAGACCCATTTTGCTTAATTCTTAACTCCTATATAATAATCTGGATCAATAACATATTGTTTCAATTTACAAAGCTACTTTAAAAATCCCTAATTACCACTAAATGTTTCAATTTGAATACTATTGAGTTAAATTAATCCATTTGGGCCTCTCAATTACAATTGGGCCTCACTGGGCCTTCCTGGGCCTACCTTGGCCTTCCCTGGGCCTACTTTGCTTTATTGGGCCTTGATTTTGTAATTGGGCCTCCCTAGATCTCAATGGGCCTACATTGGCTCTCTTGGGCCTTCATTGGCCTTGTTGGGCCTATGATATCACCATCTTCCGTTAACAAGGTTAGTGTAAAAAGTCGGATTGTCACAGCAGTTTTCATGGATCTGATGAATCGAGTATGTTGACCTTATCTGGATAAATTTGTGATTGTGTTTATTGATGATATTCTCATTTATTCTCGAAATCAACAAGAACATGCTCAGCACTTGAAATTAATTCCAGAACTTTTGGCACATGAGAAATTATATGCCAAATTCTCCAAGTGTGAGTTCTGGTTACGAGAAGTTCAATTTCTCGGGCATGTTGTGAATGAGAACGGTATTCAAGTGGATCCCAGTAAGATTCAAGCGGTGAAACAGTGGGAGACACCACGAACCCCGACTGAAATACGTCAATTGTTGGGATTGGCAGGTTATTATCTCCGGTTTATCAAGAACTTTTCAAAGATAGCCTTGCCACTCACCACATTAACCCAAAAGAATCAACTTTTTATATGGGATTCTCAACAGGAGGAGGCGTTCCAACTGTTGAAACACAAACTCTTCAACGCACCTATCTTGGCATTACCAGAAGGTACTGATAATTTCACAGTATACTGTGATGCTTCTCGTCAATGTCTTGTGTGTGTTTTAATGCAAAACGATAAGGTAATTGCTTACGCTTCTTGACAACTGAAAGTACATGAGAAGAACTATACCACACATGATCTAGAACTTGGTGCAGTGGTGTTTGCACTCAAGATTTGGAGACATTATTTAAACGGAACTAAATGTATTATATACACTGATCACAAAAGCCTCCAACACATTCTAGATCAGAAAATGTTGAACATGCGACAGAGGCGATGGGTTGAACTTCTAAACGACTATGACTGTGAAATTACGTGTGAAAGCGTTAGGTATGACTATTCAAACCAGTCTGATTCCTCAGATCAAAGAAGCTCAGCAACAAGCTTTACAAGCAACGAACTATTCTGCTGAGGGACTAAGGGGATTAGACAAGAAACTCGAAACGAAAGCTGATGGTGTTTTGTATTTCAAAAACCGAATGTGGATTCCTTTCTTCGGTAACTCTAGAACAATTATCTTGGATGAGGCGCATAAATCCAGGTATTCTATTCATCCAGGTGCTGATAAAATGTATAAAGATCTTAAAGATTTTTACTGGTGCCTGGAATGAAGAAACAAATAGCTGAATACGTGGATCGATGTTTAACATGTCTCAAAGTTAAGGCTGAACATCAACGACCTTCTGGGTTATTACAACAACCTGAGATTTCCATGTGAAAATTGGATCAGATCTCTATGGATTTCATCACTAAATTACCCAGAACATCACATAATCATGACTCTATATGGGTTATCTTTGATCGCCTTACAAAATCTGCGCATTTCTTACCCATCCGAGAAGATTATTCTATGGATCGACTCGCTAAACTCTATGTTAATGAGATTGTATTTCGACACGGAGTACCGATCTCTATCATCTCTGACAGAGACAGTTGATTTATGTCACGATTTTGGCAAACTCTTCAGAATGCTCTGGGCACCCAAATCAATATGAGCACAGCTTATCATCCACAAACCGACGGGCAGACTGAACGAATGAATCAAACTCTTGAAGACATGCTCAGAAGCTGTGTGATTGATTTTGGGTGTAGCTGGGATATTCATCTTCCACTTGTTGAATTTTCATACAATAACAGTTACCATACCAGTATTCAATGCGCTCCATTTGAAGCACTTTATGGACGCAAGTGCAGATCACCTATCTGTTGGTCAGAGGTAGGTGAGAATCAAATCATAGGCCCAGAATTCATTCAGGAAACAACTGATAAGATCGCACTCATTCAGGAACGAATTAAATCTGCTCGCGACCGTCAAAAGAATTATGCTGATAATCGTCGTAGACCGTTAGAATTCCAAATAGGTGATCGAGTAATGTTGAAAGTATCACCTTGGAAAGGCATTTTCAGATTCTGGAAGAGAGGTAAACTTTCACCAAGATTTGTAGGGCCATTCAAAATTCTTGAGCGAATTGGATCTGTGGCCTACAGACTTGAGTTACCCCCTGAACTTAGTAACATTCACGATGTTTTTCATGTATCCAATCAGAAGAAGTGTCTAACTGATAAATCATTGATCGTACCTCTCAAAGAAATTCATATTGATGAAAAACTTCAGTTCAGTGAAAAACCAGTAGAGGCAATGGATCGAGAAATGAAAGTATTAAAACGTAGTCGCATACCAATCGTTAAAGTGCGATGGAACTCGCAACGTGGGCCCAAATATACTTGGGAACGTGAAGATCAAATGAAATCAAAGTACCCACATCTATTCTCATAATGATTTTCATAATGTAAGTCTTCACTAAATTTCGGGACGAAATTTCTCTAACAGGAGGAGACTGTGACAGTTGCATGCGAGAATTACGTCATCAATGATGTAAGCACATTTGATCGTTCTGGAAATCCACATTGATTTGATGATTTTAATTGTTACAGATTGATAATAGGCGAGAAATGATGAACGTGGGCGAAAACCGTGTGCGAAACGGAGTCCTGGATTGCCCGAAATCGAAAAACGAAGAAAAATTTCTAAGTGTTGATCGAATGGGCTCGTCGCGGTACGCGGACGTGGGCTTGAGAGTCCTCTGCGGTACGCGATGCATATAAAATATCTAAGATTCCTCCGGAAATCGTCGCGGTATGCGAAGCCCCTTTTGGCTTCTGGTCGCTGTACGCGACGGGTGTGGCGGTGGAATAAGTTGCTTGTCATTATCAGATTGCATGTAGAAGAATGATTTCTTCTACTTCTCGCTTCTGCTTCATTTCCAGGCAAACAAACACCTACTTCCACCATCTAAACACCCTTCTAAAGCTGCCAAACTCCATAGATCGTAACCGTGAACGTGTTTACAAGTTCTTATCGTTGTTTTAACCGCAGATATCCGTCAGATTAGGTAATGATCCGTTTAAACTTTCTGGTTTGATTTTGATTGATTAGATCTTGTTTTTGAACGTAATGACATAGTTAGGATTGTTGATTATTGCCTAGATGATGGCTAGGATTGATTATAAACAAAGAACACGATGTTTTAACGGATAAATCTTTGTTTTGATCCGTTGTAATGCCCGGTTTGCATGAAACCATACCCATGATTATAATGGTTTAATCCATTTGATTATAACAATGTAGGTGATTACTTGGATTAATCCTTGATTATATCTGATGTTTATGATAACAGTCAGATTAGTATGTTAAATTTGGTTATTACACCTATTCTGATGCTACATTGTGATATTTCATGATATTTGGGTAATCAATAACAAGGATTAATCATTCCTAAGCAATTAAGACATCTAGAAACTGTTACAGTATCATAATCAACAACATTAACTATTTGGTTAATCCAAGATTATTCTGATTAATCAAGAGTGTCATCAACCTTGTATTAGGAATCTAATGCAATGTAGGTTCCTACATTATCATACATTGTATGATATAATAACAAAGTAACCAATTAAACATTTAATATCGGTTTGATGACTTACAACGCAATGTCTTTGACATTGAACGCTCAGAAAGATCTAATTAGTAAACTAGAACATAAATAACTCATTAAATATAACTAAATGCAGAATCATCTCTTTGTTATCAGCTTCGAGATATTTTGCTACCTTTATATCATCAGGTGAGTTTCGTACAACCCCTGTTCTTTTTAATGTTTTATAAACATCGGGGTATAACTGCTGAACTTTTCTTGATCATATGATATGTGTCACTGTTATCTTTGTGATTTCATGCGATTGTTTAGAACTTGTGGATTTCATGGGATTTTTCCTGTAGAACTGAACTCTATCATGGAACTAAAAGTCCTCATTTTTAAACTGTATCTAGTGAACCCATGTGTGGCCGAACAGAAAACATTGATAGTACTATTGGTTGACACCCCATTCGCTGGGAGGATTGCATCTCCCCTTGTGTGAATGTTTGTTATCTGTTTCCAGAACTTCTTAATGGTATTATAGACATTAAGACAATGAGGCACTAAGATATGTACCGACGGGTAATATCTTGAGAACAGAACATATCGTCCGAAAGGAACTAGATACGGGTCCCATGGTTATCTTGAACTATGAATTTTGTTGAACTTAACTGTCATATCATATGATGTAACTGAACTTTACGAACTCACCAGCTTTGTGCTGACGTTTTCAAATCAAACCTTTTAGCAGGTAGACCGTGACTCCGGGTGAGACAGCACTTCAAACACTAGTAATTAAATAAGTCAGTTGTGTAATAAACTTAGTTGTAAACTATGATACTGGTTGTAATGACGAAACCCTGTAATGCATTTACTTTGAGTTAATCTGTGTATTGTGATATCAGATCAAGTAAGTCACCCCTCACCTCTGAGACATCACCACTATGCTTTCGCAACCAGTTCAGTGACATCATGATCAGGTGACGAGAGGTGGGGGTGTGACAAATTAACTTATGGTTATGATTAAGAACGTAGTTATTATAAATATATTGTGGTACGTAATTAAGTTATGCATCATGGAATTTACGTTATTTAATTACAATTTTATGAGATTGATCAATATGTATTTTTTTCAAGGTACGTGATTAACTTTATGCATCATGTATAACACCTAGCATATTTGTTCCCTTTTTATATAGGTACGTAATGTATGATTATTATAGGACGTAATTATGATATTTTGCAGAATCCCAAGTTGATCAGTTATGTGATTAACTTAATGCATCATGTATAACAACTAGTATATTTGTTCCCTTTATTTTACATAGGTAGCTAATGTATGATAATCATGGGACGTAATTATGTTATTTTGCAGAATTCAAAGTTGATCAGTTATGTGTTGGTATATAACATATATCTCCAATATTAGGGAAGCATTATTATAAACCTGATGTCCCCATTTCATGGAAACCACAAGAAGGAATGGTTTTTGATTCTATTCATCATGCATTTGAGTTTTACCAAACATATGCAATTAAAGGCGGTTTTACAGCCCGGAGAGGATCTCAGATATATTATGGCAAGGTCATTAAGATAAAATACATTGTTTGTTCTAAGGAGGGACATAAACCGACAAGAGAATGCAATTCAAATGAAAATAAGGACGGGAGAGAAAAAAAAATAAAGTCTAGGAACAGACCTAGTCAAAGAAATGGATGTTTAGCTCATATTAATCACATGATGGAATTAAGTTTAATATCAGCAAATTTGTAGAAAAACATAATCACAGTCTTGTTTCACAAGATGATATCCACCTATTGCCATCATGTAGAAAGCGAACATATGAGCAAATGCAGTTAATGTGTTCAATGTCCAAGCACAACATTGGTCCGGTTAGAGCGTTTAATATAATGCGTACAAAGTATGGGGGTTTCAGAAAGTTGGAGTTACCTCTGTGGACTCTAAGAACTTCAAAAAACAGATAAATTTGTTTCTGGGGGAATATGATGCGGATATGGTTGTCAATATGTTATTGAAGAAGAAGGAATTTGTCCTTGATTTTTCATTTGAATACACAAAGGACAATAAAAACCAGCTTACTGGCCTTTTTTGGGCTGATGGACATGCTAAGAATAATTATGTTATTTTTGGTGATGTTGTTTCATTTGATGCAACATTTCGAACTAACAAGTAAATGGAATACATCATTTAATAATAGTACGTGTATGTAACTTATAACATGTTCTTGTTATGCTAACATATATATTTTTTCTCAGATACAAAATGGTCTTTGTCCCTTTTACGGGTATTGACAACCACTGTTACAACATTACATTTGGATTTGCATTATTAGGGTCAGAAACAATTGCGTCTTACAAATGGTTATTGGAAAGTTTTACAACTGCTTTTGGTTTTCCCCCAAAAGTTGTAGTCACAGACCAAGATGTTGCGATAAAACAGGCTATAGAAGCTGTTTGGCCTACAAGCAGGCATAGATTATGCATGTGGCATATCATTACAAAGGTTGCGGATAAGTTATAGGCATGAGCTACTAATTATTGAATTCGTACGTTATTATGGTTGGAAAATAATAATGGTATGTAATTTACATGATATAGACATAAACATTAGGTTATGTAAGTTTTTTATATCATTACGTAATTTTAAAGAAAAGTAACAATAGTTTGTATGCAGTACGTAATTGTCATTAAGTTATTATATATTCATGTGTATTGACTATTAAATGTGTCAGGTTGGTAGTGTGTTATGTAACAACGACGAATTCAAGTCGCGTATATGCAACATTATTTGGACTGATTCAATAACACCTGAAGAGTTTGATATTGAATGGTTGTCAATCATGGACGACTACTGTCACAACCCCCGCCGTGTGCGGAATCCACGGCGCGTGACTATGTGTTCATGTGCCAATGTTGGAGAACAACCCATGATTACTATGTTTCATAAAGTTAAGTTCATTTAAACACGCATAACATACATATTATACAACAAGTTATCATAAGATATTTATTATACGGTACATTGATTAAGTTTTCTTTCTAGGTCACCACTAGTTCTGCTTTTGATCCTGACCTAGATTGATTTGCTGTCGTTCCCCATTACCTGAAACATGTAGATAAAAGAGTCAACTACGAATAGTTGAGTGAGAGTCATAGGTTTTGTTGATGTAAAATGATTGTTCAAACAATGATATTCATAATATAGTATTCACAAGTGATCAAACAGTTACTTTGAAATTGAATCCACCTGAGCATGCAAACATCAAACCTAATGATAAATGCTAACGTTTGGCTACCCGCCAAACGCCGTAGTGTCAACGTCCAGCTACCCGCCGGAACGCCGTAGTGTTAGCGTCAAGCTACCCGCTAGAACGCCGTGTTAATGATACTTGAGTTCCCGCATATGATCATACCAGTACTACCAAGGGCTTGATAACAAGTTAATGATGTTCACATAAGAATGCGCCCAAATAGCCTCCACATAACCAAAGTTCCCAAGTGATACGCTTGTTTTTAATACATTGATAAAATATTTGTTTGATGATTGTTTACCATGATTTTTCTGATGATTCTGATATATGATTTCATGATAGTTGATAAATGTTTATCAAGACGTTCCTCATGATAATGATATATGATTTCATGGTATTTGATAAATGTTTATCATGACGTTCCTCATGATAATGATATAAGATTTCACGATGATTGATAAAATATGTTATGAAAAGATATCTACACGTTCCACCCCGAGTTTAGAAACAGAACATTAAAAGAAAAGGGGTTATGAGTCTCACTGTTATATGCGGATGATGATGATCTTGATGTTCAGCTGATAGGAAATCCTATATGGTTCCTATAACAATTTATGACTAACTAAATTA
Source organism: Mikania micrantha (assembly GCA_009363875.1). Taxonomy (NCBI): domain Eukaryota; kingdom Viridiplantae; phylum Streptophyta; class Magnoliopsida; order Asterales; family Asteraceae; genus Mikania; species Mikania micrantha. The sequence continues at coordinate 41,403,096 of CM018696.1, forward strand.
GTCACAACGTTTTTTGGAATTAATCAAATAAATGTTGTTGTTGATTATTCACTTAAAACGATTCCTAGATGATTTTCTGGCTCAGGAATAGTCAATCCTTGTTATTGATCATTTAGGTATCATGAAACATGAGGATGTAATATTAAAATAGGTTTAATAACCACTCTCAATGTACTAATCTGACTGTTATCATAAACATCAGATCGTTATTTCGGTGATTATCTGTCACACCCCGAGCCGGCGGGATAGGATCGGTTGTCCCGTCGGGCGGAAGGTTCCCGGGGCGCGATATCGGGAGTGATAATCGTGATGATCAGATTGTTTACATTGCACATGATACAAATGAGAAATGCTAAATATAATAGAATTACAAAGTTAAATTACATCAGTATTGTTTATAATTTAACAATGTAAATCTACCATAAACATCGTATATTTCTATCTTGTATTTACACAAGATAAACAAAATAATTTGTATAATGATGTCTTCAAAATATATGCAGGTCCAAAAAGTTAGGTCTTCTATCTGAAGTCCTAGTCCAAAAGGAATAACTTCTTAGTTGACCTGTTCGTCACCTGAGAAGTCATGCAAAAAGATCAAGTCAACACATGGTTGGTGAGTTCATATAGTTTTATGATTTGAAAATGATTTGAAAACCTCTTTCGGTAAAGACCCTAACCTCATTAACATCAACTGTATCATCCAGATCGGTATGCTTATATATAGGGCATACCCCTGGGTCAAGGCTACAACCCCACCCAGACGCCATCCCACCACATACTAATCCGCATAGGACATTGATATTAATGATAAATAAGCATTTTTACCTAACACCTCTGAAATAGATTTTGATCTCCAAAACTTGATATACCTTTGATTCTCTTGATTTTGATCATAGACAAAAGATTTTCCAAAAGTCAGTGATAATAGTAAAATGTCAAATATTTAATTAAATAATTAAATAAAACATTTAAATGCAACTAAGACATGATGATTGAGTGTAATTTTACTCAATCAGTTAGACTTAGTTGTTGGTGGTTGTCCAAGTTGTAACCTCTCACACGTGACCCATGTCAGGCATAACTCACAAGGAGTACACCTGAACTGAGCGGGATTTTAATGTTTTGCCCTTACAGCTTGACCCAAAGGTCTTCTGTACAAGCGGGGACTTTAATGTTTTGCCCTTACAGCTTGACCCAAAGGTCTTCTGTACAAGCGGGGACTTTAAGGATATCCTGTGATTCTTGATCTCTTGATTCTCTTGATTTTGACATTGATACTGATCATTTGATAGTTCACGTTATTGCCCGTTACAGCCTGACCCGAAGGTCTTCTGCATCTGAGTGGGACTTTATATGTGTGTTACACGTGGTCTTGATTCCATATACAACTGACATCCACCTTGACTTGAGTATTAATGAGTTCATTAGATCATAATGATTTCATTACTTCAATGATTCACACACATTTATGATTTTTGATTCCTTGAGTCTCCTGATCTTGATCTTTTGAATTCCCATGACTTACAATGATAATTGATTTGATATTGATTCTTGGATCTCAGATCTCACACTGAGTTATGAATTCTTTGAATATAAGCTCTTGGGTTTGTTCATTTGATTTCACTTTGAATTTAGATTCTTGAATTTGAACTTGATGGACTAAGGGTTGAATTATGGTTTAAATTTAAGGTATTACTCATAAGAGTACTTAAATTTATTTGAAACTTGATCTGTTCAACAATTTCCTAGACAGGAGTCCAGGAGTATTAACAACATATATATGTAACAACATATAATAAATAAAAGCATTTAAATAAACAGTTTAAATAAAAATAGTTTACGCATGCTTCTCAGCCCCGCGTTTTAAAACAAAAATGTTTAGAAAAGGGGCAATGAACTCACCTGTGTTGCTTTGTTTAGAATTACCACAAAATGCGCGCTCGTTGTTGTAGCTTATGTATCTTTATCACCTGAATTAATTTAAGAAGATTCGTAGACGATAAGTATATATATTAGTCGTCACAACTGGGGTTTGGTCTCGGTGTGCAACTAAGTGTCCTAGATTACTTATGTGTTTCTAGGATTCTATCCAACTTAGACTATCTTACTACCCATTATTAACCCATGTCCCAATATTATTCATCAATAACCCTATATGAGTAGGGTTTATTTTAATCATATAAAAGTTCTTTTAGTTAACACATTTTAAGATAAGTCATTTTAAAGTAAACTTTAATTTAGAAATCGTTTAATTAATTTAATAAAGGTTTATAAATCATGTCTTTTATTAAAAGCATCATTTAGTTAACAAAACGTGAAATTTGAAGTTGATGGGCCTAGGTTAAGCCCATTGGGCCTTCTCCGGCTCATTAACTTGACTTTGACTTTTAAACGACTTCTTGATGTTTCTTTGATAACTAAGCCTAGATGATTCAATTAACTCATCCAGGTTAGTTAATTGTCCTTATGAGATTTCTTAGGGTTTAGTTGTCAATAATTAAATCAACACTAAACCTTATTTTAACCCTTTTATGATTTCTCTCATGTTGTAATTCTTTGAATGATGTTATCACCGAATATTTAATTACCAATATGTTTTAGAAACTTGCTCGTTAACCCACCCCCGATACTTAAGTATTTGTAGAACTTAGAGTCTATTTCCTTGTAAACCTTGTATGTGTTTTTCCCCATCTTAACCTATACTTGATTCCTAAACCACCCAAGTTGATGATATATCATGAACCACCACATGTCTTCCATGCGCACCCACACACCATGCACACATACAAGATGTGTGTGTGTGAGTGTTTGAATCTTCCCATGCATGCAATACCCCTTGCTCATGGTCACGGTTTCTAACTCACCCTAAGTCGAAATGGTTATAACCCATGCATCTTGGCCGAATAAGGTTGTAGTCGAATGAGTCTTGGCCGATTGAGGATGATGGTCGAATGAGGCCTTGAGTCGAATGGGCTGGCTGGTCGAATAAGACCTTGGCGAATGGAAGCTAGCCGATCGAATGAGCTTTGGACCGTATGGTGGTCGAATGGTGGCCTGGTTCGGCGAATGAGAGTTGGCGAATAGGTGCCTTGGCCGAATAGAGGCCGGTCGAATGAAGGCTGCTCAGGCCTTAGCCCATTCGGCGAATGAGGATGAATGGCTCATTCGGCCTATCTGGTTGCGGCTCATTCGACTTATACGGTTCAACACAAGGGCGAGCATGGTTTTCCAGAAATCGACCAAGAGCTTTAAGGGTTTTGTTCCTACAACATTCTATGGTGTTTTTGTGAAGTTCCTATGGCATGAGATGGTTCAAAACCGGTTTAAATGAATGGCTCGAGGTTAGGGTTTTCAAACCCTTAAAACCGAATAGATTTCGTGATTTTACCTCAAATCTGTTGGAGGAATGCCTAGATCCATTGTACTTTCGAATTCTACAAGTGATGGTGGTGATTTTGACACCAAGAACACTTGAAATGGTTGAGATTTGGGTTAGAAATCTTAGAGAGAGAGAGAGTTTTCTTGTAAAACTTTTAGAGAGAGAGAGAGATGAACGAGGAAATGGATTAGGAGCTGGTTGGTGGTGGTTGTTGTGGCATTAAAGCCACAATAAATGTGGGGGAAACCCCGGGTTCGTTCGGGTTCGTTCGGTTTCGCGTGGTTTCGCGTAGAAATGTCGGTTTCGCGTCGTTTTCGTTACAAAACGACTTGGTTTTAAAATAGAAGTCATAAACTTATTTTAGGTTGTGATTCCTAATAAATTAACTAAATACCTTTTAATTATTAAAATTTCAAAATATTTATTTAACGTTTAAATCGAATCGCGCGGTCATCGCGCGTATTTGTTCGAATCAAATACGACGATAACCACACTTTTCAACCTTGTTTTCTAATTATTGAATATCATTCAGAACGTTAAACTTTCAGATTTATTCGTACAGATCGTCACCTATACGAATAATCTGTCGGTTTAGCATTCACTTAACGATATTCGTGTTGTTTTGTCCTGTAAGGCCTCACATACGTTTATACATAATAAAATCCTAACAAATAAATCACTTGATGATTCTGTGTTGCCAGATAATTATCCGACTCAAGAACCATTGTTCTGAACTGATTTCTCTGAAATGTCTGTGAATTCACTGTTTTGTTAGCATGAAATGATACTGAGGTTTGATATGAACATGAAATACACTGAATTACATGAAAATTGTACCTGATTACTGTTCACGCACTGTTACGATCACTGTTCCGGTGACGGTTCCGGCACTGATGTTACAGTCTCCCCTTGTTAAAGAAATTTCGTCCCGAAATTTAAGAATTGTTATCGGGTACAGCTTCCTCTTCAAACAGTTGGGGATACTTTAACTTCATGTGATCCTCACGTTCCCAAGTAAACTCGGGCCCGCGTCTTGAATTCCAACGAACCTTTACTATCGGAATACGGCTTCGCCTCAGTTGCTTGACTTTGCGATCCATAATCTCTAAAGGTTCTTCGACAAAATGTAACTGATCGTCAACTTGAATTTCTTCGAGTGGAATGACGAGTGATTCGTCAGCAAGGCATTTCTTTAAATTCGAGACGTGAAACACATCATGCACACCACTGAGTTCATCTGGTAATCTCAGTCTATACGCCACAGGACCAATACGTTCGATGATTTCGAACGGTCCTACGTATCGTGGTGCTAGCTTGCCTTTTGTTCCAAAACGTACAACGCCTTTCCATGGGGATACCTTCAACATGACACGGTCTCCCACTTGGAATTCCAACGGCTTACGCCGTTTGTCAGCGTAGCTCTTTTGTCTGCTTCTTGTAGCTTGCAATCTTCTCTGAATCTGAGCTATCTTGTCAGTGGTTTCCTGAATAAGCTCTGGCCCAGTTATGCGATTATCTCCAACTTCAGTCCAACAGATCGGTGATCGACATTTCCGACCATAAAGAGCCTCGAATGGTGCACATCCGATACTGCTGTGGTAACTATTGTTGTAGGAGAACTCAATCAGTGGCAAATGAGAATCCCAATTCCCACCGAAATCTAAAATACAGGTCCTTAACATATCCTCTAGGGTCTGAATCGTTCGTTCGCTTTGACCGTCCGTTTGTGGATGGTAAGTTGTACTCAGATTTAACTGTGTCCCTAGAGATTTCTGTAGTGATTGCCAGAACCTTGAAGTAAATCTGCTGTCTCTATCAGAAATAATTGACAATGGCACACCATGGCGTACCACTATCTCATTGAAGTACAATTTCGCCAGTTTATCCATCGTGAAAATCTCACGCATCGGCAAAAAGTGAGCAGATTTCGTCAAACGATCAATGATAACCCAAATCGTATCGTGACCACTGGAAGTGCGGGGTAGCTTGGTAATGAAATCCATAGCTATTTGCTCCCACTTCCAGAGCGGAATCTCAGGCTGTTCCAGTAAACCAGACGGTCTCTGGTGTTCCGCCTTTACCTTCGCACACGTTAGACATCGACCGACATACTCGGCTATGTCTTTCTTCATTCCCGGCCACCAATAAAATCCACGCAAGTCTTGATACATTTTATCAGCGCCTGGATGAACAGAGTATTTTGTCTTGTGTGCCTCATCGAAGATAAGTCTTCTCAATTCATCTACCGCCGGAATCCATATACGATCCTGGTAGTAGATCATTCCATCAGACTTGGTCTCTAAATGTTTCTCTGCTCCGCAGTCAAGTTCTTTCTTCAAGTTTCCTCTGTCAACTAACTCATGTTGTGCTTGAATGATCCTGTCTTGTAAGTTGGTCTGTACAGTCATCCCCATAGCCCTAACGCGTAAGGGTTTGACCCGTTCCTTCCGGCTCAAGGCATCAGCTACAACATTCGCCTTCCCCGGATGGTACTTGATCACACAATCATAATCATTCAGAAGTTCAACCCAACGGCGTTGTCGCATGTTGAGCTCCTTTTGATCAAAGATGTGCTGCAGACTCTTGTGATCAGTAAATATAGTACACTTGGTGCCATATAAATAATGTCTCCAGATCTTCAGTGCAAAAATCACTGCTCCCAGCTCAAGATCATGAGTAGTGTAATTCTTCTCATGAACTTTTAACTGTCTCGATGCATAAGCGATAACTTTGTCCCGTTGCATCAGTACGCACCCAAGTCCCTGATGGGATGCATCACAATAAACAACAAAGTCATCACATCCTTCTGGGAGTGATAGAATTGGAGCATTACATAACTTCTGCTTCAGTGTCTGAAAAGCATCTTCTTGTTTCTGTTCCCAGACAAACGGTTCACTTTTCTGAGTTAACTTAGTGAGTGGCAAAGCTATCTTAGAAAAGTTCGAGATGAACCTCCTATAATAACCTGCCAATCCCAGAAAAGACCGTATCTCCGTTGGTGTCTTCGGGGTGTCCCAGTTCTTTATTGCTTCAATCTTGGCGGGATCTACGTGTATTCCCTCACTGTTGACTACGTGACCAAGAAACTGAACTTCCCTTAACCAAAATTCACACTTAGAGAACTTGGCATAAAGTTTCTGTTCCATCAACAGTTCCAAGATTTTCCTGAGATGTTGTTCATGTTCTGCTTTGCTCTTGGAATAAATCAGTATGTCATCGATGAAGACGATAACGAACTGATCTAAATACGGCTTGCACACTCGGTTCATGAGATCCATGAAAACCGCTGGGGCGTTTGTCAATCCGAAAGGCATCACCATGAATTCGTAATGCCCGTATCTGGTTCGGAATGCCGTCTTCGGTATGTCTTCGTCTTGAACTCTAAGCTGATGATAACCAGACCGCAAGTCAATCTTAGAGAAGTATTGAGCTCCTTGCAGTTGGTCAAACAAATCATCAATCCTCGGCAATGGATACCGATTCTTGATGGTTAGTTTGTTCAGCTCTCTGTAATCTATGCACATTCTGAACGATCCGTCTTTCTTCTTCACGAACAAGACCGGAGCTCCCCAAGGTGAGTAGCTCGGTCTAATGAATCCTTTGTCCAATAACTCTTGCAACTGATTCGATAATTCCTGCATCTCCGAAGGTGCTAACCGATAAGGAGATTTAGCAACAGGAGTTGCTCCAGGAACTAAGTCAATTCGGAACTCTACCTGTCGCACAGGAGGCAAACCTGGTAGGTCTTTAGGAAATACTTCTGGATATTCCTTCACTACTGGTACATCTTGTATCTTCTTCTTGTCTTTCTCTTTTTCCACTACATGAGCCAAGAAAGCTACACACTTCTTCTGTAAACACTTACGCGCCTTTATGCAGGAAATGATTTTGACACTTCGTTTTGCTTGATCCCCTCTGACTTCCAATACACGATCATCTGGTAATGGAACTCGAAGCAGCTTTTCAGAACAGATGACTTCCACTCGGTTAGAGGAAAGCCAATCCATTCCAACAATGATGTCAAAACTACCCAACTCCATCGGTATTAAGTCGATGGCAAATGTATGACCATTAAGTGTCAATGGGCAATTCCTGTGAACTGTACTAACTGTGATCTGTTTTCCGTTAGCTACTTCTATAATGTAAGGGGAATCTAACTGTTCTTTTATAGAATCTAGTTGGCATGCAAAATCGGCAGAGATAAAACTCTGATCCGCACCAGTGTCAAATAGAACAGATGCATAAAAGTCATGTAAGAGAAACGTACCAGTGACCACATTTGGGTCCTGGCGTGCAGCTGGTGCTCCAATAACAAAAGCTCTTCCACGAGGAGCTTGAACTGCTTGTTGTGCTTTCTTCGGGCAGTTCTTTGCAAAGTGGCCTTGTTCGCCACAGTTGAAGCATCCACCGTTGTTCTGATTGGCTGGTGGAGGGAGAGCTAGAGCAGCATTGTTGACTGCTGGATTAGGTGTCATCCGGCAATGCTGGACCCAATGGCCCTTTCTTCCACATCCCGTACATTGCTTGCAAGGAGTGTTAGCAATGTGATGATACTGGCACTTAGTACACAAAGGATGTGGGCCAGTATACTGCCTCTTGGGCACATTTTGTTGTGCCACTGCTACTTGATTCAGAGGAGTAGCCACAGTGTAATTCTTTATGAACTTCTGCTTCTTCTTTGGGTGTTGCTGATGTTGTGGCTTCTTTGAAGTCTCTTCCTTTCTCTTGCCGGTGTCTGTCTCTTTCTTCAGAACTCCAGAGGCAACCATCAAATCAGTAAGTTTTCCAGACAGTCTCACTGCAGATTCAACAGTGATAGGGTTGGCTGAAACAACCATGCCCTGGATGCAGGCGGGAAGTCCACCTACATATCTATCAATCCTCTTCTCCAAAGTAGGTACCATGTCGGGCACCAAAGCAACTAACTCGTGGTAACGAGTAGTATACCCCATATGATCTGCCCCTTTCATCACATGGTTGGATAATTCAACCTCCAGTTTCTGCAACTCATTCTTGGGGCAGAACTCTGTTCGCAGCAGTGTCTTGAAATCCTCCCATGGCATGGCCATGGCTTCTTCTCTTCCTCGGGAGTTGATCTGACCATTCCACCAGGTCAGAGCCCGCTTGTTGAATGTTCCAGCAGAGTAGCGGACTTTATGGTGCTCTGGACAGCTGCAGAGGTCCAGAGTAGCTTCAATCTTTTCAATCCATTGGATTAATCCAACGGCTCCTTCAGATCCGCTAAAGCTAGGCGGCTTACATCCTACGAATGACTTGTAGGAGTAGTGTGAGGTACCACCAGTATTCCCACTGGCTTCTCCAGATGAGTTGCCAGTGTTGTTCATCTCATTACGGAGAAGGTTGAACATCTCCGGTATCGCCGCCTTCATCTGATTGGTCATCTGGCTGCTCAGTAGTGTCACCAAAGCTATAGTAGTAGGATCCAGTATAGGTGTTGTTCCTGAACCCGATGCCTCGGTGATCAGTGGAGGAGGAGGTGGAGGCGGTGGAGGAGGTGGCGGTGGTGAATCGGCTGGAGATGGTGTCGAAGAATGTGGAGCCAAGCCTAGAGGTGGTAACGAGGGAGTCTGTCTTCGCGGCGGCATTCTGATCATAACCAAAATAATATTGGTTAGTGCAATGATCGAATGCAGAAGACATAATGCAACAAAGTCTTAAATCTTAGATTCTCTACATGCAGGGTCCCTAGGTTATAGTCTAGGCCAAACCGTTTAATTAAATGACCTATATTTCTCTATAACCATGGCTCTGATACCAATCTGTCACACCCCGAGCCGGCGGGATAGGATCGGTTGCCCGTCGGGCGGAAGGTTCCCGGGGCGCGATATCGGGAGTGATAATCGTGATGATCAGATTGTTTACATTGCACATGATACAAATGAGAAATGCTAAATATAATAGAATTACAAAGTTAAATTACATCAGTATTGTTTATAATTTAACAATGTAAATCTACCATAAACATCATATATTTCTATCTTGTATTTACACAAGATAAACAAAATAATTTGTATAATGATGTCTTCAAAATATATGCAGGTCCAAAAAGTTAGGTCTTCTATCTGAAGTCCTAGTCCAAAAGGAATAACTTCTTAGTTGACCTGTTCGTCACCTGAGAAGTCATGCAAAAAGATCAAGTCAACACATGGTTGGTGAGTTCATATAGTTTTATGATTTGAAAATGATTTGAAAACCTCTTTCGGTAAAGACCCTAACCTCATTAACATCAACTGTATCATCCAGATCGGTATGCTTATATATAGGGCATACCCCTGGGTCAAGGCTACAACCCCGCCCAGACGCCATCCCACCACATACTAATCCGCATAGGACACTGATATTAATGATAAATAAGCATTTTTACCTAACACCTCTGAAATAGATTTTGATCTCCAAAACTTGATATACCTTTGATTCTCTTGATTTTGATCATAGACAAAAGATTTTCCAAAAGTCAGTGATAATAGTAAAATGTCAAATATTTAATTAAATAATTAAATAAAACATTTAAATGCAACTAAGACATGATGATTGAGTGTAATTTTACTCAATCAGTTAGACTTAGTTGTTGGTGGTTGTCCAAGTTGTAACCTCTCACACGTGACCCATGTCAGGCATAACTCACAAGGAGTACACCTGAACTGAGCGGGATTTTAATGTTTTGCCCTTACAGCTTGACCCAAAGGTCTTCTGTAAAAGCGGGGACTTTAATGTTTTGCCCTTACAGCTTGACCCAAAGGTCTTCTGTACAAGCGGGGACTTTAAGGATATCCTGTGATTCTTGATCTCTTGATTCTCTTGATTTTGACATTGATACTGATCATTTGATAGTTCACGTTATTGCCCGTTACAGCCTGACCCGAAGGTCTTCTGCATCTGAGTGGGACTTTATATGTGTGTTACACGTGGTCTTGATTCCATATACAACTGACATCCACCTTGACTTGAGTATTAATGAGTTCATTAGATCATAATGATTTCATTACTTCAATGATTCACACACATTTATGATTTTTGATTCCTTGAGTCTCCTGATCTTGATCTTTGAATTCCCATGACTTACAATGATAATTGATTTGATATTGATTCTTGGATCTCAGATCTCACACTGAGTTATGAATTCTTTGAATATAAGCTCTTGGGTTTGTTCATTTGATTTCACTTTGAATTTAGATTCTTGAATTTGAACTTGATGGACTAAGGGTTGAATTATGGTTTAAATTTAAGGTATTACTCATAAGAGTACTTAAATTTATTTGAAACTTGATCTGTTCAACAATTTCCTAGACAGGAGTCCAGGAGTATTAACAACATATATATGTAACAACATATAATAAATAAAAGCATTTAAATAAACAGTTTAAATAAAAACAGTTTACGCATGCTTCTCAGCCCCGCGTTTTAAAACAAAAATGTTTAGAAAAGGGGCAATGAACTCACCTGTGTTGCTTTGTTTAGAATTACCACAAAATGCGCGCTCGTTGTTGTAGCTTATGTATCTTTATCACCTGAATTAATTTAAGAAGATTCGTAGACGATAAGTATATATATTAGTCGTCACAACTGGGGTTTGGTCTCGGTGTGCAACTAAGTGTCCTAGATTACTTATGTGTTTCTAGGATTCTATCCAACTTAGACTATCTTACTACCCATTATTAACCCATGTCCCAAGATTATTCATCAATAACCCTATATGAGTAGGGTTTATTTTAATCATATAAAAGTTCTTTTAGTTAACACATTTTAAGATAAGTCATTTTAAAAGTAAACTTTAATTTAGAAATCGTTTAATTAATTTAATAAAGGTTTATAAATCATGTCTTTTATTAAAAGCATCATTTAGTTAACAAAACGTGAAATTTGAAGTTGATGGGCCTAGGTTAAGCCCATTGGGCCTTCTCCGGCTCATTAACTTGACTTTGACTTTTAAACGACTTCTTGATGTTTCTTTGATAACTAAGCCTAGATGATTCAATTAACTCATCCAGGTTAGTTAATTGTCCTTATGAGATTTCTTAGGGTTTAGTTGTCAATAATTAAATCAACACTAAACCTTATTTTAACCCTTTTATGATTTCTCTCATGTTGTAATTCTTTGAATGATGTTATCACCGAATATTTAATTACCAATATGTTTTAGAAACTTGCTCGTTAACCCACCCCCGATACTTAAGTATTTGTAGAACTTAGAGTCTATTTCCTTGTAAACCTTGTATGTGTTTTTCCCCATCTTAACCTATACTTGATTCCTAAACCACCCAAGTTGATGATATATCATGAACCACCACATGTCTTCCATGCGCACCCACACACCATGCACACATACAAGATGTGTGTGTGTGAGTGTTTGAATCTTCCCATGCATGCAATACCCCTTGCTCATGGTCACGGTTTCTAACTCACCCTAAGTCGAAATGGTTATAACCCATGCATCTTGGCCGAATAAGGTTGTAGTCGAATGAGTCTTGGCCGATTGAGGATGATGGTCGAATGAGGCCTTGAGTCGAATGGGCTGGCTGGTCGAATAAGACCTTGGCGAATGGAAGCTAGCCGATCGAATGAGCTTTGGACCGTATGGTGGTCGAATGGTGGCCTGGTTCGGCGAATGAGAGTTGGCGAATAGGTGCCTTGGCCGAATAGAGGCCGGTCGAATGAAGGCTGCTCAGGCCTTAGCCCATTCGGCGAATGAGGATGAATGGCTCATTCGGCCTATCTGGTTGCGGCTCATTCGACTTATACGGTTCAACACAAGGGCGAGCATGGTTTTCCAGAAATCGACCAAGAGCTTTAAGGGTTTTGTTCCTACAACATTCTATGGTGTTTTTGTGAAGTTCCTATGGCATGAGATGGTTCAAAACCGGTTTAAATGAATGGCTCGAGGTTAGGGTTTTCAAACCCTTAAAACCGAATAGATTTCGTGATTTTACCTCAAATCTGTTGGAGGAATGCCTAGATCCGTTGTACTTTCGAATTCTACAAGTGATGGTGGTGATTTTGACACCAAGAACACTTGAAATGGTTGAGATTTGGGTTAGAAATCTTAGAGAGAGAGAGAGTTTTCTTGTAAAACTTTTAGAGAGAGAGAGATGAACGAGGAAATGGATTAGGAGCTGGTTGGTGGTGGTTGTTGTGGCATTAAAGCCACAATAAATGTGGGGGAAATACCCGGGTTCGTTCGGGTTCGTTCGGTTTCGCGTGGTTTCGCGTAGAAATGTCGGTTTCGCGTCGTTTTCGTTACAAAACGACTTGGTTTTAAAATAGAAGTCATAAACTTATTTTAGGTTGTGATTCCTAATAAATTAACTAAATACCTTTTAATTATTAAAATTTCAAAATATTTATTTAACGTTTAAATCGAATCGCGCGGTCATCGCGCGTATTTGTTCGAATCAAATACGACGATAACCACACTTTTCAACCTTGTTTTCTAATTATTGAATATCATTCAGAACGTTAAACTTTCAGATTTATTCGTACAGATCGTCACCTATACGAATAATCTGTCGGTTTAGCATTCACTGAACGATATTCGTGTTGTTTTGTCCTGTAAGGCCTCACATACGTTTATACATAATAAAATCCTAACAAATAAATCACTTGATGATTCTGTGTTGCCAGATAATTATCCGACTCAAGAACCATTGTTCTGAACTGATTTCTCTAAAATGTCTGTGAATTCACTGTTTTGTTAGCATGAAATGATACTGAGGTTTGATATGAACATGAAATACACTGAATTACATGAAAATTGTACCTGATTACTGTTCACGCACTGTTACGATCACTGTTCCGGTGACGGTTCCGGCACTGATGTTACATTATCTATGCTTGTCATTAGTTTGAAACACTTGGATTTAACCTAGCATTTCAAGAAATGATCAAGACAATCACAATTATGATTACAATCAAATGGTTTAAACCATTTTAATCCAAGATATAGTTTCATGAAAACCGGGCATTACAACGGATCAAAACAAGGATTTACCCGTTAGAACATCGTGTTCTTCGTTTATAATCAATCCTAGCCATCATCTAGGCAATAATCAACAACCCTAACTATCTCATTACGTTCAAAAACAAGATTTAATCAATAAAAATCAAGCTAGAAGGTTAAAACGAACCGTTACCTAATCAGACGGATTTCTCGGGTAGATATGATGATCGGGACTTGTAGATACGTTCCTTGGTACGATCCACGCGATTAGAAGGCTACAAAATGGAGTTTGATAGCTTAAAACTGAGTTTTGGTCGTCCAAAAGTGAAGTAAAGTCGAGCAGAAGAAAAAAATTAAGTTTCCAATGCGTTCTGATCATTTAATCAGCTCCACCGCCTCAAATCACTCCCGGGCGCATCGCCCCAGCTGGGTGCGTGGCCCGGGGCGTACCTCCTGGCGGCTATTTCGTCAATTTTTAATCTTATCTTCGTTTCGCGATTCCGGGAGCATACGAACTCCGTTTTGCGCACGGTTTTCGCCTACGTTCACGATTTTTCGAGCTCTTTCCCATGGTTATAATCTCAAGACCTAAAGAGTTCAAAATATTTGACCTCTTATTTAATGTTATATTCGATTCGGTGTATCTTGAAATCGGAGCGTCGTTTCGAAATTTCGCTTACACTCATTCTCTTCATTTTCGAGTTATGATTTTAAACATGAACTCAGTTGGTCATCTATTTAAATAAGCATTAGGTGATGGATGTTTCTTTGCGATCTACTAACACCATTTTTCGCATACTATCAACCTGTAATAATTAAAATCATCAAATCAACGTGGATTTTAAGCATGACCACATGTGATTTCGTCATTAATGACGTAATTCTCGAATACAATTATCACAGTCTCCCCCTGTTATTGGAATTTCATCCCGAAATTCAGTTTGCACTCATCTATGATTGTCTGTTTATGAAAACAAGTTAGGATATCTCTTTTTCATACGATCCTCACGTTCCCAAGTGAATTCAGGACCACGCTTGGAATTCCATCTGATCTTTACAATAGGTATCCGACTGCGTTTTAGTTTCTTGACGTCTCGGTCCATAACCTCAACAGGTTCTTCAATAAACTGAAGATTATCTTCAACTCGTATTTCTTCAATAGGAACGACATGTGATTCATCGGATAAACACTTTTTAAGGTTGCATACATGAAATACATCATGTATGTGGCTGAGTTCGGAAGGTAATTCCAATCGATATGCTACCGGTCCAATCCTTTCAAGGATTTTGAAAGGACCAACATATCTAGATGCTAGTTTACCTTGTTTCCCGAATCTGGCTAAGCCTTTCCATGGAGAAACTTTTAACATAACTTTGTCACCAACTTGAAATTCCAAAGGCTTTCTTCGAGTATCGGCGTAACTCTTTTGACGATCCTGTGCAGCTTTGATTCTGTCTCGTATAACAGTAATTTTATCAGTTGTTTCTTGTATAAGTTCTGGACCTGTGAATTGGGTTTCACCATTTCAGCCCAGCAAATAGGAGACCTACATTTTCGTCCATACAAAGCTTCAAACGGTGCGCATTTGATGCTTGTGTGATAGCTGTTGTTGTAAGAGAATTCAACCAGAGGAAGGTGAGTATCCCAGCTACCACCAAAATCAATAACACAACATCTTAACATATCTTCTACCACTTGAATGGTTCGTTCAGTTTGGCCATCAGTTTGAGGATGGTAAGCTGTGCTAAGATTAAGTTGTGATCCCAAAGCCTTTTGAAACGTTTGCCAGACTCTTGAAGTAAATCTACTATCTCTATCAGAAACAATTGAGATTGGCACTCCGTGTCTGCTCACAATTTCATCAAGATAAAGTTTGGCTAACCTGTTCGTGTTATAGTCTTCTCGAATGGCTAAGAAATGTGCTGACTTAGTCAATCGATCCACAATAACCCAAATTGCATCATGACCCCTAGGTGTTTTAGGCAATTTGGTTATGAAATCCATAGAGATTTGCTCCCATTTTCATACCGGAATCTCCAATGGTTGTAATAACCCAGAGGGTCTTTGATGTTCAGCTTTTACTCTTAAACATGTGAGGCATTTACTAACATATGTAGCAATATCTTTCTTCATTCCAGGCCACCAATAGAATTCACGAAGATCTTGGTACATCTTGTCCGCGCC
The DNA here is from genome assembly GCA_009363875.1 of Mikania micrantha. Lineage (NCBI taxonomy): Eukaryota > Viridiplantae > Streptophyta > Magnoliopsida > Asterales > Asteraceae > Mikania > Mikania micrantha. The sequence goes on from CM018696.1 coordinate 41,418,618, forward strand.
TGGGTGAATCGAATATTGAGATTTATGGGCTTCATCCATAATTACTTTCCTTAGATCTCCAAATGAAGGTACCCATATTCGATTTTGGAAATAATATGTCCCATCTGATTTGGTTTCAAATTTTTGATTTAAACCTTGTAATACTTCATTAGAGACATGAGTCTCAGTAAGTGCTTCTTGTTGTGCTTCACGGATTTGGGGTATAAGACTAGTCTGAATAGTCATCTCCAATGCTCGCACTCTTCTGGGTTTAACTCTGTCTTTCCGACTCAATGCATCTGCCACCACATTAGCTTTGCCTGGGTGATAGCGGATTTCACAGTCGTAATCATTGAGCAATTCTATCCAACGTCTTTGTCGCATATTAAGTTCCTTTTGATCAAAAATGTGTTGAAGACTTTTATGGTCTGTGTAAATAACACATTTGGTACTATAAAGGTAATGTCTCCAAATTTTCAAAGCAAAAATTACAGCACCTAACTCAAGATCATGTGTCGTATAGTTCTTTTCATGAATCTTGAGTTGTCGTGACGCATAAGCAATGACTTTGTCTCGTTGCATTAGCACGCAACCAAGACCCAAGTTAGAAGCATCACAATAGACTGTAAAGTCATCATTACCTTCTGGTAAACTGAGAATAGGAGAATTGCATAGCTTGTGTTTAAGCAATTGGAATGCATCTTCTTGTACTTCACCCCAAACAAATGGTTGATCCTTTTGAGTAAGAGTAGTAAGTGGAACAGCTATCTTGGAAAAATTGGCGATAAATCGCCGATAGTATCCGGCTAATCCTAGGAAAGAACGAATTTCCGATGGTGTCTTTGGTGCTTTCCAGTCTTTTATAGCTTCAATTTTGGCTGGATCGACATGAATACCTTGCTGATCCACAACATGACCTAAAAACTGAACTTCTTTTAGCCAAAACGCGCACTTCAAGAACTTGGCGTAAAGTTGTTCTTCCTTTAAAAGTTCCAGAATCAGTCTAAGATGAGTTTCATGATCCTTCTCAGTCTTAGAGTAAATCAATATGTCGTCAATGAAGACAATGACAAATTGATCCAAATAAGGTCTACATACCCTGTTCATAAGATCCATGAACACTGTAGGGGCATTGGTTAGTCCAAAGGGCATAACCAGAAATTCATAGTGTCCATAGCGTGTTCTGAACGCTGTTTTAGAAATGTCATCATCATGAACTCTCAGTTGATGATAACCAGATCGAAGATCAATCTTAAAGAAATAAGTAGCTCCTTGAAGTTGATCGAATAAATCATCGATCCTTGGTAATGGATAACGATTCTTGATAGTCAACTTGTTGAGTTCACGATAATCGATGCACATTCTAAACGATCCATCTTTCTTTTTGACGAACAAGATTGGTGCACCCCAAGGAGAATAACTAGGTCTGATGAAACCCTTATCTAATAGTTCTTGTGGCTTGAGAGTTCTTGCATTTCAGATGGTGCAAGACGATAAGGCGCTTTAGCAACAGTATTTGCCCCAGGTACAAGATCTATTCTGAATTCAACTTGACGTACTGGTGGAAGTCCAGGTAGCTCATCAGGGAATACTTCAGGAAAATCACGAATGACAGGAATATCCTGAATAGTTTTCTTAGAAGATTCCTTAGCCACAACATGTGCTAGGAAAGCAGGATATTGTTTGCGAAGATAGCTTCGAGCCTTCATGCATGATACTATCTTGAGTGTACGACAAGGCTTGTCTCCATAGACTCGTAATGTTTCCCCAGATGGTAATGGAATTTGTACAAGCTTGTTTGAGCAAACGATTTCAGCACGATTAGAAGATAACCAATCCATGCCCACAACAATGTCAAAGCTTCCCAAGTTCATTGGGATCAAATTGGTAGAAAATTCATGATCAATGAGTTTCAATGTACAATTGTGAATGATAGAATTGGCATGTATAAGTTTACCGTTTGCTATTTCTATGGTATACGGGGGTTCTAGTACTTCTACTGATTTACCCAAATGAGGTACAACTGACGTTGAGACAAAACTCTTGTCAGCACCGGTATCAAATAGCACTGAAGCATAATGATCGTTAATAGTGAACGTACCTGTGACAACCGTTGTTTCTTCGCGTGCTTCATGAGCATTCATAGAAAACACGCGTGCTGGAGCATTCTGACTTTGATTGTTGTTAAAAAGTCTGGGACATCTGTTCCTAAAATGACCAGTTGCTCCACATTCATGGCATGCTGGCCCAACGGATTTTGATGCGGCCATCGACATAGTTGCATTGACCACTTTCCCAGTGAATTGACACCTTTGTCCCAGATGACCATATCTCCCACACTTGGTACATTTCCAACACTGTCGACCAAATGGATGATGATACTTGCAATTGTTACATAAAGGATAAGGTCCAATGTATGATCTTCGGGAGTTTGTGGTAGAGTCTCCAACTGACGGTGCTTGATATATAAGTAGATGGGGTTGATGAAATTGCAAAACTTTTATTAGTTTTCTGCTTCTTCTTAGGTGGCTCTGTTAGCTTCTTTTCTTCCTTAACCGCAGGAAGAACATCATCGGTTCGAGTGAGTTGACCACCCTTCACAAATTCATTGGTAATATCAGCAGCTAGATGTATTGCTGATTGCAGAGTTGCTGGTTTACTACCCATCACCATGCTCCTGATAAGCAATGGTAATCCCCCAATGTACTTGTCGATCTGGCGGGATTCAGGAGTAACCATGTGAGGCACCAAAATACTGAGCTCTTGAAATCGGTTGGTATAAGTACGATTGTTTCCACTTACTTGAACTAGATTATATAATTCATCTTCCAAGTTCTTCATCTCATGCTTGGGACAGAATTGTGTAACCAAAAGAGCTTTGAAATCAGTCCAAGACATGCTTAAGGCAGCTTCCCTACCTCTACCCTTCTTTTCGCCATTCCACCAGGTCAAGACTCCCTGCTGGAACGTGCTTGCAGCCATTTTAACTTTTTGATCATTTGGACAATTAGTGTAGTCCAAGGTATCCTCAATCGATTCAAACCACTGAATGAGTCCAGTGGCACCTTCTACCCCAGAGAAAGTTTTGGGCCTAGCGTCGTTGAATTGCTTAAAAGTAAAGTTATTCGAATTCTCACCATTATTCTGAGTAGGATGATACTGAGAACCACTAGGAGAGTTTTGATAAGAGTTGTTTAGTTGAGTAACTAGAGTTGGCAAAACTTGGGCCACTTGTCGAGTGATGATAGCTGCCAGGCGGTCTGTCTCATCGTTGGGATTATTGTCAGCCATTCTAAAGACAGAACGACAAACAATAGATTTAGCATGATGTATAAGATAAGGATGAGAAGTTTCAGGTAAGAAATCACATAAACACATAAGGGACGCTTAAGTTGTAGTCTAGGTCATCCATTAAGGTTAACCTAATTCTCTACAACCTTGGCTTTGATACCACATCTGTCACAACCCCCGCCGTGTGCGGAATCCACGGCGCGTGACTATGTGTTCATGTGCCAATGTTGGAGAACAACCCATGATTACTATGTTTCATAAAGTTAAGTTCATTTAAACACGCATAACATACATATTATACAACAAGTTATCATAAGATATTTATTATACGGTACATTGATTAAGTTTTCTTTCTAGGTCACCACTAGTTCTGCTGTTGATCCTGACCTAGATTGATTTGCTGTCGTTCCCCATTACCTGAAACATGTAGATAAAAGAGTCAACTACGAATAGTTGAGTGAGAGTCATAGGTTTTGTTGATGTAAAATGATTGTTCAAACAATGATATTCATAATATAGTATTCACAAGTGATCAAACAGGTACTTTGAAATTGAATCCACCTGAGCATGCAAACATCAAACCTAATGATAAATGCTAACGTTTGGCTACCCGCCAAATGCCGTAGTGTCAACGTCCAGCTACCCGCCGGAACGCCGTAGTGTTAGCGTCAAGCTACCCGCTAGAACGCCGTGTTAATGATACTTGAGTTCCCGCATATGATCATACCAGTACTACCAAGGGCTTGATAACAAGTTAATGATGTTCACATAAGAATGCGCCCAAATAGCCTCCACATAACCAAAGTTCCCAAGTGATACGCTTGTTTTTAATACATTGATAAAATATTTGTTTGATGATTGTTTACCATGATTTTTCTGATGATTCTGATATATGATTTCATGATAGTTGATAAATGTTTATCATGACGTTCCTCATGATAATGATATATGATTTCATGGTATTTGATAAATGTTTATCATGACGTTCCTCATGATAATGATATAAGATTTCACGATGATTGATAAAATATGTTATGAAAAGATATCTACACGTTCCACCCCGAGTTTAGAAACAGAACATTAAAAGAAAAGGGGTTATGAGTCTCACTGTTATATGCGGATGATGATGATCTTGATGTTCAGCTGATAGGAAATCCTATATGGTTCCTATAACAATTTATGACTAACTAAATTAGTCACAACGTTTTTTGGAATTAATCAAATAAATGTTGTTGTTGATTATTCACTTAAAACGATTCCTAGATGATTTTCTGGCTCAGGAATAGTCAATCCTTGTTATTGATCATTTAGGTATCATGAAACATGAGGATGTAATATTAAAATAGGTTTAATAACCACTCTCAATGTACTAATCTGACTGTTATCATAAACATCAGATCGTTATTTCGGTGATTATCTATGCTTGTCATTAGTTTGAAACACTTGGATTTAACCTAGCATTTCAAGAAATGATCAAGACAATCACAATTATGATTACAATCAAATGGTTTAAACCATTTTAATCCAAGATATAGTTTCATGAAAACCGGGCATTACAACGGATCAAAACAAGGATTTACCCGTTAGAACATCGTGTTCTTCGTTTATAATCAATCCTAGCCATCATCTAGGCAATAATCAACAACCCTAACTATCTCATTACGTTCAAAAACAAGATTTAATCAATAAAAATCAAGCTAGAAGGTTAAAACGAACCGTTACCTAATCAGACGGATTTCTCGGGTAGATATGATGATCGGGACTTGTAGATACGTTCCTTGGTACGATCCACGCGATTAGAAGGCTACAAAATGGAGTTTGATAGCTTAAAACTGAGTTTTGGTCGTCCAAAAGTGAAGTAAAGTCGAGCAGAAGAAAAAAATTAAGTTTCCAATGCGTTCTGATCATTTAATCAGCTCCACCGCCTCAAATCACTCCCGGGCGCATCGCCCCAGCTGGGTGCGTGGCCCGGGGCGTACCTCCTGGCGGCTATTTCGTCAATTTTTAATCTTATCTTCGTTTCGCGATTCCGGGAACATACGAACTCCGTTTTGCGCACGGTTTTCGCCTACGTTCACGATTTTTCGAGCTCTTTCCCATGGTTATAATCTCAAGACCTAAAGAGTTCAAAATATTTGACCTCTTATTTAATGCTATATTCGATTCGGTGTATCTTGAAATCGGAGCGTCGTTTCGAAATTTCGCTTCCACTCATTCTCTTCATTTTCGAGTTATGATTTTAAACATGAACTCAGTTGGTCATCTATTTAAATAAGCATTAGGTGATGGATGTTTCTTTGCGATCTAGTAACACCATTTTTCGCATACTATCAACCTGTAATAATTAAAATCATCAAATCAACGTGGATTTTAAGCATGACCACATGTGATTTCGTCATTAATGACGTAATTCTCGAATCCAATTATCACAACTACCACTTATGTAATGTTGATTGGTTTGGTTACATGTTTGAGATTAGAGACATGTGAATTCCTGCTTTTTATCGTAACGAACCGATGTCTGGTCTAATGCGTACTACGTCACGGTCTGAAAGCGAGAATCACTATTTTGGACAAGTATCGAATTGTCAATTGACATTAGTTGAATTCTTTACACAATTTGATACTGCAATGGAATCACAAAGGCATACACATCGTAAAAACGCCATGATTCAAGGAATACAACACTTGATATGTGGACTGATTATTCTCTTGAGGAGCAAGCACATAAGATTTTTACAAGAAGTATAGTCTTTGATGTTCAAGAAGAAATTTTTGATTCAATTCATAATTGTCTTTCTGTATGTACATCACAATCAGAAGAATTTACCAAATTCATAATAAAGGACATGAAGGCTCATGGTTCTGGATTTTTGGAGGTATATAGTCAATTGTTTTGTTTTTTTGTTTTTGTGATCAATGGAATAATTGAATTAGTTAGGCTGGTTTGTAATTATTTTTTTTATTATAGTTTTTTTTACAGGTTTCATATCTACAATTGGATGATGATATCATAGTTAGATGTAGTTGCAGAAGGTTTGAGCAATATGGTTTGTTATGTTGCCATTGTTTTTATGTATTAAGATTGTGCCAAGTAAAAGTATTTCCTGAAAAGTATATAACACGTCGATGGACAAAGGATGTGGTTCCAAATATATCAAACAGTTCAATTATATCACCAGATATTTTAAGTGGGATTGATCCTGAAGTCAACAAAGTGGTACGTGATATTATGTCTTCAAGTGAATACATTGTGAACAAATTGTTGAAAGACATGGACAAGTTAACGATTTTCAGAGATACCTTACAAGAAATAATGGAAAAGACGGATGTGGAAAATAGAGGTTTACCAGTAGTAAAACAAAAAGACATTGTTGCGTCATTTGTACCACCACAAAACGATATATCAACCGAAAATGTTCGTGTTCCATCTGGTATAAGAAACAAGGGTTCAGGATCTCATAAAAGGTTCAAATCGAAATTAGAACAAGCTATTAGTAGAATGGGGAAGAGATCTAGATTTTGTCATAATTGTGGCCAATCTGGGCATGATAGAAGGACATGTCCTGCATTGGGGAGACCTGAGAAAGTCTGAAAACTGATTAAAAGAAATTGACACTTTGTTAATTGTTAAAATTGTTAGTGGGTACGTTATTTGTTTAATATTTTAGTAACTTTCATAAAAGGGTTAAAACTTTTTTTATACAAATTTGTAATTTTTTTGGCAGGATGGAATATGGTACGTGATTTAGTATAATTATAACGTAATTACAATATAATGTGATTTCGGTTAATAAAGCTATTTGATAATGGTTATGTTAGATTATGGTAAGTACTGACTCATAGTAATAGTACGTTATTATAAATGTAATTGTTAAAATTTTAGACATAAGGGAGGTGATTATTGTATGAAAGGTGATTATTACCTATGTAGTACGAAATTATAAAAATTGTTGATAATATACATATTATTAGTACTTTATTTTTGCTACGTATTTTTCATAATTGTAAGTTTAAATGTTTGATTAGTTATGTTTTGTTTACTTGTTTTATTTTTATGCCATGTGATTACTTGTATTTTATACAAAATATCACATGTTTTTTAGACAGAATATTAAATTTTAGTAAAATAAAATGATCGGTACGTGATTGTAGGTACGTGATATAGTAACTTAATATGATGTAGGTACGTGATATATGTATGTTTGAATTTTATTAACTTAAGAAAGATTTTAAGTTTTATTGTATAATATTATTCTGATGATTTAACCTATCAGGACGTAATAAATAAATGCAAGAGTAACATTGAAATAAAATGCATACTTTTATTAATTTAATTAAACAAGCAAGGAAATTAAAAAGTACAAAATCACATATAAGATGCCAAGAACTTTGTTTTTAGCTACATAGAGCAACGAAGTGCTTTAATAATTTTTGTAATTATTTGCATTTGTTGCACATCTGTTGCACCTTGATCAACCATGAACAAAATAACGAGGTCACGCACGGCATTAGGAGTGAGTTTTTGCAACTGTTTGCTTAGCTCATCTCTCTCTTTGATTCCATCTTCAAGACTTTGAAAGTTTTGCTTCAACACATCCATGTAAAGTGGATCTTTGTAGTATTGCTTCATTATTTCGGACGTCAGCCTTGATTTTGTAGATGATGAAGCCATGGTTTTTTTTATATTTTTTTGATGTAGTTCTAGGGGTGTTCGATTACACTACAAGTGTGGTTGTATTTAAAGACTAAAAACATTAAATATAATTAATTACATATTAAAGAGTGGCTATCTGTTCAACTACCAACATTTAACACACATCATTTAATTCTACAACTACCGAAATGCAATATGGATCGTCACCTTTAACATTATATATAGAAACGCGTTGCATGCATGACTTACAAAAAAAACTATCTGTAAATATTTTTTTCTTGCAGGTCCGTAAATGGCATCTTCATCATCGAACTACAAGTACCAAAAGTCTGAAGAAGCAATCGAAATCCTCTTGAAGGATCAAGAGAAGGAAAAAAAAGATGATCGTATAATGAGGAATTCCCTCTGCATGATGAATGGTCTTCTTATTGCAGACATACGTAGCAATATCTCAACTCTAAGTGACCTTCCTGATGAAACAGGGGAGGATGGTGGTGTGATTGCAAGGGAGTACATGCTGAACCAGTTGAGGATCAATGAAGACATTCATGGTGACGTCAAGTTGCTTCTTGACGGAACCATTGAGAAGATGAAGAAGAAGAGGGAGGGGGTTGGGATGATTAAGGATTTTTAGTTTTTGAAGGTTATCATGTTTTTTTTGTAATCCTGGTCATGGTACGTTATTATGTATGGGGGATGTTTAATATGCAATATTAGTATGGTTTGTATATATCTTTTATATGTTTGATTTACTTGCTTTTATATTTGTTAAATTAGTTAGTATTTAATTAATAAAACAGATAATAACAAAAGATTAAAGTATTCACAAAATAAACAATGTTTTCACAATAATTTTGTTTGCCTAGACTTGATCATTTTTTTGATTGTCTTTGGCCATTGTTTCTTTTTGGGGTCAAGGCTGTCATGTTCTCTTGCCTGTACAATGATATCATCCTTCACTATGTTAACTGTTGATGTAAGAATTTTACACAGATACTTGATTCTAAGTTGCTGTAGTTGTCTTCGTTGTCCGTCAGATTCTGGAAGCAGCCCACATTTCCATCCCTTAACACCACCTCCCATGTAGGTTTCCATGTGCCTCATGCAGAATATTCCATAGTCTTCTCCATTTTGTGTGGTTTTCCATGGAAGGTCTGGAATTTTCGGTGTTTGTTGATATAGCTTATAAGCATTTGGATGATCTTCATCAAGAAGATAATTGACAAAAACGTCTCTCTGTAATTTGGAAAACAAAACACAAAAGAATAGTAACATTAAGTGTTTTACAGTAATTATTTCAGGAAATACATACGTTTACTACATAAAAGCAATTTTAAGTATCTAAAATTTTTAATGTAGTACGTTATTTGTAGTACATTATTTATAGTACGTGATTTCAAGTACGTAATTTGCAAGTATGTAATTTGAAATTTTAAACTAAGGACGTATATTTGCAATAACATGACATTAAAAAGTACGTGAATGACTTAAACATTACCATGTATGTTTGAATTTGCTCATATATGTCCACCCTTTTATCTCCAATTACCATGTTGTCAAATAACTCAAATGATGGGATTTTTAAATCCAAAACCAAAAGGAAAACATGTTCACTTTTGATTATTGGTATGAAGATCATGTCTACTGGTTAATCTTCAAATTTGACAACACCAATGTCATTGTTTCATTAAGAAAATCCTTTCTTTGTTTTTCTGGTACGTCTTTAACAAGGATAGGCAATGGCTGCAAATTTTTATACTTATAAGTTATTTAAAGTTATGTATATAAAAAACAAATCCGTTAGATAACATATTATGCTTACCAATATGTTTGGAGTTAAGAATAACCTAAACAGAGAACCTGGTGACCTTTGTTTCTCTTCTTCATTTAGAACATGCATCATGGCTTCCAACACACCAATGTGTACGTAAACTCCCGGGTATAGGCTTTCAAACATGACTTTGTAAAATAATGTATCAGTTTGTGTCATGAAAACAATTGTACTGCAAATTCGAAAAAATGAGTTACTAATTTAAGGTTTATGTGTATGAATATTAAAGAATATAAGGATTTGTAAAAATACATAATAGAAATCTTACTGGGGATCTTTCTTTGGATCTACACAATATTGGGAAATAATTCTTTCCTCTTTTGTTAGTTTGGATCCCAATACCACTGACCTTTCAACATACGGTGATCGCAACTCCTCTGATATATTTTTTTCTCTAGGACGTTTTTTGTATTGAAATCTTATTTCTAAAGCAGGAGTTTTTTCCTCAGGAAGGGTTTCAACATTGACTTTTTCAACATTCTTAGGCTGCAAGAAGAGAATATTTGGTATTACAGCATCAAGGTCTACAGCTGGCTCCTCTATCTTAGTAATTGGTTGATTTGTTTGCAAATTTTATGTAGACAATTGTTGTTCTACATTTTCACAAGCTTCAACCATTTCTTGTACAAAAGTGTTTGTAATGTCTATTTCTCTTTCAAATAAAGGGCCTTTATCAGCAACTAACCCTGAAGCAACCTTCGAGATGACCCCAATTATTTCTTGCCAATCTTTTTTCCTTTTAAGGAAATCACCATTGTTTGGGTAATCATTTAGACCTGAGGTCAGAAGTTCATTGATGTTGTTTCCCAGCTTTTCAAATTCCTCAATCTTTTGATCCAGATATGCAAGCATATCCTGAAACAAATAGGAATGGTACGTAATTAAATTAGACAAATAAAATTTGGTACGTAATTACATTAGACAAATAATATTTAGTACATAATTATAATATGTTTTATGTTATTTAATAGAATTATGCAGACTAGTACGTAATTATAAATGGTACGTATTTAAATGTGACATATAAACAAAACACAGACCATATTATGTAATTGAATGAATACTTACACTCTCTGTGGGGGGTACTGAATGTGTATAAGCATATACTCCAGTCATTGTCAAAGGTGTATATGTTTCATCTATGACTCTTTAAGTATAACTGACAATTGGATAAAGCAAGTCACATGGGTGTGGTCTGTCAAAAGAATTAACAGCTTGTTCTTCATCACTATCTTTTACAGCATGATCTATTGGATCAATATATACCCTTGAAGGGGAATATTCATCAAGACCCCTGGCACCTTCTTCACCACCACCTTCTTCATTAACTTCATGACCACCTTCATCAAAATCAGCTTCTGCAGCTTCCCGATCAGCATGATCATCTACTTCAGAACCTGCAACTTGAGCACCTCCTTCATCAGCATAATCATCTTCAACATATTCTTCATGAACATCATCATCTCCAGATTCATCTTCAGATTCATCATCTACAAATTCATCATCAGCAACATCATTAGGCGAATCTTGATTTTCATCGGTTTGTTCATCATCATCATCCCCAGTTTCATCATCAGCCACATCTTCAGAATTCCCTTTTTCACATTCTGTTAAAGGGCCGTTCTCATAAATGTGTGTATCAAGCTCCAGGAGGTAATTGTTATTGATGTTTAGAATAGTTGGGACAGGTGGTGGTGTGGACTCATATCTCTTTCTCTTTTCATGACAATATAGCAACTAAAAAGAAACATAAAATACAAACAAAAATAACAACTTTGTATATTATAATGAACAAAAAACAAACTGTAATAATGTAACATACCGCAAGAAATAGTAAAGGACCATTAAAAGGTTCTGCGAATGTCCATTCTTTCTTTGTCCTGTTCAGACATGTAATCAGGTAATCACACCAATTCATATTTGGTATGTCTGAATCCTTTGTCAATGAGTTTAAGAACCTCTGATTAACTGTTGTGCTTTTTGTAGTCCAGCCCAGAACTGTGTTGTATATAACTAGCTAGTTAAGTTTAAAAATCTAGTTACCCTCCTCAGATTTTTTCATTTCTTCAAAAACATCTTTAACAGTAATCCTTGATTTTCCTGGATACTGAGACTTCCACAATCTTAGTGTATCTGATGATCCCATTCTAGGTTTATTTTTCTCATTCACATGCAACCTACCAAGTGGTATACCCAACACATCCTTGACAGTTTGTGATGTGACATGTATGTAGTGGTGTCATGCATTTAACTCATTTATGTCACAGTCATAGTTAGAGACCAACCATTGTGCAAACCTTAATGGAATGGTGTCTATATCCAATGATAAAAATGGTTTGAATCCCATTGATTTGTGTCACACCCCCACCTCTCGTCACCTCGTGTCTGGTCTGACGTTACCGACGCGGTTGCGGAAGCATAGTGGTGATGTCTCTGAGGTGAGGGGTGACTTACTTGAACCGATATCATAAGCACACAGATTAACTGAAAATAAATACAATACAGGGTTCCGTCATTACAATCAGTATCATAGTTTACAACTAAGTTTATTACACAACTGACTTATTTAATTACTAGTGTTTGAAGTGCTGCCTCACCGAGTGTCACTGTCTCCCTGCAAAAAGATTTAAGTTTGAAACGTCAGCACAAAGCTGGTGAGTTCGACAGTTCAATTTAAAACAATATGATATGATAAGCATATTCTCAAAAGTTCAGTTTCGGATAACCATGGGACCCGTATCTAGTTCCTTTATGACGTCTAGTCTGTCTCAAGATATTACCCGTCGGTACATATCTTAGTGCCTCATTATCTTAATGTCTATCATACCATTAAGAAATTCAAGAAACAGATAACAAACATTCACACAAGGGGAGATGCAATCCTCCCAGCGAATGGGGTGTCAACCAATAGTACTATCAATGTTTTCTGTTCGGCCACACATGGGTTCACTAGATACAGTTCAAAAATGAGGACTTTCAATTTCATGATAGAGTTCAGTCTACACGCAAAATCCCATGAAATCCCACAAAAGTCACAACAATCACATGAAATCACACAGATATCAGTGATACATATCATATGTTCATTAAAAGTTCAACAATGTTCCCCGATGTTTATAAAAGATTAAAATAAAAGGGGTTGTACGAAACTCACCTGATAGTATAAAGGTAGCAGAGTATCACCAAACTGATAGTACAGAGATGATTCTGCATTTAGTTATATTTAATAAGTTATTTATGTTCTAGTTTACTGATTAGATCTTCCTGAACGTTCAATGTCAAAGACATTGCTTAGTAAATCATCAACTCGATATTAATTATATAATTAATTAATTTAATGTTATATCATACAATGTATGATAATGTAGGAACCTACATTGCATTAGATTCCTAATACAAAGTTGATGACACTCTAGGTTAATCAGAATAATCTCAGATTAACCAAATAGTTAATGTTGTTGATTATAATGCTAAAACAGTTTCTAGATGATTTAATGGCTTAGGAGTGATTAATCCTTATTATTGATTACCCAAATATCATGAAATATCACAATGTAGCATCAGAATAGGTGAAATAACCAGATTTAACATACTAATCTGACTGTTATCACAAACATCAGATAATCATTCCAATGAGTATGTTAATGATTGTGATTAGTTTGAAACACTTAGATTTAACCTTTGCATTTCAAAGAGTAATCAAACTAATCACCTACATTGTCATAATCAAATGGTTCAAACCATTATAATCATGGGTATGATTTCATGAAAATCGGGCATTACAACGGATCAAAACAAGGATTTAACCGTTAGAACTTCGTGTTCTTCATTTATAATCAATCCTAGCCATCATCTAGGCAATAATCCACAATCCTAACTATCTCATTACGTTCAAAATTAAGATCTAATCAATCAAAATCAAACTAGAAGGTTTAAACGGATCATTACCTAATCTGACGGATATCTGCGGTTTAAACAACGATCTAGACTTGTAGATACGATCCCTGGTGAGATCCAAGCGATCAAAAGGCTTCAAAATGTGATTTAGATGATCAAAAGTTGGTCTGGTGGAGTTTTTGAGCGTGAATGATCGAAGTAGAAGAAAAAAAGTAACTTCTGGATGCAATCTCATTGATTTAAGCAATTTTTGCCGACATAGGGCCCCGGGCGCACCGCCCCGGCTCGGCGTGTGGCACGGGGCGTACCTCCCCACGTGGGTTTCTTCAAATTTTGAGTTAATCTTCGTTTCGCGATTCCGGGAGCATACAAACTCCGTTTTGCGCACGGTTTTCGCCTACGTTCACGATTTTTCGAGCTCTTTCCAATGGTTATAATTTCAAGACCTAAAGAGTTCAAAATATTTGACCTTTTATCTATCGCTATATTCGATTCAGTGTATCTTGAAATCGGAGCCTCGTTTTGCGATTTCGCTTACACTCATTTTCTTCATTTCCAAGTTATGATTGTAGACATGAAATCGGTTGGTCATCTATTTGAATAAGCATCATGTGATGAATGTTTCTTTGAGATCTACTAACACCAGATTCCTGAGTAACTACAAGTCATGAACTGATATGCTATGATATGGTCCTTCTGACACATACGTAATAATAAATGTGGACTTCAAACAAGACCAAATGTGCTCATTTCATTGATGACGTAGTTCTTCGAGCGCAATTGTCACAGTCTCCTCCTGTTAGAAGAATTTCGTCCCGAAATTTAGTGAAGACTTACTCAATGACCATCGATTATGAGAATAGATGTGGGTATTTCGTTTTCATCTGATCTTCTCGTTCCCATGTATACTCAGGCCCATGTTGCGAATTCCATCGAACTTTGACGATTGGTATGCGATTCCGTTTCAATACTTTCATTTCTCGATCCATTATCTCTACTGGTTCCTCACTGAACTGAAGTTTCTCATCAATTTGGATTTCTTCAAAAGGCACGATCAATGATTCGTCAGCTAGACACTTTTTCAGATTTGATACATGGAAAACATCATGAATGTTACTAAGTTCAGGAGGTAATTCAAGTCTGTAGGCTACTGATCCGATTCGTTCAAAAATTTTAAATGGCCCTACTAATCTTGGCGAAAGTTTACCTCTCTTTCCAAATCTGAAAAATGCTTTTCCAAGGTGACACTTTCAACATTACTCGATCACCTATTTGGAATTCTAACGGTCTACGATGATTATCAGCATAACTCTTTTAACGATCGCGAGCAGCTTTGATTCGTTCCTGAATGAGTGCGATCTTATCAGTTGTTTCGTGAATGAATTCTGGGCCTATGATTTGATTCTCACCTACCTCTGACCAACAGATAGGTGATGTACACTTGCGTCCATAAAGTGCTTCGAATGGAGAGCATTGAATACTGGTATGGTGTAACATCAGTGCCGGAACCGTTACCGGAACAGTGATCTCTACAGTACATGAACAGTAAAACAGGTACGAATCATATACATTTTAGTACATTTCAGATTCACATCATTTATCATTGTCATTTTGTGTGTTCATAGAACAAATTCAGAAACAATTAGCAGAAACACAGTTCATAACAATGGTTCTTGAGTCAGATAATAATCCGGCAATACAGAACCATCATGTGATTATTTGTTTAGGATTTATTATGTATAAACGTATGTGAGGCCTTACGGAACAAAACACACGAATATTGTTATGTGAATGCTAAATTTACGGGTTATTCGTATAGGTGACGATCTGTACGAATATATCTGAAAGTTTAACGTTCTGAATGATATTCTAAAATTAGAAAACAAGATTGAAAAGTATAGTTATCGTCGTTTTCGTACGGGTGACGATTCGAACGAATACGCGCGACGACTGTACATTTCGATTTAAACAGTTATTAATATTTTAAATTTAATAAATGAGAAGATATTAGTTAGTTTATTAGGAATCACAACCTAGAATAATTAAGTGAATTCTAATTTAAGAAACCGCGCCGCGCCGTCGCGAAAATTACGCGAACCGATATTTTACGCGAAACCAGACGAGACCAAACGACCGGGTATTTTTCCCACATTTAATGTGGCATTAAATGTGACAACTAACCCATTCCACCCTCCCTCTTTCTCTCATTCACGTTCTAGATCTCTCTCTCTCTCTAAAACCTTCTTCTCCACCTTCTCTCTACAAATTCCTTAATGATTTCTTCTTGGATTCAAGCAAACTAAGTGTTAAAACGATCCTCTCGCGGTGTAGATCTCAGAAGTACAAGCATTTCAAGGTTCTATCCACAAGATCTAAGGTAAATAACCATTTTAAATTCGGTTTTTATAGGGTTTTCACGAATCTTGTGGTTTTGCGATTATAATCGAGTTTGGGCACTAGATAACCTTGGAATAAACCATATTTAGCACTTAGGATGTTCTAGAAATCGAGTTGTAACAGATTGGAACTAGAGAGGGGAAGAAGTTACAGGTTCGTGGGGCTAAGGAGCTGGTTGGTGATGCAGGTTCACTGGCCGAACCCTACACGAGCCACATGATACAGCCGAACCCTGCATGGTTCCTGCAACGAACCTATGGAGCTTCTGCAACGACCCCTGTTAACTACCTGCACCGAACCTGCGGGACCTGCAACGAACCCTGCACCCAACTGATCACCGAATCTATTACCCACGAACCCTCCTTGGACGAACCCTAGAAGACGAACCTGCATGCATGGCGAACCTTCACTTGCTAACTGAACCATAGGGTGACGAACCATGGGTAAACGAACCTTCTAGACCACGAATCCTAGACTTTGACCGAACCTTTATGGAAGTATAGATGCAGCGAACCCTGAGGGACCGAACCTTAAAGATTCGTCCAACTTCAATAGGGCCGAACCCTTGACTGCCTTAGGGTAGGTTCGCTGCCCCAATCAGATTCCAAACCCAATGAGTTGCCAGATGCGATTGGTATGGGTCTAAGATGGTTAGAGCTGGTGTTTATAACCTAGGGAATAGTTGTATGACCATAAACCTAACCTTTTCATGGGAGTTGGATGATAAAGTGCATGCATGGTTTAATAGAATGAGATGTGTGTGCATGAGATTGATATAAGAGCTAGTTATAAGTAATGGCGAATCATGAAATTCATGTGTGGGGTCGAAATTTCTATAACTAAGGTCACTCACACGTACTAATGACTTAAAATGAGTTGTTAATTTGACTAACTTGGACATTGTGTAGTATGATTCCAACAATTTTGATTATGATCAAGAAAGAATCAAAAGGTTGTCATTGGGCTTAAGTTGTGCCCAATGGGATTGGATAAAATCCATCACATGTTAACTGTCTATTCAATTTCAAACGATGATGTTCTTAATATAGAATCGGAAGTTGTGAATGTTTTCAATTAAAGTTAATAACTTTCTAAAATCTTGTTTAATTTGAAATGTAAAATATAAATGACACCGGTTTCTTTTAAGTTTATTAAGTTAATTGTAATGTTTTGATTTAAATACTTACTTTGATTTAATTGTTTGAGGACTTGTTGAAAAAGAGACAATATAATTGTCTGGAATTGAGTTAAATACAGAGGGGACTCAGCCCAAATTTTTGTAAAATACTAAAAGTCAATTGAAATGATTAAACATGGGATTTGGGATCATAAGAAGGGTAATTAAGATAGAGTAGATCTTAGATACACTTAGTACTAAGACACTTAGTTGCACACACAACAAGACTCCAAGTCTTAGGCACAACGACTACTACGCGTACTTATTATATTCGAATTCTTATAAAATAACTCAGGAACTGAAGAGACTTAGCTTACATACAGGAGCGCGCATTTTGTGTTAGATCAAATTTCATAACAGCACAGGTGAGTTCATTGCCCCTTTTCTAACATTTTTGTTATAAAACGCGGGGCTGAGAAGCATGCGTAAACTGTTTATTTAAATTGTTTACTTAAATGCTTTTAACTTATATGTTTTATATATATAAATGTTATCCTAGATTATGTCTAGGAAGATTTTATGCAGGCTTTACTAAGTTATTCCTTATCAATTAAGTGAATAATCGATTTAACTAAACCTTTTAAACAGAACAAAACATTTCAAACGGGTCAAAGGAAACATTTTTAACAAATCAAGTGTGTGAGTTCAGTGAACAAAACAAATCATTTTGACGAACCAAAGGGGTGATTTCAATGAATCAAATGAAACATTTTGACAAATCAGATGGGTGAGTTTAAGGGATCATACGAAACATTTGACGGAACAAGTGGAGAATTTCAATGAAACAGACGAACAAATCTTTGCAAAGACTATATTCAATGTTTTACAAACCAAGTGTTTGTTGAACAATGAATCAAGTGTACAACGGATCTATGAATCTAGTATTCTATGATCAACACATTAAGTACATCTTGTAACAGAATCAGACGAATCAATAGATCATTTTCAAGGGAAAACCGGGGAAATATCAGAGATAACATATGCCAAAACAGACGAAACAAAAACCCTACATTTCAAGAAGTCCTAGCTAGACCGTTTGATTGTAGGTCGTATGTTTGAGGATATTTACAGTTTCCCTAACTACTAAGTACCTAGATTGACAGACTAGTCTACTCGAGTATGACCAAAGGCCCCAATCATAAGGACTTAGATTTTATTAAATGGTTACTTACTTGTTTAATTAAGCATTTATAACTGTTTATACAATTGTGTGGTTTATCATATTGTGTGATAAACTTGTGAAATCAATATGGATTTCAAATGGTTGTAATGACAGGGACAACAAACAGAAGAACTTATGGGATTGTGTTAAGGGTAAAAATGCTTAATTGTCATTAACAGCAGTGTCATATGCATATTAGTATGTGGTGGGATGTTGGCTAGGGCTTGTCCCTTACATATGCCCTATATATAAGCATACCGATGTGGATATTACATGTGATGTTAATGAGGTTAGGGTCTTTACCAAAGGAGGTTTTCAATTCATTTTCAACTACTAAAACTATATGAACTCACCAACAATGTGTTGATTTTATTTTTGCATGACTTCTCAGGTGACGAACAGGTCAACTAGGAAGTTTATGCTTTTGGGCTAGGATTTCATATAGAAGACTAGTATTTTGGACCTGCATACTTTTGAGGACATCATTATACAATTTATTTTGTATATCTTGTGTAAATACAAGATATTCATTTTATGATGTTTACAATAGATTTACATTGTTAAATTATAAACGTTACTGATGTAATTTAACTTTGTAATTCTATTTTACTTAGCATTTCTCATTTATATCATGTGCAATGTAAACAATCTGATCATTTTCGATTATCATTCTCGATATCGCGCCCCGGGAACCTTCCGCCCGTCGGGGAAACCCGATCCTACCCCGCCGGCTCGGGGTGTGACAGATTGGTATCAGAGCCATGGTTATAGAGAAATATAGGTCACTTATTTAAATGGTTTGGCCTAGACTATAACCTAGGGACCCTGCATGTAGAGAACATAGGATTTAAGACTTATTTGCATATTGTCTTCTGTATTCGATCATTGCACTAACCGATAACTTTATTGGTTATGATCAGAATGCCTCCGCGAAGACAACCTCCTTTGATACAGCTACCACCACAAGACTTGGCTCCACACTCCTCCACACCGTCACCAAATGATTCACCACCACCACCTCCTCCACCTCCTCCTCCCCCTCCTCCATTGATTACTCAAGCATCTGGTTCAGGCACAACACCGACTATGGACCCTGCTACTATCGCTCTGGTGACGTTACTGAGTAGCCAGATGACGAATCCGATGAAAGAAGCTATACCGGATATGTTCCTTCGTCTTCGTAATGAGATCCTCAATACTGGCAACACATCAGGGGAAGCCAGTGGAAACACTGGAGATTCATCTCACTACTCCTACAAGTCCTTTGTAGGATGTAAACCACCCAGCTTTAGTGGGTCTGAAGGCGCCGTTGGATTAATCCAATGGATTGAGAAGATTGAGGCAACATTGGATCTTTGCAGCTGCCCCGAACACCATAAGGTCCGTTACTCAGCAGGAACATTCAACAAACGGGCTCTGACCTGGTGGAACGGTCAGATAATGCCCGGGGAAGAGAAGAAGCTATGGCAATGTCATGGGAAGACATCAAGACACTGCTGCGAACAGAATTCTGTCCCAAGAATGAACTGCAGAAGTTGGAGGTTGAACTATCCAACCATGTGATGAAGGGGGCTGATCACATGGGGTACACTACTCGTTACCACGAGTTGGTTGCTTTGGTACCTGACATGGTACCAACATTGGAGAAAAGGATAGACAGATATGTGGGTGGACTTCCCGCCTGCATTCAGGGCATGGTTGTTTCAGCCAACCCTACCACTGTCGAATCTGCAGTGAGACTGTCTGGGAAACTCACTGACCTCATGGTAGCCTCTGGAGTCTTAAAGAAAGAGGCTGACACCGGCAAGCGCAAGGAAGAGTCTTCAAAGAAACCCCACCACCAGCACCATCAGAAGAAGAAACAGAAGACCATCAAGAACTACACGGTGGCCACACCTCTTCAACAAGTAGCAGCAGCACCACAGAACCCCAACCGCAAACCTTACACTGGCACGTTTCCTCTGTGTGCCAAGTGTCAGTATCATCACGCTGCTAACACTCCCTGCAAGCATTGCACGGGATGTGGAAGAAAGGGCCATTGGGTGCAGTACTGCCGGATGACACCTAACCAAGCAGTCAACAATGCTGCTTTGGCTCTCCCTCCACCAGATAATCAGAACCAAGGTGGATGCTACAACTGTGGTGAACAAGGCCACTTTGCGAAGAACTACCCAAAGAAGGCACAACCAACAGTTCAAGCGCCCCGTGGACGAGCCTTCGCTATCGGAGCACCAGCTGCACGCCAGGACCCAAATGTGGTCACTGGTACGTTTCTCTTACATGACTTTTATGCATCTGTTCTATTTGATACTGGTGCGGATCAGATTTTTATCTCTACCGACTTTGCATGCCAACTAGATTCCATAGAGGAACAGTTAGACTTCCCTTACATTATAGAAGTAGCTAACGGGAAACAGATTACAGTTAGCACAGTTTATAGAAATTGCCCATTGACACTTAGTGGTCATACATTTGCCATCGATTTGATACCGATGGAGTTGGGTAGTTTCGACATCATTGTTGGAATGGATTGGCTTTCCTCTAACCGAGTGGAAGTTATCTGTTCCGAGAAGCTGCTTCGAATTCCATTGCCGAGCGATCGTGTATTGGAAGTAAAAGGGGATCAAGCAAAACGAAGTGTCAAAATCATCTCTTGCATAAAGGCGCGTAAGTGTCTACAGAAGCAGTGCATAGCCTTTCTGGCCCATGTGGTGGAAAAAGAGAAAGACAAGAAGAAGATTCAAGAGGTCCCGGTAGTGAAAGAATATCCTGAAGTATTCCCCGAAGACCTACCTGGTTTGCCACCTGCGCGACCGGTGGAATTTCGTATTGACTTAATTCCTGGAGCAACTCCTGTTGCTAAATCTCCTTACAGGTTAGCACCTTCAGAGATGCAGGAATTGTCTAATCAATTACAGGAGCTACTTGACAAGGGTTTCATCAGACCGAGCTACTCACCTTGGGGAGCTCCGGTCTTGTTCGTGAAAAAGAAAGACGGGTCGTTCAGAATGTGCACAGATTACCGTGAACTAAACAATCTAACCATCAAGAATCGGTATCCATTGCCGAGGATTGATGATTTGTTTGACCAACTACAAGGGGCACAGTACTTCTCAAAGATTGACTTGCGGTCTGGATATCATCAACTGAGAGTTCAAGACGAAGACATACCGAAAACGGCCTTCCGAACAAGATACGGGCATTACGAATTCATGGTGATGCCCTTCGGATTGACAAATGCACCCGCGGTTTTCATGGACCTCATGAACCGAGTGTGCAAGCCCTACTTGGATCAGTTTGTCATTGTTTTCATTGATGACATACTGATTTATTCCAAGACCAAAACAGAACATGAGCAACACCTCAGAAAGATCTTGGAGCTGTTGAAGGAAAAGAAACTTTATGCCAAATTCTCCAAATGCGAATTTTGGCTAAGAGAAGTTCAATTTCTGGGTCATGTAGTCAACAGCGAGGGAATTCATGTGGATCCTGCCAAGATTGAAGCGATAAAGAATTGGGACACTCCGAAGACACCGACGGAGATACGGTCTTTTCTGGGATTGGCGGGTTATTACAGAAGGTTTATCTAAAACTTTTCTAAGATAGCCTTGCCTCTCACTAAGCTAACCCAGAAGAGCGAACCGTTTGTATGGGAGCAGAAACAAGAAGATGCTTTTCAGACCTTGAAACAGAAACTATGTGATGCTCCAATCCTATCTCTCCCAGAGGGCTGTGATGACTTTGTTGTGTACTGCGATGCTTCCCATCAGGGACTCGGTTGCGTGTTAATGCAACAGGACAAAGTTATAGCCTATGCATCAAGACAGTTAAAGGTTCATGAGAAGAACTACACTACTCATGATCTTGAACTAGGAGCTGTAATCTTCGCACTGAAGATTTGGAGACATTATTTATATGGCACCAGGTGCACCATATTCACTGATCACAAGAGTCTGCAACACATCTTTGATCAGAAGGAGCTCAACATGCGACAACGCCGTTGGGTTGAACTTCTGAATGATTATGATTGTGTGATCAAATACCATCCGGGAAAGGCGAACGTTGTAGCTGATGCCTTGAGCCGGAAGGAACGGGTCAAACCCCTACGTGTTAGAGCAATGGGGATAACCGTGCAGACCAGTTTAAGTGACAAGATTATTCAAGCGCAACAAGAAGCACTTGACCGAGATAATTTGAAGAAAGAACTTGATTGCGGAGCAGAGAAACAGTTTGACACGAAGCCTGATGGAATCATCTACTATAAGGATCGAGTATGGATTCCTGCGGTAGATGAATTGAGAAAACTTATCTTCGATGAAGCACACAAGACTAAATACTCTGTTTATCCAGGCGCTGATAAAATGTACCAAGACTTGCGTGGATTTTATTGGTGGCCTGGAATGAAGAAAGACATAGCCGAATATGTCGGTCAATGTCTAACATGTGCAAAGGTAAAGGCGGAACACCAGAGACCGTTTGGTTTACTGGAACAGCCTGAAATTCCGCTCTGGAAGTGGGAACAAATAGCTATGGATTTCATTACCAAGCTACCCCGCACCTCCAGTGGTCATGATACAATTTGGGTGATCATTGATCGTTTAACCAAATCTGCTCATTTCTTGCCCATGCGTGAGAACTTCACCATGGATAAACTGGCAAGATTATACATCAACGAGATAGTGGTACGCCACGGTGTGCCATTGTCTATTATTTCTGACCGAGACAGCAGATTCACATCAAGATTCTGGCAATCCTTACAGAAATCTCTAGGGACACAGTTAAATCTGAGTACAGCTTACCACCCACAAACGGATGGTCAAAGCGAACGTACTATTCAAACCCTAGAGGACATGTTGAGAACATGTGTATTGGACTTCGGTGGAAACTGGGACTCCCATTTGCCACTGATTGAATTCTCCTACAATAACAGTTACCACAGCAGTATCGGATGTGCACCATTCGAGGCTCTTTATGGCCGGAAATGTCGATCACCGATCTGTTGGACTGAAATTGGAGACAACAGAATAACTGGACCAGAACTTATCCAAGAAACCACTGACAAGATAGCTAAGATTCAAAGAAGACTACAAGCAACAAGGAGCAGACAAAAGAGCTACGCCGACAAACGGCGCAAACCGTTGGAATTCCAAGTGGGAGATCGTGTAATGTTGAAGGTATCCCCATGGAAAGGCGTTGTACGCTTTGGAAAGAAAGGCAAATTAGCACCACGATACGTGGGACCGTTCGAGATCATCGAACGTATAGGTCCTGTAGCCTATCGACTGAGATTACCAGATGAACTCAGTGGTGTGCATGACGTGTTTCACGTCTCAAACCTGAAGAAATGCCTTGCTGACGAGTCTCTCGTCATTCCAATCGAGGAGATTCAAGTTGATGAACAGTTACAATTCATTGAAGAACCCTTAGAGATTATGGATCGCAAGGTTAAACAACTGAGGCGAAGCCGTATTCCTATTGTAAAGGTTCGATGGAATTCAAGACGCGGGCCCGAGTTCACTTGGGAACGGGAAGATCACATGAAGTTAAAGTATCCCCAACTGTTTGAAGAGGAAGCTGTACCTGATAACAACTCTTAAATTTCGGGACGAAATTTCTCTAACAAGGGGAGACTGTAACATCAGTGCCGGAACCGTTACCGGAACAGTGATCTCTACAGTACATGAACAGTAAAACAGGTACGAATCATATACATTTTAGTACATTTCAGATTCACATCATTTATCATTGTCATTTTGTGTGTTCATAGAACAAATTCAGAAACAATTAGCAGAAACACAGTTCATAACAATGGTTCTTGAGTCAGATAATAATCCGGCAATACAGAACCATCATGTGATTATTTGTTTAGGATTTATTATGTATAAACGTATGTGAGGCCTTACGGAACAAAACACACGAATATTGTTATGTGAATGCTAAATTTACGGGTTATTCGTATAGGTGACGATCTGTACGAATATATCTAAAAGTTTAACGTTCTGAATGATATTCTAAAATTAGAAAACAAGATTGAAAAGTATAGTTATCGTCGTGTTCGTACGGGTGACGATTCGAACGAATACGCGCGACGACTGTACATTTCGATTTAAACAGTTATTAATATTTTAAATTTAATAAATGAGAAGATATTAGTTAGTATATTAGGAATCAAAACCTAGAATAATTAAGTGAATTCTAGTTTAAGAAACCGCGCCGCGCCGTCGCGAAAATTACGCGAATCGATATTTTACGCGAAACCAGACGAGACCAAACGACCGGGTATTTTTCCCACATTTAATGTGGCATTAAATGTGACAACTAACCCATTCCACCCTCCCTCTTTCTCTCATTCACATTCTAGATCTCTCTCTCTCTCTAAAACCTTCTTCTCCTCCTTCTCTCTACAAATTCCTTAATGATTTCTTCTTGGATTCAAGCAAACTAAGTGTTAAAACGATCCTCTCGCGGTGTAGATCTCAGAAGTACAAGCATTTCAAGGTTCTATCCACAAGATCTAAGGTAAATAACCATTTTAAATTCGGTTTTTATAGGGTTTTCACGAATCTTGTGGTTTTGCGATTATAATCGAGTTTGGGCACTAGATAACCTTGGAATAAACCATATTTAGCACTTAGGATGTTCTAGAAATCGAGTTGTAACAGATTGGAACTAGAGAGGGGAAGAAGTTACAGGTTCGTGGGGCTAAGGAGCTGGTTGGTGATGCAGGTTCGCTGGCCGAACCCTACACGAGCCACATGATACAGCCGAACCCTGCATGGTTCCTGCAACGAACCTATGGAGCTTCTGCAACGAACCCTGTTAACTACCTGCACCGAACCTGCGGGACCCTGCAACGAACCCTGCACCCAACTGATCACCGAATCTATTACCCACGAACCCTCCTTGGACGAACCCTAGAAGACGAACCTGCATGCATGGCGAACCTTCACTTGCTAACTGAACCATAGGGTGACGAACCATGGGCAAACGAACCTTCTAGACCACGAATCCTAGACTTTGACCGAACCTTTATGGAAGTATAGATGCAGCGAACCCTGAGGGACCGAACCTTAAAGATTCGTCCAACTTCAATAGGGCCGAACCCTTGACTGCCTTAGGGTAGGTTCGCTGCCCCAATCAGATTCCAAACCCAATGAGTTGCCAGATGCGATTGGTATGGGTCTAAGATGGTTAGAGCTGGTGTTTATAACCTAGGGAATAGTTGTATGACCATAAACCTAACCTTTTCATGGGAGTTGGATGATAAAGTGCATGCATGGTTTAATAGAATGAGATGTGTGTGCATGAGATTGATATAAGAGCTAGTTATAAGTAATGGCGAATCATGAAATTCATGTGTGGGGTCGAAATTTCTATAACTAAGGTCACTCACACGTACTAATGACTTAAAATGAGTTGTTAATTTGACTAACTTGGACATTGTGTAGTATGATTCCAACAATTTTGATTATGATCAAGAAAGAATCAAAAGGTTGTCATTGGGCTTAAGTTGTGCCCAATGGGATTGGATAAAATCCATCACATGTTAACTGTCTATTCAATTTCAAACGATGATGTTCTTAATATAGAATCGGAAGTTGTGAATGTTTTCAATTAAAGTTAATAACTTTCTAAAATCTTGTTTAATTTGAAATGTAAAATATAAATGACACCGGTTTCTTTTAAGTTTATTAAGTTAATTGTAATGTTTTGATTTAAATACTTACTTTGATTTAATTGTTTGAGGACTTGTTGAAAAAGAGACAATATAATTGTCTGGAATTGAGTTAAATACAGAGGGGACTCTGCCCAAATTTTTGTAAAATACTAAAAGTCAATTGAAATGATTAAACATGGGATTTGGGATCATAAGAAGGGTAATTAAGATAGAGTAGATCTTAGATACACTTAGTACTAAGACACTTAGTTGCACACACAACAAGACTCCAAGTCTTAGGCACAACGACTACTACGCGTACTTATTATATTCGAATTCTTATAAAATAACTCAGGAACTGAAGAGACTTAGCTTACATACAGGAGCGCGCATTTTGTGTTAGATCAAATTTCATAACAGCACAGGTGAGTTCATTGCCCCTTTTCTAACATTTTTGTTATAAAACGCGGGGCTGAGAAGCATGCGTAAACTGTTTATTTAAATTGTTTACTTAAATGCTTTTAACTTATATGTTTTATATATATAAATGTTATCCTAGATTATGTCTAGGAAGATTTTATGCAGGCTTTACTAAGTTATTCCTTATCAATTAAGTGAATAATCGATTTAACTAAACCTTTTAAACAGAACAAAACATTTCAAACGGGTCAAAGGAAACATTTTTAACAAATCAAGTGTGTGAGTTCAGTGAACAAAACAAATCATTTTGACGAACCAAAGGGGTGATTTCAATGAATCAAATGAAACATTTTGACAAATCAGATGGGTGAGTTTAAGGGATCATACGAAACATTTGACGGAACAAGTGGAGAATTTCAATGAAACAGACGAACAAATCTTTGCAAAGACTATATTCAATGTTTTACAAACCAAGTGTTTGTTGAACAATGAATCAAGTGTACAACGGATCTATGAATCTAGTATTCTATGATCAACACATTAAGTACATCTTGTAACAGAATCAGACGAATCAATAGATCATTTTCAAGGGAAAACCGGGGAAATATCAGAGATAACATATGCCAAAACAGACGAAACAAAAACCCTACATTTCAAGAAGTCCTAGCTAGACCGTTTGATTGTAGGTCGTATGTTTGAGGATATTTACAGTTTCCCTAACTACTAAGTACCTAGATTGACAGACTAGTCTACTCGAGTATGACCAAAGGCCCCAATCATAAGGACTTAGATTTTATTAAATGGTTACTTACTTGTTTAATTAAGCATTTATAACTGTTTATACAATTGTGTGGTTTATCATATTGTGTGATGAACTTGTGAAATCAATATGGATTTCAAATGGTTGTAATGACAGGGACAACAAACAGAAGAACTTATGGGATTGTGTTAAGGGTAAAAATGCTTAATTGTCATTAACAGCAGTGTCATATGCATATTAGTATGTGGTGGGATGTTGGCTAGGGCTTGTCCCTTACATATGCCCTATATATAAGCATACCGATGTGGATATTACATGTGGTGTTAATGAGGTTAGGGTCTTTACCAAAGGAGGTTTTCAATTCATTTTCAACTACTAAAACTATATGAACTCACCAACAATGTGTTGATTTTATTTTTGCATGACTTCTCAGGTGACGAACAGGTCAACTAGGAAGTTTATGCTTTTGGGCTAGGATTTCATATAGAAGACTAGTATTTTGGACCTGCATACTTTTGAGGACATCATTATACAATTTATTTTGTATATCTTGTGTAAATACAAGATATTCATTTTATGATGTTTACAATAGATTTACATTGTTAAATTATAAACGTTACTGATGTAATTTAACTTTGTAATTCTATTTTACTTAGCATTTCTCATTTATATCATGTGCAATGTAAACAATCTGATCATTTTCGATTATCATTCTCGATATCGCGCCCCGGGAACCTTCCGCCCGTCGGGGAAACCCGATCCTACCCCGCCGGCTCGGGGTGTGACAGATTGGTATCAGAGCCATGGTTATAGAGAAATATAGGTCACTTATTTAAATGGTTTGGCCTAGACTATAACTTAGGGACCCTGCATGTAGAGAACATAGGATTTAAGACTTATTTGCATATTGTCTTCTGTATTCGATCATTGCACTAACCGATAACTTTATTGGTTATGATCAGAATGCCTCCGCGAAGACAACCTCCTTTGATACAGCTACCACCACAAGACTTGGCTCCACACTCCTCCACACCGTCACCAAATGATTCACCACCACCACCTCCTCCACCTCCTCCTCCCCCTCCTCCATTGATTACTCAAGCATCTGGTTCAGGCACAACACCGACTATGGACCCTGCTACTATCGCTCTGGTGACGTTACTGAGTAGCCAGATGACGAATCAGATGAAAGAAGCTATACCGGAGATGTTCCTTCGTCTTCGTAATGAGATCCTCAATACTGGCAACACATCAGGGGAAGCCAGTGGAAACACTGGAGATTCATCTCACTACTCCTACAAGTCCTTTGTAGGATGTAAACCACCCAGCTTTAGTGGGTCTGAAGGCGCCGTTGGATTAATCCAATGGATTGAGAAGATTGAGGCAACATTGGATCTTTGCAGCTGCCCCGAACACCACAAGGTCCGTTACTCAGCAGGAACATTCAACAAACGGGCTCTGACCTGGTGGAACGGTCAGATCAATGCCCGGGGAAGAGAAGAAGCTATGGCAATGTCATGGGAAGACTTCAAGACACTGCTGCGAACAGAATTCTGTCCCAAGAATGAACTGCAGAAGTTGGAGGTTGAACTATCCAACCATGTGATGAAGGGGGCTGATCACATGGGGTACACTACTCGTTACCACGAGTTGGTTGCTTTGGTACCTGACATGGTACCAACATTGGAGAAAAGGATAGACAGATATGTGGGTGGACTTCCCGCCTGCATTCAGGGCATGGTTGTTTCAGCCAACCCTACCACTGTCGAATCTGCAGTGAGACTGTCTGGGAAACTCACTGACCTCATGGTAGCCTCTGGAGTCTTAAAGAAAGAGGCTGACACCGGCAAGCGCAAGGAAGAGTCTTCAAAGAAACCCCACCACCAGCACCATCAGAAGAAGAAACAGAAGACCATCAAGAACTACACGGTGGCCACACCTCTTCAACAAGTAGCAGCAGCACCACAGAACCCCAACCGCAAACCTTACACTGGCACGTTTCCTCTGTGTGCCAAGTGTCAGTATCATCACGCTGCTAACACTCCCTGCAAGCATTGCACGGGATGTGGAAGAAAGGGCCATTGGGTCCAGTACTGCCGGATGACACCTAACCAAGCAGTCAACAATGCTGCTTTGGCTCTCCCTCCACCAGCTAATCAGAACCAAGGTGGATGCTACAACTGTGGTGAACAAGGCCACTTTGCGAAGAACTGCCCAAAGAAGGCACATCCAGCAGTTCAAGCACCCCGTGGACGAGCCTTCGCTATCGGAGCACCAGCTGCACGCCAGGACCCAAATGTGGTCACTGGTACGTTTCTCTTACATGACTTTTATGCATCTGTTCTATTTGATACTGGTGCGGATCAGAGTTTTATCTCTACCGACTTTGCATGCCAACTAGATTCCATAGAGGAACAGTTAGACTTCCCTTACATTATAGAAGTAGCTAACGGGAAACAGATTACAGTTAGCACAGTTTATAGAAATTGCCCATTGACACTTAGTGGTCATACATTTGCCATCGATTTGATACCGATGGAGTTGGGTAGTTTCGACATAATTGTTGGAATGGATTGGCTTTCCTCTAACCGAGTGGAAGTTATCTGTTCCGAGAAGCTGCTTCGAATTCCATTGCCGAGCGATCGTGTATTGGAAGTAAAAGGGGATCAAGCAAAACGAAGTGTCAAAATCATCTCTTGCATAAAGGCGCGTAAGTGTCTACAGAAGCAGTGCATAGCCTTTCTGGCCCATGTGGTGGAAAAAGAGAAAGACAAGAAGAAGATTCAAGAGGTCCCGGTAGTGAAAGAATATCCTGAAGTATTCCCCGAAGACCTACCTGGTTTGCCACCTGCGCGACCGGTGGAATTTCGTATTGACTTAATTCCTGGAGCAACTCCTGTTGCTAAATCTCCTTACAGGTTAGCACCTTCAGAGATGCAGGAATTGTCTAATCAGTTACAGGAGCTACTTGACAAGGGTTTCATCAGACCGAGCTACTCACCTTGGGGAGCTCCGGTCTTGTTCGTGAAAAAGAAAGACGGGTCGTTCAGAATGTGCATAGATTACCGTGAACTAAACAAACTAACCATCAAGAATCGGTATCCATTGCCAAGGATTGATGATTTGTTTGACCAACTACAAGGGGCACAGTACTTCTCAAAGATTGACTTGCGGTCTGGATATCATCAACTGAGAGTTCAAGACGAAGACATACCGAAAACGGCCTTCCGAACAAGATACGGGCATTACGAATTCATGGTGATGCCCTTCGGATTGACAAATGCACCCGCGGTTTTCATGGACCTCATGAACCGAGTGTGCAAGCCCTACTTGGATCAGTTTGTCATTGTTTTCATTGATGACATACTGATTTATTCCAAGACCAAAACAGAACATGAGAAGCACCTCAGAAAGATCTTGGAGCTGTTGAAGGAAAAGAAACTTTATGCCAAATTCTCCAAATGCGAATTTTGGCTAAGAGAAGTTCAATTTCTGGGTCATGTAGTCAACAGCGAGGGAATTCATGTGGATCCTGCCAAGATTGAAGCGATAAAGAATTGGGACACTCCGAAGACACCGACGGAGATACGGTCTTTTCTGGGATTGGCGGGTTATTACAGAAGGTTTATCTCAAACTTTTCTAAGATAGCCTTGCCTCTCACTAAGCTAACCCAGAAGAGCGAACCGTTTGTATGGGAGCAGAAACAAGAAGATGCTTTTCAGACCTTGAAACAGAAACTATGTGATGCTCCAATCCTATCTCTCCCAGAGGGCTGTGATGACTTTGTTGTGTACTACGATGCTTCCCATCAGGGACTCGGTTGCGTGTTAATGCAACGGGACAAAGTTATAGCCTATGCATCAAGATAGTTAAAGGTTCATGAGAAGAACTACACTACTCATGATCTTGAACTAGGAGCTGTAATCTTCGCACTGAAGATTTGGAGACATTATTTATATGGCACCAGGTGCACCATATTCACTGATCACAAGAGTCTGCAACACATCTTTGATCAGAAGGAGCTCAACATGCGACAACGCCGTTGGGTTGAACTTCTGAATGATTATGATTGTGTAATCAAATACCATCCGGGAAAGGCGAACGTTGTAGCTGATGCCTTGAGCCGGAAGGAACGGGTCAAACCCCTACGTGTTAGAGCAATGGGGATAACCGTGCAGACCAGTTTAAGTGACAAGATTATTCAAGCGCAACAAGAAGCACTTGACCGAGATAATTTGAAGAAAGAAGTTGATTGCGGAGCAGAGAAACAGTTTGACACGAAGCCTGATGGAATCATCTACTATAAGGATCGAGTATGGATTCCTGCGGTAGATGAATTGAGAAAACTTATCTTCGATGAAGCACACAAGACTAAATACTCTGTTCATCCAGGCGCTGATAAAATGTACCAAGACTTGCGTGGATTTTATTGGTGGCCTGGAATGAAGAAAGACATAGCCGAATATGTCGGTCAATGTCTAACATGTGCAAAGGTAAAGGCGGAACACCAGAGACCGTCTGGTTTACTGGAACAGCCTGAAATTCCGCTCTGGAAGTGGGAACAAATAGCTATGGATTTCATTACCAAGCTACCCCGCACCTCCAGTGGTCATGATACAATTTGGGTGATCATTGATCGTTTAACCAAATCTGCTCATTTCTTGCCCATGCGTGAGAACTTCACCATGGATAAACTGGCAAGATTATACATCAACGAGATAGTGGTACGCCACGGTGTGCCATTGTCTATTATTTCTGACCGAGACAGCAGATTCACATCAAGATTCTGGCAATCCTTACAGAAATCTCTAGGGACACAGTTAAATCTGAGTACAGCTTACCACCCACAAACGGATGGTCAAAGCGAACGTACTAATCAAACCCTAGAGGACATGTTGAGAACATGTGTATTGGACTTCGGTGGAAACTGGGACTCCCATTTGCCACTGATTGAATTCTCCTACAATAACAATTACCACAGCAGTATCGGATGTGCACCATTCGAGGCTCTTTATGGCCGGAAATGTCGATCACCGATCTGTTGGACTGAAATTGGAGACAACCGAATAACTGGACCAGAACTTATCCAAGAAACCACTGACAAGATAGCTCAGATTCAAAGAAGACTACAAGCAACAAGGAGCAGACAAAAGAGCTACGCCGACAAACGGCGCAAACCGTTGGAATTCCAAGTGGGAGATCGTGTAATGTTGAAGGTATCCCCATGGAAAGGCGTTGTACGCTTTGGAAAGAAAGGAAAATTAGCACCACGATACGTGGGACCGTTCGAGATCATCGAACGTATAGGTCCTGTAGCCTATCGACTGAGATTACCAGATGAACTCAGTGGTGTGCATGACGTGTTTCACGTCTCAAACCTGAAGAAATGCCTTGCTGACGAGTCTCTCGTCATTCCAATTGAGGAGATTCAAGTTGATGAACAGTTACAATTCATTGAAGAACCCTTAGAGATTATGGATCGCAAGGTTAAACAACTGAGGCGAAGCCGTATTCCTATTGTAAAGGTTCGATGGAATTCAAGACGCGGGCCCGAGTTCACTTGGGAACGGGAAGATCACATGAAGTTAAAGTATCCCCAACTGTTTGAAGAGGAAGCTGTACCTGATAACAACTCTTAAATTTCGGGACGAAATTTCTCTAACAAGGGGAGACTGTAACATCAGTGCCGGAACCGTTACCGGAACAGTGATCTCTACAGTACATGAACAGTAAAACAGGTACGAATCATATACATTTTAGTACATTTCAGATTCACATCATTTATCATTGTCATTTTGTGTGTTCATAGAACAAATTCAGAAACAATTAGCAGAAACACAGTTCATAACAATGGTTCTTGAGTCAGATAATAATCCGGCAATACAGAACCATCATGTGATTATTTGTTTAGGATTTATTATGTATAAACGTATGTGAGGCCTTACGGAACAAAACACACGAATATTGTTATGTGAATGCTAAATTTACGGGTTATTCGTATAGGTGACGATCTGTACGAATATATCTGAAAGTTTAACGTTCTGAATGATATTCTAAAATTAGAAAACAAGATTGAAAAGTATAGTTATCGTCGTGTTCGTACGGGTGACGATTCGAACGAATACGCGCGACGACTGTACATTTCGATTTAAACAGTTATTAATATTTTAAATTTAATAAATGAGAAGATATTAGTTAGTTTATTAGGAATCACAACCTAGAATAATTAAGTGAATTCTAATTTAAGAAACCGCGCCGCGCCGTCGCGAAAATTACGCGAACCGATATTTTACGCGAAACCAGACGAGACCAAACGACCGGGTATTTTTCCCACATTTAATGTGGCATTAAATGTGACAACTAACCCATTCCACCCTCCCTCTTTCTCTCATTCACGTTCTAGATCTCTCTCTCTCTCTAAAACCTTCT
Organism: Mikania micrantha; assembly: GCA_009363875.1. Taxonomy (NCBI): domain Eukaryota; kingdom Viridiplantae; phylum Streptophyta; class Magnoliopsida; order Asterales; family Asteraceae; genus Mikania; species Mikania micrantha. The sequence goes on from CM018696.1 coordinate 41,452,276, forward strand.
TCTCCACCTTCTCTCTACAAATTCCTTAATGATTTCTTCTTGGATTCAAGCAAACTAAGTGTTAAAACGATCCTCTCGCGGTGTAGATCTCAGAAGTACAAGCATTTCAAGGTTCTATCCACAAGATCTAAGGTAAATAACCATTTTAAATTCGGTTTTTATAGGGTTTTCACGAATCTTGTGGTTTTGCGATTATAATCGAGTTTGGGCACTAGATAACCTTGGAATAAACCATATTTAGCACTTAGGATGTTCTAGAAATCGAGTTGTAACAGATTGGAACTAGAGAGGGGAAGAAGTTACAGGTTCGTGGGGCTAAGGAGCTGGTTGGTGATGCAGGTTCGCTGGCCGAACCCTACACGAGCCACATGATACAGCCGAACCCTGCATGGTTCCTGCAACGAACCTATGGAGCTTCTGCAACGAACCCTGTTAACTACCTGCACCGAACCTGCGGGACCCTGCAACGAACCCTGCACCCAACTGATCACCGAATCTATTACCCACGAACCCTCCTTGGACGAACCCTAGAAGACGAACCTGCATGCATGGCAAACCTTCACTTGCTAACTGAACCATAGGGTGACGAACCATGGGCAAACGAACCTTCTAGACCACGAATCCTAGACTTTGACCGAACCTTTATGGAAGTATAGATGCAGCGAACCCTGAGGGACCGAACCTTAAAGATTCGTCCAACTTCAATAGGGCCGAACCCTTGACTGCCTTAGGGTAGGTTCGCTGCCCCAATCAGATTCCAAACCCAATGAGTTGCCAGATGCGATTGGTATGGGTCTAAGATGGTTAGAGCTGGTGTTTATAACCTAGGGAATAGTTGTATGACCATAAACCTAACCTTTTCATGGGAGTTGGATGATAAAGTGCATGCATGGTTTAATAGAATGAGATGTGTGTGCATGAGATTGATATAAGAGCTAGTTATAAGTAATGGCGAATCATGAAATTCATGTGTGGGGTCGAAATTTCTATAACTAAGGTCACTCACACGTACTAATGACTTAAAATGAGTTGTTAATTTGACTAACTTGGACATTGTGTAGTATGATTCCAACAATTTTGATTATGATCAAGAAAGAATCAAAAGGTTGTCATTGGGCTTAAGTTGTGCCCAATGGGATTGGATAAAATCCATCACATGTTAACTGTCTATTCAATTTCAAACGATGATGTTCTTAATATAGAATCGGAAGTTGTGAATGTTTTCAATTAAAGTTAATAACTTTCTAAAATCTTGTTTAATTTGAAATGTAAAATATAAATGACACCGGTTTCTTTTAAGTTTATTAAGTTAATTGTAATGTTTTGATTTAAATACTTACTTTGATTTAATTGTTTGAGGACTTGTTGAAAAAGAGACAATATAATTGTCTGGAATTGAGTTAAATACAGAGGGGACTCTGCCCAAATTTTTGTAAAATACTAAAAGTCAATTGAAATGATTAAACATGGGATTTGGGATCATAAGAAGGGTAATTAAGATAGAGTAGATCTTAGATACACTTAGTACTAAGACACTTAGTTGCACACACAACAAGACTCCAAGTCTTAGGCACAACGACTACTACGCGTACTTATTATATTCGAATTCTTATAAAATAACTCAGGAACTGAAGAGACTTAGCTTACATACAGGAGCGCGCATTTTGTGTTAGATCAAATTTCATAACAGCACAGGTGAGTTCATTGCCCCTTTTCTAACATTTTTGTTATAAAACGCGGGGCTGAGAAGCATGCGTAAACTGTTTATTTAAATTGTTTACTTAAATGCTTTTAACTTATATGTTTTATATATATAAATGTTATCCTAGATTATGTCTAGGAAGATTTTATGCAGGCTTTACTAAGTTATTCCTTATCAATTAAGTGAATAATCGATTTAACTAAACCTTTTAAACAGAACAAAACATTTCAAACGGGTCAAAGGAAACATTTTTAACAAATCAAGTGTGTGAGTTCAGTGAACAAAACAAATCATTTTGACGAACCAAAGGGGTGATTTCAATGAATCAAATGAAACATTTTGACAAATCAGATGGGTGAGTTTAAGGGATCATACGAAACATTTGACGGAACAAGTGGAGAATTTCAATGAAACAGACGAACAAATCTTTGCAAAGACTATATTCAATGTTTTACGAACCAAGTGTTTGTTGAACAATGAATCAAGTGTACAACGAATCTATGAATCTAGTATTCTATGATCAACACATTAAGTACATCTTGTAACAGAATCAGACGAATCAATAGATCATTTTCAAGGGAAAACCGGGGAAATATCAGAGATAACATATGCCAAAACAGACGAAACAAAAACCCTACATTTCAAGAAGTCCTAGCTAGACCGTTTGATTGTAGGTCGTATGTTTGAGGATATTTACAGTTTCCCTAACTACTAAGTACCTAGATTGACAGACTAGTCTACTCGAGTATGACCAAAGGCCCCAATCATAAGGACTTAGATTTTATTAAATGGTTACTTACTTGTTTAATTAAGCATTTATAACGGTTTATACAATTGTGTGGTTTATCATATTGTGTGATGAACTTGTGAAATCAATATGGATTTCAAATGGTTGTAATGACAGGGACAACAAACAGAAGAACTTATGGGATTGTGTTAAGGGTAAAAATGCTTAATTGTCATTAACAGCAGTGTCATATGCATATTAGTATGTGGTGGGATGTTGGCTAGGGCTTGTCCCTTACATATGCCCTATATATAAGCATACCGATGTGGATATTACATGTGGTGTTAATGAGGTTAGGGTCTTTACCAAAGGAGGTTTTCAATTCATTTTCAACTACTAAAACTATATGAACTCACCAACAATGTGTTGATTTTATTTTTGCATGACTTCTCAGGTGACGAACAGGTCAACTAGGAAGTTTATGCTTTTGGGCTAGGATTTCATATAGAAGACTAGTATTTTGGACCTGCATACTTTTGAGGACATCATTATACAATTTATTTTGTATATCTTGTGTAAATACAAGATATTCATTTTATGATGTTTACAATAGATTTACATTGTTAAATTATAAACGTTACTGATGTAATTTAACTTTGTAATTCTATTTTACTTAGCATTTCTCATTTATATCATGTGCAATGTAAACAATCTGATCATTTTCGATTATCATTCTCGATATCGCGCCCCGGGAACCTTCCGCCCGTCGGGGAACCCCGATCCTACCCCGCCGGCTCGGGGTGTGACATATGGTAGCTGTTATTGTAAGAGAATTCAACAAGTGGAAGATGAATATCCCAGCTACCTCCGAAATCAATCACACAGCTTCTGAGCATGTCTTCAAGAGTTTGATTCGTTCGTTCAGTCTGTCCGTCGGTTTGTGGATGATAAGTTGTGCTCATATTGATTTGTGTACCCATATCATTCTGAAGAGTTTGCCAAAATCGTGACATAAATCGACTATCTCTGTCAGAAATGATAGAGATCGGTACTCCGTGTCGAGATACAATCTCATTAACATAGAGTTTAGCGAGTCGATCTATAGAATAATCCTCTCGGATGGGTTAGAAATGCGCGGATTTAGTAAGGCGATCAACGATAACCCATATAGAGTTGTGATTACGTGAGGTTCTGGGTAATTTAGTGATGAAATCCATTGAGATCTGATCCCATTTCCACATTGAAATCTCAGGTTGTTGTAATAATCCAGAAGGTCGTTGATGTTCAGCCTTAACTTTGAGACATGTTATACATCGATCCACGTATTCAGCTATGTGTTTCTTCATTCCAGGCCACCAGTAAAAGTCTTTAAGATCTTTATACATTTTATCAGCACCTGGATGAATAGAATACTTGGATTTGTGCGCCTCATCCAAGATAATCGTTCGAGAGTTACCGAATAGGGGAGCCCACATTCGGTCCTTGAAATACAACTGTGACAACTAGTACCTGACCGCCCGGCAAGTCCGTACGGTATGTGTACTTGCATACAGTAACTATGTGTACATACATATTTGTAAACAGTTTTTGTATTAACAGGATTCTAAATACAAGAACAGTTGTACGTATTTTTGTGTAAACTTAAATACATTAAGTACAACATACATTTGAAACATTAGTTGTGTTTATTAAGTGAAAACTTAATTACAGTTAACACAACAAATCATGAGAAACAACGGTGTTCAAACAATTATCAGAAACAAATCGGTTGCGATCTGATGTCCATAGATGACAGGAATCAGATGGCCGACAATTCAAAGTGAAAACAATGCGAAAACAGGATGTTTAGTTGAGTCCGACAGTGAGGAAACACAATTTAAACATAAACTGCAGTGTCGTTTCAGAATAACGAACTGACAGTGTGTTTGCGTGGGTGACGATTCACACAAACATATCTGTGAGTTTAACGTTCTGAAATGATGACTGGAAAGTAGAAAACAAAAGTCGGAAAGCAAAACCATCGTCGTGTTCGTTCGAATGACGATTCGAACGAATACGCGCGATGGTGACGCGATTCGACGTAACGAAAGCGAAAAACGACACGAAACGAATTTAAATTTAATTAAATAAAATAATAAACATTTTTACAATTTTGAAACTCATCAAATTAATTAAAATAGCATTTTTATTTATTTATTATTAATTACGCGTAATTTTCCGGATACGCGACGAATTAACGAACCGAGCAACCGAAATGGACCCGGACACCACACGTGATATAAATAGGTAAATGAAAGAGTTTTTTTCATTTTCATTCCAAAAACTCTCTCTCTCTTCAAAATTTCCGGCCAAGAAAACCCACCACCATCAACCCACCTTCAATCAACCATATCTTGGTCATTTCTCATCCGATTCGAGTGATTCTTTCGCCCACGCGTAGCCCTCGACGTTCTCTACATGAAAGTACAACAGATCGGGGCTGTTCCTCACTAAAAAATGAGGTATGAGTCAAATAAAATCTCGAAATATAGGGTTTTCGTGCTCTTTATGTAGACCCAAACCCTAAACCGGTTTAACCTTACATCACACCATCCTCACCTCATGGCTAACTGATCTGGGCGAGGAAAACACCATGGACTTGACCTAACCGAGAGCTGGAACGAGAGGATGGCTCGAAAGTGCAGGGTTCGTCAGGTTCGAATTGGCTGAAGCTTATGGAGACGAACCAGTGGGCATGGCGAACCCTACTGGTTCGCTGGGTTAAGCCACGAACCTACGCATCTTAGATCTGAGCCGAACCCTGTCCTAGCTCACGAACCCAGTTGCAGCCATGCCGAACCATTTAAGTAACATGCAACGAACTCCTTGCTGAAACCTTGAACGAACCTGTGATCTTGAACGAACCATCAGCAGACGAAACTGTGGTCTCCTGGCCGAACCCAAGAGGACCGAACCTTTCAGCCCAGCCGACGAATCTGTTGAGACCAGTTGGACGAACCTGTGGCCTTCTTTTTGTCGAACCTTTGGCAGCCGGCCCCAAGTTTCGCTGGCTTGGGGACCAATCTCTTGAATGGCCGATCAGATTAAACAACAGGCCCAACCATTTATTCACTTGGCCCATCACCACTTCGCTGGCCCAACATCAAGACCCTCACCTACCTGGCCCAATACACACAGCAGCCCAGTAGCCTAGAACACCGACCCATCCTTTGTACACTAGGCCCAAACTCTCCTATGTGGGTCAATAAGCCGGCCCAATTTGATTCCTTGGCCCAGAAGAGTTTAACGGGCCCAAGAGGCTATTGTAGGCCCAATCTCATTTCATATTCGGCCCAAAAAGAATTAGCCCCAACAACACACGATAATTACATGATCCAATCATTTAGTTCAAGTCGATATTTTGTTCAAGTTGGTTAAGACATCCATTCGGCCACTTGGTTAGCAAAAATGAGCAAACAAATTCCATAAGGGTAACTTGAGTAGAGAATTATGATAGACTCGAGTAATTACAAGAAATGACAAGAAATTTTGCCAAGTAATTTCAATTGGACCATAACGACTTTAGAGCTATAAAACTAATTTAGGTTACAAGTAATTAAAGATTTGTAACTCATAACTCAAATTTGAAATTATAATTAGAGCTCTTTTAACATCATAATAATTCAAGAGGGCACGAGATCAATACAAAGAGTGAGGAATTAAACTTGGTAAGAATATGATTTCAACAACTTTACAAACCAAACAAGGACGAATGGAGGTCAAGGTCGAGACTCGCGGGTGTTAACCAACTCTAAGGATAACACACTGACACACACACGAATTCATATAACTTATACTTATAAGCTACATATAACGCGAAATCAATACAGGAACGCGAAAACAAACTCAAGACTAATCAAGCGCGCGTGTCTTCACTCTTTTAAGCTAAGTCAACCCCACAACAACAAGGTGAGTTCATATACCCCTTTTTCTTTAATCTTAACTGATTTGAAACTCTCGGGGCTGAGAAACATGTTTACTTTTATGTATTTAAAAGTTATGCTTAACATGTTATTTATACTTTGATTTTGATAATATTAAATTGTTTATTATCGTTAATCATTGTATGCATGCTTGTATGATCATGAGATAACAGGGAAACTCGGAAGATTATGATAATGTACTTTCATAATCATTAACACATTGGGATAACACAGTTGTAAGATTATATCTTATAACACTCAATTATTCCTACAGGAACGAAACATTGAGACAATTCATATACAAATAAACAATGAGAACTATTACAGTGAAACATGGTGACACTTCACAGCACATGAATGATCAGAGAATAAAATATCTTCTGAATATCATTCCACATCATAAACGATCAAGTGTGATAAGTCAATTTATTATAACATTTGATCAACACCCTAAAAACATACTACTAGGTAGTATGATCGCATTGATTATCCACCACCTGCGTCACTTAAGGGTACTAAGACTTGTTCTTACTACGGCTTAAGGATTACATGGTGAACATATGGATTACAGTGAACGGCAACCATGATAACGTAACTTCATGACTATCACAGCCAATCACAGTGAACGGCGACCATGATAACGTAACTTCATGACTATCACTGCCAATCACACATAATTAACATAATGTAATAAGACTAGTTCTTATTCGACTTTGTTAATTACATGAGACAATCCCCGTAAAGGCCTTGGGATCACACGGTGGGATAGAGGTGAATGGAAGGTATTGGAATCTGATTATGTGAGGATTACAATGGGTTCCATTTAGGCTCTATACACTGCATTGGTCAATACATGATAACAGTTAACTAACACTTTTAATTAATTAAAAGTGTAACATAACAGTTAACACACAGACAATAGAATAATACAAGGAAACAGATTTATTAAATATAACATCCTTACTATACAAATGGTTGTCAATACTTCGGTTTGATAACTACAACGCTATCATTATATTATTCTATTCATGGAGACACAGGTGATCAACAATGGGACAAACAGGTGACATGGGAATGGAAATCATTAGTTGTATTACAAGTAGTGTGGAGTTCTAGTAGTGATGTGGTGGGATGTTGGCTAGGGCTTAGCTCCCTTACATATGCCCTATATATAAGCATCACTACTAGGATAACATAGTGCTTGTAAGTATAACTATTGAGGAGCCATCAGGTGAACATATGAACATTACACATACAGGCAACATAACAAAACATTGGGACAATGCATGTGATTGAATCAGAGTTTTCAACTAACTTACTTATGAACTCACCAACCTAGTGTTGACTTTGTTTAAATACATGTTTTCTCAGGTGACGAACAGGTGTAGAGACTTACATGCAAGGTTTAAGCTAGAGGACTTTTAGAAGACCTAGCTTATTTTGTGTTGCATGCATTTGGTGCCTAAACATTGAATCATCTTTTGTATATCTTGTACATATACAAGATATAGTTATATTGATTCTTTTGGTAGATTTACTTGATTAAATTATGAACGATACATTGTAATTTAATCTTGTAATTCTATATCATTGATGTATTAGCATTTCTCATTTTGATTATCATGTGCTATGTAACAATCTGATCATTTGATTATCATTCAAAGATATCGCGCCCCGGGAACCTTCCGCCCGACGGGGAAAACCCGATCCGTTCCCGCCAGCCCGGGGTGTGACAACAACAGTCCATCGTCTTTGGTATCGAGTTTCTTATCTAATCCTCTTAGTCCCTCAGCAGAATAGTTCGTTGCTTGTAAAGCTTGTTGCTGAGCGTCTTTGATTTGAGGAATTAGACTGGTTTGAATAGTCATACCTAACGCTTTCACACATAAAGGCTGGACTCGTTCCTTGCGACTTAAAGCATCAGCTACAACATTTGCTTTGCCTGGGTGATAACGAATCTCACAGTCGTAATCGTTCAACAGTTCAACCCATCGCCTCTGTCGCATGTTCAACATTTTCTGATCTAGAATGTGTTGGAGGCTTTTGTGATCAGTGTATATAATACACCTAGTTCCGTATAGATAATGTCTCCAAATCTTGAGTGCAAACACTACTGCACCAAGTTCTAGATCATGTGTGGTGTAATTCTTTTCATGTACTTTCAGTTGTCGAAAAGCATAAGCAATTACCTTATCTTTCTGCATTAGAACACACCCAAGACCTTGACGTGAAGCATCACAATACACTGTGAAGTTATCAGTACCTTCCGGTAGTGTCAAGATAGGTGCATTACAGAGTTTATGTTTCAACAGTTGGAACGCCTCCTCCTGTTGATAATTCCATATAAACGGTTGATTTTTCTGTGTCAATGTAGTCAGTGGCAAGGCTATCTTTGAAAAGTTCTTGATAAACCGGCGATAATAACCTGCCAACCCCAAAAATTGGCGTATTTCAGTCGGGGTCCGTGGTGTCTCCCATTGTTTCACTGCCTGAATCTTACTAGGATCCACTTGAATACCGTTTTGATTTACTACATGACCAAGAAATTGAACTTCTCGTAACCAGAACTCACACTTGGAGAACATGGCATATAATTTTTCACGTGCCAAAAGTTCTAGAATTAATTTCAAGTGTTGAGCATGTTCTTGTTGATTTCGAGAATAAATAAGAATATCATCAATAAACACAATCACAAATTTATCAAGATAAGGTCTACATACTCGATTCATCAGATCCATGAAAACTGCTGGTGCATTTGTTAAACAAAACGGCATTACTAGAAATTCGTAATGTCCGTATCGAGTTCTAAAAGCAGTTTTTGGAACATCATCATCATGAATTTGTAACTAATGATATCCGGATCTTAAATCGATTTTTGAAAAACAAGTAGCGCCTTGTAATTGATGAAACAGATCATCTATACGAGGCAATGGATAACGATTTTTGATTGTCAGTTTATTGAGTTCACTGTAGTCAATGCACATCCTGAATGAACCATCTTTCTTTTTCATAAAAAGAATTGGTATGTCACAGGGTGAGAAACTAGATCTGATAATACCTTTATGTAAAACTTCCTAGTCAGTTTAAAAGTTCTCACATTTCGGAAAGTACTAGAAGATCAGGAGCTTGTATCAAGTTACCATTAACAAATTTAAGGCACCCCATTTATCTAAGTACGTAACAGATAATGCAAGTAAAATGTTCATACTGGGGAGGTAAAATTCTTATCTATCCCCATATTAGCAATTATATTGATTGTTAGGAAGAAACGCACCAGTGGCAATGTTTGCATCATGCCTTGCCTTCGTTGCACCAATCTAAGAAGCTCTTCTCCTAGCTTCATTCCTCTGATTATTGTTATTGTTGTTTGGACAGTTTCTCATGAAATGATCGGGACTTCCACACCTGAAACACGTTCGGTTTGCTTGAGTAGTTTGTCGTGGTTCTTGGTTGGATTGACCAGCAGGAAAGTTACAGTATTTGGCGTAGTGTCCAATTCGATTACAGTTTATACATTCAGGACATAGTCCTGTGTGATGATAAGGACACTTATTACATTTGGGCGCCTGCCCAGTATATCCTTTCCTTTCTGGAAGAGCCATACCATACTTTTTCACAGTTTGTTTGCTTCGGCTAGTCTCAGTCGGAGCTTTTGTTTTGTTTTTCTGAAACATCTTCCTTTTTGTTCCTCTTGTGTTACTAGGTGCCTTGATTTTAGTACCGCTAGAACTTTCCTCATCTATCATTGTTAGGGTACCGTTTCTTATTGCCTCATCAGTGTATCTATTGGCTAAGATAATGGTATGTTCTAAAGTGGTAATTTTTGCAGCCACTACCATTTCACGAATTTGAGGAACCAAACCATGAATATACTTTTCAACTAAAACTAGCTCAGTAGAAAACATGTCAGGAAATAGACATGTGAGTTCATGAAATCGTTCCGTATATCTCCAACACTTCGTACCTATCATTGAAAGATTCAAGAATTCTTCTTGTAGTTTCATGATTTCGATGGCCGGGCAATATTTTTAAATTATCAAAGTTTTAAACTCCTTCCAACCCATTACATCAACAGTGGCCGTACCCAATAATCTTACTTGGGTATTCCACCATATCAAAGCCGAGTCCTTAAGAGAGCAAGTAGCATATGTTACTTTGTGCTCTTCTAAACACTGGCTGATTTGAAGTTTTGTTTCAATCTCTTTGATCCATTTTAACAACCACTCAACTCCTTCCTTTCCAGTAAAATCGGGAGGATTATAAGTTTTAAAGTAGTTGTATGTACATCCATGTAGTGGAGAATCTAAAACTGTTATATTCATACTGGTGGTAGTATAAGTTTCTATGTTCTTGTCAGTAATGTTGCACTCTATATGGGTTCCACGTGAGCTAGAAGCTATGTTCTGCTGATATTGAGCCAACATACCTGGAATAACTGCCACCAGTTGCTCATTTACAATTCGAGCTATCATTGCTTCATTTAGTTCAACTCCACTAGCAGCCGTAGGTGGAATCGTATTCGTTTCAACATTCACGGGTGGAGCCCTGTTTGTTTCCGAATTGACACGTGGATCCGGATTTGATTCCACGTTCACAGGTTGGACTTGATTCAGTTCAGGGTTAGTAATGTTCTTGGTAGCTTTCTTAGCTGGTCGACCTCTTTTAGGAGCCATTGTTCTGCCCATATGCAGACAAACTCAGGTCAATTCAGAAACATAAGGATATAACCCGTTCGATCACATAAATTCAATCATATTCAGATACACTGAAGTTTTATGTTGAAATGTGATTATAAAGAATATAGTATAACTACATGAATTTAGTCCAGACATGTTCGCACTACACACAGATCACACAAATGTTCGTAGTTATACTTAGTCCCGTTATTTCCAAAAACATGTTAGATTCTTACCCAGCTCTTTGTATTGCAACACATGTTTTTAGAGATATATTCATATAGGACTAGGACATGTTCTCACACAAAAATGCTCACACACAAAAATGTTCGCCTACAAGTCTTTAATACGTTGCCATGCCGGCAATAGATATGTTCTCGTACATAAATGTTCTCATATTCTCGTACAAAAATGTTCTCATACAGTAATGTTCTCACATAGTTCTCTTTTATTATCTAGTTATAGTTCATACAAGTTTGATATTAATATATAGTTCATACATTCACACACAGGGTATTCAAAGATAATACCGTATCTAGAACATTCACCTGCTTCATAAGAAACAGGTATGACATAAGTATCTCTAATACGGTAATACCAATGTTCTCTAGAATAATACGGGACCGCTGTATCTCATAGCGTATAGTCTGTAGATCCTAGCTAACCTGCTAAAGTTGTGTTCATAGCTCCGCTTGGTGGGAGGATTCTCTCAACTCATGAGTAATTTTAAGCACATCTCTCGGTGTCCGCTGTCATCTTGGGGGAAGACCGGTAGTCTTGAGAGCTTGAGCTCACATGTGTCGAAGTCCATCACATGCCTGAATCCTCTAAAGTGATTAACTCTGCCTCTTCCCTGCATAAGCATTCTTACCTAGTGCTTAAGAATGTTTGGGTGAAGCAATTAGTGCATGTGGTGATAACATAGCTAATACATGTGGTACAGACTGGGAAGTAGCCAACGATGCTTCCGATGAATCGAAATCCGAGCTCAAACTAGTGGGAGGAGTATCATCAATTATCACGTATGAAAATCTCTGATCAGTATCATAGAATAAATATTGAATAATAAAATTCAACATAAACATGATACGAGACGTCCTCCTATCTTAACGCAACTATTCGTCATTACTGTTGTTAGTGTTTTGCTTGAATTAAATCAAACTAGAATGCACACGTGTTGCAAATTTCAGTTATGCTGGCCACTCATAACTGGAATTTGTACCACCTGATTATCCTGGCTTAATTCAAAACAAGTTTTGTTCAATATTAATGTTCGGTGCTCTCTGTGTCACTATACGAGCTATGGTTATAGTCTAGGTCTCTAAGTCAACCTAATTCTCTATAACCTGTGGCTCTGATACCACCCTGTCACACCCCCACCTCTCCTCACCTCGTGTCTGGTCTGACGTTACCGACGCGGTTGCGGAAGCATAGTGGTGATGTCTCTGAGGTGAGGGGTGACTTACTTGAACCGATATCATAAGCACACAGATTAACATAAAATTGTGACAATCCGACTTTTTACACTAACCTTGTTAACGGGAGTTGGTGCTATCACAGGCCCAACAAGGCCAATCAAGGCCCAATAAGATTAATGAAGGCCCAACAAGGCCAATCAAGGCCCAATAAGACCAATGAAGGCCCAACAAGGCCAATGAAGGCCCAATAAGGTCAATGGAGACTCAACAAGATCAATTAGGCCCAACGAAGTCTATGTAAGCCCAACAGAGCCAATGTAGGCCCAATAAGCCAAGAGAGGCCCATTAAGGCCCAATAAGTCCAAGTAAAGCCCAATGTAAACCAAGTAGGCCCAGGGAAGGCCAAGGTAGGCCCAGGAAGGCCCAGTGAGGCCCAATTATATTTGAGAAGTTTAATTAGTGTAATTTAACTCTATGATGTTCTAATTGGCCCATTTAGTGGTAATTAGGAATTTTAAAGTAGCTTTGTAAATCGAAACAATATGTTATTGATCCAGATTATTATATAGGAGTTAAAATTTAAGAAAAAAATTAGGTTTTTAAGTGTTGATGTCAAGAATTAGTTTATAAGTTGTAATAGCAATTGATTTTGACTTCTAAAAGTCAAAATTCGGCCAAATAATTGGGGAAAATTCGAATCTTGTGATAATAAGAGCTGTAACTGTTATAAAACTAACAATAATCATCTCATTGATGATTACTAACAGTTATTATACGTTATTAGAAGGATTAATGGTCGAATTTAATCATTGTCAAGTTCAAGAGTCGAAACCGTAACTCCTCTATATCAAATTGATATAATACGGTCTTAATTCATCAAATTGAAGCTTCATACTCCTTAATCGGCACCTTTAGCATCTTTTACACATCACAATTCGATTCCAGTAGCTTGGGAAGTAGGAGTTCGATCGAAGGATTGCCGAAACTAGGGCTCGAAGTCGTTCGACTACAATTCGACATCAAAACAGGTTGGTAATTCATCCTACACTTCCTAAACATGCCGACTGAGGTGTAATCCAAATCAATTTCGGTTGATAATATCGAATTATAAGAGTTCAAGAACTAGGGTTCATACTTGAATCGGGTTTGGGGGTTTTAGATCAAATAAGCTTTAAAATGGAATTAAACTATATCAATAGTTTCAGAAGGGTGCGATGTAACTAAACCAGGTCCCAATTTCAGTAAGTTACAAAGATTTGATGGATGTTAGTTATAGGGTTCATGCTTTAAGAACGAATTGGGGGATTGGGTTAAAATGGATTCAGAAATCGAATTGAATGTTATTAGTAGATTCAGACAACCTCGATTAAGCATAACCCCATTGCAATTCATGGTTTCAGTAACGAATTGGATGAATTCGATGATTAGGGTTCATAAGATGAATACGTTCTTGGGTTTTTGATGCAAACTGATATGGTTATCGAAATTGATTAATCAGAAAGATTCGAAATTTGTTGTCCAATGAAAGCCCTATGATGTTAATGTTAATCGGATTCGAATTGTGGATCAATTGGAGATAACAAGCTTCGGCTATGGTAGAACAAAGGGAATCCGATCAGATAGGATATAAAAGAATTAATTCCTGATTATAATCGCGAAACCCTAGCGGGCTGGACTGGTTAGACGCGTGTGCTTTGAACGGGGGGGTCGCGGGTTCGAATCCGGATTCCACCATTTTTGAACTTTTAAATCATTTTTAATGTTTTAACCATAACTTCTTCGTTTCAAGTCCGATTCGATCCGTTCAAGTTGCGTTGGAACCGTAATGAGAATACGAACGTGTTGAAATGATAAAATCCATATTTTAATCCGAACACGAAATCGCGTATAACTACGTTTAATTAAATAAAATCAAATGTGATTTTATTTAAACGATTTCAATGACACGCGTACGTTCGTATGCACAATTTTAGCAAATCCAACATACGTGTGTTGACACGTATGTGATTTTAAGCACCAAACGATTATTCGAATAACAATAGGTTATTGTTTAAACACAGATTCTTCGTAGAAGGATTTCTTTCACGAGCTTTTAGTGTGTGATCATTCTGCTATCATCAAAGGTGCGTACACGGCCCCTTTCTTATTTTAAACTGTTTTGGGGGAGAAAACATGTGCAACAAACTATTTTTAGATACACATCACTTGCATGAGTTATCTGTTTACATTATGTGACAACATATCAACTTGAAAGTCCTTACACACCTCGAACCGTTTAGTTTGCTGTAATGCAAAGCGTGGTAGTTGGAAATAGATCTATTAGGTTTGACAAACCTCACCTGGTAGATGGGATCTACGCAGGTGTTTGACTGACCAAACACATTTTTACTATTGTTGTGATAGACAATAGTGGCAAGGCGAAAACATGCTATAGCATGGCAACTAGTCAGCTTCGGTGTCGAACACGTATGTAAATAGTTTATATGACTAGCTATCATGACTGTGCAATTGTGATTATGTTATCTACAAACTTGTTATTCAAACTGATGTTTTGAACACTATGATTACTTAAAACCTGTGTTATGCACCAACCTTTGTGTTGACTTGATTTGCATGTTTTCTCAGGACGCAAAGGCGCGCGTAACAGCTGGCATGGACTAGGAAGATAGAGTCTCATGCATTATAAACTTTGAACATTTGAATTTGAATATTTCAGTATTTTGATTTGTAATGTTTTACTTATCAACAGTTTATTGGTTTCGATTTGAAACGCTTCCGCAACTTTTTGTAAACTCTGAATATTATGTTTTAAAGACCAACGTATGTTTTGAAATTCATATAGAGGTCTTCGCTATGTCTAATGATCTGAGATCCTGGTTTGTCACGCTCCCAAACGGTGTGATTCCGTTAGTTGAAAATTGGGGGTGTGACAGATTGGTATCAGAGACATTGGTTATAGCGAACTAGGTTTGCATTTGTAGGCCTAGACTATGACTGTTAGACATTAGACACACATGTTTACACATACTGCTTAGAAATTACATATGACATTATGTAATTGACTTGCTTACGTATTCCATGGCACTGCACTTACATATGATATTATGTAACAGGCATGGCTTCATCATCAGTTCCTTATGTTATCATTGATGATTCCGAGGACGAGGAGCCGATAGTTCCGGCACCACCATCATCACCACCACCACCTATTCCATCACCTCCACCGTATGGGATGGATGACTCAGACCCAGACGAGGATCCAGAGGAGGATCCAGACGAGGATCCAGAGGAGGATCCAGAGGAGGATCCAGATGAGGATCCAGTTGAGGACCCGGATGAGGATCCGGAGGAGGCACCATGGGTGAATACTCAGGGACTCTATGCTGCAGGACCATCTACACACCCACCACCCGCACTAGATGCTCCTGAGCCTAAGAGGCGAAGGACGGACGCGGAGGAGATCGCCAAGTTGCGCAAGGACTTGGATGAGACAGAAGACAAGCTTATACAGAGATCTCAGGAGTTATGGGATGCCATTGAGAGGCAAGATGAACTTGCCCATCTAGTTCATGACATGCGGGATGAGATGGTGAACATGATTGGTCGTCTAGAAGAGTCAGAGAACCGAGAGGAGATTTTGGCAGGCAGGATTGAAGCTTTGGAGGACTTAGTGGTAGTTGAGAATGAGGAACAGGATGAGGATGAGGAGGAGGAACCAGCACCAGTTGCTGAGTCCGATCCTGAATCCACCGTTGAGGACGATTGATTGTTTTCATTTATTTCTTGTTTTACTTAAACTTATTAGGAACGGGTTGTGTTCCTACATTAGTAATTTGAAATTTTGTATTTCATTTCAAAAGTATTGTACTCAAAGAAAGTTTCTATCTATTAAAGAGTTATCTTTTATTTCTAACAACTGTGTTGATTTATATTACATGATGTGTTTGTTGTTTTACTTACACATGTTACATTGGATTTTGACTTCGTGCTAACACTTCTTATAAATAGGAAACTAATGGCTGAGGGAAACGTACATATGACTGTTGCTGAGCTCAATGAGCTAATCAACAACAGAGTTGCAGAGGCAATCGCACAGTATGCTCAGACTCACAACACAGGGCCACAGGGTCCAGCTGGGGGATTGGTTAATCCACAAGTTTGCACGTTCAAGATGTTTTTGGACTGCAAACCTCACAATTTCAAAGGGTCGGAGGGGGCCATTGGACTCCTTTGGTGGATTGAAAAGGCTGAGTCTGTATTCGAAATGTGCAACTGCCCTGATGACAGCAAGGTGAAATTTGCTACTGGAACATTAGAGGGTCCAGCACTGACTTGGTGGAACTCCAATGTTCAGACTCTGGGGTTGGGAGAAGCAAATGCATTGACATGGGACAACTTCAAAACTTTACTGCAAGAGGAGTACTGTCCTCGCAGTGAAATGCAGAAGTTGGAGGAGGAATACTGGCACCTCAAGATGGAGGGGTCAAACATTGAAGAGTACACGACCAGGTCGCATGAACTGGCCAGACTGCTACCACACATGGCTACTCCAGCCAGTAAGTGGATTGAAAGGTACATTGGAGGACTAGTGCCTCAGATTCAAGGGTTGGTGACTTCAGCAAATCCCACCACCATCCAACAAGCTGTTCGTCTAGCACATCAGCTTACTGATCAGGCAGTGTTGCAGGGGACTCTGCCTAAGCGAACATCTGCTACCAAGGTGGGAGACCATAAGAGAAAGTGGGAGAGTAACAACTTCAAGGGTGACAACCAACAGCAGAACAGGAAACAGGACTCAAACAAGTCCTATCATAATTCCAACAGTGGTCAGCAATCATCATCATCGGGGGCTATATTGGTAAGCACCCCAAGTGCAACAAATGTGGTTATCATCATGCGGGTAACCAGTGTGACAGAGCTAAGTGCCAGAGGTGTGGCAAGATTGGGCATGCGGCTAAAGATTGTCGCGGAGAACTGCAGAACAACCATAACAACCAGAACAATAACCAGAACAACGCTCAGAAAGGTTGTTTTGAGTGTGGCAAGATGGGGCATTTTAAGAAAGATTGCCCACAACTTAAGAAAGGCGGGGACAACAATGGTAATGGTAATGGAGGTGGCAACGGTAATGGAAATGGCACCAACAATAACAACAACAATAACAACAACAACAACGGTGCTAGAGGCAGGGCATTTGTGATCGGAGGACGTCAAGCGCGGGAGGATCCCAACATTGTCACGGGTACGTTCCTCTTAAATAATCACTATGCCTCTATGTTATTTGACACTGGTGCCGATCGGAGTTTTGTATCTAGTTCACTTGCTAAGTTGCTAAATGTTAGTCCCACTGCCTTAGATAGTCCCTATACTGTGGAATTAGCTGATGGTAAGTTGATTGTAGTGGAAAACATTTATAAGGAATGTATCCTTGATTTGATGGGTCAGACATTAGAAATTGATCTGATGCCTATTGCCTTAGGCAGTTTTGATGTAGTCATTGGCATGGACTGGTTGTCCAAGAACCAGGCTGAAATTGTATGCCATGAAAAGATTGTTCGCATACCTCTTCCGCAGGGAGAGACATTGTATGTACAAGGTGAAAAGATCAGTACGCCACTGCGTCTCATATCTTGTATGAAAGCACACAAGTGTCTACGTAAGGGTCATACGGCAGTTATAGCACTTATAACTGAAAAGCCGGTAGCTGAGAGGAAGCTTGAAGATATACCTGTAGTTTGTGAATTTCCGGAGGTATTTCCAGAAGACTTGCCAGGGTTACCGCCTATCAGACAGGTGGAATTTCGAATCGATCTTACACCAGATGCAGCACCGATAGCTAGGGCGCCTTATCGACTTGCACCGTCAGAGATGCAAGAGTTATCCACACAATTGCAAGAGTTGTTGGATAAGGGTTTTATACGACCTAGTTTTTCACCGTGGGGAGCTCCAGTTTTGTTTGTAAAGAAGAAGGACGGGACTTTTCGTATGTGTATCGATTACCGGGAATTGAATAAGGTTACTATCAAGAACCGGTATCCGTTACCCAGGATTGATGATCTGTTCGATCAATTGCAAGGTTCGAGTTACTACTCGAAGATTGATCTCAGGTCTGGTTATCATCAACTAAGAGTTCAGGAGGAGGATATTCCGAAGACAGCATTCAGGACAAGATATGGCCATTATGAGTTCTTGGTCATGCCATTTGGGTTGACAAACGCTCCAGCTGTATTCATGGATCTCATGAATCGTGTTTGTAAACCTTATCTTGATAAGTTTGTCATTGTTTTCATTGATGACATTCTCATCTATTCACAGTCTGAGGAGGAGCACGCCGAACATCTTCGATTACTATTGGAATTACTGAAACAGGAAAAATTGTACGCTAAATTCTCGAAATGTGATTTCTGGATGCGAGAAGTACAATTCTTGGGTCATATAGTTAATGAAAAGGGTATACATGTTGATCCAGCGAAGATTGAAGCGATTAAGAATTGGGAAGCACCAAAGACCCCTACCGAGGTACGACAATTCCTTGGTTTGGCGGGTTATTATCGACGATTCATTGAGGGTTTCTCAAAGATCGCTCAACCACTTACAGCTCTGACGCACAAGGGAACAAAGTATAACTGGACGGATAAACAGGAAGCTGCATTTCAGTTATTGAAACAAAGCTTTGCAGCGCACCGATTCTGTCCTTACCGGAAGGAACGGAAGACTTTGCGGTGTATTGTGACGCATCTGGACAGGGTTTAGGATGTGTGTTGATGCAACGTGATAAAGTGATCGCTTATGCTTCCAGACAACTAAGAACGCACGAAAAGAATTACACTACTCATGACTTGGAGTTAGGAGCAGTGGTTTTTGCTTTAAAGATTTGGAGGCATTACTTGTATGGAACTAAGTGTACTATTTACACTGATCATAAGAGTTTACAACATATCTTTGATCAGAAGGAACTCAATATGAGACAACGACGATGGGTTGAGTTGTTGAATGATTATGAGTGTGCGATTAAGTATCACCCGGGAAAGGCTAATGTCGTAGCCGATGCTTTGAGCAGAAAAGATACAACGGGAACAAGACGGGTTCGCGCACTTATGATGACGATACATACCGACTTACATGACAAGGTACACAGTGCTCAGATTGAGGCCTTGAAAACGGAAAACTTAGTACCGGAATCTTTACGAGGAATGGAAGAACAATTGAATGTTAAACCTGATGGAATTCGTTATTTCATTGATCGAATGTGGATACCTTTGTATGGAGGTTTAAGGGAACTCGTGATGGACGAAGCACACAAGTCTAGATATTCAGTCCATCCGGGATCAGACAAGATGTACCATGATTTGAAGGCACTGTATTGGTGGCCTCATATGAAAGCCGACATTGCAAAGTACGTTAGCAAATGTTTGACTTGTTCAAAAGTCAAAGTTGAATATCAGAAGCCATCTGGTTTACTGCAACAACCAGAGATACCAATGTGGAAGTGGGAACAGATTTCGATGGATTTCATTACTAAGTTACCCCGTACACCGAGTGGTTGTGATACGATATGGGTAATTGTCGATCGATTAACGAAATCTGCACATTTCTTAGCAATCAAGGAAACTGATAAGATGGAGAAACTGACTCGTATTTACATTAAGGAAGTAGTAGCACGGCATGGTGTGCCAATCTCTATCATATCAGATCGGGATGCCCGATTTACTTCTAACTTTTGGAAATCTCTTCATAAGTCATTAGGGACTCGCTTGGATATGAGTACCGCTTATCATCCGCAGACCGACGGTCAAAGTGAATGCACGATTCAAACGCTCGAGGATATGTTACGAGCTTGTGTAATTGACTTTGGTGATAGCTGGGAGAATCATTTACCGTTGGTGGAATTCTCTTACAATAATAGTTATCATACAAGTATTCAAGCAGCACCGTTTGAAGCTTTGTATGGTCGCAAATGTCGTTCACCAGTTTGCTGGGCTGAAGTTGGTGACAGTCAATTAACAGGTCCTGAACTGGTGCACGAGACGACAGAGAAAATAGTTCAAATCCGGAACCGTATGGCAGCGGCTCGGGATCGACAGAAGAGTTATGCAGACAAACGTCGCAAGCCGTTGGAATTTCAAATAGGAGACCGAGTTCTTCTAAAAGTATCACCTTGGAAAGGTGTAATACGATTTGGCAAGCGTGGGAAGCTTAGTCCACGTTACGTAGGACCTTTTGAGATTCTGAAAAGGATTGGTCCGGTTGCGTACCAACTCAAACTACCGGATGAACTCAGTGGAGTTCATGATGTGTTTCATGTGTCGAATTTAAAGAAATGTCTTTCTGATGAGACATTGATTGTACCGTTAGAAGAAATACAAGTAGATGAACAACTGCGATTCATTGAAGAACCAGCAGAAATCATGGACCGAGAGGTCAAACAACTGAAGCAAAGCAAGATTCCGATAGTAAAAGTTCGATGGAATTCAAGACGGGGTCCTGAATTCACATGGGAACGGGAAGATCAAATGATGAAGAAATATCCTCATCTATTCAAAACAGCTACTGCTAACACTGAGAGCGCACGTTAAATTTCGGGACGAAATTTCCTTCAACAAGGGGATGACGTAATGCTTTCACACATCAACACTGCAAATCTCAAACTGTAAGCACTAACATTTTATTCAATTGATTTTGTTACAAACATTTGTGCTACATTGCATACTATATGTTTTATGTGCTACATTTCATATGTTACATGTTATGGTAGTACATACATGATTGGTTACACACATTTTGCTATGTGCAGGGTTGCATAGTACATACATTTTGCTATGTGCAGGGTTAAATAGTACAAACAGTTTCAGACACTCACTATGTGTGAGGTTACACAACACAGTATAATCACACACAAATAGTCACAGTTAGGTGAACTAACTAATGTACACGCAAAACAGTTACATTGAACGATCACAATTGAGTTGTGATGTTGCAAGCATTAGACTTTGTGTGTGAGTACACACAAGCACACAGAATGATCAAATCACACTAACACGTACGATTTAAACTCGTAAGTAGTTTCCTAACTACTCCTAACACTTACTAATTTTCGGGACGAAAATTCCTTCAACAAGGGGATGATGTGACAATCCGACTTTTTACACTAACCTTGTTAACGGGAGTTGGTGCTATCACAGGCCCAACAAGGCCAATCAAGGCCCAATAAGATTAATGAAGGCCCAACAAGGCCAATCAAGGCCCAATAAGACCAATGAAGGCCCAACAAGGCCAATGAAGGCCCAATAAGGTCAATGGAGACTCAACAAGATCAATTAGGCCCAACGAAGTCTATGTAAGCCCAACAGAGCCAATGTAGGCCCAATAAGCCAAGAGAGGCCCATTAAGGCCCAATAAGTCCAAGTAAAGCCCAATGTAAACCAAGTAGGCCCAGGGAAGGCCAAGGTAGGCCCAGGAAGGCCCAGTGAGGCCCAATTATATTTGAGAAGTTTAATTAGTGTAATTTAACTCTATGATGTTCTAATTGGCCCATTTAGTGGTAATTAGGAATTTTAAAGTAGCTTTGTAAATCGAAACAATATGTTATTGATCCTGATTATTATATAGGAGTTAAAATTTAAGAAAAAAATTAGGTTTTTAAGTGTTGATGTCAAGAATTAGTTTATAAGTTGTAATAGCAATTGATTTTGACTTCTAAAAGTCAAAATTCGGCCAAATAATTGGGGAAAATTCGAATCTTGTGATAATAAGAGCTGTAACTGTTATAAAACTAACAATAATCATCTCATTGATGATTACTAACAGTTATTATACGTTATTAGAAGGATTAATGGTCGAATTTAATCATTGTCAAGTTCAAGAGTCGAAACCGTAACTCCTCTATATCAAATTGATATAATACAGTCTTAATTCATCAAATTGAAGCTTCATACTCCTTAATCGGCACCTTTAGCATCTTTTACACATCACAATTCGATTCCAGTAGCTTGGGAAGCAGGAGTTCGATCGAAGGATTGCCGAAACTAGGGCTCGAAGTCGTTCGACTACAATTCGACATCAAAACAGGTTGGTAATTCATCCTACACTTCCTAAACATGCCGACTAAGGTGTAATCCAAATCAATTTCGGTTGATAATATCGAATTATAAGAGTTCAAGAACTAGGGTTCATACTTGAATCGGGTTTGGGGGTTTTAGATCAAATAAGCTTTAAAATGGAATTAAACTATATCAATAGTTTCAGAAGGGTGCGATGTAACTAAACCAGGTCCCAATTTCAGTAAGTTACAAAGATTTGATGGATGTTAGTTATAGGGTTCATGCTTTAAGAACGAATTGGGGGATTGGGTTAAAATGGATTCAGAAATCGAATTGAATGTTATTAGTAGATTCAGACAACCTCGATTAAGCATAACCCCATTGCAATTCATGGTTTCAGTAACGAATTGGATGAATTCGATGATTAGGGTTCATAAGATGAATACGTTCTTGGGTTTTTGATGCAAACTGATATGGTTATCGAAATTGATTAATCAGAAAGATTCGAAATTTGTTGTCCAATGAAAGCCCTATGATGTTAATGTTAATCGGATTCGAATTGTGGATCAATTGGAGATAACAAGCTTCGGCTATGGTAGAACAAAGGGAATCCGATCAGATAGGATATAAAAGAATTAATTCCTGATTATAATCGCGAAACCCTAGCGGGCTGGACTGGTTAGACGCGTGTGCTTTGAACGGGGGGGTCGCGGGTTCGAATCCGGATTCCACCATTTTTGAACTTTTAAATCATTTTTAATGTTTTAACCATAACTTCTTCGTTTCAAGTCCGATTCGATCCGTTCAAGTTGCGTTGGAACCGTAATGAGAATACGAACGTGTTGAAATGATAAAATCCATATTTTAATCCGAACACGAAATCGCGTATAACTACGTTTAATTAAATAAAATCAAATGTGATTTTATTTAAACGATTTCAATGACACGCGTACGTTCGTATGCACAATTTTAGCAAATCCAACATACGTGTGTTGACACGTATGTGATTTTAAGCACCAAACGATTATTCGAATAACAATAGGTTATTGTTTAAACACAGATTCTTCGTAGAAGGATTTCTTTCACGAGCTTTTAGTGTGTGATCATTCTGCTATCATCAAAGGTGCGTACACGGCCCCTTTCTTATTTTAAACTGTTTTGGGGGAGAAAACATGTGCAACAAACTATTTTTAGATACACATCACTTGCATGAGTTATCTGTTTACATTATGTGACAACATATCAACTTGAAAGTCCTTACACACCTCGAACCGTTTAGTTTGCTGTAATGCAAAGCGTGGTAGTTGGAAATAGATCTATTAGGTTTGACAAACCTCACCTGGTAGATGGGATCTACGCAGGTGTTTGACTGACCAAACACATTTTTACTATTGTTGTGATAGACAATAGTGGCAAGGCGAAAACATGCTATAGCATGGCAACTAGTCAGCTTCGGTGTCGAACACGTATGTAAATAGTTTATATGACTAGCTATCATGACTGTGCAATTGTGATTATGTTATCTACAAACTTGTTATTCAAACTGATGTTTTGAACACTATGATTACTTAAAACCTGTGTTATGCACCAACCTTTGTGTTGACTTGATTTGCATGTTTTCTCAGGACGCTAAGGCGCGCGTAACAGCTGGCATGGACTAGGAAGATAGAGTCTCATGCATTATAAACTTTGAACATTTGAATTTGAATATTTCAGTATTTTGATTTGTAATGTTTTACTTATCAACAGTTTATTGGTTTCGATTTGAAACGCTTCCGCAACTTTTTGTAAACTCTGAATATTATGTTTTTAAAGACCAACGTATGTTTTGAAATTCATATAGAGGTCTTCGCTATGTCTAATGATCTGAGATCCTGGTTTGTCACGCTCCCAAACGGTGTGATTCCGTTAGTTGAAAATTGGGGGTGTGACAAAAATAAATACAATACAGGGTTCCGTCATTACAATCAGTATCATAGTTTACAACTAAGTTTATTACACAACTGACTTATTTAATTACTAGTGTTTGAAGTGCTGCCTCACCGAGTGTCACTGTCTCCCTGCAAAAAGATTTAAGTTTGAAACGTCAGCACAAAGCTGGTGAGTTCGACAGTTCAATTTAAAACAATATGATATGATAAGCATGTTCTCAAAAGTTCAGTTCCGGATAACCATGGGACCCGTATCTAGTTCCTTTATGACGTCTAGTCTGTCTCAAGATATTACTCGTCGGTACATATCTTAGTGCCTCATTATCTTAATGTCTATCATACCATTAAGAAATTCAAGAAACAAATAACAAACATTCACACAAGGGGAGATGCAATCCTCCCAGTGAATGGGGTGTCAACCAATAGTACTATCAATGTTTTCTGTTCGGCCACACATGGGTTCACTAGATACAGTTCAAAAATGAGGACTTTCAATTTCATGATAGAGTTCAGTCTACACGCAAAATCCCATGAAATCCCACAAAAGTCACAACAATCACATGAAATCACACAGATATCAGTGATACATATCATATGTTCATTAAAAGTTCAACAATGTTCCCCGATGTTTATAAAAGATTAAAAATAAAAGGGGTTGTACGAAACTCACCTGATAGTATAAAGGTAGCAGAGTATCACCAAACTGATAGTACAGAGATGATTCTGCATTTAGTTATATTTAATAAGTTATTTATGTTCTAGTTTACTGATTAGATCTTCCTGAACGTTCAATGTCAAAGACATTGCTTAGTAAATCATCAACTCGATATTAATTATATAATTAATTAATTTAATGTTATATCATACAATGTATGATAATGTAGGAACCTACATTGCATTAGATTCCTAATACAAAGTTGATGACACTCTAGATTAATCAGAATAATCTCAGATTAACCAAATAGTTAATGTTGTTGATTATAATGCTAAAATAGTTTCTAGATGATTTAATGGCTTAGGAGTGATTAATCCTTATTATTAATTACCCAAATATCATGAAATATCACAATGTAGCATCAGAATAGGTGAAATAACCAGATTTAACATACTAATCTGACTGTTATCACAAACATCAGATAATCATTCCAATGAGTATGTTAATGATTGTGATTAGTTTGAAACACTTAGATTTAACCTTTGCATTTCAAAGATTAATCAAACTAATCACCTACATTGTCATAATCAAATGGTTCAAACCATTATAATCATGGGTATGATTTCATGAAAATCGGGCATTACAACGGATCAAAACAAGGATATAACCGTTAGAACTTCATGTTCTTCATTTATAATCAATCCTAGCCATCATCTAGGCAATAATCAACAATCCTAACTATCTCATTACGTTCAAAATTAAGATCTAATCAATCAAAATCAAACTAGAAGGTTTAAACGGATCATTACCTAATCTGACGGATATCTGCGGTTTAAACAACGATCTAGACTTGTAGATACGATCCCTGGTGAGATCCAAGCGATCAAAAGGCTTCAAAATGTGATTTAGATGATCAAAAGTTGGTCTGGTGGAGTTTTTGAGCGTGAATGATCGAAGTAGAAGAAAAAAAGTAACTTCTGGATGCAATCTCATTGATTTAAGCAATTTTTGCCGACATAGGGCCCCGGGCGCATCGCCCCGGCTCAGCGTGTGGCCCGGGGCGTACCTCCCCACGTGGGTTTCTTCAAATTTTGAGTTAATCTTCGTTTCGCGATTCCGGGAGCATACGAACTCCGTTTTGCGCATGGTTTTTGCATACGTTCACGATTTTTCGAGCTCTTTCCAATGGTTATAATTTCAAGACCTAAAGAGTTCAAAATATTTGACCTCTTATCTATCGCTATATTCGATTCAGTGTATCTTGAAATCGGAGCCTCGTTTTGCGATTTCGCTTACACTCATTTTCTTCATTTCCGAGTTATGATTGTAGACATGAAATCGGTTGGTCATCTATTTGAATAAGCATCATGTGATGAATGTTTCTTTGAGATCTACTAACACCAGATTCCTGAGTAACTACAAGTCATGAACTGATATGCTATGATATGGTCCTTCTGGCACATACGTAATAATAAATGTGGATTTCAAACAAGACCAAATGTGCTCATTTCGTTGATGACGTAGTTCTTTGAGCGCAATTGTCACAATTTGATTGCATTTCTTTGCTGCTTAGACAACCCAGTAACACTGTTCTTTAAGTTAATTATACAAACTCTTGCCTTCAGCTTCTTGTCTGTATATGACACAAATCTCTGTTATGATGGTCCTGATATAGTTTTTGTATATTGTTTGGGTTTAATATGACGTTCTGGTGGATCCACAAAATCATCATCATCAACAACAACAGGTTTAATAGATTGTTTACCTACATATATGAAATTAAGTAGTTATAATCACGTACTAAATCAAAATATTAAGTAAATCAATATGTTTTTTATAATTAGAATTGTTAATCAGATGCAATTACATGTTTTTACATACCAACACATAAAGAATGTGGTTATTAAAATTACGTACCAATGATACATACCAACATATCAATGAACATAAATTGATATTAAATCACTTTTTTTACAATGTATGATGAACATCATTAAATATGGTTAATCTAACAATTAGTTATGATATTTACAGGATAGTTGTGTGTGTTGTTAGTTCACTTTTGTTGTAATTACGTAATGGTTTAAAATAATTACGTACCAATACAACTTGAACAAATAAATTTTTTCACGTACTCATTTACTAATCATACATAATGATTGTTATAATTTAATAAACACATAATTCCAACATTATGTTGTTAATTACGGAGAAAAATTAAAATAAAACAATACTAATACTTTTTGCTTTATGAAATAGTAAATACTGACCTTTAATCCTTAACAAGGATTTTCTGTCATTATTTGATTTTGATCTCAACTCTGTTGTAACCTTCCTAGAATCCGTGATTACAGTTTCCGAATCTTTGCCTAAACATTTGAATGCATGTATGTTAAGATCATTAATACATTATAAGAATGTATCAAGAATGTTAAGTTTTACTTACGTTTGTTGGTTACGTTCTTTGACGGATTCATCTTCTTCGAATAAGGTTTTCAATCTGGATTGCAGGTTGGATTGTATAAAAACGCTCCGAATAACCGTAGTTCGTAATACGAATAATTAGGAAAAAGGGGGTAAAATCCCCTGATTTTTAGGATTAGGTTAAATTTAAAAAAAATCAAATTACGTTTTTGCCCATTTTGTTTATTGCGTACCGTCTAATTAGTTTAATTAACATAATAAATTACAAGTTTGCCACCGCGTTAATCTGGTCCATTAAAAATTACGGATTAACGACCCTAATTGCTTCTTACGTTTTGTACGTTAACACATACATGTACGTTAACCGCCCCCTATATATATATATGTCACACCCCGAGTAGGCGGGGTTGGATCGGAGTCCCCGTCGGGCGGAAGGTTCTCGGGGCGTGATATCGTGAGTGATAATCGTGATGATCAGATTGTTTACATAGCATCAATGTTAAGAATAATTAAAGCACAATAAAACTTTTAACTAGGATTACAAAGTTAAATTACAATATCAATGTTCAGTAATTTAACTAAGTAAACCTATCAATGAATCAAATGTTTCTATCTTGTATCTGTACAAGATATCAAAAGTGATTCGTATCAATCATCTAAAATATGTTCTCTTCAAAAGTCGGCTAGGACCTCTAACTGGGCATCCTAGCATGCAATCCAAAGTCTTAGCATAATCATGTACATTACCTGAGAAAGCATGTAAGGAAACAAAGCCAACACAATGGTTGGTGAGTTCATGTAGTTTTATGTAAAAATTAGTTTAAAAAAAATCAATTGAATGACAACCTTAACCTCACCATTAACCACCTATACCATCTGTTTCAGTATGCTTATATATAGGGCATATGTAGGGTCGAACTTACCGTCCGCCCAGCCACCGTCCCACCACATACCAAACCACATGATATATTGTTCCTGATGCTAATTAAGTGTTTCGTCCTGCATCTTTGATTTCATATTAATTGATTCATAGAATTCATTTACCCTGTAAATGCTTACCTTGATTCCCAGAATGACAACCTGAACCTCATCAACGACCACCTATGCCAACCAACCGAGTATGCTTATATATAGGGCATATGTAGGGGACAAGCCCCAGCCACCGTCCCACCACATACCGGGCTACTTAACATATTGTTGTTAATGATAATTAAGCATTTCATTCCACTACCTTGATTCCATGACATATGATTCTTAGCATTTGATTACCCTGAAAATGTTTACTTTGATTTCCCCGAAATGCCAACCTTAACCTCACTAACAACCACCTATGCTATCCAACCGAGTATGCTTATATATAGGGCAAATGTAGGGGACAAGCCCCAGCCACCGTCCCACCACATACCGGGCTGCTTAACATATTGATGTTAATGATAATTAAGCGTTTCATTCCACACTAATGATCCTTAACGTTTGATTATTCCGAATATGTTTACTTTGATTTCCCCGAAATGACAACATTAACCTCACTAACAACCACCTATGTTATCCAACCGAGTATGCTTATATATAGGGCATATGTAGGTGACAAGCCCCAGCCACCGTCCCACCACATACCGGGCTGCTTAACATATTGTTGTTAATGATAATTAAGCATTTCATCTCCCAACAACAAAGCATTCGATTGTTCTGTGAGTAGTTTTGAATTCACTATCGAGGACAATTAATTGTATTGAACCCCAATAACATTAAAATAAATGGACAGAGAAGAACACTGAATGACTAGTAGGGGTTGACTCCACCGTTCAACACGTGATGGTCATTCAGTCTGTCTTACTAGGTCCAGACAACGAAGAACACTGATGACTAGTAGGGCTTGACAAATGTCAAGACGCGATGGTCAATCAGTCTGTCTTACGATGTCTGAGAGCTTAAGCATACAAGTTTATAGCATCCACTTAGATTTACTGATGACTAATAGGGGTTGACAAACAGGTCAACACGCGGCGGTCAATCAGTCTGTTGTCTGAGCATTTCAAGTGTATCAAGCATTCAAGTGTTCAAGTATTCCAATCATATCAAGTATTCACGTGTTTCAGGTATTCCAAGTATATCAAGTATTCAAGTGTTTCAAGTATTCCAAGTATATCAAGTATTTAAGTGTTTCAAGTATCCCAAACACATAAGTCTTTCTAAGTTTAAGTTTCAAGTTTACATAGGCATGGTTTTCAAAAGTATTTCTAGTTTTAGCTTTAGTTTTCCTTATGCATTTAAATGTCTCAAAAGTTTTAAACAATTAACTATAGTGTAAATAGCTTTAGCATTTAATCTGTAGCTTTAGTTCTAGCATATAGTCTAAGCATAGAGTTTGTAGCATTAACCTTAGTATCTAGTTTGAGCATAGAGTTTAAGTATAATGTAAATAAGTATAGTGTAAATAGCATTAGCTATTTACACAATAGTCTTAGTCTTTAGTTTCCAAAACAAGCATTACGAGTTTAAGCATTCGTATAAGCATTATGAATAAGTGTGAAAGCATTTAATAAACATTTCAATAATTGTTTAAAATGCATAACATGCTTCTTAGTCCCGAAGTAAAACAAATAAGTTTGAAAAGGGACAAATGAACTCACCTTGTGTTTGTAGTGGTTGACCAAGTATAACAAGAATTCACGCGCTCTTTGTTTGTACTTATTGTGATGTTCACGATCCTGTATTGATTTCATAGTATTTGTAGTTTATAAGCATTTTTTTGTAAGAATTTGTTGTGCATGTGAGTGTTAGTGTTAGCCCTAAAGTTGGCTAACACTAGTGAGTCACAGTCTTTATCCGGCCCTACTTTGTTCTGGAAAATTCAAGACCCTTAAAAATGTTAGGCTTATTATTTGTATTACATGAATCTTTTTAAGTATACTTAAGTATTTAATTAGCTTCATAAAAGAATCCCATGTAGTTCTTGTTCATCTTTTTAGTGTGTTAGGTAATTTCTAATCAAGTGGGCCGAATAGGAGTTTGCCATAACGGGCCAACTATATGGTGATATTGGGCCGATTAAGGCCATGTGTGGGCCTCGAATGTTAATGGCCCGAACTAAAGTCATTTGAGCCTTATAAGTATCGTGGGCCAAAAGTCATTGGGCCGTTTGTAACATGATGGGCTGAATAGATGTGTTGTGGGCCGATCCAATGTAAGATGAATCCAAGAGTTTTAGTTTGGCCATGTAATATGTATTTGCTAATAAAAGAACTTGGGCCTAAACGAAATGCTGTTGGGCCAATTGTTAAATCTAGACCCAACTGCTTTGCGGTGATCGAATAAGTGGCCGCCCATTTATCTTATGTTAGTCATCCCTTGGCAGCGAACCTATGGGATTTCTTTGTCTAGGGTTCGTCTAAGTTCAAGAGGATCGGCCAAAAAATGTGTTGCCAGGTTCGTGACTCCACTCATGCTGGTTCGGCTAAGCTTAAAGGCTACTATGGGTTCGCCTATGATTGACAGGGTTCGGCCATAGTACCATCCTCAAGGTTCGTCTGGTTATGGAAAAGTTCAGCTAGGGTTCGCAACAACCATGCAAGGTTCGGTGATCTCATAGGTTCGTTCCATGCAAAAAGGGTTGGCGACTAGGGAGGGTTCGGCTAGATGCACTAGGTTCGTCGAGAGCTTGCAGGTTCGTGATTCTAAGGTTCGTTGTGCATGAGGGTTCCTTCAGTTGCTAGGGTCAACAAGTTCGTTGATGGTTGGTTCGTGGGTCCCCAATGGTTTGCGTCTCAAGGAAGGTTCGTTGGCCAAGGGGTTCGGCTAGATGATGGTTCGGCCACCATGCATGGCATACAGGTTTGGTCACCTGGAGTCCACGAACCATGTTCATCCTCATCCTTATCGGCCGACTCATGGTTGTTTCATGGCTGTTACTCTCTCATGGTTGTACTAGAATGCGTATTTGAGTGTGTTGGACTCATGGGCTTGGGTTTCTAACCGGTTCAAGTGGGGTGGTCGAACTAAGGATGAAAACCCTATTTTTCGTGATGTTTTCTAGCTTCATACCTCAAAATGGCTGGACAAAATCTCAGATCCGTTGTACTTCCTGGTAGAGGGCTTCAAGAGCTTCGCGTGGACACCAAGAACTCGCGATTTCATCAAAGATTGAGGAAGTTATGGTGGTTTGAAGGTGTGATCTTTAGAGAGAGAGATGGACGGAAAAGAGAGTTTAGAGAGAAAGATCATGAAAATGAAAGAAATGCCATCTTTTGGTGTTTAAATACCCCGAGGGTATTCGGGTTCGTTTCAGTTGCCCGGTTTTCGTTTCCGTTGCGTTTCCG
Organism: Mikania micrantha; assembly: GCA_009363875.1. Classification (NCBI taxonomy): domain Eukaryota; kingdom Viridiplantae; phylum Streptophyta; class Magnoliopsida; order Asterales; family Asteraceae; genus Mikania; species Mikania micrantha. Next base: position 41,484,130 of record CM018696.1, read on the forward strand.
GATCGTAACACGAGCGTGTTTGTAATTTAATTAAAAGGATTTATTTTAGAATGTTTAGAAGGTGGTTATTTCTAGTAAATAATTTAAATATTATTCTCTTGAATTCTTTGTCATAATTTATTATTTTTTACGCTTTTCGTTAATTCTTTCGCGTATTTTATGCTTTACGCGTTTTAATTAAAATAGTTTCGTTTTAATTTATTTCTGATGAGTTTCAAAATTGTAAAACATGAAATATTATATTTCCTTAAGTTTATTATCGTTCGAAACGTCTTCATTTTCGTTTCGTCAGAAAACGTCACTTACGCGCGTTTTCGTACAGAGCGCTAACTGTACAAACACGATCGTACGTTTCACTTTCTGATTTTGTTTTCTACTTTTCAGTCATCATTTCAGATCGTTAAACTTTCAGATTTATTCGTACAGATCGTCACCTATACGAATAGTTCGTCGGTTTAGCATTCTGTAACAACGACCGTTATGGTTTTGTTCTGTTTATCCTCACATACGTTTATACATAATAGCAATCAAATCAAGCATGTTTGTAGATGTTATGTGTTGTCTGCTGTGTTTCTGACTTTTAAACCATGCGGTTTATGTCAATTTTCAGAACAATAGTGTAATAGTTTAGTGTTTAGCATCAAGTGTTAATAGCTTCTAAGTAATTCTCCTAGTTTGTACTTGAGTTACTGTGCAGGTTACTGTTGAGTTTACTGTTCCGGTGACGTTTCAGGCATAGATGTTACAGTCTCCCATTGTTAAAGAAATTCGTCCCGAAATTTAAAAATTATTATCGGTTCAACTTTCTTTGTAACAAGTGGGAAAACTTCGTTTGATGTGATGTCCCTACGCTCTCAAATAAGCTCTGAGTTGCGTTTGGGATTTCTTATGTATGGCCTCGTAGCTTTTGCTAGTCTTAGTACTCATAGTTGTCTTACTGTTACGGCTTGCTATATCTCTGTATGACTCTAACACCTTATTGTTTAAAACTGACTGATGCTATGAGCATCAATCGTTACACAATCTTAGTGTTAGCTATGGTTTCCTACATATGTTATGTGCATTAACGAAGGATTCTTTCATTGTTTCTATTACAATAAAAGAATTCCTAAGTTCCATGAAATACTTGTGTGGTTATACTAATAGAAACAAGGTAAATTTCTTATTCATACTAGTATCATAATAAAATGAAGTCTTATGAGTGAGAAGATACTACATACTAGTACCCGTCTCCGAGTCTTGGCGTGCTGCAGGAGCTCCTATCATGAAAGCTCTTCCCCTTGTTACTTGATCTCCCGGTTGTACCCTCTTTGGGCAGTTCCTGGAATAGTGGCCTACCTCACCACAGTTAAAGCATTACTGATTGTTGTTGTGATTGTCAAAGTTGGGCGGTGGTGGCCTTGCCATGGCAGCATTGTTTACGGCCGGTGCCGGAGGAGTTCGGCAGTGTTGAGCCAGATGGCCTTTTCGGCCACAGTTGGTACACTGCCTACACAACATTGTGGCAGCATGATGAAACTGGCATTGTGCACACTGAGGGTGTACACTAGTGTAGGGTTTGCGTGCAGCTTTAGCAGGTACTGCAGCAACTTGATTCAGTGGTATGGGCATCGCGTAGTGTTGAACGACTTTTTGCTTCTTCTTCGATTTTTCCTCCTTAGCCTTCCCTGAGTCATCTTTCAATTCTCCTGACTTCACTATCACGTCAGTGAGTTTAGCGGACAGAGAAATGGCTGACTCCAAAGTAGCAGGGCTTGCAGCAAGTACAATGCCCTGAATGTAGGATGGCAATCCTCCTACATATCGGTCGATTCGCTTTTCCAAAGTCGGAACCATCTCAGGCACCAAAGCTATCAGTTCATGATAGCGGGTAGTGAATGTCATGTGATCTGCTCCTTTCATCACATGATTTGACAGTTCCACCTCTAGCTTTTGAAGTTCATGTTTGGGACAGAATTCATTCCTTAACAGAATTTTGAAGTCTGCCCATGGCATCGATAGTGCTTCTTCTCTGCCTCGAGCGTGTATCTGAGAGTTCCACCATGTTAAGGCACGCTTACTGAAAGATCCAGCAGTCTAGTGAATCTTATGATGTTCGGGACAACTGCTGATGTCCAGTGTATTTTACATCTTCTCTAGCCATTGGATTAACCCAACAGCTCCTTCAACACCACTAAAGCTTGGCGGGTTGCATCCTACGAATGACTTGTAGGAATAGTCTGAAGTCGTGCTGGTGTTTCCACTAGCTTCCCCCGTAGTATGCCCAGAGTTGTTACCGTGGCCTTGAATTTTGTTGATCATCTCCGGGATGAAATCCTTCAGCTGGTTTGTCAGCTGACTACTCAGTAACGTTGCCAAGGCAACAGTAGCAGGATCCAGAACTAGAGTTGCATTCGGATTTGGAGGAGGGTCTAGTGGAGGAGGAGGAGGCGGCGGTGAATCAGGCGGAGATGGTGTTGAAGAGTGCGGTGCTGAGGTCTGTGGAGTAGGTACCGGGGTCGGTTGTCTTCTAGGCGGTATTCTAATCATAACCAAAGGGTATTGGTTAGTGCAGTGATCGAATGCAGAAGACATAATGCAATCTTAAATCCTATGTTCTCTACATGAGGGTCCCTAAGTTATAGTCTAGGCCAAACCGTTCAAGTAAATGACCTATTATTCTCTATAACCTTGAGCTCTGATACCAATCTGTCACACCCCGAGCTGGCGGGGTTGGATCGGAGTCCCCGTCGGGCGGAAGGTTCTCGGGGCGTGATATCGTGAGTGATAATCGTGATGATCAGATTGTTTACATAGCACCAATGTTAAGAATAATTAAAGCACAATAAAACATTTAACTAGGATTACAAAATAAAATTACAATATCAATGTTCAGTAATTTAACTAAGTAAACCTATCAATGAATCAAATGTTTCTATCTTGTATCTGTACAAGATATCAAAAGTGATTCGTATCAATCATCTAAAATATATGCTTTTCAAAAGTCGGCTAGGACCTCTAACTGGGCATCCTAGCATGCAATCCAAAGTCTTAACTTAATCCTGTACATCACCTGAGAAAGCATGTAAGGAAACAAAGTCAACACAATGGTTGGTGAGTTCATGTAGTTTTATGTAAAAATTAGTTTAAAAAAAATCATTTGAATGACAACCTTAACCGCACCATTAACCACCTATACCATCTGTTTCACTATGCTTATATATAGGGCATATGTAGGGTCGAACTTACCGTCCGCCCAGCCACCGTCCCACCACATACCAAACCACATGATATATTGTTCCTGATGATAATTAAGTGTTTCACCCTGCATCTTTGATTTCATAATAATTGATTCATAGAATTCGATTACCCTGTAAATGTTTACCTTGATTCCCTGAATGACAACCTTAACCTCATCAACGACCACCTATGCTAACCAACCGAGTATGCTTATATATACGGCATATGTAGGGGACAAGCCCCAGCCATCGTCCCACCACATACCGGGCTACTTAACATATTGTTGTTAATGATAATTAAATATTTCATTCCACTACCTCGATTCCATGACATATGATTCTTATCATTTGATTACCCTGAAAATGTTTACTTTGATTTCCCCGAAATGACAACCTTAACCTCACTAACAACCACCTATGCTATCCAACCGAGTATGCTTATATATAGCGCATATGTAGGGGACAAGACCCAGCCACCGTCTCACCACATACCGGGCTGCTGAACATATTGTTGTTAACGATAATTAAGCGTTTCATTCCACACTAATGATCCTTAACGTTTGATTATTCCGAATATGTTTACTTTGATTTCCCCGAAATGACAACCTTAACCTCACTAACAACCACCTATGCTATCCAACCGAGTATGCTTATATATAGGGCGTATGTAGGTGAGAAACCCCAGCCACCGTCCCACCACATATTGGGATGCTTAACATATTGTTGTTAATGATAATTAAGCATTTCATCTCCCAATAACTAAGCATTCAATTGTTCTGTGAGTAGTTTTGAATTCACTATCGAGGACAATTAATTGTATTGAACCCCAATAACATCAAAATAAATGGACAGAGAAGAACACTGAATGACTAGTAAGGGTTGACTCCACCGTTCAACACGCGATGGTCATTCAGTCTGTCTTACTAGGTCCTGACAACGAAGAACACTGATGACTAGTAGGGCTTGACAAATGTGAAGGCGCTATGACCAATCAGTCTGTCTTACGATGTCTGAGAGCTTAAGCATACATGTTTATAGCATCCACTTAGATTTACTGATGACTAGTAGGGGTTGACACACAGGTCAACACGCGGCGGTCAATCAGTCTGTTGTCTGAGCATTTCAAGTGTATCAAGCATTCAAGTGTTCAAGTATTCCAAGCATATCAAGTATTCACGTGTTTCAAGTATTCCAAGTATATCAAGTATTCAAGTGTTTCAAGTATTCCAAGTATATCAAGTATTCAAGTGTTTCAAGTATCCCAAACACATAAGTCTTTCTAAGTTTAAGTTTCAAGTTTACATAGGTATGGTTTTCAAAAGTATTTCTAGTTTTAGCTTTAGTTTTCCTTATGCATTTAAATGTCTCAAAAGTTTTAAACAATTAAGTATAGTGTAAATAGCTTTAGCATTTAATTCGTAGCTTTAGTTCTAGCATATAGTCTAAGCATAGAGTTTGTAGCATTAACCTTAGTATCTAGTTTGAGCATAGAGTTTAAGTATAATGTAAATAAGTATAGTGTAAATAGCATTAGCTATTTACACAATAGTCTTAGTCTTTAGTTTCCAAAACAAGCATTACGAGTTTAAGCATTCGTATAAGCATTATGAATAAGTGTGAAAGCATTTAATAAACATTTCAATAATTGTTTAAAATGCATAACATGCTTCTTAGTCCCGAAGTAAAACAAATAAGTTTGAAAAGGGACAAATGAACTCACCTTGTGTTTGTAGTGGTTGATTAAGTTTAACAAGAATACACGCGCTCTTTGTTTGTACTTATTGTGATGTTCACGATCCTGTATTGATTTCATAGTATTTGTAGTTTATAAGCATTTGTTTGTAAGAATTTTTTGTGCATGTGAGTGTTAGTGTTAGCCCTAAAGTTGGCTAACACTAGTGAGTCACAGTCTTTATCCGACCCTACTTTGTTCTGGAAAATTCAAGACCCTTAAAAATGTTAGGCTTATTATTTCTATTACATGAATCTTTGTAAGTATACTTAAGTATTTAATTAGTTTCATAAAAGAATCCCATGTAGTTCTTGTTCATCGTTTTACTGTGTTAGGTAATTTCTAATCAAGTGGGCCGAATAGGAGTTTGCCATAATGGGCCAACTATATGGTGATATTGGGCCGGTTAAGGCCATGTGTGGTCCTCGAATGTTAATGGGCCGAACTAAAGTCATTTGAGCCTTATAAGTATCGTGGGCGAAAAGTCATTGGGCCGTTTGTAACATGATGGGCTGAATAGATGTGTTGTGGGGCGATCCAATGTAAGATGAATCCAAGAGTTTTAGTTTGGCCATGTAATATGTATTTGCTCATAAAAGAACTTGGGCCTAAACGAATTGATGTTGGGCCAATTATTAAATCTAGACCCAACTGCTTTGGGGTGATCGAATAAGTGGCGGCCCACTGATCTTAAGTTAGTCATCCCTTGGCAGCGAACCTATGGGATTTCTTTGTTTAGGGTTCGTCTAAGTTCAAGGGGTTCGGCCAAAAAAGTGTTGCCAGGTTCGTGACTCCACTCATGCTAGTTCGGCTAAGCTTAAAGGCTACTATGGGTTCGCCTATGATTGACAGGGTTCGGCCATAGTACCATCCTCAAGGTTCGTCTGGTTATGGAAAAGTTCAGCTAGGGTTCGCAGCAACCATGCAAGGTTCGGTGATCTCATAGGTTCGTTCCATGCAAAAAGGGTTGGCGACTAGGGAGGGTTCTGCTAGATGCACTAGGTTCGTCGAGAGCTTGCAGGTTCGTGATTCTAAGGTTCGTTGTGCATGAGGGTTCGTTCAGTTGCTAGGGTCAAAAAGTTCGCTGATGGTTGGTCCGTGGGTCCCCAATGGTTTGCGTCTCAAGGAAGGTTCGTTGGCCAAGGGGTTCGGCTAGATGATGGTTCGGCCACCATGCATGGCATACATGTTTGGTCACCTGGAGTCCACGAACCATGTTCATCCTCATCCTTATCGGCCGACTCATGGTTGTTTCATGGCTGTTATCTCTCATGGTTGTACTAGAATGCGTTTTCGAGTGTGTTGGACTCATGGGCTTGGGTTTCTAACCGGTTCAAGTGGGGTGGTCGAACTAAGGATGAAAACCCTATATTTCGTGATGTTTTCTAGCTTCATACCTAAAAATGGCTGGACAAAATCTCAGATCTGTTGTACTTCCTGGTAGAGGGCTTCAAGAGCTTCGCGTGGACACCAAGAACTCGCGATTTCATCAAAGATTGAGCAAGTTATGGAGGTTTGAAGGTGTGATCTTTAGAAAGAGAGATGGACGGAAAAGAGAGTTTAGAGAGAGAGAGAGAGAGATCATGAAAATGAAAGAAATGCCATCTTTTGGTGTTTAAATACCCCGAGGGTATTCGGGTTCGTTTCGGTTGCCCGGTTTTCGTTTTCGTTGCGTTTCCGGATCGTAACACGAGCGTGTTTGTAATTTAATTAAAAGGATTTATTTTAGAATGTTTAGAAGGTGGTTATTTCTAGTAAATAATTTAAATATTATTCTCTTGAATTATTTGTCATAATTTATTATTTTTTATTCTTTTCGTTAATTCTTTCGCGTATTTTATGCTTTACGCGTTCTAATTAAAATAGTTTCGTTTTAATTTATTTATGATGAGTTTTAAAATTGTAAAACATGAAATATTATATTTCCTTAAGTTTATTATCGTTCGAAACGTCTTCGTTTTCGTTTCGTCAGAAAACGTCATTTACGCGCGTTTTCGTACAGAGCGCTAACTGTACAAACACGATCGTACGTTTCACTTTCTGATTTTGTTTTCTACTTTTCAGTCATCATTTCAGATCGTTAATCTTTCAGATTTATTCGTACAGATCGTCACCTATACGAATAGTTCGTCGGTTTAGCATTCTGTAACAACGACCATTATGGTTTTGTTCTGTTTATCCTCACATACGTTTATACATAATAGCAATCAAATCAAGCATGTGTGTACATGTTATGTGTTGTCTGCTGTGTTTCTGACTTTTAAACCATGTGGTTTAAGTCAGATTTCAAAACAATAGTGTAATAGTTTAGTGTTTAGCATCAAGTGTTAATAGCTTCTAAGTAATTCTCCTAGTTTGTACTTGAGTTACTGTGCAGGTTACTGTTGAGTTTACTGTTCCGGTGACGTTTCCGGCACAGTGTTACAATATATATATATATATATATATATATATATATAGAGGGTAAGGATATTCTAAAAAGGCATGAAACCTTAAAAAGTCTAAGAAGCCACAAAAGAATGACATGTGGATTAGAAGCATAAGGGTAAAAATGTCAAAACAAAAAATAAATTACACATGCAAGTCACATGCAAATTTCTCTCATTTCTTTAAACGCTCGTAACTTTTTTGTACATTAATATTTTTTAAAAAAAAATTACACCATAAAATCAAGCGTTTTTTTGACTTTCTAAAGAGTATAATATTAATATATTTTTTTAAAAATAAAAATAATGACTTATACCGAGTCTTACTAACTGTTCATTTTATGGTGTTTTTCAAATGTTATTTAAACAAAATTATATTGCGTTTTTTTTGTAACGCATGTCTATATTTTATGGTGTTAATGTTTTATGGTGTTAACATTTATGGTGTTTATGATGTTCAGAAGTTAACGAACTAAAACAAGGCGTCTTATAGTTTTTTTTTAACACCAAAAACACCATAAACATCTTTATGGTGTTTTTTTTTGTAACGTGTATGTACATTTTATGGTGTTTTTTGAATTATTTTATTGTGTTAGCATTTTATGGTGTTAATTATTTCCAGGTGTTAAAGAAAATAAAACAGGACATTTTATGGTGTTTTTTAACTAAATTTTATAGTGTTTACTTTTCATGGTGTTTTTTCGAGCTATTTTATAATGTTTATGGCGTTAACAATTTGTGATGTTTATGTTGTTCGAATATTCATGAGATCGAAGCTAAACATTTTATGATGTTTTTTGTGTTCAGTGATATGAACATCCCAAAAACACCATAAAACGCAACATTCATATACACCAATTTAGGTCGTTTTTTTATATAGCTATATTATACTCGTTGAAAAGATAAAAAAACGCTTTATTTTATGGTGTAATTTTTTTTAAAAAAATAATTACGTACAAAAAAGTTATAAACGTTTAAAAAAAAGTAGGGGGAAGTTGTTAAAAAGTCAACAATGGCTACAATACCCATTATACCCCTCCAACCACTTAAATTCCCCCTTAATTCTCTCAAATGAGGTGGCATCCTTACAACCATTCATCTTAAAAATCAATGGCTAAGATTTCTTCCTACACTTTTTAAGGTTTTAACCCTTTTTAGCCTAACCCTATACTATATATATATATATATATATATATATATATATGGGAAGGTTCCATTGTTAACCCTCCCTTATAGCGTTAACCGCTTAACCCTAGCATTTTTTGCCCGAATCTTAAATTTTTTTTTTTCATGGTTTTTATTTTTCAAAAATAAGGGGGGTTTCTTTTTTGTATTTTTGCTAATTCATCACCGTTTAGAAGTTATTGTAAGTGTAAGTTAGTTACACTTACTTACAAAACCGTATCTGATGCAGTAAATGTAAGTAAGTGTAAGTAACTTACACTTACAATAACTTCTAAACGGTGATGAATTAGCAAAAACACAAAAAAGAAACCCCCCCTATTTTTACATAATAAAAACCATGAAAAAAAAATTTTAAGATTCGGGCAAAAAACGCTAGGGTTAAGCGGTTAACGCTATAAGGGAGGGTTAACATTTGAACCTCTCCCTATATATATACACTAGATTATTATCCCGTGTATTACACGGATTTAATATAAAATAGTTAATAGTTAATAATAAAATTATAAAATTATTAATTTACATATTAATAAGTATTTTACCTAATGAAACAATGATTTAAAACTTCAATAACTAAAAAAAATAATTGATTATCTTCTTTATTTGTAAGAATTAATATAATTGAACTAATTAACATGAAAATTTCAATTTATATCATGTCAAAATCTGGATTTTGTAAATGAAGAATATAAGAAATAATTTACGTAATTATTAATGTTAAATGAGTCAATTTAAAAATATCATAACATAAAGGATAAAACTGTAACTTTCGTAACAATTTTATTACTTTGGTTTTAGAAAATTAACAAACATCATTTGTATAAATATCACATTTTTTAAAACTCAAATTTAAAGGTTATTTTATTTAAAAAAAAATAGTTTTAAGAAAATGGATTTTTTTCAAAAAAATTTGTTTTCTAAATATAACATAACATATTTCTTATTTTAAAATACTTTGATTTTTATTTTTTTATATTTTATAAACTTTTTTAACTGTGTTTTCCAATAAAAAGATTTGATTTTAATTTTTTTAAACTATTTTGCATATGAAAAAGTTAATTAATATTATTTTTTATTTAGCATCATTATATTATTATTTAATATGTGAGAGCATAGTTATTTAATAGAAGAAATAAATGAGTAGATTGATAAAAAGTGACATGTGACAATGCTTGTGTAAAAATTTGACAAGTGGCAAACTCATATGTTTGTTTATTATAGTAGTAAGATATTTACCTATTCTAATAAATTAGTATATTTAGGAGACATGTGTCACATTCTGGTGAAATTTGGTATTTGTTTTCCTACCTCTTTCTCCTAATAAATTTCTAACAATTTTAAATAATTAAATATTAAAAAGTATAAATCCTCTAATTTAATAATTTACCATTTAGTAAACTTGATTAAGCTTTAAATTATATATTATTTTAAAATATATATTTTTTAATTGCTGAATATAATTATTGTTTGATTTTATATATTTAACCCATTTAATACATGTGTTTCTAATGCTAGTATATATATATATATATATAGAGGAAGGTTCATGAGAAAACTCCTTATTTTGAAGAAAACCAAGAAAACTCATACTAACCAATAAATTTTTTAATAAAAAATTTCATAATTTTTTATTATAAGGATAGAAATGTTATAATACGCAAAATTTTTTTGAAAAAAATATGTAAATCATGAAATTACATATATGTAACTCAAAAAGTTTCGTGTGTCACTTATCAAGTTACATATATGTAATCAGTATGTGTAACATAGTGATTACATATATGTAATAACCTAAAATATATATTTTTTTCTATTTTTTTTTCTTTTTTTACATTTCTTATCTTATAATAAAAAGGAAATAGAAAAGAAAAAATGAAAAAAAATAATTGGTAATGATTGTGATTAGTTTTCTTAGTTTTCTCCAAAACGATGGTTTTCTTAGGAACCCTCCCCTATATATATATATATATATATATATATATATATATATATATATATATATATATATATATAGGGAGAGGATTAAATGTTTACCCATAGTTATTGCGTAAACGAATAACTATATCTGATTACTTTGAGGTCCATATTAAAGTAATTTAAAGGTGTATGTTTTTTTTTCTTTTTTTATTAAGGTAGGGCCCACTTACATTAATAAAAAAAAGAAAAAACTAAACCTTTAAATTTATTTTAATGTAGGCACCAAAGTAATAAGATGTAGTTATTCGGTTAACGCAATAAGAAATCGTTAACACTCGAACCATCCCATATATATATATATATATATATATATATATATATATATATAGGGAGAGGTTCAAATGTTAACCCTCCCTTATAGCGTTAACCGCTTAACCCTAGCGTTTTTTGCCCGAATCTTAAAATTTTTTTTTTCATGGTTTTTATTATGTAAAAATAGGGGGGGTTTCTTTTTTGTGTTTTTGCTAATTCATCACCGTTTAGAAGTTATTGTAAGTGTAAGTTACTTACACTTACTTACATTTACTGCATCAGATACGGTTTTGTAAGTAAGTGTAAGTAACTTACACTTACAATAACTTCTAAACGGTGATGAATTAGCAAAAACACAAAAAAGAAACCCCCGTTATTTTTGCAAAATAAAAACCATGAAAAAAAATTTTAAGATTCGGGCAAAAAACGCTAGGGTTAAGCGGTTAACGCTATAAGGGAGGGTTAACAATGGAACCTTCCCCTATATATATATATAGGGGACGGTTAACGTACATATTAGTATTAATGTGCTAAACGTAGGAAGCCACAGGAACGCGCATGTGTTATCTGGGCAAAGGGCATTATCGTCCATATAAAGTTACAGCCTGTGATTCATAAAATTATAAACTAACATTTAACACACATAATCAAAGACCACTGGGATAATCACAGACCAATAATTACGGACCGTCTTATATAACAATCACAGACCGTTATTTAACACACATAATCAAGGACAAAATATACAATCACTGACAAATAATCACGGACCACGCTATATGAAAATAACGAACCGTACCAATAATCACGTACCAAGCATAAAAATCACGAACCACGTAAAAAAAACTTAAAAAAGCTATAACAATACTATACTCAAATTAAAGAGAATAAAATTCTCAATTTTATGGTGTAATTTTTTTTAAAAAAATAATAAAGTATGTAAAAGTTATTTAATTTTTAAAAACCGAATAGAACTTGTTGTAACATAAAAAATGTGATTGTTCCTCTTTTGCCCTTACAGTTATATTTTACCCTTATTTTGTGGAGAAAGTTGTATAAAGTGGAGACCAGTAGATCTTGTCCGTTGATTATTTGATTAAAGGGTTCACAATTCATCATACGTTTAGTACGTTAAGTTTGACATGTATTTGATCCAGCTCCTATATATATATATATATATATATATATATATATATATATATATATATATATATATATATAGGGAATGGTTCAATTGTTAACCTTACATTATCGCGTTAACTCATTAACCTTATTCTATTGCTTCTGGGCCCGCATAAAAAGTGATCCAATGGTCTGTCTTTTTTTTCAATTTTTTAATCTTACAATATATTAGATTTTAAATGAAAAGGGTATATGTGTAATTGTGATTTTGTCTTTATGTCAGTATCAATGCCAACTTTCACCTCATCATTATTTTCTTGTACTTCAAATTTGAATAATTAATTGGTACAATTTTTTTTAATAATACTACTAAATATTTTTATTATATATTTAATGTAATTCAAAATTGTGTTAATTAAAAAACGTAATATAGTAAACAAAAAGTTATAAAGATTTAAAATAAATAAACATTTTTTTATTATATGATATTAAATTACATAAGTAGATGTAAGTGCTTGTTACATTAACGTAAGCTGATGTAAGTTCAATTAAATTCAAAATCAAATTTTAAATTTTCTGATTTTTATTAAATGATGTTAAATTACATAATATCCCAACATGTCATAATTTAGTAATTACATTAGTGTTACATTAATGTAATTTGCTGTAAGTTGATGTAAGTAAGTGTTACATTAATGTAAGTAATATAAGTAAATTAGTGTTATATTAACCTATAATTACATCAATATAAGTCAAGAAATAATAAATTGCATCAATATAAAATACAATTACTTTAACGTAAGTCAAGAAATAATACATTACATCAATGTAATTTGTTGTAAGTTGATGTAAGTTGCACCGTTACGTTGATGTAAGTTGTTGTAAGTTGCTGTAATTTGATTCAAGTGACTATGTAAGCTGATATAAGTTGATGTAATCGAGTATGTAAGTTGATGTAAGCATTCGTAGACTCATATTCACATCACAAACATTTCTGAGCACTCGGTTCCTTGTGTTTTCTACATGTCCTAAACATGAGTTGTAACGAAAACAATAAAAAGTTACACTCTTTAACAAGGTGCTCCAAGAGTTTAGAGTAAATCCTGAAAGCTGAGAGCACAAGGTAGGTACAACCAAATAAATTGTATATATTTATGTGTAAAGTAGTTCTAAAATCAACCCAATACAAAAGCACGGTAAAAAAAAATTAGCCATAAATTCAAAAACACAAGTCCTTAAAAAACCATTAAGTAGCAAATATGTATTAATAAAATTAAAATAATGTAATTAGATGTGAAAAGTAGCAACAACTTCATGAATTAATTTGTTAGGTTGCAAATTAAAAAAAAATAAATCTTAACTTGCTGTCAAAATTTTTTTCTTTAAATGGTGATGATGAAAAATAAAGTGTTACAGTAAAAAACTTATAACATGAAGAAAGAGAAAGTTAGAGAAAGACCTATAAACTTTATCTCACAGTGGGCTTTTGTGATTAGCTTATTTGAAATTAGATTCAAGACTTGATCCAACTTCCAAAAGAGTTAAAGTTTCTTACCTTGGCCACCTACAATTTCCACCGCCACCGCCACCAACGATTTCGTTTTCTAAACCACCTCTAATCTTGTTGTAGCCCGTCAGTTGAGACAGCCACCAGTCGTCGGTCGATCTTGGTGGTGGTGGTGGTGGTAAAGATGATGGTTAGAAACGTGAGATATGCACATTGTTGGAAGGAGAAGGCCGGTAACTTAGAGAGAAGACATTGAAGAAGGTGCAGCCAGATCTAGAAAAAACTAAACCAACATTGAAGGGATTTAAATCCAAATTTCATGAGTTTGAAGAAGAAAAATGAGTTCTTAATATGGCAGAAAGAAATAGAGAGAGAACACAAATTGGTTGAATGTTAAAGAAATTATATTGACGTTGGTGAGATATGTACCATTTGTGTATATAAATAACAAGATATATTTTGGAGTGATGTTATGAAAAGTAAAAAACTGGCATGCCATCATTTCCTCATTTAATGCAACTTGAAAATGACCATACTACCCTTGAAGTAAAAGAAAACCTCTTGTACACGTGGCAATGTATTATTGGTTGAAATGGGTTAACCGGTTAACGCAATAAGGGGAGGTTAACATCTGATCCTCCCCCTATATATATATATATATATATATATAGGGGAAGGTTCCCCTAAAAAGTCTATTTTGCCTAAGAAGGATTTTAAAAACTCGAAAACCGACTCAAAGAAACCCCGATTGAACTCATTTTTGCGTCATTGGAACCGGCTTGTCGAACCCTAAAACCCAAACCCTAAATCATAAACAATAAACCCTAATACTAAAACCAAAACTTTAAAAACAAATCTTTAACATAAAAATACAACTTAAAAGCTAAAAACCAAGCCCTAAAACCTAAAATCTAAATCTAGATGTTAAAATGAAAACTTAAAATCTAATATTATAGGGTTCGATGAGACGGTTCCAATGCCATCGAAATGAGTTCAATCGGAGTTCGTTTGGGTCGGTTTTAAAGTTTTTAAAAATCCTTCTTAGCCTTCTTAGGCAAAAAAGACTTTTTATTTGATCCTTACCCTATATATATATATATATATATATATATATATATATATATATATATACATATAATAAAAACCTAACCAATCTATATTTTTATACGTGCATTCCATATATACATATTACGGCTTAATTTTATTATTTTATTACTTGACACGTAAGAAAATACTGTTTCATGTTTTGGGATTTGAGCCTCTTAAATTTCTACGAGTTTGTTAGGATGTCAAACATCAAATGTGACGTTACGTCCTTTTTCCGGTAACATGAACCATGTGTTCATGTCAAAAACTGTTGTAGGGAAATAGAATATGAAGTAAGGTAACATGTAATGATGAAATATCCGTTTGTCATTGAAAAACAGAACGGATTATTTACACATTATTTATGAAATTCAACAAAATTTTAATCATATAATTCAGTGCGTATTATCAAGTGCTTTTCCGCTTTTAGCATTTTTTTTTCTCATATATTTGAGTGTTCATTGATAATATTTTCATTTTCTTTTTATATATTTTGAATCTCACTGAAAAGTGATAATTACAGGGTATTGTTTTTTATTATATTTTACAAGAAAAAGCTTAAGTATTGTGAAAAAGAAAGTAACAAGTAAGATAAACTTTTTTATCTTAAAGAAAAGCATTTATTTATTTTATTATATAAGAATAAAAGAATAAGACTAATTATATTATTAATATTAGGTATAAAATTTTACCATTGCATCTATTATATTTATACAAGCGTGTCATTTTTATTCATACTTAAAAACCAAGTCCAATTCATATACACCAAAACTCGAATAGAGTACGCCTTAATTAGTAAATCCGAACTAGTTCTAAACCCGAACCCGATAATATAAAATCAAATCGGTATATTGATTAAATTATGTAGAATACCCAATTAGCCCGACTAATTTTGAAAACCTGGTTTTCTTCTAGGCTTTTTATATAGACTAATCAATATATGATTATATGACATTAGTATTATCAATCCTTTACTAAAAAAGTATGTATTTCGATTTGTACGGTTTTAACCGAAATCAAACGGAATTAAATTCGGTTCAGAAAACCATTTCCTGAATTCGATTCTTGGCTTAGTTTTCGGATAGAGAGAAAATTTGTAAACCAATTAAACCGAACAGAACAAATTTTTAACCGAACCGAAGAAACCGTTAACCGAACATTAACCTACGTAGACCAAAACACTCATTTTAACCCAAACCCTTAATAACATAATCCGATTCAACCCGATACCTGATATCCGAACACGGAATTATATTAGGAACGGTATTTGGTTGATATTCCATGCATAAATACTGTATTAACTTGACACATCTAACCCGCATCCCGAGCATAATATCTTAAGAACACCCACTATTATACTTCTAAACTTCACATTTGTAGATTTACCAACAAAATATATATAAGAGATTTTCTTAAACTCTAATTAATATATGTATTTAGTTAGACGATGATTTGATGTAATAGTAAATAAATAGAAAAAAAACGTATATACCCTTCGATATAAGTAAAACATCTTAATAGAAAACTGAAACAATGTTAAAATAATATAATTGTTTTAATAAATAATGAGACAACACATACCATTTAGGCATTTACTTTGAAATATGATCCTATTTTTCAACACGCTTAAAAACCTCAAGTTACTCGAATATACAACTATTCTCCGGTCACCACAAGTTTGGGCATTTATTTTTTATAAAGTTTTTAGCATGATTTTACCAAATAAGTTGCAAAACAATAATTTTTTTTAAATATTATGTATTGCATGTAAAATAAATCACAAATCATTCTGTCAAACAAATTAATAGTCAATGTTTAAAACACAAATACAGAAAAGTTGAATTCATAAATGTCTCACAAAAATGAGTGAATTTTATATTTTAAGGCAAACATGACTTTTTAGATTTGTTTAGTAGGATTGAGATCAACTAAATAGTTTACTTATCCTAAAAAGACTTAAGAATGATTGTTGATAATTAGATCATAAGATCAAATTTAAGATTAAAAATTTAAAATTTTAGAGCAAAAAGTTGTTAAAGGGTAATTTAGTCATAACCACTTTTCTTCAACATTTTTTAAATGTTCATAACTTTTACATACAATATTATTTTTTTTAAAAAATATCATAAATACGAACATTTTTTAATCTTTAAAATAAGTATAATTTTGTTATAAAAAATGAAATTTTTTAAGCTCATTGTATCTAATTATTGTAATTGTGTGTTTTTTAAATGTTTGTGTACATTTATCTTTTTGGGTTTTTCTTACAAATAATTGAGTCTTTTTACCAATGTTTTCAGAACCGGACCGTACATCAAACTGGTCTCCTTACCGGTCAGAGGTTCGACTGGTCGAACCGGTTTTAAGAACCGAATGATTTTATAAACATTTTATAAATCGACCACCGGTTCGCCGGTTCAACCAAAACGGCCCAAAACCCCCTATGTTACACCCCCAAATTCTCTCTGACGGCGTCAAGCCATCAGGTGCGACGTGACCAGGGTCAAAGCTCTAGTCATATAGAACGACTCTATAAGTGTTTGTAAAATACACTTGTTTCAATATAAAAACACCAAATTGATTAACAATCATGCAGCGGAAATAGAAATTGTTTCATGCAGCGAAATAAAATGTTAGACACTACTGTTTGACATAACATAATGATGACAAAAGTTGTTTTTCAAACGAATGAGAATGTAAGATTTGTGCTTGTCCCCCTAAATGCATCATAATCCGAGTGCAAGCTAGTTACCTGAGAATACATATTAAGACAAAGTGTCAACACATAGTTGGTGAGTTCTCAAGTTCTGATAATCAGTATACATAAGCAAAAATAGTGTTTGTCGTGTGTCATGTTGTTTATTAATGTTTGTCGAGCCCGAATCTCTAAGTGTTAGTTGCGTTACTACCGAACTAGACTTATTTGCTCTTGTCTCTTCCATGTCCATCGTAAAAAGAATGGCGCGATGGGTCGACATTACACGCGTCCTGACATCCAGTTTTATAAAGATGGGTTGGTTTTAGAAAGTTTTTTGCGAACTGGGAGCTTCGCGTACCGCCACGCTGTCCCCCAGGGGTCTTGGCGTACCGTCGGGAATATTTTTTTCGGGCTCTCTCCCGAAACACGCCGTGTACCGCCAAGGTGATTTTGATCAATCGTGGCGTACCGTGAAGAATTCCGAAGATTTAAAATTGTCCCGCTCACCTTCTCGTTCCACCAAAGATCTCGCCGAGGTCCCTCGGTGTACTGCGAAGCCTGCTGGGCTGGCCCAATTACTTGGACAAAACAATTTTATAAAATAAGAGTTGCCGAAGTTAATACATGAGATCTTTAGAAACAGATACAATTCATAAGTTGTGGAAGCGTTAATATAATAGTTTTCAAAATAACATAAGGTAATAGTTTCCGGAAGCGGTTTAAGTTGTTTAGAAATTACATAACATAACAAAATGATACTGAATGTCTAATAGACTAAGACACCAAAGTAGATGCATGGACTCCATCCTAGCATCCTAGATTCCTCGTGCACGTGCCTTAGCTACCTGAGAAAACATGCGAGTAAAAGGTCAACACAATGGTTGGTGAGAGCACATGTTTTATATCAGCAATAAACATCAATGTTTAAAGTAAGAGTTTGCAGGTCTACTTTTCATTACAATACAACATCCATTGATAGCTACTCAATATGTGTTATATCATATGCGGGTTCGTAAACGAAGCTAACATGCTGCCTCCCACCATATCCATCCAACAAGATATGACAACGTTGTTTGGTCAATTTTGCACTGTTCCGACCTCCAGTCGGGGTGGCCATACGGCGCGCAACAGTGGGACTTGTCAGACCCAAATAGTACTATTCAGAATTACCACGCTATGCGCCACGCGCTATTAACGGTTCAAGATGTGTTTAATGAGGACATATCTGTTTTGTGGATGAGTGCCACACATATGCATATACGCGATATTAGCATGTCCAAATGTAACCAAAAAGTATGGTTGTTGTTCAAAAAATGTTGTATGCAATGTTTTCCCCCCCAAGGGTAGAAAATAGAAAAAGGGGCCGTGAACTCACCTGATTAAGCAGTTCCGGTATGTATGTGTTCGCGTCTTGCGAATGCTAGCACCTGCTAGCATGCACCTATAACCATATAGGTGGTGAGTATGTGTTTTGTGATGTGTTGTATCCCATAGAACTCCAAGTGTCGGTGTGCTCAACCGAGTGTTTGTGTGTTGACTTGTGTTGACTCGATGAATCGTTGGTGACAAGTTTGTTGTGTTGATGTGTGCAAAGTAGTTTGATTAAAAATAATAAAAATTACAACTAACCTAAACACTAAGTAATACTCTAGACTCTCTAAACTAAACTACTAACAGGCAAGTAAACCTATCAAAAATACTAAAGAAAAGTAAGTCCAGGTATCGAACCCACAAACTTCTATAGAAAATGCAAATTAGACTCAAAGACTTATCTATACAAATTTACTTGATTAAAAGAATTGTTTTAAAGGGAGGTTTTAATAATTCATTAAAAGAAATTGATGACTTAAAAATCGGATTAAGACTAAGTAACGGAAACGAAGCAAGAAGTAACAAATGATAAAATGACTACCTAGGGTTTACTCTATACATGTTCAGTGCTGTTTAGATTGATTATGGAACAATTGTGAATCCGGGATCTTGAATTATTAACTAGTAAACAACCTAAAGTATCTTCAACCCTTTTCAAAGATATCAACTAAGATGTCTACAAGTTGCTAAATTACCGATTTATGTGAGTTACTTTAACAAGTTACCCAACCCTTGAATGACATGTCCTAAAGACCATCTACCTCACGGAAACGAGAGTCTCAATGCATAAACACATGCACGGGATAATTAAAAATCTCAACTTAGACTTAGTAGGCAAGGAAATGTCCAATTTAACTAGTCTTAGTCTTTTCACAAAGACTTTAACTAGCAACTAAACATCCAAAACAAACTAACAAACTCTCACCTCACGGCTTTTGAATTTAGTTAAACATTTAGATTGTTTATGACCTAATTAACATTCCTATGAACCACTACGTATAGTAATTCATTTACAAATCAAAAACGCAAAGTAATTGATCTAACATGCACCTATTATATGAAAGACATTCATCAAAGCACATGAGGAATCGATATATAAAACCAATAAGCAATTCAAACATTCATACACATCCAAGAATCAAAACCTAATCGTTATCTCATTTCAAATTCGCAAACTTGTTCCACAACCAATCGTTTTAAACACTAAACATTCATAATTGTAAAAACCCTAGGTAGTTCAAACGGTCTAGCCAATAATCATACTGAAGAAACAGTAGAAACTAATGTATAAACCATAGTAAAACATCATTCGAATGGAAAAACAATATAAGAATAAGAACCGATCGTGATTACACCCTTCGAATCGCAATCATAGGGCTTCCCGATGATGAACCTTGACCTTAATCGCTTGTTCCAGCCTCTTGGTCGCCTCCAAAGTCGTCTAGAAACCGTCAGTAACCCTCAAATTGAAGCCTTCTGCCTTTTTAATCAATCAACTTCTTTTTCTGAATTTTCTATCATGTCGCGTACCGCGACGATGTTCCCAAAACCCTTTGCGCTACGTGAGGGGTCCAAATACCAACCAAATAGTCGGGTCAAACTACAATGATTAAGTGAAGGGTATGATGGTCATTTCCCCTTTTCACGCTACGCGACAGGGTTCCATATGTTTGTCGCGCTACGTGAGGAGTGCCAGATTCCATTTTTTAGTTTTTGTTGTTTCCGGGTCCGTCCTCGCCCAACCGGAAGCTCGTTTCTTTGTGATTTTGTGCCAAATACTCAAGTTTATGACCTGTAAACATCGAATTACATAATTGTGAAGCACCAGCTAAAATTGACTCCAAAACTAACCAAAAATGTACAGAAACTAACAAAACCAACTGGAAAAACCTGATGTGTTTTACAACACATCACATCCCACACTTATCTCTTTTTCGTCCCTGAAAATGGTTTATGCAAAAATCTAGGATCATAGTCAAGCGAAATGGTTTCTAGACAATTAGACTTGTTAAATCAAAATTAAATGCTTTGGAAAAGATTGCAAGTATTGTTATCCTTCTGAACCCATACTGATTATTTAGGTCCCTTAGTCATGGTTCTTTAATGTTAATGTTCTACATTTCATCTCATTAGACCCACACATAGGAAATTTAGAACCAAATCAATCCTGAAATCAAGCTTTGAAGTTACCCTCACATATAAACAAAACAAGAAATTTCTAAAATCAGACTTTTACAAAGGAAGCAGATGAAAGCGTGAGTATTTTCTTTTATTTATTTTTTTCTTTTTCTTTCCATTGAACTTAGCTTAGTGGTGTTTCAACTAGGCTGCAACCCGGCGTGTGACACATAAGTTTCGGTCCAACTTCTTTCTTTTATTTTTAGCTCAAATTATTTGGTGAAATGGAGGCGCCATAAGACTTGAATTTATTCTCATAAAAAGAGTACATATGTGCCAAACAAAAATCAGATTTTCAAAACTCTCAATTGTTATTATGCAAAGGCTCCTTTAATAACTAGAAAATAGTTTCATTAGTCCAAAATTCCCAAGATGTTTCCCACGAAATTCATGCATTTAAATGAAGTTATACCAATCCTAAGGGACAAACAAAACCAATTGAGCCTACCCACACATCCTATAACCAAAGCATAAACCCCAATCTAACGAGTTAACCATGAATGAAACCATCAAACCTAACTTTTCTATCATTTCCCAATCACACGTTTACAACCGTCTTAATCAAAGAGAAGAAAGTTCTAAGCTAAAATAGAAATAAATAAAAAAAATTTCAAATAAACAACTAACTACTAAGAATCACAAAGTACCAAAACAAAGTTTCACATCCCCACACTTAAACTTTACATTGTCCCCAATGTAGAGAAAAAGGAAAACAAAAGAAAACTAAAAAATAATAACTAAAAACTGAAAAAGAATTAGCTGGTTAAAGAAGAAGTCTGTCAAGTGCCAGTCTTTCCAAGAAAGCTCCTCAATCTACAATTTGCTCCACAAGCCATAAACATAAAAATAAGATCTACACAAAACACAGATCAAACAACCATCAATGCATCCAAAGCATAATAATACCAATATCCAAGAATATGTTCAACCACAAACCAAACCGTCCTCCCCACAAACCAACATGTTTAATGTTTACAAAACACAAATTGCTCAAACCAAGATAACCAGTACTGAAAGAACCAACCACAATCAAACACCTCCCCACACTCAATCTTCATCATCACCACCACCTCTCTCATCATGCTCATCAGGAGCCCGGTAGAACTTTGGAATGTCAATATGCAGTGAGGTCATTAAATACCTCATGGCATCCTCCTGCCTCCACTGATCAGTGAACCGCCAGTCCCTGTATTGCTCATGGTACCCATCCATCCTGTTGCATAAGGACTCTAAGGTAAGTGGATATGGTATGGGTTCCCTAAGGGGGTACTATTGGGGAGGCATATCTCTCCTAAAAACTGGCCTCTGACGATGAGTAGGTATTGAACCCATGACAACATCAGAAGCTGGTGTCCCATGTGGTGGCATCATTTGAGGACCCACAACAAACCCTGCCCACCTAGGTGGGTCATCTCTCTCACAAATGCCTGCTCTCCGCAGGTCCCTCAAATCTATCGGGGTAGTCAATGGCCCTATAGTCATCAAATCGGGCCTATACCTATCAAACACCCCTAAAACATCAGTAATACGGTAAATATAGGGACCCATGTCCAACTGTGCTCTACCTCCACCTCGCCTACCTCTCGCCAAAGATTAAGTCATCACACAGGCCACATTGGCCTCTCTACCTGTCACCATACAATACAAACAAAGCAGGTCAATCCAATTGACCTTTTCCTCACTAGAATATCTCCCCACAACCGTGCAAGCCAGGACTCTATGGATATATCTCAAAACAGGGGCTCGGATCTCAGATTCCACCATGCTGGTGGAAAATGGTGAGTCAGCAATAGTCCCCCAGAACTTGCTCAAATCAACCACAGAAAGACAAAAATCCCTATTCTTCTTAATAGCACCTCTAAGGGATGATGTAAACATGGGAGACAACGCCTCTTCCTTTGTATAAAAGCCAGTCGCAACAGCAAACTGGGGGATAGACATCTCATAAACTCGTCTACCTAAGAAAAAAGACACTGCATCCACCGAGTCAAACTCAGAATCTTCATACATGAAGGTGGAATGGAACTCAAGTGTCAGTTCCTTATACTGAGGCCAGTCACAAGCTAACACCCTAACCCACTTTGGTCCTAGAAGCCTTTCTAACCTGTCTCTCTGGCCTAACTGATCAATCAAATCCCAACTTATGTTTCTATGATGGAGGAGTTCTAAAGAAATGAACCTATCTATCCTGTCACTTTCAAAGGTGCTTAGCTCAAAAAGAAGCAATGTGTATTCCCTCAATCTCCTGGTCCTAATAGTGGGCACTCACTCAGCCTCCAAATACCGGATGGTCCTCTCATCCCGTTGAACCTAAACTAGGGAATCCGGTTCTCCCCTGGGCCTTTGAGTAGGTCCTCATCTTCTCTTAGATGCAGCTCTTAAGGATTCGGCTCCAGACATTCCTGAAAACAAAGTAAAACCAAAATAGAGGCTGCCAAGTTATCATGGAACTCAAGAAGTGTAACTGTTTAGCATTTCATTCGCGGTTACAAAGAAAACCCAACAAGTTCCCAAACATCAATTCAATCCCAACAATCAACAACTGATTTTTATTGATTAATCAAAATATCTTTTCAATTCATATTTCAAAATCAGTTTACATTTTCAATTCCATGAGCCATATAATCATTGTCAAAACAAAGTGTTTACCAAAACCTAGCAAATGGCTTCATGGCCCAAAATCAACAAGTTCAAGCATACATGTGACAAAAAAACTAATAATCTATCATGTAAAACCCACCATTATGCTCAAACAACTAAGATCAAACAAAACCCACAAAAAGAAATTATGAACTAAACTAGAAATTTGAAAAATCAATCAAAATGCAAGAGAGATGAGATTGGATGTCCACATTACCTTAGATACGACTTAGAACACTTGGTTTAGAAGAAAAAATGAAGAAATTGACAAAATCCCTCTTGTTGGTGCTTGACCCGTCAATGGTGGATGAAGATGGTGAAATGATGATGAAATGGTGTAAAGTGGTTGAAGGGTAGTGACGGGTGGTCGTGGATGTTGATTTTTGGTGGATGAATGGTGGTAGAAGGTGATGAAATGGGTGAAGGATGGTGGTAGCCGCGATGTAGAAGATGGGGATTTGGGGTTAAAAATGAGTTGGGGCTTAAAAAGGGGAATTTAAGCCGTCTGGGTTTGCGTCGCGTAACGCGACAATGTCCGAAGAAGCCCTCGCTCTACGCGAGGAGTTGTTGACCCATGTTTTGACCAAAACTTGTGGCGAAGCGCGACGGGAGCAGGTGTAGGTGTCGCGCGACGCGACGATGTCAATTTTCCTGAGACTTTTCTAATTTTCATGCCTTAGCCAAATTTTCAACCCCTAAAATTCACTAAACCATCCAAAATGATTCTAAGGCAAAGAAAACATACCTGGTAGCTCCAATCCACTTTTCTTGCATCAAAATGATTAAAAACCTGCAAAAACACTAAAACCCACAAAAACGAAAACGAAAAACGAAAGATAATTACGAAAAACACACCAAAAACACTAGGAAACTACCATGTATGCACTATACACTTGGGTTTTTCATCCCATGAACCCCTTCAACTTCTTCTCATTCGGGTTTCTCAAGGAGGATCTCTTCCTCCTCCTCGTTTTCATCCAAAGGTCCTCCTATGTAGTGCTTTAACCTATGGCCATTTACTTTCCAAGTATTACCATTCACTTCATTTTGCAATTCGACTGTGCCATAGGGAAAAACCTCTTCAACGATGTAAGGACCCGTCCATTTGGACTTGAGCTTCCCTCCAAACAACTTCAATCGGGAATTGTAGAGCAAAACCCGATCTCCCTTCTTGAATTCCTTCAAACCCTTCAACCTTCGATCATGAAAAGACTTGGTCTTTTCTTTAATGCTCAATGAACGTGCATAGACCGCATCACGAAGGGCCTCCAACTCAGGGATTTGAAAATTACTTTTCTTACCCGCCTCGGTAAGATCAAGGTTTACAGTTTTGAGAGCCCAAAGAGCTTTATGTTCCAATTCAACGGGAAGATGGCATGCTTTGCCATAGATGACCATGTATGGTGTGGTTCCTAAAGGTGTTTCGTAGGCCGTTCTAAACTCCCACAATGCATCGTCTAACTTGTCGGACCAATCTTTCCGACTTTTCCCCACAGTCTTTTCAAATATCCTCTTCACTCCTCGGTTTGCATTCTCCACTTGACCGCTTGTTTGTGGATGGTATGCGGTCGCCAAATGATGAGTGACACCGTAGCATTGTAGGTCCTTTTCTAACATGGTGTTACAAAAGTGCGTGCCACGGTCACTTATTAAGGCTCTAGGAGTTCCAAACCGGCTAAACAATTTCTTCAAGAATTTGAGAACTACTCGCGCATCATTTGTAGGCAAGGCTTGATCCTCAACCCACTTTGAAACGCAATCTATAGCCACGAGTATATACCTATTCCCTTTGGACATAGGGAAAGGTCCAACAAAATCGATGCCCCACACACCAAAGACTTCCAACACTTGAATGGGGTTTTGAAGCATCTCATCCTTCGATGAGATGTTACCGGTGCGTTGGCAAGGATCACACTTCTTGAAAAACTCAAGTGCATCCTTCACCACCGAAGGCCAAAAGAAGCCACAATCGAAAACCTTTTGGCGGTGGAATGATGGCCATGATGTCCACCCGTCAAGCCTTTGTGGCAATGCTTAAGAATTTCTAAGCCCTCCTTCCTACTCACGCACCTCCTAAGAATCCTATCTCCTCCCACACGATAAAGATATGGGTCATCCCAAACATACCTACCCGCATCCCTAAAGCACTTCTTCTTAGATTGAGTGGTCATTCCCTCAATCACCACTCCATTAGCAAGGAAGTTTGCCAAGTCGGTGAACCATGGAATACCTTGCTTCTCTGCCTCCACAAAATCGATCACCTCGTGAGGGAACCTTATAACCTCCTCATGAATCTCACTACTCTCCGGGTCCTCCAACCGGGAGAGATGATCGGCGACCACATTTTCTGCCCCTTTCTTATCTTTGATCTCAATGTCAAATTCTGACAACAAAATAATCCACCTAATGAGACAAGGTTTGGCAGCTTTATTTGCAAAAAGAAACCTCAATGCCGAATGATCGGTGAAAACGGTGGTCTTTGAAAGCACAAGGTATGACCGGAATTTTTCAAAAGCAAATACTACCGCTAGAAGCTCCTTCTCGGTAGTGGTGTAATTCTCTTGAGCATCATTGAGAGTCTTACTAGCATAGTATATGGGGTGAAAATGCTTATCTCTCCTTTGCCCCAAAACCGTCCTAACGACTTGATCACTAGCATCACACATGAGCTCAAAAGGCAAGCTCCAATCGGGGGCAACTAAAATGGGGGCACTCACAAGCTTCTCCTTCAAGAACTCGAATGCCTTCATGCATTCCTCATCCAACACAAATGGGGTGTCCTTCTCTAAGACATGGGTCTTATGCCTAGTGATTTTTGAAAAATCCTTGATAAACCGCCTATAGAAACCCGCGTGACCAAGGAAACTCCTAATGGACTACACACTAGAAGGTGGTGGGAGTTTACTTATGGTCTCTATCTTAGCTTGATCCACCTCAATACTCGCTCTAGAGATCATGTGGCTTAACACTATTCCCTACGTCACCATGAAGTGACACTTCTCTCAATTTAGCATCAACTTTGTCTCCACACATCTCTTTAACATCCTCTCTAAATTCACCAAACACTAATCAAACGAGCTGCCATAAACCGAGAAGTCATCCATGAAAACCTCCATAGATGACTAAATCATATCCTGAAAAATGGCTACCATGAACCTCTGAAATGTAGCAGGAGTGTTGCATAGGCCGAATGGCATGCGACGGTAAGCATAAGTGCCATAGGGGCACGTGAAAGCGGTCTTTTCCAGATCCTCCGGTGCAATGGGGATCTGGAAATACACTGAAAATCCATCTACAAAGCAGTAGAACTGCTGGCCTGCTAACCGCTCCAACATCTGGTCAATGAATGGAAGGGGAAAGTGATCCTTCCGGGTGGCATCGTTAAGTTTCCTATAATCAATGCAAACTCGCCACCTCGTGACCGTGCGAGAAGGAATGAGCTTGTTTTTGTCATTCGTGATGACCGTCATCCCTCCCTTCTTGGAGACAACCTGAGTCGGGCCCACCCATGATGAATCTAATATAGGATAGATCAAGCCCGCATCCATCAACTTCAATACCTCCTTCTTCACAACCTCTTGCATGTTAGGATTTAAACGTCTCTGAGGTTGGACCACCGGCTTATACTCATCTTCCATGAGTATCCTATGTGTGCAATAAGCAGGGCTAATGCCTTGGATATCGGAGAGTCTCCAAGAACACTCTTATACACCCTCAACACACATAACAACCTATTCTTCTCCTCCTCCTCACTCAACCTGGATGAGATCACCACAGGTAGAGTGCAATCCTCTCCTAGAAAAGCATACTCTAAGTGGGAGGGCAAAACCTTAAGCTCAAGGGTTGCTGGTGACTCTATAGAAGGTTTCTTACTCTCCTCCCTCAACTCATCAATCTCTAGAGCCTCAGAAATCACCGATACACTCTCATCCGCCATCTCTAACTCCTCTTCAATTCTCTCAACTGCCAAATCAGCCCCGCACACGTACTCAAGACACCTATCAACGTCTGACATGAAAGAATTTATGAAGTAAACTGAATGACATGGGTCACTAAAGTCATCTTGATCACCGGGATGCCTCATAGACTTCACAACCTCGAATGTGACAGTCTGATCACCCACTCTAAGAGTGAGCTTCCCATCAAACACATCAATGATGGCTTTAGCGGTCCGCAAGAAAGGATGACCTAGAATGGTAGGATCACTATCATCGGCCTCCTTGTCAAGAATTACGAAATCCACGGGGAACACAAACTTATCCACCTTCACCAACAAGTTCTCAACAATACCCCGTGGACACTTGACCGTCCGGTAAGCAAGGGAAAGTGTCATGTGCGTAGGCATAAGGGCACCAAATGCTAGCTTCTCATACAAAGAATAAGGCATCAGATTGATGCTAGCACCCGAATCAGCGAACGCGTGCCTCTGAGTGTCACTGCCAAACATACATGGGATTGTAAAGATCACGGATCTGTCAACTTCTCCGGTAGCTTGTTCAGAATCACCGCAGAACATCCCCGCTTAATGGAACATTAGAAAGTTCCCCTAACCGATCCTTGCTCTTCAACAAATCCTTTAGGAATTTGGCATACTTAGGCATATGCTAAAGAGCCTCAATGAAAGGAAGATTGATCTTCAACTGTTTAAACATATCAAGAAAGTGACCATACTCCTTAGCATGCTTTTGGTGAGCTAAGCGAGCAAGATCTGGAAGTCGTGGATGATCAATCTTAGGACTCGACCTAACCTGAACCGGTTCTTCTCAACTGGGACCACTACAGGAGACTCATTGGTTGGTGTTGTACTTGCTAGGAAAGGCCTCATGTGCACCCCTCCAGGAGTCTCCATCTCAATCTCCTCATCCACCGGTTCTTCCTCAACTACCTCAACTGGTGGATCTACTCTCTCACCTCCTCTACTACTCCTAGTGGTCACTGCTTTTACATGTGCATTTGGATTAGGCTATGTGCTGCCCGTAAACTGGCCTTGGGGCCTCTCATCCAAACACTTAGCAATATCACCAACTGATCTTTGAAGATCAAGAAAAGCAGATTGTTGGTTTTTCAGAAGGATGTCATGCTCAGCAAGGGTTTTCTGAGTATTAGCATCCTTAGCAGCCAACTGGGTCAATAACTTCTCAATCTTACTCATGCTACCCCCACCACCACCACTACTACTACCCGCCCCCGGTGTATGGCTCAGATTACTAACCAAAGAATGACCCTGCCCCTGGTTATCAGATCACTCAGATTGGAAACCAGGGGGATGACCAGAAGAACGCCAATTGAAGTTCGGGTGGTTTCTCCAATTTTGATTGTAAGAGTTATTAAACGGGTTACTGTTACCCTTACCTTGACCCCCAAATAGTCAACCTGCTCTTGGTTGACCACCAAACACTCAGATGTGGCATGGTCACCCCTACAGATCTCACACCTATCAACCTTCATCTTCAACTCTTTCACATCCCTCGACAAGGCCTCGAGAGCAGCTGCCACACTAGTGTCCACATTAACGTGGTGAACTCCTCTCGTTGAAGAGAAGAACTAGAAATAGGATTGGAATTCCTATTAGCAGACCGCTACTCATACTCAGCTTGAGCAAAACTCTCAAACATATCGTTACACTCAGCAACATCCTTCTTACCCATAAGATGACGACCCGCGGATTTGTCCAAACGAGGCTGGGTCTCATAAGTGAGACCATTGTAGAATTTCTCTACAAGTGCCCAATCAGAAAGACCATGCTGGGAGCATCTGCTAAGGAAATTCTGGAATCTCTCCCAAGCAAGGTAATATGGCTCATCGGGTTCCATACAGAACGAATGAATCTCATCACGAAGGCGGGCTGCCTTAGCAGGTGGAAAGTATTTCTTCAGGAAAGCATCCCTAAGACTGCCCCAAGTAGTGAAAGATACAGGTGCATGCGAGTCAAGCCAAGTGGCAGCCATATCCGCAAGAGGGAAAGGAAATAACTACAAAAAGATGGCATCTTCAGTGGCACCCTGAAGATTAAAGGTACCATAGATGCGAGTGAGGCGAGCTATAGGTGCTGGAGCATCCTCATCATCACGGCCATTAAACTGAGAATTGTTAATGGCTGTCATGATGTACGAGTGAATCTGCCACGAATTTTCATTCGTAATGTTTGGCATAGTAATGGGATTGTTAAGTCCCGTGAAACCCTCGGTGGACTGCTGATGAACGGTACGACGGTTTTCCATTGGTGGAACAAAAGGCAAACGTGGAATAGAATGAGTAGAAGAACTAGAAGAAGATGGTATGCACTCAGAAAAATCTGTAGAAATGGGAGTAGAAGCACTTACCTCGCTCGTAGAACCTTTAGAAAAGTTCCGCGAATCGCTCCTTAAAGGCAATGAAAGCTCAGGTGGCGGTCCGTGTGAGCGTAAGTGTGGCATACACTACCAAACCTGCAAACAATAAAAAATAATCAAAAAGAAATTAATAAAATTAAATAAAATTAAAAACAAACTAGAACATAAATATGCACAGATAAGCACAAGAACTAATAAGCACAATCGACTAAAAAGTCCTTGGCAACGGCGCCAAAAACTTGATGTGTGCAAAGTAGTTTAATTAAAAATAATAAAATTACAACTAACCTAAACACTAAGTAATACTCCAGACTCTCTAAACTATACTACTAATAGGCAAGTGAACCTATCAAAAATAGTAAAGAAAAGTAAGTCCGGATATCAAACCCACATACTTCTATAGAAAATGCAAATTAGACTCAAAGACTTATCTATACAAATTTACTTGATTAAAAGAATTGTTTTAAAGGGGGGGGGGGTTTACTAATTAATTAAAATAAATAGATGACTTAAAAACCGGATTAAGACTAAGTAACGGAAACGAAGCAAGAAGTAACAAATTATAAAATGACTACCTAGGGTTTACTCTATACATGTACAGTGCTGTTTAGATTGATTATAGAACCATTGTGAAACCGGGATCTTGAATTATTAACTAGTAAACAACCTAAAGCATCTTCAACCCTTTTCAAAGATATCAACTAAGATTTCTACAAGTTGCTAAATTACCTGTTTAAGTGAGTTACTTTCACAAGTTACCCAACCCTTGAATGACATGTCCTAAAGACTATCTACCTCACGGAAAGGAGAGTCTCAATGCATAAACACATGTATGGGATAATTAAAAATCTCAATTTGGACTTAGTAGGCAAGGAAATGTCCAATTAAACTAGTTTTAGTCTTTTCACAAAGACTTTAACTAGCAACTAAGCATCCAAAACAAACTAACAAACTCTCACCTCACGGCTTTTGAATTTAGTTATACATTTAGATTGTTTATGAACTAATTAACATTCCTATGAACCACTACGCCTAGTAATTCATTTACAAATCAAAAACACGAAGTAATTGATCTAACATGCACCTATTATATGAAAGACATTCATCAAAGCACATGAGGAATCGATAAATCAAACCAATAAGCAATTCAAACATTCTTACACATCCAAGAATCAAAACCTAATCGTTATGTCATTTCAAATTCGCAAACTTGTTCCACAATCAATCGTTTTAAACTGTAAACATGCATAATTGTAAAAACCCTAGGTAGTTCAAACGGTCTAGCCAATAATCATACGGAACAAAGTGTAGAAACTAATGTAAAAACCATAGCAAAACATCATTCGAATGGAAAAACAATATAAGAATAAGAACCGATCATGATTACACCCTTCGAATCGCAATCCTAGGGCTTCCCGATGATGAACCTTGACCTTAATCTCTTGTTCCAGCCACTTGATCACCTCCAGAGTCGTCTAGAAACCGTCAGTAACGCCGTTTTAATCAATCAACCTCGTTTTATGAATTTTCTATCCTGTCGCGTATCGCGAAGATGTTCCCAAAACCCTTCGCGCTACGCGAGGGGTCCAAATACCAACAAAATAGTCGGGTCAAACTGCAATGATTAAGTGAAGGTTATGACGGTCATTTCCCCATGTCGCGCTACATGACAGGGTTCCATATGGTTGTCGCGCTACGCGAGGAGTACCAAATTCCAGTTTTTAGCTTTTGTTGTTTCCGGGTCCGTCCTCGCCGAACCGGAAGCTCGTTTCTTTGTGATTTTGTCCCAAATACTCAAGTTTATGACATGTAAACATTGAATTACATAATTGTGAAGCACTAGCTAAAATCGACTCCAAAACTAACAAAAAATGTACAAAAACTAACAAAACCGACTAGAAAAACCTGATGTGTTTTACAACACATCATGTGTTTAGTTTACTTATGTGCTAATTGAATATTAACACGCACGTATGACATCATCATACATACTACGACCCTAATAGTAACACTTTCGCACATCTCGTGTTATGAAATCATAAAGGTTACCATTTTTGGAAATTTTCCCTTTCAGGAAAGTTTGGTTATGTAATCCCGTTTCATAGTTCTAATACATTTAGTATGTTTGCAAAAACATATGTAAATACTTGAAATACATTGTTTGCGCATAAATTGCCATTTATGCCATTTGTCCAAAATAAAGTTTCCTAAAATAGTAACTATTCGTTTAAAGGTCCGTTTTGAAATCAAGGTTTCCAATATGCTTAAAAATCATTTTAAACATATTTCAATAATCAAAGTTCACCAAAACATCTTAAAACATCAAAACCCCTCTTTTGATTTCAAAAAGTTTTCATAAATAGTACGTTCTACAAAAATCATGTTTTTCACAAAATCAAATATCCAAATGTGTTTCTAAACACTTCAATATGCATTTGACAACATCTAGACATGTCTAACATGTCTAGATCATCACAAATCTACAAAATGCAACATAAAAGTTTCCCTTTATGGCAAGTTCTTTAAATCATCAAAATAACCTATCCATAAGTCAATCCCATCAATCCTATACTGTAAAATCAGTAGATCTATATCAATATCACACAAAATCACCAACAAATTCGTGCACAATAGCCACATGGAGTTGCATGTGGGTGGATGATTATGCATGTGCGTTTTTACCCATTGCATGTACGATCTAACGCTAGATAAGTCCAGAGACTACCTTAAGAGGTCTTAAATGGATGGATCTTGTTTGGACAGAAGCTAACAGTGGCTGATGAGGTTCTTCTTGCTTGTGGATGGCTTCCAAGACTCCTCCTTGAAGCTCCAATGGTCCAAGATTCTCCAATATAGCTTCTCTAGTGATTCCAGATGGTTTGAGAGTGTATTTCAATGGCTTTCAGTCGATCTTCAGTGGAAATGCTCGGTGGAGTGTGGAAGGAACTGAGCCATATGAGTTGGGGTTGCTTTTTATAATGCTTTGTCGTCTGATACTCGTCGCGTATCACCAAGGCCGATCATGCATCGCCTCGTCATACCACGATGAATATAATATTCAGTTTTCATCCCGAAACACGCCGCATACCGCCAAGAAATCCGGAGTTCAAAACTCCCGCTCATTCTTCGCGTACCGCCGGGGATCTCGCCGAGGATGCTTGGCGTACCGTGAAGGATCTATTTCCTAGTTTTTCGATCCCGTTGATTTGATTTCATTCGTGATCAATTCCTAACATTTATCCTACGACTCCAATACATGTTTATCATATAATTATATAATAGCACATAATTTTGTTTGATTATTGTTTGTTAACCAACGTTCGTGAGACTCGTGTGTGTGTGTTTCGATAATTCCTCGAATTATCTTTTATAGCTTGTGTTCGTCATTACAAACTGTTTGCATGCTTGATTAAACATAATAAACATATAATGCACAATCCAATAATCCCCGAATTCTTGTTGTGTGTTAGTGTTTGTGTTTGCCACACTTGGTTTTCAAAACCAATGTGCAATGTGTGATTCGATAGTTCATCGAATTATCGTTTCGCAGTTGTTTGTGTTTGACTCATCTAATTAACATAATTAAATGAAATACAACAAGTATGAATGTGAAATGTAAAGGATGTAAGAGTTGCAATTTACCTAAAATTGCCGGGTGTCACATCATCCCCTTGTTGAAAGAAATTTCGTCCCGAAATTTGGTTGTTGGTAGTGTTTGAGAAACAAAAATTTTCTGGTTGTCACATCATCCCTATGCTGAAAGGAAATTTCGTCCCGAAATTTATTCATTGTTGTTGGCATTTGACGTTGTTTGTTTAAAGAGGTGGGGATATTCACGCATCATCTGATCTTCACGTTCCCACGTGAATTCAGGTCCGCGTTTCGAGTTCCATCGTACTCTAACAATTGGAGTCCGACTTTGTTTACTTTGTTTGACCTCATGGTCCGTGATCTTTACCGGTTCCTCCACGAACCGTAGTTGTTCATCCACCTGTATTTCATCCAGTGGAATCACAAGTGTCTCATCAAATAAGCATTTCTTCAGGTTTGAGACATGAAACACATTGTGAGCTTCATCGAGTTCGGCTAGTAGGTTGAGTTGGTATGCCACTGGACCAATCCTTTTCAAGATCTCAAATGGCCCAATATACCGTGGGTTCAGTTTGCCTCGTTTTCCAAAGCGAATGATGCCTTTCCATGGCGAAACTTTCAGAAGGACTTTGTCTACTACCTGAAATTCAAGAGGCTTACGGCGTTTGTCGGCATAGCTCTTTTGATGATCGTGAGCCGTTGCCATGTAATTTTGATTTGCACAATCTTTTCCGTGGTTTCGTGTGCAAGTTTTGGGCCAGTGAGCTGACTGTCGCCCACTTCCGTCCAACAGATAGGTGATCGGCAAATGCCATAGAGGGCCTTAAAAGGCGTTGCTTTGATGCTCGTATGATAGATGTTGTTGTAGGAGAACTCTACCAACGGTAGGTGACTTTCCCAGCTGATGCCGAAGTCTACTACGCACGCTCGTAGCATGTCTTCGAGAGTCTGTATCATGCGTTCGCTCTGGCCATCAGTTTGTGGGTGGTATGCTGTACTCATATCCAACCGCATTCCAAGTGACTTTTGCAATGATTTCCAAAAATTCTAAGTAAATCTGGCGTCTCGATCAAAGATGATAGAGATTGGCACTCCATGTCGTGAGACTACTTCCTTAACGTAGATTATGGATATCTTTTCCATTTTGTCGTGTTCCTTGATCGCAAGGAAATGTGCTGACTTGGTCAGTCGATCCAAAATTACCGAGATAGTGTCCCATCCACTAGGAGTACGGGGTAATTTGGTAATGAAGTCCATAGAGATTTGTTCCCATTTCCACATGGGAATCTATGGTTGCGTGAGTAATCAAGATGGCTTCTAGTACTCAATCTTGACTTTTGTGCAAGTCAAGCATTTGCTCACGTATGTAGCGATATCGGCTTTCATGTTTGGCCACCAATAGAGGAATTTCAGATCATGATACATCTTATCAGACCCAGGGTGAATGGAATACCAGGACTTGTGAGCCTCGTCCATCACAAGGTCTCGTAAGTTTCCGTGATGTGGAATCCAGACGCGTTCCATGAAATAGTGTAAGCCATCGGCTTTTACCTCAAGTTGTTTCTCCATTCCCCTTAGTGATTCAGCCACTAGGTTTTCTTCTTTCAGTGCCTCAACTTGGGTATTACGTATCTGCTATGGGAGATTGAGATGGATGGTAAGTTGTCAAGCTCGTACCCTCTTGGGTTTCGAGGTATTATTCCGACTTAGGGCATCAGCCATAACGTTGGCTTTCCCTGGGTGATACTTGAAAGCACACTCGTAGTCGTTTAGTACTTCGAGCCAGCGACGCTTTCGCATGTTCAGTTGTTTCTGCTCGAATATGTGTTGTAGACTCTTATGATCAGTGTATATTGTACACTTTGTACCATACAGGTAGTGTCTCCAGATCTTGAGTGCAAATACGACGGCTCGAAGTTCCAAGTCGTGAGTGGTGTAGTTCTTCTCGTGAACTTTCAGTTGTCGAGAAGCATATGCGATCACTTTCTCTCACTGCATCAGCACGCAACCAAGTCCTTGTATCAAGGCATCGCAGTATAAAATGAAATCATCCGTCCCATCAGGGAGAGATAAGATAGGTGCAGTACAGAGTTTCCGCTTTAGAAGTTGGAATGCAGCTTCTTGCTTGTCAGTCCATAGATATTTCTTATCCTTGTGAGTGAGAGCTGTGAGTGGTTGGGCTATCTTGGAAAATCCTTCTATAAATCGTCGATAATAGCCAGCCAAGCCTTGGAATTGTCGCACCTCAGTTGGGGTCTTTGGTGCTTCCCAGTTCTTGATAGCCTCTATCTTGGATTTATCCACCTGAATCCCTTGTTCATTAACAACATGACCCAAGAATTGGACTTCTCGAATCCAGAAGTCGCACTTTGAGAGTTTAGCGCACAACTTCTCTTTCCGTAACAGTTCAAGAGCCAATTGAAGATGCTTTTTGTGTTCTTCCTGAGTCTTTGAGTAGATGAGGATATCATCGATGAAAAAAATGATAAACTTGTCAAGGTAGGGTTTGCACACTCTATTCATGAGGTCCATGAATACTGCAGGTGCATTAGTCAGCCCGAAAGGCATGACCAAAAACTCGTAATTGCCATACCGAGTGTGAAAAGCTATGTTGGGATATCTTCTTCTTGAATTCTTAGTTGATGGTACCTAGATCGCAAATCGATCTTGGAATAATAACTTGATCCTTGCAATTGGTCGAACATGTCATCAATACGAGGTAAGGGGTAACGGTTCTTAATTGTCACTTTGTTCAATTCCCGATAGTCGATGCACATACGGAATGTGCCATCCTTCTTCTTTACGAACAAAACCGGAGCTCCCCAAGGTGAGAAGCTTGGTCTAATAAAACCCTTGTCCAGCAACTCCTGGAGTTGATTGGACAGTTCTTGAATCTCAGAAGGTGCAAGTCGATAGGGTGCTCGTGCGATAGGTGCTGCTCCCGACGCAAGATCTATGCGGAACTCCACTTCTCGAGGTGGTTGTAGTCTTGGTAGATCCTCAGGGAATACGTCGGGATAGTCGCATACGACTGGGATGTCTTCTATTTTCTTTTCTTCTTCAGTCTTGTCAGTGATAAGTGCCAGAATGGTTGTGTATCCCTTTCGTAGGCATTTTGAGCTTTCATGCACGAGATGCTGTTAAGAGGAGGGTCGCTCGTTTCGCCGTTGATGTCTAGGGTTTCTCCGATAGGGAGAGGTATGCGTACAACCTTGTCATGGCAAATGATTTCAGCTTGGTTGTCAGATAACCAATCCATGCCTACTACGACACCAAAACCGCCTAGATAGAAAACTTTTCTCAGCTTCAGCATTAAACAATACAGAAGCATAATGATCGTTAAGGATATACGCACCTGTTGCAAGGTTGGGGTCCCTTCTAGCCTCTTTTTCTCCGATCACGAAGGCTCGCCCCTTCTGCCCGTTGTTGTTTCCATTGTTGTTGTTCATCAATATGGGCAGTCTTTCTTGAAGTGCCCTGGTTTCCCACATTCATAGCATCCCTTTGGTGCTCCTTGTGGCTGTGGTTGTTATGGGGTTTTGGCCAGTAGTTCGCCCCTGCAGTCTTTAGCTGCGTGTCCCATTTTTCCGCAGTGCTGGCATTGAAAGATGCCACATCGACCCTGTGCATGATGGAAATTGCACTTGTGGCATTCGAGGTGTTTGCCTACATAGCCTCCCTGGTTCTGGGTGGTTGTGATGGGTGGGGTGTAAGCTTGGGTTGATCCAAACTTACGTTATTGTGGTGGTGGTTGTAGAGTGGAAGGCATTTGCGCTTGTTGTCTGGGGTCTTGGCTACCGCACCACGAGGTGGTAGAAGTCCTTGTGCGACGGCTGAATCCGTGAGCTTGTGGGCAAGTCGCACAGCTTGCTGTAGGGTGATGGGATCAGCAGAAAGTACCATACCCTGAATTTCAGGTGGTAGTCCATCGATGCACTTCTCGATGTGTTTATATGCCGATGTTACCATCTCTGGGCATAGGTGTGCCAGCTCATACGATCGAGCAGTATATGCCTCGATCTCGGAACCGACCATCTTGTGGTTCCATAACTCAGTCTCTAGCTTCTGCACTTCACCACGAGGACATTATTCTCGGTTCAAAATCCTCTTGAACACCTCCCAAGGAAGGGCGTTGGCTGCATGGAGCCCCAAGTTTTGAACATTGGCATTCCACCAACTGAGGGCATCTCCCTCAAGTGTTCCTGGTGCATATTTGACCCGGTCTTCATTCCTACAGTTGCTCATGGCGAAGGCCGACTCTGCCTACTCCATCCAGCGTAAGAAACCGACGGGACCCTCAGTACCGTTAAATGAGTGGGGTTTTTAGTACAAGAATGATTTGAATGTGTAGAGGGGTGTGTTAGGATTTCCTCATGTGATATACAAAGAATGGAATTTTGGTTTAGTATCGGGCAAACGCGTTGAAATAGAAATCAGTTATTATGACGCATGGTGATCGCAAAATGATATTCATCACCTTGGTTTAGTTGGTTTTGATAATAGGTAGTCTCCAGTGCAGCAGGTGCCTCTTCAACTCGCTCGTTGATGAGTACGTTCAGTTCAGCAGGTGTGAGACTGATGTTCCCACGTCCTCCTACATTTCGTCGCCCTCCGCGTCTTCCAGCCATGATCTTCATAACAAGAATAAACGTTAGAGTGTTTCCAAGGATTACATGTGCGGTTGGTACGTAAAGGAAACATATATAAATTTGCATACACAAGATGTTCAATAACAGATAATAGTCTTGATATATAATAAGTTGTACTTGTTACAATTCATTTAATACCAAGACATTTAGATTCCACGATATGTAGTACAGAGATACAATCTGTCCCTACTAGGTCTATGCTAAGTTAATCGAAGGCATTATCGATGGTGGAATCAGAATCAGCATCCTCTGCTGGTTCCTCTTCTTTAGTGTCTGGCTCTTCTGGAACTGGATCGGCAATCCTATTATCTAGCTCTTCGATTCTAGCTTCAGCGATGGCAGCTCGATCTTCGGCCGCCTCGAATAGTGCGATCAACTGGGTCATATCCAGATCCATCTTGTTGACTTTGCTATAGAGTTCTGCGTGTCGAGTGTTCGTATATCTCAGTTCCTCTGCGAGACACTCGATCCGATCATCTGCCCAGGCCAGGTCCCGAGTCATCTTGGCAATGACATTTGACTCAAGACACTGCCTCTTAGGCTCAGGTGGTTCTAGTATGGGTGATGCACCGTCAGGTGACTCCTCCATGGGGTGCTCGTCAGAGTCGTTATCGGGATATTCCTTATGATTCTCATCGGAATCCTCCACATGATCATTTGATGGTAGGGGATGCTGGTCAGGCGTCTCTACGGTCACTGGTAGAGGTGATGCAGGTAGTGCTGGAGCTATCGGCTCCTCCTCATCGTGTGCAAACACATGCGGTGATGATAGTGACGCCATATCTAGAATGTGCGTAGTAAATGTATGCTTACAATCATGTATGAGAATAATAAATGATTATGTAGGTTAGTACTATTGTACTAACACTCTATGTGTGTGTGGAGACTAGTGGTTATAGACTATGTTCACTAAATGCAAACCTAATTCGCAATAACGAAGTCTCTGATACCAATCTGTCGCATCCCGGCCTTTCCGACCTTCCTGAGTGCGAGACGCGACTGTCAGGATCGCAGTCTCCGGTCATACAGTTGCGAGACCTACATGTCTGGTTACATACGTACAACCAAATACTTGGACAAAACAGTTTTTTAAAATCAGAGTTGCCGAAGTTAATTCATGAGATCTTAAGAAATAGTTTGAATTCATAAGTTGCGGAAGCGTTAATAAAATAGTTTTCAAAATAACATAAGTTAATAGTTTGTTGAAGCGGTTTAAGTTGTTTAGCAATTACATAACATAACAAAATGATACTGAATGTCTAATAGACTAAGACACTAAAGCAGATGCATGGACTCCATCCTAGCTAGGGGTGAGCATAAAAACTGATTAACCGAACCATAATCGAATAAACCGATGAAACCGAACCGAAATAACCGAATAACCGATTTAACCGACGGTCCGGTTTTGAAATTTTTGGTTAACCGATTAACCGAACCAAGGTTAAGTTGGGTAAAGAGTGGTTTGTGTTTATTATTCATTTTATCCCGAGTAACGTAATTTTGTAGTAAAGTCAAATTTTCGGTTATTAACCGAAAACCGAACCGAACCAATGGTTATAACCGATTAACCAAAACCGAATTCACCGAAACCGATCGGTTTTTGAAATAACTTAACCGAAAAAGTCGGTTCTGGTTTCGGTTAGCATTCAAAACCGAACCGAACCGACATATGCTCACCCCTAATCCTAGCATCCTAGATTCCTCGTGCGCGTGCCTTAGTTACCTGAGAAAACATGCGAGTAAAAGGTCAACACAATGGTTGGTGAGAGCACATGTTTTATATCAGCAATAAACATCAATGTTTAAAGTAAGAGTTTGCAGGTCAACATTTCATTACAATGCAATATTCATTGATAGCTAGTCAATATGTGTTATATCATATGCGGGTTCGCAACCGAAACTAACATGATGCCTCCCACCATATCCATCCAACAAGATATGGCAACGTTGTTTTGTCAATTTTGCACTGTTTCGACCTCCAGTCGGGGTGGCTATATGACGCGCAACAGTGGGGCTTGTCAGACCTAAATAGTACTATTCAGAATTACCACGCTATGCGCCACACGCTATTAACGGTTCGAGATGTGTTTAATGAGGACTTATCTGTTTTGTGGATGAGTGCCACACATATGCATATACGCGATATTAGCGTGTACAAATATAACCAAAAAGTATGTTTGTTGTTCAAAAACTGTTGTATGCAATGTTTTCGCCCCCAAAGGTAGAAAATAGAAAAAGGGGCCGTGAACTCACCTGATTAAGCAGTTCCAGTATGTATGTGTTCATGTCCTACGAAAGCTAGCACCTGCTAGTATGCATCTATAACCATATAGGTGGTGAGTGTGTGTTCTGTGATATGTTGTATCCCATACAACTCCAAGTGTCGGTGTGCTCAACCGAGTGTTTGTGTGTTGACTTGTGTTGACTCGATGAATCGTTGATGACACGTTTGTTGGGTTTAGTTTACTGACGTGCTAATTGAATCTTAACACGCATGTAGGACATCATCATACATCCTACGACCCTAACAGTAACACTTTCACACATGTCATGTTATGAAATCATAAAGGTTACAATTTTTGGAAAGTTTCTCTCTTAGGAAAGTTTGGTTATGAAATATTGTTTCATAATTCTAATACATCTAGTATGTTTGTAAAAACATATGTAAATACTTGAAATACATTGTTTGTGCATAAATTGTCATTTATGTCATTTTGCCCTAATAAAGTTTCATAAAAATAGTAACTATTCGTTTAAAGGTCCGTTTTTAAAATCAAGGTTTTCAATATGCTTCAAAATTATTTTTAAACATATTTCAATAATCAAAGTTCACCAAAACATCTTAAAATATCAAAACCCCTCTTTTGATTTCAAAATGTTTCCATAAATAGTAAGTTCTATAAAAATCATGTTTTTCACCAAATTAAATATCCAAATATGTTTCTAAACACTTCAATATGCATTTGACAACATCTAGACATGTCTAACATGTCTAGATCATCACAAATCTACAAAATGCAACATAAAAGTTTCCCTTTATGGCAAGTTCTTCAAATCATCAAAATAACCTATCCATAAGTCAATCCCATCAATCCTAAACTGTAAAATCAGTAGATCTATATCAATATCACACAAAATCACCGACAAATTCGTGCAGAATAGCCACATGGAGTTGCATGTGGGTGGATGTTTATGCATGTGGGTTTTTACCCATTGTATGTACGATCTAACACTAGATAAGTCCAGGAGACTACCTTAAGAGCTCTTAAATGGATGGATCTGGTATGGACAGAAGCTAACAGTGGCTGATGAGGGTCTTCTTGCTTGTGGATGGCTTCCAAGACTCCTCCTTGAAGCTCCAATGGTCCAAGATGCTCCAATATAGCTTATCTAGTGATTCCAGATGGTTTGAGAGTGTATTTTAGTGGCTTTCAGTTGATCTTGAGTGGAAATGCTCGGTGGAGTGTGGAAGGAACCGAGCAAAATGAGCTGGGGTTGCTTTTTATAATGCTTTGTCGTATGGGACTCGTCGCATACCGCCAAGGCCGATCATGCATCGCCTCGGCGTACCCCGATGAATATAATATTCACTTTTCATCCGGAAACGCACCGCACACCGCCAAGAAATCCGGAGTTCAAAACTCCCGCTCATTCTTCACGTACCGTCGTGGATCTCGCCGAGGATGCTTGGTGTACTTCGATGGATCTATTTCCAAGTTTTTCGATCCCATTTATTCGATTTCGTTCGTGATCGATTCCTAACGTTTATGCTACGACTCCAATACATGTTTAGCATATAATCATATAATAGTACATAAGTTTGTTTGATTATTGTTTGTTCACCAACGTTCGTGAGACTCGTGTGTGTGTCTCGATAATTCTTCGAATTATCTTTGATAGTTTGTGTTCGTCATTACGAACTGTTTGCATGCTTGATTAAACATAATCAACATATAATGCACAATCCAATAATTTCCCTACTTATTGTTTTGTTTTAGTGTTTGTGTTTGCCACACTTGGTTTCCAAAACCAATGTGTAATGTACGATTCGATAGTTCCTCGAACTATCGTTTCGTAATTGTTTGTATTTGACTCCTCTAATTAACATAATTAAATGAAATGCAACAAGTATGAATGTGAAATGTAAAGGATTTAAGAGTTGCAATTTACCTGAAATTGTCGGGTGTCATGCGAGGTGCCACACCCTAACCGGACCGGTTCACCCGCCGGCTGCTGGTTCGACCGGTCCGACCGGCCGATCCGGTTTTCAAAACATTTCTTTTTACATGTAATTGTGTCTTTTTGAAAGACCATTGTGTTATTCATACTCGTCATTATGTCATGCTTGCTTAACACTATCTATTCTAGAACAACATTGTGTCTTATATTATTAAGAGAAACACAATATTGAGCAAAAACACAAAAGACATAATGACATGTACAAAAGACACAATGACCTATACAAAAGACACAATGACCTATACAAAGGACATAATGACCTATACAAAATTGTTATACTCATTATTGTGTCTTTTTATAGGTAATTGTGTCTTTTTTACAGATCATTGTGTTATTTATACTCGTCATTTTGTTATCCTTTCTTAACATTATGTATTCTGCAACATTATTGTGTATTAAATTGTATAAGAAAACACAACATTGAAAAGAAACACAAAAGACACAATGACCTAAACAAAAGACAAAATTACCTGTACAAAATTGTCCATGCTCGTTGTTGTGTCTTTATTACATTTAATTGTGATTTTTAAAGGTCATTGTATTATTCAAACTCGCCATTATCTCAATTTTTGCTTGACATCATGTATTATGGTACATCATTGTGTCTTAAAATGTTCAGAAAAACACAACATTGAGCAGAAACACAAAAGACACAATGACTTGTACAAAAGACACAATTACCTGTAAAAAAGACACAATGAACTAAAAAAACAAAGTTTTTTCTATAGCATACCCTACTAATTTGAAGAAAAATATGCTCGTTTTTATGGTATAATTTTTTTTTCAAAAAATAATTTCGTATGTAAAAGTTATAAACGTTTAAAGAATGAGAGGAATTTGATAAAAAGTTAACAAAAGTGGTCATTACTAAAATACCGTTCAACAACTTGATTTAATCATACCATTGATTAATGATCTAATGGCTCAAGATCTTTTTTAGGCTTTTTACGTTAAAACGCTTATTTAGTTTAACTTAATCCTTGTTTAGTAACAACTAACTACGATTTTAAAAGCATTCATAATTTATCTACTAGTTTTAAAAACATTATAACTTTTGAAAGTCTAGTGTAACAAAAAATGAGTATGAAGTTTCCTACAGGTTATTCAAACATGTGACGAGTTTAATATATTTAGAAAACAGTTAGTCAAAATAAAATCAAGTGTATTATTCATAAACAATGCAAATATCATACACACATACATATATATGTGCAGCGAAAACAGCAATTTTTTGTAGAATTTCGGGCTATTCTAATTTCCA
The DNA here is from genome assembly GCA_009363875.1 of Mikania micrantha. Classification (NCBI taxonomy): domain Eukaryota; kingdom Viridiplantae; phylum Streptophyta; class Magnoliopsida; order Asterales; family Asteraceae; genus Mikania; species Mikania micrantha. The sequence continues at coordinate 41,527,591 of CM018696.1, forward strand.
AACCCTTTCTCATGTTTCACACGACCCTCAAACCACCACCACCACCAAAAAAATAAAAAATAAACAAAAGAAACAAAACCCCAACACATACATAAGATTCAATGATGAATTAGTCTAGAACTTTTGTTGTGACTCGAACCACATGGTGGTAATGTGTCTATGTAGGTTGTCACACGAGACACTAAGAAACCATGAAATCGTAAGTCGTGACACGTAAAACCGTAAATTTTTTTTAAATAATATATTACTTTACTAAAACTAGGATTAGGTTCAAGTAAAAAGCATTATGTTAGTTAGAAGGGTGAGAAGCAATATTGACCCTTAGATTAAACATGTGATTAATTTTTAAGGAAGGGTATATTTGAAAGAAATTTTATTTAAGTAATGGTTGACCCAATAACCCATCCATCTTTTAGACATTCTATTACAATTAGTGAATCAGACAGAAAAGTTTTGTGCATGTTTATGATGGCTAACCTCACATACTTCCCCTCGAGCTTTTTAATAGAAGCAATTTTATCATCATCTTCACACGTCACAAATGAAGCTTTCTCCTGAGTTGCAACAAATGATAATCCAAATCACATTATTCACAAAACGTAAATATAACTATACAAAAAAATTAAAAAATGTTTGGGAGACCAAAAAATAAACATCATTCATTTAAAATAATATATACACAAAACTTACTTGCCGGGCCCTGACGCCAAGATGAGATAAATGAGGCAACTCCTAAAGTAGAATAACTCCCACTATGTTGTTGCCTGCAGGCTGCAGCTGTTACCTGCATATTGAATTAACCATCCTGATATTGCAACTACTAATCATCTTAGTAGCCAAACTTGTGCTTTAAGACGGATATATTCTTTACGTATCTGTTCACAATTCAAGCATGTCTGCTTACATAAACAACGAAATCTGAAATAATTAGAGGACACATGTTACCAATTTGAATCATAATCTTTTGGAGAATAGTGCCGAACAAAACCGGTGCTCCCCATGGTAAGAAGCTTGGTCTGATAAATCCCCTATCTAACAACTCTTGCAGTTGATTAAATAGTTCCTGCATCTCCGTAGCAGCCAATCGATATGGTGCCTTAGCTATCGGCGCGGCTCCCGGTGTTAGATCTATCTGAAACTCAACTTCTCGTTTCGGTGGTAGTCCGGGCAGATCATCGGGATAGACTTCGGGAAAATCACGAACAACGTCAATATCCTCTATCTTCCTCTTCTTCCTTTGTTGTTCCGTGATGAGAGCTAATATTGCGGGATATCTGTTGTACAGATATTTGTTAGCTTTCATGCAAGACATGATATTGAGCGGTATTCCCCATCGTTCTCCCTGTATAGAGATATGGCTTCCATTTGGTAACGTAACCCAAACTACCTTCTTGTTGCACACAATTCGGCTTGATTAGCAGATAACCAATCCATTACAACCACCACGTCGAAACTCCCGAGAGTTATCGGCATCAGTTCGATCTCGAGTTCGTGCTCTGCTAGCACTAAGACGCACCCTTTGAAGATGCGCTGCGTCTCAATCAGCTTGCCGTTGGCTAACTCCACGGTGTACTTATAGTCTAGTTTTGTTGGGGGTAATGTTAAGTAGTTTAATAAACTCGATAGAGATAAAACTCCTATCGGCACCGGTATCAAATAATATACTAGCATATACATTATTTAAAAGAAATGTACTCGTAACGATGTTGGGGTCATCTTTAGCTTCGCCGGACCCGATACCGAAAGTCCTGCCCCTTGCCGGGTTACCTCCTACGTTCTTGTTCTGCGGACAGTATCAACGCGTGTGTCCCGGCTTCCCGTAGGTAAAGCATCCCTTCAGAGTATTGTTCTTGTTTGCATTGGGATTCGGGTTCGGGTTTGATCATCATTCTTTGGCTGGATGTCCATTCCGCCCGCAGTTGGTGCATTTGATCCTTTCGCACCGACCGAAGTGATGATACGACCAGTTGTTGCATTTGGGGCTGTTGCCCCGGTATCCCCCTTGCGTTGGGCATCAGATTGGGTGGCAGTGAAAACTTTGGCTGGTGCTGGTCGGTGCTGAGTAGGCTGTTGAGGTGAGAAGGTGCGGTTGCTTCTAGGTTCCCACTTCCGCTTGGGTTCCTGGGACTTCAAGTGTGCACCCCTCTTTACCAGTTTGCCCTGAGCTACTGCCTGATTAGTAAGTTTGTGGGCCAAACGGATAGTCGGCTAGATGGGGGCGGGGTCGGAAGAAGTAACCATACTCTGTATCTTCTCCGCAGCCCACTGATGAACTGGTCGATCTTCTTGTATTCCGGAGTCACCATCCCCAGACATAGCCTGCATTGTTCATGGAATCGAGTACAGTATTGCTCGATCTCTGAAGCCACCATCTTGTGGACCCAAAATTCCTCCTCGACCTTCTTGATTTCATTTTGGGGACAACATTTCTCGTGGAGCATCCTAGTGAACTCCTCCCAAGATATGGAGTTTGCAGCTTCCAGACCCAAGGTCTGAACATGGGAGTTCCACAAGGTGCGGGTTGGTCCCTCCAATGTCCCGGTGGCGAACTTAACCCGGTTTTCCTCTGAGCATTCAGACACAGAGAATATGGACTCCGTCTTCTCAATCCATCAGAGCAGTCCCACCGCTCCTTCAGTCCCCTTGAAATTGTGTGGGTGGCAGCTCAAAAACGTCTTAAACGAGCATCCCTTGTTTGCGCTTCCATGGGATCTTGTTCGTCGGTAGTCAATGTCATGTGTTAGTGATCGCGTTTACTATACTAATTCAGTCGTATTCATGTTGTGGTTAGTACTATTATTAGTCCCGCTGGTTTCGCCCTAAAGGCGGTTAGCCTCATACTCGGCTATGTCCTTATTAACTCGCCATTCCACCATCGCTTGGAAGGCTGCCGAGCCAGTTGGTCGTCTGTGTGCTCTAACATAGGTTTCCTTCCCGGTCATTGGTTAGTTCTATATAAAATAGATAGTATGTTAGCCGTCAATTGTGTTAGATGTCGAGTTAGTATGCAATCATACGTAAAATACATAAATGCTAAATCCAAAATGTCATTCCATTAAGAATATCTTTTGAGTACAATCATAGTTTCCAAAACCTTCTACTAATCATAATAGTTCGCATGAGCACATCCCGCTCATCTAGGCGTACAACATAAAATAAAATAAACTGAAATACAACAAGCTAACTACTACGAGGCAATCGTGGAGTGAGAGTCTCCACTTGCAGCAGGTCCGTCGTCATGTTCCTCAAATGGCTCCTCCTCAGGGTCCTCGTCAAGGTCCTTCTCATCAAACTACGGCTCGTCCTCGGGCTCTGGCTCTTCGATGAATTGCACCGCCCAGGCGTTCATCATCGCATCACTAGCCTATATCTGAGCGGTTTTCTCTTCTGAGACTATCTCAACCGCTCCTAGACTAGCCCCATGCTTCTGGACTACTGAAGTGATAGCATCCTGGTGCTCCTCCAGATGTCCAGTCTGAGCACGTAGCTCCGCTACCTCAGTCTCCATCTCCTCCTGTCTGCATATGGCGTCCTTGGTCATGCCGGCCAAGACGTCATGCACCCTGTCAGTATATGCGAGCTCCTTCTGCAGGTACTCTAGCTATCCTCGAAGATGTCGGTTGTCGTCGCGAAGAGCCCTGAACTCTCCAATCAGCTCGTACAAGTATCGGGCCTCACGGTCCGACCTGGATACATGGGCTGCGAAAGCCCGCTCCAATGGCACACATAGTGCCGGAAGACGGTGATTGCTCGGTGCGTCACTTGGTAGTCTGGGAAGAGGCACGCGCTCCTCCTCTATCCAATGCCAGACCATCATGGGGTACCAGTCCCATGGTCTGACACAGCTCGATGGGCGAGCTTTACAGTACTCCACGAGGTCCATATCCGGTAGTATGTGCCGTCTCTTGCGTCGCTCCTCCTCGATTGGGTCATCCTCAACAGGCCGTTTGCCTCGGTTCCTCCCGTCATCGTTGTTGTCCATCCTATAATCTTGGTTAAATAATTAACATAATAAAATAATAGAAAATATTGTTGTGCAAAGTCCAGTGTAGTGTCTATGTAGAGAAGTGGCTATAGTCTAAATTTACTACATGCAAACCTAGTTCCCTATAACCAAGGCTCTAATACCAGTCTGTCACACCCCCAAATTCCCACGTGCGGTGTCAGACCACTGGGTGTGACGTGGCCAAAGTCATAGCTCTCGGTCATACAAAACGACTCTATATGAGTTATAAAATCACACACTTTTGTAATTAAAACCAAGTTTGATTAATTAAGCATCGGAATTAGTTAATAAATAAGTAGCAGAAATGTAAAAGTGTTGCAGGGTAAATGTAAATGTATCAGACACTACAATGAATTATAAATATGTCTAAATCAATGAACAAAACATCAGCCTAGGATGGAAGTCTAAATGCATGCAAAGTCTTCCTGTTGGACTTCATGTGCATCCTTGATCGTGTTGTTTAGTTACCTGAGAATACATGAGAAAATGTGTCAACATAAACTTGGTGAGTTCACATGTTTAAGTAATAGAAAAACAGTAAACAGACATATACTGGGTATGTTAAATTTTGTTGGATCTACGATCCTGAGTGTGTCAGTTCATCCTACCGAAACTCGACTTTTCCTTTGCGTCCCTGGGTCATCGCTGAACCCAGCGTCAACATCGATATTACACTCGTCATGACCTCCAGTCACAGTAGTTGTCGAATGGGGCTAGTCAAACCCAGTAGTACTACGTAATAACGAATCGTTTGTTACACAACTAACGGTAAGGGTAGTGAGGACTTTGTTGCCATAATAGTTACACTTGAAAATGGTTTTACAACATACCAGTCACATATCTAAAACGAGTTGCATAGTATTATCACCCCAAGAGTTTAACAAAACAATTAAAGAGTATAAGTGGGGCTGTAAACTCACCTGAGTTTAGCTGTTGTGTTCGTCTCGTGAACAGTGTAGTGCGCCTTTAGGGGTTACCTATATCACATAGGTGTTATGAGTTTGTGTTCACATTCGTGTTGGTCTCACAGGACAGTGTTCGTGTCCAAACAAGTCCAAGTTGTTACGTTGGCCGTGTTGACCGTGTATGACTTAACGACCCGTTAGTGACATGTTTAGTTTATGTGTTCGATTAACGTGTTCTTAGTGTTGTGTGATGTGTGCGAGCACATAAATTGCATTCATGGGATAACTTACTATTTATAGCAAGTTCCTATTTTAGGAAAGTTTCTATATTAAGCAGGTTCACATAGATTTCACTTTCCATTTATTCTAGCATGCATAATTAGCCTATATGATCATGTTATCACATAGCATTTAGTCACACATCGACATTTAACCACATTTCTCGTTTAAAAGTTTCTATTTATAGTAAGTTTGCACATAAGCCCATTTTGATCATATCAAATTAATAAACACTTCACTAATCAACTCTTTAGTTGCAAATATTCGTCTAAGCATACTTATAGTTTTTAAAACATCATTCAACATTGATTTGCAACAACAAAGTTACTAAATATATTAATTAGCATTCAAATACCTTTTCACATGGATTTTTAACTCGTCAATATATCAAAGTAATCATATAAACCGTAAATCATCACCTTAGAGCACACTCATGTCCATAATACATCAACTATCATTATTTTGTAACATTAAAGTTGCTAAAAATAGTAACATGTCACAAATCACATTATACAACAAGCTTTAGACATCCAATATGTCAAGAATCATCATCTTAAACCCAAATTAATAGCCCAAAACCTATGCATGTTTCTATTTCATCATACAACAACGTTTTGTAACATAAAAGTTACTAAATATAATAACATACCCAAATAATCATTTCTTGACATTTATAATCACATTAGATCTTGCAAAACATCCTAAATATCATTTATAAGCATGTGTCCATATCCAAAATCATCTAAATCTACTTAGACCATGCATGCATGTAATCAAAAGTAACCATTTATAAGCATGTGTCCATTATCATGGATGGTCCTCATATCATCAACTCATCCACAAAATCATATAATCTCAGATTTAAGAAGATGAAATTTCGTGCATGTGATATCAATGTGCTTGCATGTGGGTGTATTTGTGTTTTTATGCTACATGGACCCAAGAAATACCTTCAAAGGCTCCAAACAAGAGGAAATGTGGCTTGAATAGATCTAGATTGCTCCTGTAATCAGCTATGAACGAGATTCTAGTAGCTAGAAAGTGGTGGTGTTGATGATGAGCATCCACAAGTGTTCCTTCTTACCCTCCAAGCTCCAAATCTTCAAGCCAAGCATCTTTAGTGGTGTTTTGGAGTGTTCCAGTGTGATTATCAGGTGATTTGGGGAAGATGAAGTCGAATTACGGTGTCTGGAATTGAGTGTGATGAGTGGTTATAGGATAGCAATGATTATGTCTTGGTTATATAAAGATTTGGCGTCTGGCAATCTTCGCGTACCGCAAAGAGTGTCCCCAAAGGGTCTTGGCGTACCGCGATGATTTTCGGGATTCAAATCCCCCGCCCATCCTTCGCGTACCGCCGAGGTCCACTCCGGGGTCCCTTGCGTACTACGAAGGATCCCGGTTGAGCCCAAATCGCCTATTTTCGTTCGTATAGCTCGTTTTCCATCGTTTTAACGATTACGATTATCGTTTCTCGGCTTACTAACGTTGTTTCACTTGTTATAGGTTCACAAGAAGCTTAATTGTTGTACAATTAGATTGTTGTTTCGTTTAGTTCACCATCGTTCGTTATTCAAGACACGTGCGTGCGTTTTCCGATAATTCCTTCAATTATCGTTTCGTTGTGTGTGTTTGGACTGCTGTGCCACGTGTCACACTAAATTCACTAATTCTAGTGCCACGTATGTAACAATAATACAAATTATTATTAAAATAAATATAATGCTGACATGGAAATTACGAGGTGTCACATTTTTTTCCTGCAATTTTCAGTGGAATGATTGTACTTGAGACATTCAAGGTGAGTACATAGCCCCTCCTTTCTTACTTCTAAATCTTTTGGGGTGGAACATGTGAATACTGTTTTCGAAACCGAATTTCCTAAATGGTTTTCATTGTTTAAATACTTGAATGGTTTTCATTGTTTAAATACTTGAATGGTTTTCATTATACAAACTTATGTTTGGTTATGTTGATATACTTAAATACATTTGAGCATTTGAACAATAAACACTAGATACTAGGCGTTTAGTCATGACTTGTGATGGCACATGACCTAATCAAAATCATTTCGTACAAGTACAAGTGGGTTTTCAATTAAACTAAGTAACCTGGATGCACAGTTTGTAGACAAGCTTATTCATATCATGTACGCCTATATTTAGGACTTCGAGGGCTGAAATCACTATTCTTAGATTGCAGACTTTATGTTCACGCAATTGTACATTAGGACTCAAGGGCTAGAGGTTATTAACTTAACTTCTAAACTTGAGTTCACACACTGGTTCAACGTTAGTACTGGGTGATCACAGTAAGGGAAAACGGGTTCTACACCAAGGTTTGAGATGGGTTTAATTAACTTTATAGCCTAAAGATGGATTGTCGTAGATTTAGCAATATTAATTAACTGTTGATTAATTTTGACAGTTGAGGTCATATTGAGTACACTTTCATTGACACAGAGTTGGTTTTAAACTATTTTATTACCACGGGTTGTGTTGGTTATTCGTCAGTCTTTACCTAACTCCGAACGTAGTTTGGGATTTGGATTTAAGATGAAAATAGGATATACTTGATGATAGTATGTGTTACATTAACATGTTACAACTTTTGCAATGGTACATATACATTTTATACATAGTGGTTGTTTGTACATGATTCATGGAATGGTTGAACTCAACTTTTGTACACGTTACACTCATATGTTTTCAATGGATTCTCTTAGAACTTATATTTTCATATTCACAGATCATATTATTTACAATATTTAAACCTATGTATCTCACCAACTACTATTCGTAGTTGATAGAGTTTCTTCACATGTTTCAGTTGATCAGAGATAAGCACAGAACATTGGTAGTTAATCATGACATGTAAACGTTACATTAATCATATGAAATGTAGTAATTCATTGTGCTTGTTCATCTTTGATCTTGTGCGTTTAAAAAACCGATCAATAGATCAAGTCGTCACCGCGCCGCTGATTTCGCACGCGGCGCAGGGGTGTGGCACTCCACAAAGCAGAATCTTCAACATGCGGAATATAAACTTTAACTTGATTGGCACAAATAATCAGATGCTCCTGAATACCCCACAAAATCAACAAACTTTTCAGAAATTTCTTCCCTTGAAAGATAAGGTAGCCTACATTAGGTAAAGAAACATCGAATCATCTGAATTGTCATGAATCTTGCTATTGATCATCTCCACAGTCTCTGTAGTCTGACCTCATGATAGCATGCATCAAGACCCTTTTATCTTTACTAACCTTGCATGATTATGAAAGTAACATGAACTTTAAAGAACACCCATCTTGATACAGCATCTTAACAACCATCTTGATACAACATCTCCTAGTGGGGTCCAAGGGGCAGAGGTCTCTTTAGAAACGTTATTTTTCTTCACAACCATCTTGATACAACATCTTGTGTGAATGAACTTCCAGAACGGCTGACTTGTGAGAATAAGAGGTCTCTTCGTACCAATGGACATCAGAATGAATGAATTCTGCGAATGCACAACCAGAATGAGTGACTTGTGAAAATGAAAGGTCTATTCGTATGTATTGACAATAATGAAGACTCATTCGCGTGAGACTGATGCGAATGGGGACCATTCACCTGAACCGATGCTGTTGACGTTGAGAATTGCAAAAACACGTTTTAGTTTGAATTAGATCTCCAAAATTTGAACGAACGACCTAAAGGGTGCGACTAAGCACTGAAATAACCAATTTTGCAAAAGCACACCGAAAGTCAAGAAAAATCGAGTTAAACAGAGACAACTTTTAACATCAAAAATTCAAGAGGTCAAAATATCTCCACCTGTATATAGAAATAGTAGTACCCGACAATGATGCTTAAATTTCGGGACAGAATTTCTTTAACAAGGGGAGACTGTGACAACTAGTACCTGAATGTCCGGTAAGTTCGCATGGTACGTGTACTTTCACTCTTAACTGTGTGTAAATACTAGGTGATAAACAGTATGTGATAACAATTCTGTGGAAAAACACTTAACAGTTGTATGTATTCCAATGAGAATTGGAATATAAATATACAGAAACACATGTGAAATAACAATCAAGAAAACAAATGACAAAAACATATTGGTTGTGATCTGATATCCACAAATAATAGGAATCAGATGACCGAAAATTCAGTGAGAAAACAATGTGAAACTATTTATAACAATGTGAAAACAGCTAGGATTAGTTGAGTCCGTCTGTGAGAATGTACAATTTAAACAACAGTTCAGTATCGTTTACGAACGATGAACTGACAACGCGTTTGCATGGGTGAGGATTCACACAAACATATCTGTGTGTTCAACGTTTTGAACGAGCATTGAAAAATAGAAAACCAAATGAGAAAGTGAAATGTACGATCGTATTTATACAGTTAGTGCTCTGTACGAAAACACGTGTAAGTTATGTTCTCTGACGAAACGACGAAATTTAAACGATTACAAATTTTAAAAGAACGAAAAATTAATTAAGATAATATTTATTAGGAATAAGCGCCTAAAAAGAATGTAAATTAAACTATTTTATAAAATTATGCGTATTAACGTTACGTAACCAAATAACGAGAGTTAACGGAACCGAACAAAACCGAACACGCGGGCAAACACCCGGGGTATAAAACCCCATTTCCCCCACTTTCTTCCTCATTTTTCAGCTGAGTTTTCTCTCTCCCTCTCTAGAATTCGTTCTCTCTCTCTCTAACTTTCTCTCTCAAGAACACCATCACTAAATTAACTCATTTCTCAACCAAATATCTTGCATTTGGTATCAAATCGAAGGTATTAACGAGTACAATTCAAAAGTACAGAGGATCGGGCTTCAATTCAATTGAAACAAAGGTAAATTGAGCGTAAACCTTTGGAATTTCTGGGTTTGGAGCAAACCGGCCTAATTAACTTAGAACTTGAAATCAGGCCACCAAACCTCCTTTGAAATGCATGAGAAAAGATTTCCCATACTTGGATAACATCAAAATAAAGATCTGGTTTTCCTACAAATAATATCGATGGATGATCATCAGCTGCCTATCATCGTTGCTGCTTCAGGTTTCCAGCCAACTTAAACCATCGATATTGACAAGTTCGATGGACCATTGAGTTGAAACTCAATGACACTGGTAACTTCGATGAGGTCCAAGCCTTAACAAAGTGAAATCCATCAATATTGATTAGTATCGAATTCATTCCATCGATATTAAGCCAATGTCTACACTGATAGCGTCGACTGGCTACTTACCAACTTCTCCTTCGATTTTGTTAAGTTCGAAGCTATCCTTAGACCCCCAAGTCCATCAATATTATCATGACTGTGTTATCGAAGCAATTTAAACTCTAAACCAAACAAATTTAATTGTAAATGGACTCACAATATCGATGGGAACAAGTTAGGTTCGAAGGGGAGCCCATTAGGATTATCAGGTTGTTATAACCATCGATACTATCTCTTGTGCCATCGATATTAGCTAGAAAAAAATTCAAACACTCATAAAACACAACACAAATGTTTAAGGACTAAAATATGTTTTAAAAAGTATAGAAAGGAAGGATAACAAGCTATGGTGTTGCATAAGCATTATTAAGGTTTTCGATATAACGTGTCAACCTATTTTGGACATAGTTAATATAAACCTTTGCTAAATACGTATTTAACATACATCAATATTGATTAGTATCGAATTCATTCCATCGATATTAAGCCAATGTCGACCGTGATAGCGTCGACTGGCTACTTACCAACTTCTCCTTCGATTTTGTTAAGTTCGAAGCAATCCTTTGACCTCCAAGTCCATCAATATTATCATGACTGTGTTATCCAAGCAATTTAAACTCTAAACCAAACAAATTTAATTATAAATGGACTCACAATATCGATGGGAACAAGTTAGGTTCGAAGGGGAGCCCATTAGGATTATCAGGTTGTTATAACCATCGATACTATCTCTTGTGCCATCGATATTAGCTAGAAAAAACTTCAAACACTCATAAACCATAACAAAAATGTTTAAGGACTAAAATACGTTTTAAAAAGGATAGAAAGGAAGGATAACAAGCTATGGTGTTGCATAAGCATTATTAAGGTTTTCGATATAACGTGTCAACCTATTTTGGACATAGTTAATATAGACCTTTGATAAATACGTATTTAACATACAGGGTAGTTAAGTTTTGTAACATATTACCTATGTTCGTACTCAGAAACTATTGTGGTTCCCAAACTTTTACAATAGGTTAAAGCTTTAAGTCAAGTTCAACACATAAACCAAGAATGTGTAATACACTAAAGCTTAACCAAATTGGCTAAGTATTAGTACGTCTCATCACAAATGAACTAGGATGAATCGAATAACAAAGACTTATACTAGTTAACCAACTTTTGGGTTAACTCATGAAACAATAACTTATACTTATAAGTTGCAAACGACATTGAATCAAACACAGGGCGTTGAATAGAACATCTTCACAAGAAGTAAGCGCGTGCATTTCTTGAGTCTAAGTCAACCATTTTAATACCAAGGTGAGTTCATATGCCCCTTTTCTAATCTTTTGATTTTAAATGCGGGGCTGAGAAACATGCTAACTCTTTTATTTATTAAGAGTTTTAGTACTTTATTTTAGATAATGTGATTTTGATAATAAAGATTTTGTCTTTATTATTATGCTTTCATCATATTATTACATGTATCTGCGTGTGGATTGACATTTGTGACAAATCAGGAATGATCCCATAATAACTTAGTTTCATGACACCATCAAATCAATTAAATGACACAATGTGTTAAACTAAATTTCATATCACTGGGTTATAGCTTTTAGATGACAATGAGATATCAATGAGACAATTACTAGGGATAACTAGTGGTATCAGAGCCTTCGAGCTCTTTCTACAGCAAGGTAACAACTTTTTCATGCAAGTTTGATGCTTTCCTGATCTTCTTCACATCATCTAGCTGCTGTCAAAATTTGGAGCTCTAGATCTTGAAAAGCTTTTCTCTAGAATTTTTCAAGCATTTTCAAGTTTTATTTTCGAGTATACTGCTTCAAGTACAACCTTTCTAGAACAGGTCTTCGAGTACTACAATACGAGTTCAACAACCTTAGAAGAATTGATTGTGAGTTTTTGGTTTTTCGAGTAGTATTCTTCAAGAACAAGTCTTCTAGTACTCGGCTTAGGATACTTCATCTTCAAGATCTCCTCTTCGAGTTCAGCTTTTCGAGTGCTCCTGTTCGAGTTCAACACTTAGAGTATAAAGCTTCGAGCACTTGTGGATCTTAGAGTACATGATTTCGAGTTGTGCTTGGACTTCGAACACTTGAGGATTTTGAGAACACCAGGGAATTCGGGAACTTCTGGAATTTGAGGACTAGGACTAAGAAATTATTCTTATCATCGTGGCATCCAAGAATCTGACCAACTTGTTCAACCTGTTGAATTTGGACAATGAGATAGGCACGGAACTAAACCACAGATGCTTTTGTCAGGAGATAACTTCCAAGACTAGAAGTTCAGATTCCAGTGTTTCATCCAGTATATGGATCCCAAGCTATGGAGATCAATAGAGGAAGGGCTTTATGTGCCTATGTACCAGAGTGAACTGAACAGGCCAATTCCCAAGGACCCAGAGTTGTGTACTGAGAATGACATCCTACTGAAGGAAAAGGATGACAAGGCGTATGCCTCAATAACTATGGCTTTGTCTATTGATGTGGATCATGGATTGAAGGAGCATCTGACAGCCAAACAACTTTGGGATGTGTTGGTTGAACGATTCGAGGGAAACAATGATATGAGGGAGAGTCGCAAAGACATGTTAGGACAACGGTTTAACATGTTTAATCATATCAAGGGTGAGTCCTTAGAAGCCCAACTCAACCGTTTCACTCACCTCATGAGAGAGATGACAAGTGCTGGGATAGAGATGTCAAAGGGAGAAGTCAACAAGAAACTCTTGAATTCATTATCGTACAACTGGAACTCTAACTGTACAACAATCAAGTGGACGAAAGAATGTACAAGACTATCTTAGTGAGTTGATCACAGTCATCAACTCATATTACATGGATGACAAGCAAAGGGCTCTTAATCATGCCAGTTCCATGGGGATTACACCAGCTTCTGAGAATGCTGCTCTTTTATCTGCAATCAGTTGTTAAGCATCTGGTTCTCAACATTACCAGACTTCAGCATCTCAGTCTGTTCCTTTCGAGACTGCATTCATCTCAACTTGGCAAGCTAGTTCAGCGCCTAAGATCAGCCCTAAGAGTGAGGAGACTCTGCTACTGTTCAAAGGGTTTATGAACAGTTATAACACATTCATTGCAGGAGAATTGGCACAGCCAATCTTACTCAAGACAACATGGAGTAAATCAACCCAGCTGATGTTGAAGAGATGGATATTTCATTGCAGATGGCCATGACGGTCTTTCGTGCCAAGAAGTTCATTAAGAAGTGTGGAAGGTACATTTTTGGGAACAACCTAGGAAGAAAGCTGGGATTGAACAAGTCAAAGCTCAAGTACTAGAATTGTGACGAGCCGCGTTTTGGTCATGAATGTAAACTGCCCAAGGTTGTGAAAGAGGCAGACAAGAAGCCGGAAGAGAAGGCTGAGATGGAGCTTGAGCTAGCACATCCAAGGCACTGGTTATGCATGAAACTGAATTTTATGACTGGAGTGACCAGGTGAATGAGCTTGAGATGACTTTGAGCCATGCGTTCAAGGCTGAGGTGGATGACAAACGCAATGAGGTAACAGAAAATATCTGCTCTACTTCTTGCATTGAAAAGGTTTTCAAATACCTTTCCCACAATGAAGAATTAATCAAGGAAGTCACCAAACTTAAATATTTCAGCTCTGAATTTCGTAAAAATGAAGAACTTTTGAAAAAGAAACTTGACACTGAAAGGCGTGATATTTCACAATTAAAAGAGCTTTTAAGTGATAAAGAGTACAACTATCGGGATGCTAGGCGTCCGATAGATGAACTATTCTCAGAGTTAGAAGAAGCTAAGACTCAGTTATCCAAAGCTAAAATCAGAGCTGATAAGTATGAATATTCAAGTACTTTGGTGGCTAACATGATCGATGCTCAGAATAGGAGAAAGGGGAAAATCGGGCTTGGTTTTACTGAGGTGTAACCTCCGTTTAACCATAACTACTCCATCATGCCCAATATCAACTCATCTGTTGATGATCTGTTGTTGAAGTCAGACCGAAGGTGTGAGTTCACCACTGGTTCTAATAAACCAGTGCCTCTTACAGCAGATCCTGTCATGACTGACCTTAATGATTCTGATAATTCTGAGGTGTGTGCAGAAAGTTTGAGTGTGTGTGTACAATGCAGGGATGACCAAATAAGCTGAAGAATGTTTGGTACGTGCATAGTGGTTGTTCCCGTCATATGACTAGGGATTTTTCACAGTTGCATGAAGTCATGTCATTTAATGGAAGATACACCTTGTTTGCTGGAGACAAAGGTGGGAAAATCAGCATGAAGGGCATGGTTACTAATGGAACTCTGAGTTTTGAAGATGTGTACTATGTTAAAGAACTCAACCAAAGCTTGTTGAGTGTTTCACAGATCTGTGACAAGAGATTTTCAACACACTTCACAAACAAAGAGTGTCTTATCTTGAAGCACGGATTTGCCGTACCGGAGAAATGGATCTTGATGCGGACTTGAAGAATAAACAATGCCTACATCATCAACATGAATTCCTATTCATACACTGAAAACACTTGCTTGTTTTCTAAGGCATCGGAGACTCACTATTTATTGGGGCATCGCCGACACGGTCATGTCAACTTGAAGAATCTCAACAGGCTGGCTAAGGGAGATCATGTCATTGGCCTACCTTCTAAGGACTTCTCCACAATTCAGAAGTGCATCGCATGTTCCAAGGGGAAGCAACGCAAAATACACCACAAACCCAAATTGTTTATTTCAATTTCATCAGTTCTGCAGCTTCTTCATATGAATCTCTTTGGACCGGTTAATGTCATGAGCATCGGGAAGAAGTCATACTGTCTTGTTGGAACTTATGCTTATTCCAAATTTACTTGCGTGTTCTTTCTGGCCAAGAAGGATGAGACACCAGATATTCTAAAGAAGTTTATCACCCTGATCGAAAATCAGAAGAATTAAAATCTTAATGTGATCAAAACACATAGTGGCACCGAATTTAGAAATCAGACACTTATTGATTTCTGCGATGAGAAGGGAATTGCTCGACAGTATAGTGCAGCTCGTACATCTCAGCAGAACGTAGTTGCAAAAAGAAAGAGCATAATGCTTATCGAGGCTGTACAGACCATGCTGTCAGAGTCTAAATTGCCAATCTTCTTCTGGGCTGAAGTTGCTAACACAGCTTGCTATGTTCAAAACTTAGCTCTACTGAACAAGCGCCATTAGAAGACTTCTTATGAGATATTCTTCAATCTGAAGCCAAAGGTCGGTCACTTCAGGTCATTTGGTTGTCCTTGCACTCTCCTCCACACCGAGCCGAATCACAAGTTTGGTTACAAGACTTCTGAGTGTTTCTTCGTGTGCTATTCTCCTGAGAAAGCTGCTTACCGGGTATACAACAAGAAGACCCGGATGATTGGCTATATCAGTATGTTTCTACATTTGAACCCTTCAAATCTTCATCTGAGAGTGTAGGACAACTGAGACTAAAGACAGTTTCTACAAGAGTGACGACGTGGACTACAGGGTTGACTACGTTCCATGTGATCATAAGCTTCTGCCAGTTGACCCGCTAGGCATGTATGATCAAGTTCCGCCCGTTCAGCCGACTCCGATCAATGAAGTCATCCCATCAGATCTGAAAACCTCTCAGTCTGTTCAACCAACTATGGAGACAGATCAAACGTCGTCTTCTTCTCGCTAGATGTTTGAATATCCACTATTCTCAGACCACATCCCTGAGGAATATTGTGTGCATATTGGAGCTGAGGCAAGTGCAACAGCTCCCGTTGACAACACCTCCAGTGAAAATCAGCTAACCCACATCAGCAACCTTTTCGACAATTTAGTTGTGGAGGAAGTGCCTACTTTAAGCATCAACAAGAATCACCCAGTGGAGAACATCGTTGGACCTCTTTCAAAAGGACTTCTTAGTAGGAGCAGATCTATTCTAGCTCAAAACAACTTGCCTGAAGGAACTATCACACGAAGTCAATCAGGCCCAATTAATTCTTGTTTATATTCTTGTTTTATTTCACAGGTAGAACCCAAGAATGTCAATATGGCTATTAAGGAGTCGCGTTGGACTGAAGCAATGCAGAAAGAATTAATGCTGTTTCAGAAGCTCCAGGTGCGGAATATGGTTCCGTTGCCCATTGGGAAACTACCAATCAGAACCAGATGGGTCTTCAGAAACAAGAGAGATGATTCGGGTTTGATCATTAGGAATAAAGCTAGGCTGGTAGTCCAGGGTTCTACGTATGTCAACCCCAGGGTTCGAGGATTCACAGTATCCCGACCATGTCTACAAGCTAGACAAAGCCATATACGGTCTTCATCAGGCACCGCGAGCATGGTATGCAATTTTTACTGATCATCTACTTGAAAATGGATATACCTGTGGAGCAATCGACCAGACATTGTTCGTTCGCAGAGATAAGGATGATGTCATTCTCGTCCAAATCTACGTGGATGACATTATTTTTGGTTCGACGAGCTCGGTGTTGTGCAAATAGTTTGAGACTATGATGAAAAACAAGTTTGAGATGAGTGCAATGGGGGAGAATACCTTTTTCTTGGGTCTTCAGGTAAAGCAGGTTCCTAAGGGTGTGCTGATTCATCATGGCAAGTATGTTACCGACATTCTCACCAAGTTCAACATGTTGGACTCAAAGCCTGCATTCACACCTATGGCTACACGTCCCGTCTTGACATCGTATTTTGATATTTAAGATATTGATCAGCACCTTTACCGTTCGATGATTGGTTCACTGATGTACTTGACAGCTAGCCAACCATATATTATGTTTTCTGTATGTCAGATATCAAGCAAATCCGAAGGCCTCTCACCTGATTGCTGTGAAGAGGATCTTTCGCTACCTCGTCGGGAAACCTCGTCTCGCTTTGTGGTATACTAAAAACTTTTAGTTTAGTTTATTTGGTTACTATGACAGTGATTTTAGGTGGATGTCAATACTTGGGAGATCGCCTCGTCTCGTGGCAATGCAAGAAGCAGAAAACCATGTCAACCTCCACTGCGGAAGCTAAGTATGTCGTTCCCTCGAGTTGCTGTTCTTAGGTTATCTGGATGCAACAACAGTTTCTCGATTACGGTTGAACTTTCTTGACTGTGACACCCCGTAAATTCTAGGTCAGTATTCTATTTAATTAAATGTTTATTTAATTGATATTTGTAGAAGTGGCACTAGAATTAGTTTAATTTAGTGTGATACGTGGCATGACGGTACGAACACTGACACAAACACGATAATTCGGTGAATTATCGCAACACGCACACACGTGTCAAAGAAAACGTGAACGTTGGTGAACGTTAGTACATCGTGTAACAAAACACTAGAATCCTCACAAAACGCCCAAATATTGAACTTGCAAGTTCAAACGAGGTCGAACGATAATCCGTAAGCGTGAAAACGATGAAGAACGGATCAAACCAATGAAATTGGGCCTATTGGGCTCTTCTGGGACACGTCGCGGTACGCGATGGACCCCAAGGAACCCTATGGCGGTACACGATGGATGGGCGGGGAGTTTAAACTCCCAAAATCAATCGCGGTACGCAGAGAGCGTCTGGGACTCTCTCGGCGGTACGCGACGACAACCAGTCGCCAAAATCTTATAAAACCAACACCATCATGCCTATACTATCAGCTTTCATCATTTCTGTTGCTCTTACACGCCACCCTTCTACATTTTCTTCTGCAACTCACCAAGAACAACCCCTGGAAGCCATTGAAGGACCTCTTGAAGCACCAAACTTGATGGATTGAAGCTTGATAACCACATAGAAGCTTGAACACCACCACCTTCTTCTTGTTCTTGTCAAATCCAACGAACGAGGAGTCCAAGGAGCTGATTGAGCATCATCTCAGGGATTCAAGAAGCATTAGAAGGTAGTATCATGGTCCTTGTAGCTTAAAATCACCTATAATCACACATGCAAGCTCTCAATCACACATGCAATCCACTTGATGTTGCATGCACAAGTTTTCTATGATATGAATCTGGGGTTGATGATTTTAGTGTGATTAGTAATTATATTGAATGATTTAGTGACATATCTTGACCATCCATGGTGGTGTGTGTTTGTAAAATACATGATTTGAACATAAATGGAAGATATACTTGCATGCATGGATGATCTAGTGTATTGTAGATGATTTTGATCCGTCAAATGTGTTTATTGATGATGTTAGGAGGATATTACATGATTAGATCTAGTTAAAATGTTTAAAAATGTGGATTTTGATGAACTTTCTATTTATAGTAACTTTTTAGTTACAATTTATTGATAATGATAAGATTAGGAACATGCATGTGTATGGATTTGCTATTAGAATGATATTAGGATGGTTATGATGCTTAGAATATGATTCGGGTCTTGATTATGGTCATATTTCGCCTAGTTACTATTTATAGTAACTTTTGAAAACCGATTTTCAATAAACGATGATTTTGACCAAACGAGCATGAGTAGATTATGTTAAATGGCCTTATATGATGATATGTGATGTAGAAATGGCTTGGATATGTTTAGAATGATCATTTGGATGTATATTGTCAAAGTTACTATTTATAGTAACTTTATTTTGAGAAATATCGATTTATGAATGTTTTGTATGTTTTGAGAATGCTAAATGGCTAAATATGATTTGATGTGATTATCGCATGATAAGTTAGGTGGTTTCTGATGATGAGCATGCTAGATATGGAATCTTCCCATTTTAGGAGACTTTAAATGTGTAAATGACTTCTATGATTATTTGACCGACTATGATGATATGCTATGTGTTAACATGATCACGTAGGACTTAACGAGCATGCTAGAACTTTATAAACGATACGTGTTATGAAACTTGCAATAAATGGAAACTTACTATATATAGTAAGTTGTCTACGAACGCGATTTGTGCGTTTTGCACACGACGACCACTAACACGAATGTTACACGATTCACAACCTACACACAGTTCACCAACGGGTCGTTGACTTGACACGGTCAAACACGTTCAAACACAGTCAAAGTGGACCAACTTGAGCAAACATGGTTAATGTGGACCGACACGGACAAACATGAACAACCGAGGGTTGTTGAGCACAAACACAAGCACTAACATGAACACGAGCACGGTCACTTACACGAACTCACGTATGGTATACGATATACGTAGCCGGTGACCGACACACTTCCCGAGCAGGAGCTTACACATTTGATTTATCGATCACTACTAAGGTGAGTTTACGGCCCCTCTTTAACTTCTTACAAGCTTTTCAAATAGGGGGATAATACTAGTTGAATCTAGTCAAACACTATTACAGTACAAACATTTTTTTTGTGTATGCTGAATTATTAGACAAACATTAAGTGTTGTAATCATAACAAGCCCTCACAAAGACTTACCGTTAATGTACGAACAACGTGGTGAGTTTGAATGGATCCGTTTGGGTGTGACGAACCCCGCGTAGCACAATATTGACTGGAGGTCATAACACGCGAAACTTTGACCTAACTTGCTATGTGATTAAGAGACATAGCGGAGGCAAGGACAAACAAGTCTAGTTCGGTAGTGACGCACTGACACTTAGAGCCTAGGGCTCGGGACTAACATTATGATAAACAACATGACACATGTTTTCTTACTATATATGTATATCATAACCTGTGAACTCACCAAACATTGTGTTGACACTTTTTCTTAAACTTGTATTCTCAGGTAACTGACAGACACATGGATCAGGGAATGCACTTAGGGGACTGAGTATAGGATTCGATTGCATTCCCTATTATGTATTTTGATCAAACAATTTAGATTTATGTTTTGTACTTTAAAACCATGTAATGTCTAACATCTTATTTTTCCGCTGCACGTTATAACAGTTATATTTTTTCGCTGCTATGATAAATGTAATTTCCGCTGCAATTATTTTGTAAACTTTTATGATAAGCATTGTGTCTAAAAACACATATAGAGTTGTTCTATATGACCATGAGCTGTGATTCTGGCCACGTCACACCCACGTGGGCTAACACCACAAGTGGAAATTTGGAGGTGTGACAGACTGGTATCAGATCCTTGGTTATAGAGAACTAGGTTTGCATGTAGTAAACTTAGACTATAGCCACTACTCAACTTTAGACACTACACTTAGAATTTGCACATTGATGTATTATTATTGCTATTATCTGTTATCTACTGATTTAAGATTTCAGGATGGCTAACAACAACGACGATAGGAGAGATCCGGGGAAACGCCCCCCAGAGCATGGATACGAGCTGACGGAGGAGGACCGTCAGGGAGTACGGAATATAGTGGCCCTAGTGGATGCGGAGATGGCTGAGCGGGCACACGTAGCAAAGCGCGCCAGGTCGTGGAGCTGGTCCCCTCCCACTGTGTGGGACTGGATTGTTGAAGAGAGGGTACCACTTCAGCGAGTGCGGACGGATGATGACCGAGCGCATCAGTTACCGGTACTTGGAGTGTCATTTGAGCGGGCCTTCGCCGCCCATGTTGCGCGGACAGCTCGGGAGGCCCGTAGGGCCCACGAGCGAGACAAGGAGATCAGGGCTCTCCGAGAGGAGAACCAGAATCTCCAAGGGAAGCCAGACCATCTGCAGGAGCATGTGGTAGACGAGATCGCAGCGCTCCGAAACCGGACAGCGTAGTTAGAAGAGCGATAGGGGGAAGTCGCTGTCGTGGTCCTGAACCAAGGCGAGCGACTGGCCGAGGTGGAGGACGTGGCAGGAGAGAACCAAGTGGCGCTCCAGAATGCTTCGGCTGAGCTGCTCATTGTTGAGCCGGAATAGGAGCAGGACCAGCAACCCCAGTTCGAGGTCGAGGACCTCGAGGAGGGTGATTTTGATGAGGATCTCGATGATGGTCCTGATGAGGACGAGGACGACGGTCAAGCGGAAAATGGAAACTCCCACTCCACTATTGCTTCGGATTATTTAGTCTGTTTAATTTCAGTCTATTAAACTTTTTGTATGCCTAGATGAGCGGGATGTGCTCATATGAACTTGATAGTAGTATAACCTTTTGAAAATCATTGTACCTCAAATTCTTCATTAATGAAATAATGTTTTGTTTTTATTTACTTTGTATCCTAATCATGACCATGGTTGCTTGCTAACATGACATCTAACATAACTTCTGGCTAACACTCTAACACATGATGACTAACACTCTATTCCTTCGTATAGAGCTAACAAGATGGTTGGACGCAAAACTCACACACATGCCCCGAAGAGGCAGATCGGGGTGGCAACCATCAAGATGATGGTTGATCGCAGGGTGAAGAAGGCGATTGCCGAATATGAGGCAAGTCGCCAACACAGCGAAACTAGTGGAACTAACAATGGTACTAACACTCGCTTAACATGACTAACATAGTATAGCTAACACGATTACTAACGCGCGACATTGGTTACTGACGAACAGGATCGCATGGGAGCAACAACAAGGGGTGCTCATTCAAGACTTTTCTGAACTGCCATCCCCACACTTTCAAAGGAACAGAAGGAGCGGTAGGAATGCTCCGTTGGATAGAAAAAGTTGAATATGTATTCGCCATGTGCGAGTGTGCTGATGAAAATCGGGTCAAGTATGCGACCGGTACTATTGAGGGACCGGCCCTCACATGGTGGAATACCCATGTGCAAACACTAGGTTTGGAAGGAACTAACTCAATGACCTGGGGAGATTTCACCAGGATGCTGCAGGAAGAGTACTGTCCTCGAAACGAGATTAAGAAGCTGAAGGCGGAATTCTGGGTTCACAAGATGGTGGGCTCAGAAATTGAGCAATACTACACACGGTTCCACGAACTATGTAAACTGTGCCCAGGAATGGTGACCCCGGAATATAAAAAGATCGAGCAGTTCATCAGCGGACTGCCCGAGCAAATTCAAAGCACGGTCACAGCTTCTGACCCAACCCAAATCCTACCTACTATCAGACTGGCCCATAAACTGACCGATCAAGCGGTGGCTCAGGGAAAGCTACCCAAAAGAGGTGAACATCTGAAACCACAAAACAGCCACAAGCGTAAGTTGGAACCTAGCCATCAGCAGACTCACTTATCACATCTGCAACAACAACGATCTGCACCAGCAAGAGCTTTCACTGCCACCCAACCTGACAAGGGGAAGGGTGTCTACGAGGGGAAATACCACCTATGTAACCGGTGTTCTTATCACCATTTCGGGCAATGCGAACAGTATCGTTTCCTGAAGAGCGGACGACATGGCCATATGGCCAAAGTCTGCAGATCTAAGTGTCCAAACAACAACAACTCCAACCACAACCTGCAAAACAAAAACAACTCCAACCACAAATTGCACAACAACAACAACCAGAACACTCTCAAGGGGTGTTATGAATACGGGAAGCCTGGACACATGCGAAGGGATTGCCCACAACTGAAGAAAACTGGAGGTGGAGCAGCTAAGGGTCGAGCTTTCGTGATAGGCTCAGGGGAAGCCAAGGATAACCCGAATATCGTAACCGATACGTTTCTTTTAAATAATGTCTATGCTAGCATATTATTTGATACCGGTGCTGATAGAAGCTTTATATCTAGGGAATTTAGTAAATTGCTTGATATTACCCCAACACCACTAGACTATAAATATACCATAGAGTTAGCCGACGGCAAACTGATCGAAACACAACACGTCTTTCGAGGATGCGTCATGGTTTTGGCGAATCACGAGCTCGAAATCGACTTGATGCCGGTGACTCTCGGGAGTTTCGATGTGGTCGTTGGAATGGACTGGCTATCCGCGAACCAAGCTGAGATCGTATGCAACGAGAAGATTGTACGAGTGACGTTGCAGAATGGCGAACGGATCTCGATTCAGGGAGAACGACGGGGAAAACCTATGAACATCATGTCTTGCATGAAGGCGAACAAGTACATACAGAACGGGTACACTGCCATACT
Source organism: Mikania micrantha (assembly GCA_009363875.1). Lineage (NCBI taxonomy): Eukaryota > Viridiplantae > Streptophyta > Magnoliopsida > Asterales > Asteraceae > Mikania > Mikania micrantha. Next base: position 41,550,947 of record CM018696.1, read on the forward strand.
GGCCCTTATCACAGAGCAACCAAAGCAGGAAAAGAAGATCGGGGACATCGCTGTAGTCCGAGATTTTCCTGAAGTATTTCCCAAGGACTTACTTGGACTACCACTGAAACGACAAATTGAGTTCCAGATAGACCTCACTCCCGGAGCAGCACAGATGGCTAAAGCTCCATACTGACTAGCACCGACTGAGATGCAAGAGCTGTCTAACCAATTGCAAGAACTGTTAGACTAGCGATTTATCAGACTGAGCTTCTCATCCTGGGGAGCACTGGTCTTCTTCGTGAAGAAGAAAGACGGATCATTCCGTATGTGTATTGACTACAGGGAACTGAATAAAGTGAAGATCAAGAATCGTTATCCATTACCACGAATAGACGACCTGTTTGATCAACTGCAAGGGTCAAGTTACTATTCGAAGATCGATTTATGATCGGGTTACCATCAACTAACTGTACAGGAAGATGATATTCCTAAGACTGCCTTTAGAACACGATACGGACAATACAAATTTTTGGTTATGCCCTTTGGACTGACCAATGCACCAGCTATATTCATGGATCTCATGAATATAGTGTGCAAGCCTTATCTTGACAAATTCGTAATAGTGTTCATTGATGACATCCTGATCTACTCTAAGAATCAGGAGGAACATGCTGAACATCTAAGGCTAGTTTTGGAATTACTGAAGAACGAACAGCTGTATGCGAAGTTTTCCAAATGCGATTTTCGGATTCGCGAGGTCCAGTTCCATGGACATGTGGTTAATGAAATGGGAATACACATAGACCCAGCCAAGATTGAAGCCATTAAGAGCATGGAAGCACCAATGACTCCAACCGAGGTGTGACAATTCCTAGGATTGGCAGGGTACTACATACGATTTATCGGGGGATTTTCGAAAATCACACAATCGTTGACCTCCCTGACGCATAAAGATAAGAAGTTCGACTGGGGAGAGAAACAAGAGACTGCTTTCAACTTGTTGAAGCAGTAGTTATGCACTGCACCAATCCTATCTTTACCAGAAGGATGTGATGACTTTGTGGTGTATTGTGACGCCTCAAAACAAGGACCTGGTTGCGTGCTGATGCAACACGAGAATGTTATAGCATACGCATCATGACCACTAAAAGTGCATGAAAAGAATTATACAACTCATGACCTTGTGTTTGCCTTGAAGATTTGGCGACACTACCTATACGGCACCAAATGCACTATCTTCACCGATCATAAGAGCCTACAACACATCTTCGATCAAAAGAAGCTGAACATGAGACAACGAAGATGGGTTGAACTCATTGGCGATTATGATTGTGCCATCAAATATCACCCAGGTAAAGCAAACGTAGTGGCGGACGCGTTGAGCCGGAAAGAATCAATAACTCACAATTCATTTTGAATTGCCACAACAGATCCAGAACGCTCAACAGGAAGCTCTGAAGGTCAAAAATCTCACCCAGGAATCCTTGCGAGGCATGGACAAGCACAAAAAGGTGAAGACCAACGGAGCATACTATGTCATGGATCGGATATGGATTCCACACCACGAAGGGCTAAGGAACGTGGTGATGGATGAAGCACACAAGAACCAATATTCGGTACATCCGGGTTCTGACAAGATGTACCATGATCTGAAGACGACCTACTGGTGGCCAAACATGAAAGCCGAAATAGAAACTTATGTAGGTAAGTGTTTAACGTGCTAAAAATTCAAAGTTGAGTACCAGAAGCCATCAGGTCTACTCCAGCAACCTGAGATACCGATGTGGAAATGGGAGAAAATTTTCATGGACTTCTTCACCAAACTGCCTAAGACGACAAGTGGTTGCGATACCATCTGGGTTATCGTTGACCGACTAACGAAATCTGCTCACTTTCTACCCATCAAGGAGACCGACAAGCTAGATAAATTGACTCGGATTTATCTGAAGGAAGTGGCCACTCGACATGGAGTACCAATCTCGATCATCTCTAATCGCGCCAGTCGATTCACGTCGCATTTCTTGAAGTCCTTGGATAAGGCACTGGGCACGAGATTGGACATGAGTATCGCTTACCTCCCACAGACTGACGGGAAAAGTGAACGGACTATACAAACAACAGAAGACATGCTTCGCGCATGCGTCATTGATTTTGGCAGCAGCTGGGAGACTCATCTACCGTTAGTTGAGTTCTCGTACAACAACAGATACCACACTAGCATACAAGCTACACCATTTGAGGCACTCTACGGACGTAAGTGCCGATCACCCTTCTACTGGGCGGAAGTTGGGGAAGCCAACTGACTGGCCCCGAGCTTGTGCATGAAACGAATAAGAAAATCGTGCAGATACGCAAACGAATGGCAGCAGCTCGGGACAGACAGAAAAGCTACGTTGACAAATGCCGCAAACCGTTGGAATTCCAGGTGGGAGACAGAGTGTTGCTCAAGGTCTCGCCCTGGAAGGGAGTTATTCGGTTTGGCAAACGAGCTAAGTTGAACCCTCGTTACATCGGACCTTTTGAGATCACCAAACGAATAGGCCCTGTGGCCTATGAGCTAAACATGCCAAACGAGCTGAGCAGTGTACATAATGTGTTTCACATATCAAATCAAGAAATGTCTATCCGATGAAACACTTGTCATCCCTCTTGAGGAGATACAGATCGACGAACAACTAAACTTCGTTGAGGAACCGGTGGAGATCATGGACCGGGAAATCAAGAAGCTTAAACTCAGGAAGATACCGATTGTGAAAGTGCGATGGTATTCGCGACGCGGACCAGAATTCACGTGGGAGCGTGAAGATCAGATGAAACAGAAATACCCAAACCTGTTCACGGAACAGACAAACACTGGCAACATGAGCTGAATTTCGGGACGAAATTATTTCTAACCAGGGGATGATGTGACACCCCGTAAATTCCAGGTCAGCATTCTACTTAATTAAATGTTTATTTTAATTGATATTTGTACACGTGGCACTAGAATTAGTTTAATTTAGTGTGAGACATGGCATGACGGTACGAACACTGACACAAACACGATAATTCGGTGAATTATCGCAACATGCACACACGTGTCAAAGAAAACGCGAACGTTGGTGAACGTTAGTAAATCATGTAACAAAACACTAGAAACCTCACAAAACACCTAAACATTGAACTTGGAAGTTCAAACGAGGTCGAACGATAATCCGTAAGCGTGAAAACGACGAAGAACGGATCAAACCAATGAAATTGGGCCTATTGGGCATTTCTGGGACTCGTCGCGGTACGCGATGGACCCCAAGGAACCCCATGGCGCTACGCGAAGGATGGGCGGGAGTTTGAACTCCCGAAATCCATCGCGGTATGCAGAGAGCGTCTGGGACTCTCTCGGCGGTACGCGACGACAACCAGTCGCCAAAATCTTATAAAACCAAGACAATCATGCCTACACTATCAGCTTTCATCATTTCTCTTGCTCTTACATGCCACCGTTCTACATTTTCTTCTGCAACTCACCAAGAACAACCCCTGGAAGCCATTGAAGGACCTCTTGAAGCACCAAACTTGATGGATTGAAGCTTGATAACCACATAGAAGCTTGAACACCACCACCTTCTTCTTGTTCTTGTCAAATCCAACGAACCAGGAGTCCAAGGAGCTGATTGAGCATCATCTCTGGGATTCAAGAAGCATTAGAAGGTAGTCTCATGGTCCTTGTAGCTTAAAATCACCTATAATCACACATGCAAGCTCTCAATCACACATGCAAGCTCTCAATCACACATGCAATCCACTTGATGTTGCATGCATGAGTTTTCTATGATATGAATCTGGGTATGATGATTTTAGTGTGATTAGTAATGATATTGAATGATTTAGTGACATATCTTGACCATCCATGGTGTTGTGTCTTTGTAAAATACATGATTTGAACATAAATGGAAGATATACTTGCATGCATGGAGATCATAACACGTGAAACTTTGACCTTACTTGCTATGTGATTAAGAGACATAGCGGAGGCAAGGAAAAACAAGTCTAGTTCGGAAGTGACGCACTGACACTTGGAGCCTATGGCTTGGGATTAACGTTATGATAAACAGCATGACACATGTTTTCTTACTATATATGTATATCAAAACCTGTGAACTCACCAACCATTGTGTTGACACTTTTTCTTAAACTTGTATTCTCAGGTAACTGACAGGCACATGGAACAGGGAATGCACTTAGGGGACTGAGCATAGGATTCGATTGCATTCCGTATTATGTCTTTTGATCAAACAATTTAGATTTATGTTTTGTACTTTAAAACCATGTAATGTCTAACATCTTATTTTTCCGCTGCATGTTATAACAATTATATTTTTCCGCTGCTATGATAAATGTAATTTCCGCTGCAATTATTTTGTAAAATTTTATGATAAGCATTGTGTCTGAAAACGCATATAGAGTTGTTCTATATGACCATGAGCTATGATTCTGGCAACGTCACACCCACGTGGACTAACACCACAAGTGGGAATTTGGGGGTGTGACATTGACTCTCCTATATATTGTGATAATGAAGCCGCTCTACAGATGTCACACCCCGAGCCGACGAGCTGGAACGACTTTCCCATCGGACGGAAAAGGTGTCGGCACACGATATCGGGTAATAATCGAAATTATCAGATTGTTTACATTGCACATGATATATAATGAGAAAGCATTAAATGAAATAGAAATACAAAGTTAAATTACATCAGTATCGTTCATAATTTAACAATGTAAATCTACCAACATCATCAAAAATTTTGTATCTTGTATCTACACAAGATATACAAAATAATATGTAGAATGATGTTAAAAAATATGCACTTCCGAAATACTAGGTCCTCTATTTGGGCATCCTAGTCAAAAGCACGAACTCCCTAGTTAACCTGTTCGTCACCTGAGAAGTCATGCAAGAAAACAAAGTCAACATATGGTTGGTGAGTTCATATAATTTTGTTATTAAAAATGAATTTGTACAAACCTGACCAGATGAAAACCTTAACCTCACTAACAACCACCTATGCTATCCAATCAAGTATGCTTATATATAGGGCATACGTAGGGTCCAGCTTACCACCAGCCCACCACATATTGAACCACATAACATTTTATTGTTAATGATAATTAAGCGTTTCACCCTCAACCATCATCACACTTGTTACGTTAGTTTCATTACCACGCTTGTTCTCATAGATTCGTCAAAACATTTGATTCGTTAGTTTCGTCAAAAGGTTAGTTTCGTTAGTTTCGTAAACACACGCAACAACACCATAGCAAATGTGGAAAAATGTGGAAGTTGTAATTTAAAATGCTTAAATATATTAATAAATAAACATTTAAATTAAAAGCTAAGTCCTAATCATTTGGCCTTGGTCAACTCGAGTAGACTAGTCTATCAATCAAAGGTTCTTAGTCGTTAGGGGATTCTGCAAATATCATCAAACATGTGGCCTACAAATCAAACGGTCTAGCCAGGACTTTTTGAAATGTAGGGTTTTTGTTTCGTACTTGTTTCGTCTAGTTTCGTCCCTTGTTTCGTATAGTTTCATTGGCACATGATATCTTTGATATTTCCCAGATTTTCCCCTGAAAACGATTTATTGTTTTGTCTAGTTTCATTGCAAATGTACTTGTTTTGTTGAACATTTAATACTAGATTCGATCGTTGAACACTTGGTTCGTTGAACATCGAATAATTGTTTCGTTGAAAATTGTTCCTGTTTGTTTCGTTGAACTCACACACTTGTTTCGTTGATATAATTTCATTGAACATTCGACACATTGAAAGTAGTTTTGTTGGAAATGTTTGTTTGAATATTAGTTTATCACCAACTTATCACATAAGTAGATGACCTTTTGTAAAGTCTTCATAAAATTTACCTAGACATAATCTAGCATAACTGTATACATTCAAAACATTTATAATTTAAAACCATTTAAGTAAAAAATAATCCAAAGAAAATAATTTACGCATGCTTCTTAGCCTCGCATTTATGAAACAAAATATGTTTAGAAAAGGGGCGATGAACTCACCTGTGTTGCTATGCAAGTGATTCACCAAAGATATGCGCGCTCGCTGATTGTAGACTATGTATCTTTAGCACTTGTGTTGATTTATTATGATTCGAATACTATAAGTATTTGGAGTTAACGTATATAGGGTTTCGGTCTCTGTGTGCAATTAAGTTTCCTAATATTTACTACTATGTTACTAGAATTCCTTGTTGATGCATGTTTATTGTCCCTAGTTCAGTTTTGTAACTCTTATCATGTAAATGTTCAAAGTATTAATGGAAGTTGTCTTTATATCTATTTCATAATGTTTATTTCTATTGATTATTGTCTACTAATGTTTATCTAGTTGTTTGATTTGATTATAAACTGTTTGAGTATGAAGTACTCTCATTCGGCCGAATGACTCTAGAATGAAGTCATTCGGCGAATGAAGGTTATAGCGAATGTCTGAGTTCCGAATGAGTCATTCGCCGAATGACTCATTCGAATGTCTGCTCATTCGAGCTTAGTCATTCGCCGAATGAGCTGCTTCGGCCACTCATTCGGCCGAATGACTACAGCCTATATATAGATGTTCAAATCATTTTCAAACCTAACTTTCCAGAGCCCTCCTTCTTCCCTAGCACTCCAGTGTCAAAACCCTTGAAGATTTGAGCGGTTCTTGATCATCCAAGTTCGATTCTCAACCCGTGGTGTTCGATCGTTGCTTCCAAGTCGTTTCTATAGCCTCGGATCACCACGGTTTCTGTTGGTTTCGATTGGAAAACCCTGGAATAGGATTCCGCACTATCCCAGAGGTTGTCGAGTAGTTTTTCATTGGATTCGGATTGTTTCCGAGCTCCCGATCGGTCCAACAAAGTGGTATCAGAGCTTTGGCTCTTGATTCTGCTCGATTTCCACTCAAAATCAACAGATCTGAGATCCCCAAAACCCTAATTTTCGTAACTTCCAAAAACCCTAAGTTTCTTGCTTCCAAAGTCACTATTTCATTGAGATTTTAAGTGTTTTTGTGGTTCATTTGATCTAGTTTCTTCCCAATTGGTTAATAATCATGTCTTGAAGTTCTGTGCAAAATTTGGTGGTTAGATCTGGTCAAAATCGAAAGATATCGCGATTTTCGTTGTAAAAAACCCCAGATCGCCGAATGACTCTGGCGGCCGAATAAGATCAGCCGAATAGCCTCCCATTCGCCGAATAGCTCTCATTCGGCGAATAGCTCCTTCGACACTTTCATTCGGCGAATAGCTTATTAGACATTCTTCATTCGCCGAATAAGCCTCATTCTCAATACTCATTCGGCGAAAGACTTCATTCGACTTGCCATTCGCCGAATAGGTCATTCGACTTACCCATTCGCCAGTTCTCATACTCAGTCTCTCATTCGCCAGTTTCCACACATTCGGCCCCCGACATTCGCCAGTTTAGCACTCATTCGCCAGTTGCTTCTGAAATTTTTCTAAGTGTTGAATCTTATTACTTCTAATCAAATGGAGGATTTAGCTCTCATGGCTAACCAAAACCATCGCATTCAGACTCTCTTGTTGACAGAGAATGAGACAGGGAACTCAAACAAAGCTCCTAAGTTGTTGAATTTAGATGATTACCCTCACTGGAAATATAGATTTGAGATCCACATCAATGGGGTGGATACAAATCTGTGGATGATGATTGAAGGAGGTTATCTGCGGCCTCTGAATGAAGATGGAACTCCTATGCTAGTCACACGGATGACTGAGCCTCAGAGGAAGCTGTATGATTATGAGAAGAAAGCCTATGCTATTTTGTCACAGTCCATTGCCACTGATATCTTCCATCAGTTTAGACAGTTTCCTTCGGCTAAGCTTCTGTGGGATGCATTGCAGCAAAGATATGAGGGTAATGATGCTTTGAAGAGCATTAAGTCTAAAGCTTTGAAAAAGGAATTCAACAGCTTTATGTATGTGGGAAATGAGTCCCTTGATGAGTTGATTGCAAGGTTTTATCATCTGTTGAGTGAGCTGTTCAACCACGAGGTCAAAACCACAACTCAAGAGAAGATTCAATGTTTGGCAGATGCACTACCTCCAAAATGGGAGTCCTTCTTGATGGTACTCAAGCAAAATCAGATGATGGCTCATATGGACATCAATGATTTCATTCAGAAGCTAAAAGAGCAGGAGATAGAGAACAAATGGAAGGCCAAGAGGGTTGCGCAAGTTCAAGATCCTTCTCTATACTACTCCACTCCAACAGTTGATAAGTCTACAACTCATGCTCCTCTGAAAACTGCCTTTGTGTCTAAAGCTTCTGAAGCCCCATCTGCAGCTCAGATGCACTTTAGCCCATCTTCTTCATCGAGCTCACAACAAGAGCATCATCAGCCTACTGCAAGTCTGAAGACAGAGAACTTTGATAAAGTCACAGTTGAGATTGCTAAAGAGCACATGGGTCTTCTGTCAACATTGGTTAGTTCATATGATGGATTGATTGCTGGTCAGATCGGCAATCCATATTTGACCAATGATGACTACTCTCAAATTGATCCTGATGATATGGAAAGAATTGACATCATGTGGGCATTGGCTAGTGCAGTCAGAAGAGCTAAGGAGTTTGTGAAGAGGACAGGAAAAGACATCAATCTAAACAAGGAGTCCAAGTTTGGATTTGATATGGCTTCTGTTACATGCTACAACTGTGGTGAAAAGGGTCACTTTGCTAGACAATGCAAGCAGCCAAAGAAAGCTGGAAACAAGAACCCATTTCAGCATCAGAAGTCTGCCCATGCTAATTCTGAAAGGCGATTAGTTCCTATTGATTCTCCTACAACAGCTGGATCTTCATCTTCTGGTAGTAAAGCCTTGATGGTTCAACAAGATGAAGGTGTAAACTAGGACTTCAGATTTAATGCTGATAAGGAAGATCAAGAGAAAGCATGTGTGGCAGAGATTCAGAATTCTGATGATATTGATGAAGAAAGCAGTCAGGAAGATTTGTTGGTGATTGATGACAAGACATCAAGTTCAGAATCAGAAAATTTGACGGATTCTGACACTCAAGAATCTGATGGAGAAGCTGATGACTCCTCAACTCAATTTGCCTTGATGGCAAACTCTTCATCTTCTCAATCTGATTGTTTCAATTGTGTTGATCTTAGGAGCAAGGTCCTTGCTTACCAGAAGCATAACAGTGATCTGATGACCGATCTTGACTTGTGCATTGAAGCAAACAAAGTTTTAAAATCTAATGAAAAGGATTTTCAAAATAAAATTGATCTTTTAAATAGACAATTGCATGAGGCCGAGATCGCTGTTCTGAACAAGCAAGATGCTATTACTTCTTATCTCAATACCATAAATGAGATTAAGAAGAAATTAGCATTAGTTGAGTGTGATTATGAGACTTTGGGACAGAAGGTCAAGAGCTATGAGAGCTCCTCTTATATCATTGAGCATATGATCAGTAGGGGTACTGATCAGGGGAAGGAAAAGGTTAATTATCAAAAATGTCCTCCACCAATCCTAAATGCCTTTGTCAACACTCCAAATGACAAAGACGTAAAGGACTTTCAAGTTACTACTCCATTAGTAGTTGATCCAGTTAGTCTGAGTGAAAATCAGAGTTCATCTCAGACTAAGGATTCAAGGGTGGATGGAATCGTGGAAGATTGGGTTTCTGATTCCGAGGATGAATCAGAGTATTCATCAAAGCAGAGTACTCCTCGGAATCAAATTACTAGTGTCATGAAAGGTGACCCAATCTCCAAATCAAAGATTTACAAGGAACTATGCTTTGTTAAAGCTTCACAGGAGTCTGAAGCTAATTGTGCTACCAAATCAGCTCAGTTTGGTAGCAAAGGAAGGAAGGGTTTGGGTTTCGAGCAAGATTGTCAAAAATCAAATGTTTTTAAATCAACTAAAAAGTCATTTTCTGATTTAAAACACTTTCATAAAAAAGGTGTTAAAGTCTGTTTTGAGTGTGGTGAACCAGGGCACATTGTGAGGTTTTGCCCTCAGTTGATCAGACCTAAGGTTGTCCCTTTCATAACCTTAAAGTCTGCTTTACCAAAACCTAGCAAATCTGTGTCTAAATCTTTTCAGTCAAAATCTTCGTTTCACACTCAGCCTAAGGGTTCAGACAAGGGTAAGGGAAAGTTGGAAACATTGGTGGTTCCAAATGAGATTAATGTTAACCAATCAAAAAAATCATCCATTTATCTGAAAACCTCTTTTGATAAAAATGCAATTTGGAAAGTTAAATCATCTGAGGTGTCTGTTCCACAAATTTCAGATAAACCTATTCCTAAGGGAAAATGGATCGATGTTTGGATCCGAGACTCAATGGGTCAACCCAAGACCGTAAAGGCTTGGGTTCCCAATGTAAACTGATAGTCTCTTTATTGTGCAGGTTGCCCCAAAAGCTGGAGTAAACAGCAATTGGATCGTTGATAGTGGGGCTTCCAGACACATGACTGGTGATATTTCTTTACTCACCAATGTGAACTCAGTTCGAGGTGGCTATGTAGCTTTTGCTGGAGACAAGGGTGGTTTTATTACAGGAGAGGGAATCTTGACAAATGGACAGGTTTCGTTCGATAATGTCAGATATGTCAAACAGTTGGAAAACAACCTCCTGTCAGTCTCTCAGATTTGTGACAAAGAGTACAAGGTTCTGTTTGATGACTCAAAGTGTTATATTCTCAAGCAAGGTGTGCAGATACCTGAAGATTGGATTTTAATGTCTGCTCCAAGAAAACAAGACTTGTATGTTCTCAATATGGCTACAGCTTCAACTACATCCTCCACAGCTTCATGTTTTATGACAAAGGCAACTGAAAAAGATTCAATCCTTTGGCATAAGAGGATGGGCCATTTGAGTTTACGCAAGATGAATCATCTGGTACACAACAGTTTGGTTGAGGGAGTTAGCTTGAAAAATTTTAAGCTGTCTGATATCTGTGTTTCATGCAAGAAAGGAAAGCAGTCTAAGCAGTCTCATAAGCTGAAAAAGTATCATTCAATCAATGTTCCTCTTGAGCTTCTCCACATGGATTTGTTTGGTCCAGTAAATCGGAAGAGTATAGCTGGAGATCAATACTGCCTGGTTATCACTGATGAATGCTCCAGATACTCTTGGGTCTTCTTTTTGAAAGAGAAATCAGAAACGTTTGATTGCATTCAAGTTTTGGTTACCAAACTTGAATCGCTCTATAAGCTCAAGATTCGTCAGTTTCGAACTGATAATGGAACTGAGTTCAAAAATCACAACATGGAGAATTTTTGTAATGCAAGAGGCATTGTGCAACAGTTTAGCGCTCCATATGTTCCACAGATGAATGGCGTTGCTGAACGCAAGAATAGGACATTGATTGAGGCTGCTAGAACTATGCTTGCTGATTCTTCTCTACCGGTTCAATTCTGGAATGAAGCTGTTGCCAATGCTTGTTACACATTGAACCGGGTCCTAATTGTGAAGAGACATGGGAAGACTTGCTTTGAACTGCTCCATAACCGAAAGCCAAATCTTAAGTATCTAGAACCATTTGGTGCTCCATGCACTATGCTTAAGAAACATGAGCAGGGCAAGTTTAATGAAAAGGTGGAAGAAGGGTACTTTCTTGGGTACAGCACTCCAAATAAGCGAGTTTACAACATTGCAACTCATAATGTGGAGGAGTGGTACCATGTGGATGTTCAGAAGTATACAATGCCCCCACCTGGAAAAGGGCCAGATTGGATGTTTGACTATTCCAGTCTGTTTGACTCATTCAATATGCCCCCCATGTACTCAGATGAAGATGTAGCTGTTCAGATGTTGTATGATGTGCAGAATGCACCCTATGCTACTTTTCCACCTACATCTACATCTGGTCCCTCTACACAGGTAAATGATGACAGCTCAGACACAGATGACAATCCCCCAGCTGCTCCTGAACCAGTTGTTGATAATCTTGTACCTGATCTTGAGGACTTGAATTTGAATAACTTAGATCCTGAGGTTGAGGTTCCTGCTCATCCTGTTGGAAGAATTAATCGAATTCATCCTCAAGACAACATTATAGGGAGTCCTTTAGATGGAGTAAAGACTCGAAGTCAGATTTCTTCAGGTGGTCTTGCAGACATTCTTGATTTTGCAGATGTAAGCTTTTGTGCTCATTCCTGCTTTATATCTCAAGTGGAACCGCGTACCGTCACTGAAGCCCTCAAAGAAGAATCATGGGTAGACGCCATGCAAGAGGAACTGTTGCAGTTCAAGAAGTTAGGGGTCTGGCAACTAGTTGATAAACCCAAAGGTGCAAAAGTCATTGGCACCAGATGGGTTCTTCGTTGCAAAAAGGATGATCACGGGATAATCGTGAGAAACAAGGCTCGTCTGGTGGTTCAAGGATTCAGACAGATAGAGGGATTGGATTATAATGAGGTGTTTGCTCCGGTCGCTCGACTAGAAGCCATTCGTATCTTTCTGGCTTATGCATCCTTCAAAAGGTTCAAGGTTTATCAAATGGATGTAAAGAGCGCGTTCCTTCACGGGGTTATCAGTGAAACAGTGTATGTCAATCAACCTCCTGGATTTGAAGATCCATTGCATCGTGATAAAGTCTACAAGCTAGACAAAGCGTTGTATGGATTGCATCAGGCTCCGAGAGCGTGGTACGAGACACTTTCCACTCACCTTTTGAACAACGGGTTCAGAAGAGGTGTCATTGACTGCACTTTATTCATCCGTGAGAAGGACAGTGATTTACTCTTGGTACAAGTGTATGTGGATGATATAATTTTTGGATCCACAAATGATAATCTGTGCAAGGAATTTGAGACAGTTATGAAAGAAAAATTTGAAATGAGTTCGATGGGAGAGATGATGTTTTTCTTGGGTTTACAGGTGGATCAGTCTGAGGCAAGGATTTTTATTCATCAAACCAAATACGTTGGTGACATTCTGAGCCGGTTCAGTATGTCTGATGCGAAGTCTGCTGGTACCCCACTGGCGATTAATCACGGGATTACTCCAGATGAAAAGGGGGAGTTAATTGATGCCACTCTGTATCGGGGAATGATCGGATCTCTCATGTATCTCACTGCCTCTCGGCCATATATCATGTTTGCCACTTGCTTGTGTGCACGGTATCAATCCAAACCAAGAGTATCTCACCTGATTGCTGTCAAAAGGATTATGCGTTATCTGAAAGGTACACCGGAACTTGGATTATGGTACCCTAATGATGATAACTTTGATCTTACTGCATATAGTGATTCAGATTATGGTGGATGTAAAAGAGATTTCAAGTCAACATCTGCGGGATGTCAGTTCTTTGGAAACCGATTGGTCACCTGGCAGTGCAAGAAGCAGACGTCGGTGTCTACTTCAACCTGTGAAGCTGAATATATTGCTGCTGCAAGTTGCTGTTCTCAAATCATCTGGATTCAACAGCAACTCAGGGACTATGGGTTACATTTTTCTAACACTCCTATCTATGTTGATAACACTGCCGCCATAGCTGTCACTAAAAATCCAGTGCAGCATTCCAAAACCAAACACATCGACATAAAATATCACTTCATACGTGATTGTTTTGAGAAGAAATTAATCGATGTTGTTAAAATTCACACCGATCACCAGAAAGCCGATCTTTTCACAAAAGCTTTTGATAAACCCAGATTTTTATATCTGTTATCGGCTAATGGTGTTTTTCAAAAGGATGAAGTTCAATCCTCATCTGAGTCTAACAAATGATCATCACTTTCATTAGATAGTTTTTTTTTTATTTTTTTTAGTATTTTCATTTTATCTTGTACAGTTCTCTTTTTTCAAGAAAAACACAAAAAGATTTTCTATTTTTAGGTTTTTAGGGGGAGATACTCTAATTTGAAAAACCAAAAACAATAGAAAATTTGAAAAATCAAAAACAATAGAAAATTTGAAAAACCAAAAACAATAGAAAATTTGAAAAATCAAAAACAATAAAAAAAATTAAAAATGAAACAGTCCTGTTTAATGATATAGCACATTGATTTCATTATGTCATAGAAGCAGAAATGAATGCATGAGCCAAAATCATAAGGAAATGATGATGGGATGTACTGATAGGCTGACTATACAAAATAAATAAATGACTTATGAGAACTTAGAAAGTTTGACTTGTGGGATCCATTTTATTAAGGCTCTTGAGTGAAAAATGGTTCTTGACTCAAATCAAGCATACACCTGTCATCATGAAATCAAATGAGGTTTCATTCAAAGAAAAATCAAACACAAGTTGGTATTAAGCTTGGTAAAGAAAAATCAAAGACAAGCTGGTATTAAGCTTGGTAAAGAAAAATCAAAGACAAGCTGGTATTAAGCTTGGTAAAGAAAATCTAATGCAAGCTGGTATTAAGCTTGAGAAAAACTTAAACAAATAAAGTTCGATTCCATACATGTGCCATATTGCTGGGACGGGACCTAGCTGAAGCCATCCATGTGGATAGAACAAGAAAAATCCAAAAAGATAATAAATGATTGAATCTTATTGAATTCATGATGACTGGTACTAAGATATGCTGAAATGAGTTATGAACTGATTTTGATCTTAATTGATGAAATGAATTGGAGAACATAGTCAGAAAATATGAGTGATCATTTAGTTTGTTTGAAGAGTTATGTATTGATCAGTTTAAAATTGGACAAATATATCAGTAATCGTGTCAAAATGAAATTGTGATTGAAGTGAAGCATTCATTAAAGGTTATATGATGTAATCAGAGATCTGTGTTATTTTATTAACGGGCTTTTCACAAAAATATGTGTTTACTTGTGTTTACTTGCTTTTAATTTATGTTTGTACAGTTGTTTGGTTGTTTCAGAAAATTACAAAAAGATTTTCTATTTTTAATTTTATTTTAGATGATCATTTGTAGATTCGGATGCCTGTCATATCTGAATCCTGAACCAACTAGACATATCTTCATAATTGATTAAATTTTGGTGCACAAAATGTCAAATCTTTGAAATTTTGGAGTTTTGGAGAAGTCCATATCTCATTCGTGCGAATGAGAGGCAGAATGGACTCATTCGGCCGAATGAGAATGAGTCATTCGACCAAATAAGCTTCTCAGAATGAACTTCATTCGACGAATGAAGAGTGTCGAATGTCTCATTCGACATTCTCATTCGGCGAATGAACATCACCGATTGACTCATTCGCCACATTCATTCGGCGAATGAAACAGAAACTTTGTGACCTTTCGCCTAGCTCATTCGGCGAATGAGTACACAGTATATAACTGTGTTTCGGCCGAATGAGAGTCATTCGACCATTTCCTCTTTCGTGATATCAGATTAAACCTCATTCGGCGAATCACACACAGTGCACTCCTACCTGATTTTCTTTGATTGATATTGATCCTGCTTCTGATAATCTGTTTCTACTTCTTCTCAGGTATATGGAGATCAATTTTCAGCCAATTCCATCCACGAAATCATGTCAAACAGATTAGCATTTAGGGTTTTTAGGGTTTTGAAATTCGCCCAACAAATAAACTGTTAAGATGGATCTTAAACCCAAAATGTCATGTATTAAAATTGCTAATCGGTCGTTTCTGAGGGTTGTTTAATAGGTTTTTGGGATTGATTTGAGATTTTGAATAAAGGGATTTTGAACTCAGTGATACTGCCGAATGTCGTCATTCGGCGAATGACTCATTCGGCGAATGAACCTCATTCGACGGATGGATCATTCGGCAAATGACCAGTCATACTCAAGTTTCATTCGACGAATGAGAGTCATTCGACGAATGAGCCTCATTCGACAGATAACTCATTCGGCGAATGGACTCATTCGGCATATCAGAAAAACAGTTAATCTGATTTTTTGTTAAATCTCATTGTTTTAGCGATTGTCTTGTACTGACATTTGTATTTCTTGTATTGTGCAGTATGGCAGGATACAAATCAGTTTCGAAGCATAACATCTGTGCCCATCTTGATCTGACGACTCCGAACGCGAAGCACTACACAGATATTATTACATTCTTGAGGCGTTCCAGGATATTCACTGCCATATCGACAGTCCATGTGCCCTATTTATCACATCAGCAGGATTTCTGGACATCAGCTGATATTGATTGTGAGGCCGAGCCTACAGTCATTAGGGGCAAGGTCAGGGGTCATGATGTTGTGGTGTCTGCTGAGCACATACGGAGGGTTTGTGGTTTTCAGGACTCTCCAGATCATCCTGTTCTACTTGACAGATTCTTAGTCCGTGGATGCTTCCTCCGATGCAAGTACGAGGGAGACATTGGAGCTGGGATTCTGAACAAGGCGTTCATGTCCCCGCAGTTCAAGTACTTGGCTCATGTACTTGTTCACTGCCTTGGCTCGAGGAGAGGAGGCTTTGATGACATGCGCGAAACCATTCAGTGTGCATTTGCTGCCTTGGTGCTCAACAAACCATTCAACTTCTCCGAGATGGTTTTTCTTCACATGAAGGAGAATGTGGGGCTAAAGGGTGACAAGAAGTTCCTGATGTACCCTCGATTCATACAGCAGATCATTGATGCACAGATTCCAGATCTTCCAAAGCTTAATGCCGACATCATTAGATTGGAGCACATGAATGACATAACTCTCAACAGAGTTTTGTCATACAGAGGGAAGGAGAGGAAGCCCACCACTAGATCCCTATTTGGTCACCTCTCTCGACCCGATTACAGGGCTCCGGCTGGAAGAAGATGGAGACACGATGACTCCGACTCAGATGTGGAGGATATTGTAGTTCCGGCTGGTGATGATGATAGTGATAGTGAGGATGGAGATGGTGATGCAGGCCCGAGTGGTGCTGGTGTTGATGTGAGCACAGTGGAGGTAAGTACTGTTGCTGTTGAGAGTTCAGAGGCTGGTGAGATGACATCATTACACATAACCACTGCTGCTTCAGAGAGCATGGTTGATGTTACTGTTTCTGGTGCTGGTGGTGATGTTGCTGTGTCAACAGCTCAGGAGGAGGATGTGGACATCGATTCACTGATGGATTTGGACTTCTTGACTACTACTACATCCTCAGTGACTGTTCCTCTCGATGTTTCAGTTCCACATTCCTCAGGTGGTGGTGATGAGTCAGAAGACTCGAGTGAAGATGAAGGTGTAGCAGTTGAAGGTGATGAAGACAGTTCTGATTCTGAAGAGACTCATGATGATGAGTTTGAGAAAGTGGATGAGGGTGGAAGAGTGGAGATGAGGAAGAGAAAGAGGACAGATGATGATTTGGAGGATATTACTGATACGATATTTATTCCGGAGTTTGACATTTCTCCCCCTCCTAGGTCATCTGCTCCTGCTTCTACAGCAGTGATTGTTTCTGCTGGACAGCCCACCTCATCCAGAGCTGGTAGGGGAAAGAGATCCCGATTCTCTTTCCAAAGGAGGTCAGAACTAACATCAGCTGCTACAACTACTGTCACATCAGTAGCAGCTGTGTTAGTTTCTTCACTGACGAGGACAAGGGCCATTCACACTCAGGTTACTACTGCCCCTCTGTCCACTCCTTTTGTTCGCGAGCCGGTGTATGTTACTGCTTCCTCTGGCCCTTCCACAGTCCGTGCTGATGTTCATATACCTACTGTTTCAGTTGTGGATCAGCTTAGCACACTGAACAGCATGGTTTTGAGACTGATGGAGAGGAGCATGGAGCAAGAGAGGAAGAACAAGGAGCAAGAGCTGGTTATTACTCAGCTCACAAGGAGGATTGAAGAGCAGGATACTCTGCTTATTCAAGCAGCAGACCAGAGGGCCGATTTGAGGGCCAGGTCTGCTCAACAGGAGGAGCAGCTCCTAAAGTACATCGATGAGCACAACCAGCTGGCTTTGACAGCCTCTGGTTTCAATGATAGGATCCTTCAGCTCGAGGCTGAGAATGCTCGCCTTGCTGAACTTGTCGAGAGTTCCAAGGAAGGCACTCCCAGGCTTGAAGGCTCTGCTGCTCCTTCCGATGATTCAGACAAAGAAGTAGATGAAGACGAAGAAGAAGAGTCTGATGAGGAACAGGTTGACTATGAAGACTCAGACAAAGACGATGAGTCTGATGATGATGATGATCATGATGATGAGGCCAAGGACGGATCTGGGAATGGGTCTTCTGGTTCATCAAGTACTGATGATGATGACGATGATGACCAGGCCCCTCCCTCATCAGAGATTCGATCCAAGAAAGCCAATGATAAGAAAAAAACCTCTGCTCCACCTCCTCCTGCACAGACAGATGAACCCAAAGCGGCCGAGGAAGTAGAAGCTGTGCCGTTGAGACGTCAGCTAGATAAGACGTTGACTATGATCTTGGACGCTCAGGGCATTATACAGCACTCGGTCAGCTACGACAAGGAGGAGGGTGAGATCATACATTGTTTATCTAAGGAGCAGATAGCCGAGCTGTTCAGGTTGAATCCTGACGAGGTGGTCACTGATGACACCTCTGTACCCAGTACTGAAGAGCCCGAACCAGAACTCTTTGATGATGTAGATGATGTCATTCTGGAAGACATCACCGATGAAGAATACCCGAAGTATACATCGGCTGAAGACGAGCTGCCTACATTCACTGAGCCATTTGATCAGGAAACAGAGGATCTCTTGGTCAGATATCTTGAAGAGCAAGTAGAGGCAAGCAAGGCTGAAGCTGATGATCTAAAGAAAAGAAAAGACGAATGGGCTGCATACTGGGAGGTATTGAAGAAACAAAGCACAGAGAAGATGCCAGCCACGCACAAGAAAGTTTACAGGACCAAAGGCTATAAAGCTGGAGGCCAGATACTTAGCTGGGCATACTTCCATGATCTTGGGTGCTATGCAGTGAAGAGGGAGAAAGGGATCGACTACTTCAAACACCCACATGATTTCAAGACGTTGCCTGGATTCGAAGTCAATCAGCTAGCACGTCTGAACATGCTATACAGTGGTGACTCTGGGATGTCTGCTTGGTTTTCTCGACAAATCAAGTACGAATACCGGAAGAGATGGGTGAACTTTCAGCCACAGCAACCAGAGAGGTACTACTTGCCAGAGATAGATGGGGATACCCGGAAGCATAAAGTGATCCTGAAGTGGCTTCCCCCTAAAGTCTTGAAGAAGATTCCCCTGCGGAAGATGCGACAAGACTTTATGGATGGCTTCCGATGGTGGTATTATGATGGGCGCACAGGTGAGGCTGTGATAGTTTTGTGCAAAGACAAACAGTGGGAGACTGTTAGGATCTTTGATCCTATGTGGCTGACTAACTTGTCTCACAAGGATGTTCAAGCTTTGTTCAGAAACCAGATTTTCTTCGACGTTCCAGACATGGTGCAAGCTTTGCAATTTATGAGAGTGATCCGTCTCTACAGCATTTTCAAGATCCACGCTGGAGCAGACTGGAAAGCTATTTCAGAAAAGTATTTCAAGAAAGACACTTCCAAGAGTTGAACTAGGTCCAAGGGGGAGTTTGTTGATGCATGTTTATTGTCCCTAGTTCAGTTTTGTAACTCTTATCATGTAAATGTTCAAAGTATTAATGGAAGTTGTCTTTATATCTATTTCATAATGTTTATTTCTATTGATTATTGTCTACTAATGTTTATCTAGTTGTTTGATTTGATTATAAACTGTTTGAGTATGAAGTACTCTCATTCGGCCGAATGACTCTAGAATGAAGTCATTCGGCGAATGAAGGTTATAGCGAATGTCTGAGTTCCGAATGAGTCATTCGCCGAATGACTCATTCGAATGTCTGCTCATTCGAGCTTAGTCATTCGCCGAATGAGCTGCTTCGGCCACTCATTCGGCCGAATGACTACAGCCTATATATAGATGTTCAAATCATTTTCAAACCTAACTTTCCAGAGCCCTCCTTCTTCCCTAGCACTCCAGTGTCAAAACCCTTGAAGATTTGAGCGGTTCTTGATCATCCAAGTTCGATTCTCAACCCGTGGTGTTCGATCGTTGCTTCCAAGTCGTTTCTATAGCCTCGGATCACCACGGTTTCTGTTGGTTTCGATTGGAAAACCCTGGAATAGGATTCCGCACTATCCCAGAGGTTGTCGAGTAGTTTTTCATTGGATTCGGATTGTTTCCGAGCTCCCGATCGGTCCAACAAAGTGGTATCAGAGCTTTGGCTCTTGATTCTGCTCGATTTCCACTCAAAATCAACAGATCTGAGATCCCCAAAACCCTAATTTTCGTAACTTCCAAAAACCCTAAGTTTCTTGCTTCCAAAGTCACTATTTCATTGAGATTTTAAGTGTTTTTGTGGTTCATTTGATCTAGTTTCTTCCCAATTGGTTAATAATCATGTCTTGAAGTTCTATGCAAAATTTGGTGGTTAGATCTGGTCAAAATCGAAAGATATCGCGATTTTCGTTGTAAAAAACCCCAGATCGCCGAATGACTCTGGCGGCCGAATAAGATCAGCCGAATAGCCTCCCATTCGCCGAATAGCTCTCATTCGGCGAATAGCTCCTTCGACACTTTCATTCGGCGAATAGCTTATTAGACATTCTTCATTCGCCGAATAAGCCTCATTCTCAATACTCATTCGGCGAAAGACTTCATTCGACTTGCCATTCGCCGAATAGGTCATTCGACTTACCCATTCGCCAGTTCTCATACTCAGTCTCTCATTCGCCAGTTTCCACACATTCGGCCCCCGACATTCGCCAGTTTAGCACTCATTCGCCAGTTGCTTCTGAAATTTTTCTAAGTGTTGAATCTTATTACTTCTGATCAAATGGAGGATTTAGCTCTCATGGCTAACCAAAACCATCGCATTCAGACTCTCTTGTTGACAGAGAATGAGACAGGGAACTCAAACAAAGCTCCTAAGTTGTTGAATTTAGATGATTACCCTCACTGGAAATATAGATTTGAGATCCACATCAATGGGGTGGATACAAATCTGTGGATGATGATTGAAGGAGGTTATCTGCGGCCTCTGAATGAAGATGGAACTCCTATGCTAGTCACACGGATGACTGAGCCTCAGAGGAAGCTGTATGATTATGAGAAGAAAGCCTATGCTATTTTGTCACAGTCCATTGCCACTGATATCTTCCATCAGTTTAGACAGTTTCCTTCGGCTAAGCTTCTGTGGGATGCATTGCAGCAAAGATATGAGGGTAATGATGCTTTGAAGAGCATTAAGTCTAAAGCTTTGAAAAAGGAATTCAACAGCTTTATGTATGTGGGAAATGAGTCCCTTGATGAGTTGATTGCAAGGTTTTATCATCTGTTGAGTGAGCTGTTCAACCACGAGGTCAAAACCACAACTCAAGAGAAGATTCAATGTTTGGCAGATGCACTACCTCCAAAATGGGAGTCCTTCTTGATGGTACTCAAGCAAAATCAGATGATGGCTCATATGGACATCAATGATTTCATTCAGAAGCTAAAAGAGCAGGAGATAGAGAACAAATGGAAGGCCAAGAGGGTTGCGCAAGTTCAAGATCCTTCTCTATACTACTCCACTCCAACAGTTGATAAGTCTACAACTCATGCTCCTCTGAAAACTGCCTTTGTGTCTAAAGCTTCTGAAGCCCCATCTGCAGCTCAGATGCACTTTAGCCCATCTTCTTCATCGAGCTCACAACAAGAGCATCATCAGCCTACTGCAAGTCTGAAGACAGAGAACTTTGATAAAGTCACAGTTGAGATTGCTAAAGAGGACATGAGTCTTCTGTCAACATTGGTTAGTTCATATGATGGATTGATTGCTGGTCAGATCGGCAATCCATATTTGACCAATGATGACTACTCTCAAATTGATCCTGATGAACATCAAGTGATATTAGTACACATGTAATACAAATAGTTCGTACCTGATCTACTGTACATGAACTGTTCTGACTATGGTTCAAACACTGATGTTACAAAAAATTGTCACGAATCCGGTACGACACTCTAAAACTAAACATATTGACATCCGGATTCACTTTATCCGTGACTATTTGGAATATAAATTGATCCATCTTGAAAAGGTCCACAAAGATGATAATCTGCCGGATCTTTTCACAAAACTGTTCGACACAGCTCGCTTGCATCATCTACTTGCCTCCCTCAAACTGATAAGTTTTGATTAAAACATTTTCGTGAATACTGTAAATTTTGTGTTATGTTTTATTTTATTTTTTTAGATCACAAATTTAGGAGGAATATTTACAAAAAAACAAAAAGATTTTAGGTTTTGAGTCCATTTACAAAAATAATAAAAAGATTTTATGTTTTGAACCTATTTACAAAAATAACAAAAGGATTTTCGGTTTTGAGTCTATTTGCGAAAACAACAAAAATATTTTTGGTTTTTGGGTCAGTTTAAGATGATCTATAAGTTTAGGGGAGTGAAATTTAAGAGAAACAACAAAAAGATTTTAACAAAAAGATTTTGCCTTTTTAAAGTTTAAGAAAAATACAAAAAGATTTTATTTGGACGGTTAGGTGAAGTGGTTAATTGAGAAGTGAAATGACAACTGGCAATTCACTACCTAAACATAATTTTTAAAGAATAACAACTTTAGATAATTATAAATCTCTAAGAAGTTAAAACACGTTTTCCTGATAAAAAGATTGGACATGATCATTCAAAATATTAAATATATAAATAAGTGTGATGTACTGGAAAATTAGATAACCGGAATGAGGCAACAACTATTTGACTTTTTGTATAAAACTTTAATTCAAAACAAGATTGTGTTTCGATAAACTTGAAATCCTTTTGAGAAAACTCGGGTATTTTCTATGTTTTGTGCAAACAAAGAGCAGGAAATAGTTTCTGAAGCATCATCTGTTTTGCATAAGCAAAGACCTGGATGTGTGATGTTAAGGCTAATGTGTCTATAGATCAGTAATATGAAACCTGCCAATGATTACAAAGATGATAGAACCCTTTCTTGTTCTTGAATCTAATCTGATAGATCTGTTCTTTTCTATTCTCATCTTAAACTCTGCCAAAATGTTTTAAGTTCATTGAAACACAATCAAATTTTGAAACAAAAGATTTCGCAAAATTGATAGGTTGCATGTTAATCTGGTTTAACTGTCTGATTGCACATAAACTTCCCAAAACGATTTTCATAAAAACCGTTAGAAAATTTTTGATCATAAGTCTTGTTTTTGAATTATGGATAAATGAGTAGAAATCATTGGTGGGGTATAATTATTTAAAGTTCTGGTTTCTGTAATAAATTATTTTGAGGTGGTCAAATTTCTGATACAGATCTGATCCCACAAAATTGACCCGACTCAATTTCGAACTCGTCCAAAGTTTTTGAGTATATTTTATTTTAGTTTAGTTTATTTTATTAATATAGAAAATTTAAAAATAATTTGTATTCGAAAAATGGGTATTCGAAATATGGTATTCGAAATAATTATACACGATTTCGAGTACACGAAATCGAGTGCTCGAAATCGCCTATAAAAACATCAAGCATCAGCAATTCGAGTACAATAATCGATTTAAGTTCCCGATTTCTCTCTCTAGGCGATCCGAACATCGGGACGTGTTTTCAAAAATCCACTTCAACCACCTTGTAGATCACACTTAGACGAACCAAGGTATAGATTTTTGTAGGATTTTGACCGTTAAATAAAAAGATATCGAACAAAAAGGAATTTCGAGTACTTGTGTTCGTTAACCGAGGGAATCTTAGTCAAATCACCTCGAAATACTCAAAATTGGGGACTGAACTATTGATATGTTGGTCGCCTCCCAATTCCAAGCATTTCGAGTACAATTTGGAGTTTTAAGGAGCAAAATTGAAGGAGGTATGGAGGATTTTTTCGTATTTGAAATTTTAATTTCGAATAAACCTTTTAGAGAACAAAATTTCGTGTACACTGTTTCTAGAAGCAGACTTCGTTTACTCGTTTTCGAAAACCAAATTTCGTGTACTGACCTATATTCGTGTACTCTCTCAGTTTCGTCAACTCCTTGGATTTTCGAATACTCCTTGTTTTAGTGAACAAAAATTCGACTTTGACTTTCAAATTCGATTTGACCTTTGACCTCTTTGACTTTTAAGTTTGACTTTTGACTTTGATTTTTCTTTTAACTTTGACTTTTTATTTATTTAATTTTTAACTAACTTGGCTTGTTTTTGTTTCTGATGGCTGAGTTACGGTTTGTCCCTGATCACAACTTGTCTGCTTGTCTGGGCAATCCTCGGGAGAAGCACACTATGAACAAGAGTGTGGTGGACGGACTGATTCTCTCACCGGTCGACTATGTTGTTATGGAGCATCCACTTATCATTTCTTCTTTTATTCATGACTTTTGGAATCCATTACAGAGAGGACTGATGCCAACGGAAACGTGAGTTTGATTGGGAAGATTCAAGGACAACCTATGATCATAACAGAGCAGATCATAAGGGAATGCCTTCAGTTTGGTGACAAGGACAGATATCCCATTTAGCTTTATCAGGAGCTGATTCAAAGCACAGTATTCAGGATGGGGCACGAGGGACTTTATCCTCCCATAGAGAAGAAGCTTATTCACCCATACTGGAGATACTTAGCTAATGTTGTCACCCAATGCCTCTCGGGACGAAATGGAGGATACGACATTCTAAACCAGACTCTGAGTTCTTGTCTGGTGGCGATTGCATTGGGACTTCAGTTCAACTACTCAAAGATGATTTTTCGAGACATGCATGCTAATATCAAGGGAAAATGGAAAGAGAAATTCTTAGCATTCCCAAGATTCATCCAGATCATCATCAACAAACGACATCAGAATCTCATCCGAACAGTCGTAACTCTGGGAATCAAAAGGATGAAAGAAGACATTATCTCCTATATGACCATGAACAAAAAGAGAAAGAAGCAGTATGTTGGTGAGGAATTGGGTACTCCAACTACTTTTGTCGTTGACGAACATGACCATCCTCCTGCAGGAACAACTGCTGAAGCTAGTAAAGCTGTAGTGGACTCATCATCTGAGTCATCATCATCATCAGGAGAAGAAGAGGTCATCAGAGAGCCTGAGCCTGTCATTCCACCACTCTCTCTAGCAGAAAGGGAAGAAGTCCAAGATGCTGATTTTGTTCCCACTCCAGAGTCATCTCCAAAGAAGAAACGTCTAAACATGATGTCTAAACGAGCAAGGGACCCAATGCTCAAGAAGAAGATCGCTGGCACCTCCTCATCTTCTCAGGAAACTAAGACAAAGCCGCCACCACCACCACCACCACTTAAGCCTCAACCCATATAACCAAAACCTCAAACAGCACCACTAAAGCCAAAACCAGCACTTCAACCTAAACCACCCACAAAACCAGTCGCAACCACCCAAACCACTATTCTACCACATACATCCACCACCATTGAAGCCACCCAAATCAAACCACCATCTCCAACACCTACACACGTCTCACCTCCACATTTCCCAATTCCCATCAACTTCTCTCAACCACTACCATCACCACCCAAAGCCAAGAAAGGAAAAGTCAAGGCACCACTGGAGACCACATCACCATACTTGCCTAATCAAATGCCGGTTGATATTGTGTGGCTACAGGAGAGTGTGTTCCTCCTTGGACAAGATTCAGCAACAAAAGGCAGTGTCATCAAGAATTTACAAGATGGGATGCTCAGGGTTTGTGATCTCATCAACAAATATCATAGCTTTATAGAGCTTCTAAAGAAAGAAAATGCAGAATTCGAAAGCAGATTGATGATCTTAAAGGAATTAAACCTGCAGACGATGAAGAAAAAGATGATGATGATTAGGAAGACAAAGAGAAGAAAGATGATGACTATGACGATGATGATGAAGGGCATGACAAGAAAGACGACAAGGATGATGATGATGATGCTGGATGAGATGTTGGCCAAGGCACAAGCTCCACAGGCCAAAAGGATGATAAGCCTTCCAAGGATGATCAAGGCGGTGATGACAAATGCAATCCATCCTCCTTAAAGAAGCCTATTGACAATTATGATGATTTGTTCAAGGTTCTTCCTGAGAACTTCATGTTCGATGGGTTTGGAGAGGAGCTGAAGGATGCAGGTATGGGAGACCTTTTTACTGATGTCACGATGGACTCAATATTTGATGCGGTCTATGCATAGGAAAGGGAAGAGATTGTCGAGTCTTCTACAGGAGCATCCGCAGAAGAAGAACCTGAAAACATTATACTTGGAACATCTCCAAAGATCCCTATGTCGACTATTTGTATGCTCACAAGTACGTCAACACCCAAGGATAGTAAGTCGCATCACTAGGCAAAATGATAGACAGTTGGTTCGACAAACAGAGTGATTGGACTCCTACTCCTCCTGAAGTACAACAGTCCTGGATGGGTGAAGAACCAGCTGAACATAATGTTGTTACCTTGACCTCTGGGGCTCGTGAGATGTTTGTTGTGCGTAACGAAAGATCTGAAGTCTCTTGCTGGATGTATGAAAAAGATAAATAGTTGTATCTTGTCAAGAGGAGGAATGGAAAGCTGGAATGCTTCAAACGGCTGCAAGAATTTTTTTCGAAACCAAAGTTTGATATACGAAGCATCAATAATGCTGTTTTCTATAACCCATCCAAGGATAGTCAGGCCAAACAATTCACCAAGTTTATCAAGGACAAGTGCGACAAAGACTTCCCAACCATGAAAACTGCCAAAGGGAAACGATTTGTCTCGACATGCATACTGGATCCGATGAAGAAAGAACCATGGGTCTACTACAAGTACCCTCTACCAACTACTGAGAAGGCAGTTCAAGTGTCAGCAAGATTCCTCGGACAACACGCTTAAGAAGTTTGACTTTTGGTATTTTGACGAATAGACACATGCAGCAATCATTAAGAAGACAAAAGGTGATCTATACTATATAGACATCATTGTGGACCCCATGGACCTACTCAAGTTTGGTAAAGAAGATATGCTGAAGCTGAGTGATACTCTTATCAAATTCTATGGGGATGGGACGAGGAAGCAAAGCCTTTTACCAGGGTCGTTGCTTTCGCTATGGAGCTCAAGTTGTATGCTTGTACAGGTCCTCATTCGGTCACACTTCCAATTGGTTGACTTCATCAGTCTAGGGGGAGTTTGTAGAGCCCATTTCAGAGACAAAAACTGACAAAGTCAACCCGTGAACAGATGAAGACCAGTTTTTGTGTATTTTTGTTTACTTAGTTTTTCGTGTACTTATGATTTCGAGTACTCGAACCATTTTCGTGTATAGAGGTTCGAGTACTCCTAGACTAGTATAAATAAACGTATCTTGTATTGTGCTAGTCTTGGATTCCTGAGACATTGCTCTCTAGACGTATTGAGGCATTGTTCTTGCGAAGTTCACGATTTATACAAAGCTTGCAATTTTTTACATCTCTTCTGTTGATTGTAACCTGGATTCCGCACATGTTTGAGTCCTTTGGTGTCGATTGGAGTGATAAAGCTCATGTCTTGATCCATATCTGGACCTACATCACATCATTGATTCAAGATGACAGTGATACATTAGCTAAGAGTATGAATCATTATCGGAGTTAATTATATTGTTTTCATATGCATGATAATTATAATAATCCTTATATAATTATGGATAGATTTCAATGTCAATTGCTTTGGTGTTAGTAAATCTAATGGGATCACATCGGGAACTAAACGTGTCATCATTCGAATTAATGACAGAGAAAAGGGTTTAGGAATATATGCATATCATATAGATATTATGGAGAGAATATCTAACCTTTCGGACTGGTTAGAAATGACAGTCACAGAGACTCTTCAGTCTCACCCTTATAGATATCATGGAGAGGATATCTTACAATCCGGGCTGGTCAGTTATGATAGTAACTGAGACCCATTAGGTCTCAGTCTTCTAGATATCATGGAGAGGATATCTTACCCTCCGGATTGGTCAGTAATGACAGTCACGGGGACTATTAAGTCTTACTCTAGATATCGATGATGATATCTTACACATCTGGGCTTATCAGTAATGACCAGCTAACAGAGACTATCAAGTCTCTATCTTATAGGTATCGTTGGGGGATTTCTTACATGCCGGGCTACTCTGTAAGGAGTGGCTAATAGAGACAATCATGTCCGTCTCTATTCTAAAATAATGGGGAAAATCAAATTGGGGACTAAAAAATGAGAGAGTTGAAATGGATATCCATAGTTACAATACAGGTGGTATGGGGTTTAGTTAAGCATGTGGTGGGCTAGCGGATTTGTTCATGATACGGATGCCCTATATATAAATGTGCTTAGCTGGACGATATACTATCTGTAGATGTAACTATGGACAGAACATTGGTGTGGGATAATGCAAAGAGAATTAAACCAGCCTTCTGTGTGACATCATGAATTGTGAATACCAAATTTCAACCATTTTCAAATACTAAACATGTGAACTCACCAACCCTGTGTTGACTGTTTTGTTTTAAATGCATTTTTCTCTGTTGACAAACATGTTTAGTCACCAAATCATCAGGGCTTAAGCTAGAGGATTTTATAGAAGACTTTGCTTACTTTTTGGTTGCATATACTTTTGAAGACATTATGAATCTCTTTTGTATATCTTGTGCAAATAGAGATCGAAATTTTATGATTATTTTGGGTAGATTTACTCAGTTAAATTATGAACATGTGATGTGTAATTTAACATTGTAATTCTATGTATTGAATGTCATGTTAGAATTTATCATTATATTTCATGTGTCATGTAAACAATCTGATCATTTCAATTATCATACGATATCGCACCTCGAGAACCTTCCGCCCGACGGGAAAGTCGATCCAGGCCACCGTCTCGGGGTGTGACAGATTGGTATTAGAACCATGGTTATAGAGAAATATAGGTCATATTGCTTAAGCAGTTTGACATAGACTATAACCTAGAGACCCTTCATGTAGAGAACATAAAACTTAGGATTTATTTGCATGTGTCTTCTACGTTCGGTCATTGCACTAACCGATGTTCTTTCGGATGTGATCAGAATGCCATCAAGAAGACCTCCACTTAATTTGCCATCACCACTGCAATCACCTCCACACTCCCCACCACAATCACCACCTGCTCCTCCACCTGCCCCACCTCCGCATGCACCTCCTCATCAACCACCACCCAACTATGAGTTGGATCTTGCCACCATCGCACTGGCCACTCTGTTGACCAGTCAGCTGAGGGAAGTGATTCCCAACATGATGAACATAATAGCAACAATAGCAACAACACTGGCCACTCATCTGGTAAGGGCTGCGGAAACACATGGAATCAAACATACTACTCCTACTAGAGATTTGTGGGATGCAAACCACCTAGTTTCAGTGTGAACCAAGGTGATGTGGGCTTGATCCAATGGATCGAGAAAATGGAGACTATCTTAGACATAAGTGGCTGCCCTGACCAGCAACAAGTGAGGTATGCTGCAGGGTGGGTCGTTTAAGAAACGAGCACTAACCTGGTGGAATGCCCATGTTCATACCAGAGGAAGGGATGAGGCATTGGCTACGCCCTTGGAGGATTTCAATATCTTGTTGAGGGGCGAGTTCTACCTGAGGAATGAACTCAAGAAGGTGGAAACAGAATTGCTAAACCATGTAATGGTGGTAGCTGGACATCTGGTTTACACCACCAGAATTTCGTGAACTGGCAGCCTTGTTACCTGACATTGTGCCAACACTAGAGAAAAGGATTGAACGGTATGTTAGTGGACTACCGTCTTGTATTCAAGGACATGTGATTGCTGCCCATCCAACCACACTTGAGATGGCTGTCAGACTGTCGGCTACACTGACTGATGTGCTGGTTGCCTCTGGTGCATTGAAGAGGGAATCTAGAACTAGCCATGGAGGAACTACCAAGGAACAACACCCTACCAAGAAACAAAAGGCCGTGAAGAATTTTACAACGAACACTGCTACTAAACAAGTTGTGCCTACTTAGTAACAACCGAACTGCTAACTGTATACTGGCATGGCCCCATTTGTGATAAGTGCAAGTATCAACACCAACCAAACGCGGTGTTCAGACAGTGCACTTTTTCTGGAAGACGCGGCATTGGGCCGAATTTTGCAAGAACCAATGCATCTCAGCACAAGGTTAATCAAGCAGTTGCCCAAACCACTGTACAAACTGATCGTGGTTCCTGCTGCACCTGCGGGGAACCAGGACACTATGCGAAAAGCTATCAGAAGAGGGTGCTACCGTGAGGACAAGCACCGAGGGCACATGCATTCATGATTGGGGCAGCTGCTGCACAACAGAACACTGACACCAACCCGGGTAAGTTTCATTTATAATCTTGCACTTGTATTATTTAATACTAGCATAGATTATAGTTAACCTCTTTAAAGTTATATATATGTTGGAAAATAAGGACTGACGAAGCAAAACCACCTTTTAAATAATCTTTGTAATAAATGTTGCAGGACAATAGCTTCCGAAGACAAATCTTCAGAAGAACCTTCGGAAGAGACAAATAAAAGACAATAGCTTCCGAAGACAAGTCTTCAGAAGAACCTTCGGAAGAGACAAATAAAAGACACTAGCTTCCGAAGAACCTTCAGAAGAGACAAATAAAAGACAATAGCTTCCGAAGACATGTCTTGAGAAGAACCTTCGGAAGAGACAAATAAAAGACACTAGCTTCCGAAGAAAAGTCTTCAGAAGAACCTTCGGAAGACATAAATAAAAGACAACTGCTTCCGAAGACAAATAAAAGAAAAATGCTTCCGAAGACAATACTTCAGAAGTTGCTTCGGAAGACTCTATCTGAAGACAAACCTCAGAAGACACTATTGGAAGAGAACTTTTGCTTCCGAAGAATAAAAGTCATTTACTTCGGAAGACTTCCAAAGACATATGCCTCGGAAGAAAAACAATATTTCAGAAGACATATGTTTCTTCTGATGAAAGAATAAATGTAACCTTCTTTAGGATAACTATCTACATTAGATAGTTTCCTATGAAGAGCTTCCGAAAGAATAATGTATTAGCATCAGTACAAAAGTCTGAACTAAGATCTTTAAAGATCCTATGTTGACTTTACACTTGTACTATTCTGATGCTACAGTGTCTGTAATAGTGTCATCAGTCTTATCTGTTTGTCTTCTTCTTGTATTTGTCCTGAAACATTAAATGTCGGGGTTATTTATACCCCAACATCTAATAAATAATAAAACAACACTTTTCTGAATCTTCTTTGTGTTGTCCTACTGTTTTCTCTTTTCTTTTCTTCTAACTTAAGAAAACTAAACACTAAAATAACTAAAGAGCAAAATTCCAGAGGGAGCAAAACCTCAAAAGCTTTGTCTAAGCTCTTGATCCTGGTTAAGTTAGTCTCTCCTCAGCTCACCGATTTTCTACAATTGGTATCAGAGCCTTGGTCATTAGTCTTGGTTTAACCATCAAGGCTAAAATTCAAAGCTCGCTTTGATATCTGTGTTTAGTTTTCTATTATCATCTTCTTTTAAAAATCTGCTAAAGATTGATTTTTGAAACTCTAAAGTGTTCAAAAATCATTCAACCAAACTATCTTGAGTACTCACTATCTATTGATTTACTCAAAACGGTTTGAACAAATGGCAGAAAAATTCACCTTAGACCCCCATAACACTGGTTCTGTCACAAAGCCACCAATTCTGGTTAGGCATCAATATAATATTTGGCAGAGACGGATGTTACATTTCCTGTCAAATAATCATACAGGATGTTGGAAGTCTGTCATGTTCAGACCTCATAAACCAATGGTCTTGGACACAGAGACTGGAGATGATGTCCCTAAGGATCCCCGAAACTATACTGAAGAAGACTTTCATAAATTGGAGCTTGATGCCAAGGCACATGCTCAGCTGGCCATGGCCCTTCCGAATGAAATCTATTCAGGTCTTCTTCACCATGAGTCCGCTAAGGACTTACGGGATGCTCTAAAAGAGAAATTCGGTGGTACTGATGATGTTGTAGCCAATACTAGAGAGATATTGGCTCAACAATATGAGACATTCTGCCAACTAAATAATGAGTCACTGACTCAGCAATTTGAAAGGTTCACTTCTCTCTTAAGTGAACTAAAATTAGCTGGTCAAGTGTATCCTCCTGTCTCAGTTCTAAATCGATTTTTAAGATCTCTCCCTGAAAAATGGGAAACTTACTATATAGTCATGAGATCTTCACCAGATTTTGGTAAACTCTCACTTACCCAACTTCATGGTAAGTTACTCACTTTTGAGCGAGAGATTGACCAGAAAAGAAAACTAATAAAATATGGAAAATCAACTGAAGAGTATGTTCAAGGGAACACTGCTCTCCTTAGTCATAACTCTGTGATAAATGATCAGGGTTATGATGAACATATTGACATAACTACTGGTATCACCTCCTCATTCTCTTCATGTGATGACCACTCTCTCCTCTCTGACCATCCTTGTTTTATCATGGACGATCTTCATCAAGTTCCAAGTGATGACTCGGAAGAGATGGATATTCTCCATCAACTGGCTCTCTTGAACATAAGAACTAACAAGTTCTACAAGAGGACATGAATAAAATTTCCTGGTATCCATGGAAAAACCATGATTGGTCTAAATAAGGCTACTGTCCAATGTTATAGATGTCATGGCACTGGACATTTTGCCAGGGAATGCTCTAATGCTTCAAACTCTAACCCTTCTTCTTATGTGACCTTTCCAAACATACATTCACACACCTTTTCAACACCACATTCATCCACCTCTTCCTCTTTCAAAAGGTCCAATAATCCTCAAGAATCAGCACACATAGCACAAAACTCTTCTTCTAACAATGTGCAATATGTACAAGCTGCAAATGGAAACATGTACCAACTTACTCCTGCCTCACTTCAAGTTCTTACAGCTCCTTATTCACAAATAAATGCTCCCGGACATGCTGTCCAATCTTTATCATCTGGTCAACAGGCTCTTTTCTCTCAAGAGTACATAGACTGGAGCAGCTTGCCTGAAGATGTTGGCCATGCCCTCATCACTTTTGAACCAACAGATTTTGCTCTTATAGCTGTTGGTGAAGATTCTTGTTCCTCTGATCAACCTGAAGCATATATTTCTGATGCTCAGGTATCTTCTTCTACCTTAGAAAAACTATGTTCCAATGCTTGCATAGAGGCCTTTGCAAAAATAAAGAAAGCCAATATGTTGCTTCAAAAGCAAAATCAGGAGTTGGAACAATTCCTTGACAATAAAAATTCTGAAGTGGAAAAATTAATAAAAATAAAAGATAATGAAATATGTGCTTTAAAAACTGAGAAAATCAATTTACAAGCATTGTTTGATCTACAAAGAGAAAAATATTATGCTTGTAAAGATGAATTATCTCAAACTCAAGTAAGCTGTGAAAAGTGGGTTAAGTCTTGCAAAGGATTCAAAATGCTTCTACAAAAGCAAGTTCACAGCAAAGCAAGACTTGGGATTGGGTATAATCGCACTGCTCAACCAGAGGATTACACCCCAATCGATAACAATAAGGAAGAAACCGCTCCTGAACCTATCTCACCAACTTTTCTTCCTGATGAAATTCCTCCAATAATAGATACACCTCCTTTGGTGTATCATCCAAACTATTTTTCTAAGTTTGTATACCCCACTAATACAAATCTGACAAGAATAGAAAAACCTCAGTTGAACTCAGTTCAACACAATAACTCTTCAGAACAAAATGAGATTGCCCCTGATATGAGCTCTACTCATAGTTCAGAAGAAACAACAAAATCGGGTCTTACTTCTAACATCAAGTCAAATCTTGATAAAGGAAAAGAACCTATGATTAATATCCAGTTTCCTCCTTCTCACCTCATCCTCCTTATCTCACAATGAAAGCAAATAGACCTTTCATCCCAAATTATTCCTCTCTTTCCCCAGCCTGCTTAAAATGTTTTAAGTACAATCATGCTACTGAAAACTGCAGAACAAAAACACCTTTGGAGAAAGCTAGGATAAAGGCTAATAAGTTGAAAGCTGATCATACTTCTTCATCTAAAGGGAACCTCCCTAATAAGATGAAGAAAGTAAGAACAACAAGTAACCAATCTGTTGGGACACATCCTCATTCTTCCTCTATCTTACCCTCTTCCTAGAGTACTAACTCCAGACCTTCCATTTTGGGAACACCACCTCCCTATTCTACGGTGAACCCAGTTTCTTACTCTAATAATGGTGCTAACTCTTCTCCCGTGGATTCTCAAATCAATCTTCTCCAACAAAATCAGCAACAACTGCTGTTAATGATGCAGAAATTGATGAAAGATACACAACAAAATAAACCAAACAAATAAATAAAATAAAATACCCCATATCTAATCTTTTGTACATAATTCTCATGTGCAGAAATCCTCTTCAAACCAAAATCATCTCTGGTATGTGGATAGTGGAGGATCTAGGCACATGACTGGATGCAGATGCATTCTAAATGACTTCATTCCAAATAATGGAGGATCTGTTTCTTTCGGAAACAATGCAAAAGGTTGGATAGTGGGATCCGGTTCTGTCTCAAGAGGAAATTTGAAATTTAAAGATGTTAGCTTAGTTGAAAACCTCAAGTTTAATCTCTTGAGTGTTTCTCAACTGGCTGACAAAAATTTTAATTCATTTTTCACTAAAGATAGTTGCAAAATTCTTTCTCCAGAAATAAACTCTAAAATAAAGGTCTTGATTGATCAACAGACCTTGCTAACGGCTAGAAGACGTGGAAATGTCTATGTTGTAGATATGACTACTGACTCTCAAACATCTTCACCTACATGTTTGATAGCCAAAGCATCATCTTCTGAAACCACTCTCTGGCATAGGAGGCTCAGTCACCTTAATCACCAAACTCTTCACAAGCTTTCAACCCTTTCTCTAGTAAGAGGATTGCCTTCTAAAGAATTTCATTTTGAAGGTCAATGTGAATCTTACTTAAAGGGAAAGCAACATAAAACTTCACATAAGTCTATTGAGGAATCCAAAACAACTAACTGTCTTAATCTGCGTCATATGGATCTGTTTGGTCCAGTGAAGGTAGCTAGTTTGGCAAGAAAAAGATATTGTCTAGTTGTTGTGGATGATTACTCAAGATTTTGCTGGACCTTCTTCCTTTTCAGCAAAGATGAGACTTCTGATAAAATAATTGCTCTTGTCGCTCATCTTGAAAGACAATTCAGTCTTCCTGTTAAAATGATAAGGAGTGACAATGGCACAGAATTCAAAAATCAAGTTCTTGATAAATTCTGTATTTCTAAAGGAATCCTTAGACAATATAGTGCTCCTAGAACTCCTGCTCAAAATGGAGTTGTAGAAAGAAAGAACAGGACACTAATTGAAGCTGCAAGAACCATGCTTGCAGACTCAGGATTACCTTTATCATTCTGGGCTGAGGCAGTAAACACTGCTTGTTATGTATTGAACAGAGTTCACATTGTAAAAAGACATAACAAGACTGCCTATGAAGTTCTGTATAAAATAAAGCCTCTCATTTCCTTCTTCAAAGTCTTTGGATGTCCGTGTTTTATCCTAAATACAAAAGACTCTTTGTCCAAATTTGCTGCTAAAGTTGATTTTGGATACTTTGTTGGATACTCTCAGACTTCTAAAGCATATCGAGCTTTCAATCTCAGAACAAAAATAATTGAGCAATCTATTGATGTAAAATTCAATGAATTAGCATCAACCTCATCCTTTCCTTCTGCACCCGATGATCTTTTTGATCTTGAAAGCTTCTCATTAATCCCTTCCATCCCTTCTTCTTCTCATTCGACAGAGTCATGTCAAACTTCTGAAGATCTATCTTCTATTGAGGAAGATTCTGTTTCAAAGTTCTTCACTTCTTTTCCATCTCATCAAATAAATTCTCAAGAAGCAAATTCTCAAAACCAAGATGATATACCATCTACTCCTTTATCTCCTGTCTTGGATAATGCATCCATAGATGTTCCTGATCACATTCTAAACTCTCTGAGCCCCATTGAAAACTCATCTTCTTCCGATGCTGCCTCCTCAAATAACTGTTTGGACATCATTCCTTTCAACAAAAATCATCCTCTAGAACAAATCTCAGGTGATCTAAGTAAAGGAGTTCAAACAAGAAGCCAGATTTCAAACTTTTGTCTTCATGCAGCCTTTCTATCCCAATTTGAGCCGTCTAAATATCAGGAGGCTCTTAAAGACAATAATTGGATAGAGGCAATGCAAGATGAACAGTTGCAGTTCAAAAGGCAAAATGTTTGGACTTTATGTCCCTTGCCTGATGGAAAATATCCCATCGGAACCAGATGGGTATTCAGAAATAAAACAGATGACAGAGGCATTATAATAAAAAATAAAGCCAGGTTAGTGGTGCAAGGTTATTTTCAAGAGGAAGGTATTGACTATGATGAGACCTTTGCTCCTGTGGCAAGATTGGAAGCCATTAGACTCTTCCTAGCATTTGCCATCTCACATAAAATAAAGGTATACCAAATGGACATAAAGAGTGCTTTCCTGTATGGAACAATAAAAGAGGAAGTCTATGTTTGTCAACCACCAGGATTTGATGATGTTCATCATCCTGATTGGGTGTACAAACTAGACAAAGCACTTTATGGTCTAAAACAAGCTCCAAGAGCATGGTATGACACTCTATCTCAATTCCTTCTTTCTAATAATTTTCTCGGGGGACCATTGATAAGACTTTGTTCATAAAAAGGGTAGATAAGGAACTCTTGTTAGTCCAAATTTATGTTGATGACATCATTTTTGGATCAACAAACAGTCCATGTGTGAACAATTCTCTAAACTAATGTCTTCTAAGTTTGAAATGAGTGCTTTAAGTGAACGAAAAACATTTTTAGGACTTCAAGTCAAACAAACCCCACACGGGACTTTCATTCATCAATCTAAATATGTAAAAGATCTTCTAAATAAATTTGATATGAATGATTGCAAAATAATTTCTACTCCCATGGCAACAAGTCCTGGCATATGTCCAGATGACAATGGTGAACCTGTAGATCAAACTCTCTACAGGTGCATGATTGGTTCTCTGATGTATCTTACTGCATCAAGGCCAGACATCATGTATGCAACATGTGTCTGTGCAAGATACCAATATGCTCCCAAACAATCTCATCTTTCATTTGTGAAGAGGATACTCAGATATCTCAAAGGTACTCCTGTGCTAGGTATTTGGTATCCTGCTAATCAAATTTGCAAGCTTGTTGGTTTTACAGATAGTGATTATGCTAGTTGCTCGCTCACCAGAAAGTCTACTTCAGGAGGTTGTCAGTTCTTTGCAGGTTGCTTAGTGTCATGGCAAAGAAAGAAGCAAACATCAGTGTCAAATTTAACTGCTGAAGCTGAATACATTGCAGCAGCCCATTGCACTGCACAAATTCTTTGGTTACAATACCAACTGCTAGATTTTGGAATAACTGAACTAAAAACACCTCTTCTGATAGACAGCGTAGCTGCCAAAATCCTGTCTATCATTCTAAAACCAAACACATTGAAATAAGGCATCAATTCATCAGAGACTGTTTTGAAAAAGGACTAATAGTTCCAGAACATGTCTCTACAAGTGATCAAATAGCTGACATATTTACCAAGCCCTTAGACTCCTCAACTTTCTCTAAGTTTGTAGCAAAACTGGGCATGATAAATATGAGTTAATAAACATTAAAGGATAGTTTTTATAAATTATCCAGACAATGGATATTGGATAAACAACTGATAAAGAAATCTTGATTTCTTTCAGTAATTATCTCTATACACAGATAGGATCAGTGGCCATATAATCACTGCTTCATATCTATCTGATGTTTAAACTTTCCATTGTTACATTCCTCTCCTTCCGATGTCGTTTCTTCCGAAGATATCTTCTTCTTCTATTTTCTTCTTCCGAAAACTTTCATAAGTTTATTTAACTTGTGTCTAAAATAAGATTCTTCCGATTCTGAAATAAAAATCTTGAGCTTTGCATTTGATGTGACAGTTGTCAATCTTTCTGATAGACCCGAGTCTCAATACTGACTTTCATGGCTAAAGAAGATTATTACCGCCATTTTTTTTAACCAATAATCTTCTCGGATTACTTTCCTTATTTATCCTCTTCTTCTCCATAATTCTACTTAAACCGTATTTCTCCTCTGGTTTTCAAGAAACCCTTCTTCCTCTTGAAACCTCTAAATAATGCTCATGGTTACGGATGATAAATTGTCTAGCATGTCGCCTGGCACGAAGCACTTATGCTTACCTTGTCGCAAGCTTCATGCTTATGATAATGGCGTAACGGCTTCGGACCAGGCTTCATTCCTCACAAAACTTCGTCTGTACTTTTCGGATGTGCATGAACATGTCTTCTTGACCAAATGTGTAAGTCTCAACCTCTATCTCTTATTCTATCTCAGCTTTATAATTTCATACATAATCATGAACTTTTTAGGTTAACCTGAAAAACTTGATTATGTAGAAGTCAGTCCTTTTGATCTTTACAGGCAACTATTTCAAATAACATCTTTTTGATAATCTGGTATATCATCAAAAATGTTCATAGTTCCGGCTATGCTTTCAGTTTGTCTCTTTGATCTTCATAATATTATAACGGACTTGACTAACTGATGTTCAAAATGATGAACATTGATGGATGATACTAAAGAAATACCCATCTTTAGTAAACCCACATCCACTCTTCTTCCACACCTAAATCAGGTACTGGTCATAAAATACTTTTCCAAAACCTTCCAAGCCTAATAAACCCAAAAAAATCTGTTCAGGAAGATGAGATCCTTGAACATGATTGTGTTCCCACTGAACACATGGATACATCTGTTTCATCCTCACAGATATATCAAGAATCTCTTCCCATCCTGCTCCTCATTAATCCTCTTCACATGATGATGTTGTATTCCTAAGGGAACCCTAACTAACCATTGAAATGTCAGTTGACATTCAGTTGGTCGTCCTCTCTCCCAGGGACAACTCTGTTCTTTCTAAAAGCCCCCCACTATCTATCAACATTTCTCTACCCTATAAAAGAGGATGAGATCCGGTCGTCAAGTCCATCTTGACTTCCTGATCATATATCAGAAGCATCCATTTCACATGAAAATTCAATGAATTCTCATCTGAATGGATTAGGCAATAAGACTCCTGGTATGGCAACAGCCAATGAAGTTTTTCTTTTAAACTAAGGCTGGAAATCCCCAGAACCAAGAAAAAGGGGTTTATGACATTTCTGAGATGGACTCAGGTCATAATAAAACTGACTCTCTAGTTAGGGATTCGGATGACATCTACAAAATGATGGACGGATCAGTTCTTCACACTATGGAATTAACGGATATCTTTAGTCCTGTAATCCAAATCGAACCCCATGCAGGCACCTTCATTTGAAGGTTTTCTAATCTTTTCACCCACCTTCACTACTACTACCCTCCCTCCACTACCTTTCAAGGAGCATTTCGCCCACTTCTTTCTACCTCTCTTTCTTCCCTGCCTTGTCTCCGGCTGATTAAGCCAAAAAGAGGGAGATAATACATAAACTATTCTCAAAAGGTGGCTAACGCTTAAATAAACAAAAGAAGCCTAGCTCTGATAAATAAAGAAGCCTTTGCTTTACTGAGACCCCATTTGAACCATTCTCATCTTCTTTCCCCACTGAGTCTGATGTTCTAGAAATTGATTGGGATCTAACACTAAGTGGTTTTGGCTTCATCAGTCCAGAGGGAGATTGCTGGAAAATAAGGACTGACGAAGCAAAACCACCTTTCAAATAATTTTTGTAATAAATGTTGCAGGACAATAACTTCCGAAGACAAATCTTCAGAAGAACCTTCGGAAGAGACAAATAAAAGACAATAGCTTCCGAAGACAAGTCTTCAGAAGAACCTTCGGAAGAGACAAATAAAAGACACTAGCTTCCGAAGAAAAGTCTTCAGAAGAACCTTCGGAAGAGACAAATAAAAGACAATAGCTTCCGAAGACAAGCCTTCAGAAGAACCTTCGGAAGAGACAAATAAAAGACACTAGCTTCCGAAGAAAAGTGTTCAGAAGAACCTTCGGAAGACATAAATAAAAGACAACTGCTTCCGAAGACAAATAAAAGAAAAATGCTTCCGAAGACAATACTTCAGAAGTTGCTTCGGAAGACTCTATCTGAAGACAA
This sequence comes from Mikania micrantha, assembly GCA_009363875.1. NCBI lineage: Eukaryota > Viridiplantae > Streptophyta > Magnoliopsida > Asterales > Asteraceae > Mikania > Mikania micrantha. Next base: position 41,591,039 of record CM018696.1, read on the forward strand.
ACCTCAGAAGACACTATCGGAAGAGAACTTTTGCTTCCGAAGAATAAAAGTCATTTACTTCGGAAGACTTCCAAAGACATCTGCCTCGGAAGAAAAACAATATTTTAGAAGACATATGTTTCTTCTGATGAAAGAATAAATGTAACCTTCTTTAGGATAACTGTCTACATTAGATAGTTTCCTATGAAGAGCTTCCGAAAGAATAATGTATTAGCATCAGTACAAAAGTCTGAACTAAGATCTTTAAAGATCCTATGTTGACTTTACACTTGTACTATTCTGATGCTACAGTGTCTGTAATAGTGTCATCAGTCTTATCTGTTTGTCTTCTTCTTGTATTTGTCCTGAAACATTAAATGTCGGGGCTATTTATACTCCAACATCTAATGAATAATAAAACAACACTTTTATGAATCTTCTTTGTGTTGTCCTACTGTTTTCTCTTTTCTTTTCTTCTAACTTAAGAAAACTAAACACTAAAATAACTAAAGAGCAAAATTCCAGAGGGAGCAAAACCTCAAAAGCTTTGTGTAAGCTCTTGATCCTGGTTAAGTTAGTCTCTCCTCAGCTCATCGATTTTCTATAATATATAACTTATTCATATTGGGGCAACTCTAGAATACCTTCTTACAATATTATAGTAGTAGAAGGTAAACAACTAATGGTGTGAATGACATGAACTTACTGTTCACTTACCTTTAGGAAACAACCATGTACCATCGAATTAACAGCGAAGGAGATGGTTAGTTTTAATACCATCACCGAAACGGATGCTTTACCCCAATAGGGTCAAGGCCATCTGTTCTGACAAAATTCTTCCAATATAATTACAGTAAACAATAGAGAGGTGTTCATAATCACATTGATTGTGTGCGAAAATTTATGACTCGACTCATAAAGCTTGTCCCCCTAAGGCAATTTACGGATCCTTCTCAAGAGTGCGGAAATGAAAGATTTCTCGTGCTGAGAAATGACTCATGAGTGTAAAGTTTATAGCGACCACTAGAAACTCTGAAGTTGTTGGAACAACTCGAAATACCACAACGGAAGTGTACATGAATAGCAATCGATTTTAAATGCCTAGCTACCTCACACTTCCAACAGATCAGATGATTATTGAGTCACCATAAACAGTTGGATCACGTCTGCTCACTTCTTACGTATACACAGTCTATGCTCCTTGAGAAGAGCTAAGTTACAGAGAACTACACCTTATTGAGGAACCTCGAATATTATGGATCGTACAGTCAAGAGACTAAAACGAAGCCGTATTCCATCGTAAAGGTTCGATTAAACTCCCAATGCAACTCTGAGTTAAATTGGGAACGTGAGGAATACATGTGGTAAAAATATCTTCACCTTTATATAGAAAAAGTAGTACCCGACAATGATGCTTAAATTTCGGGACGAAATTTCTTTTACAAGGGGAGACTATGACAACTAGTACCTGAATGTCCAGCAAGTCCGTACGGCATGTGTACTTTCACTGTTAACTGTTTGTAAATACTAGGTGATAAACAGTATGTGATAACAATTATGTGGAAAAACACTTAATAGTTGTATGTATTCCAATGAGAATTGGAATATAAATATACAACAACACATGTGAAATAACAATGAAGAAAAAAAATTATAAAAACATATCAGTTGCGATCTGATATCCACAAATAACTGGAATCAGATGACCGACAATTCAGTGGGAAAACAATGTGAAACTATTCATAACAATGTGATAAACAGTTAGGATTAGTTGAGTCTGTGTGTGAGAATGTACAATTCAAACAACAGTTAAGTATCGTTTACGAACGATGAACTGACAGAGGGTTTACGTGGGACACGATTCACCCAAACACATTTGTGGGTTTAACATTCTGAACGACAACTGTAAAATAGAAAACCAAATCAGAAAGTGAAACGTACGACCGCATTTGTATAGTTAGCGCTATGTACGAAAACGCGCGTAACTTACGTTTTCTGACGAAACGACGAAATTTAAACTATTACCAATTTTAAAATAACGAAAAATAAATAAAATAATATTTTCTAGTAATAATCACCTAAAAAAATGTAAATTAAATTGTTTTATAAAATTATGCGTGTTTAAAGTTACGTAACGAAATAACGAGAGTTAATGGAACCGATCGAAACCGAACACGCGGGTAAACACCCGGGGTATAAAACCCCATTTCCCCCACTTTTTTCTTCATTTTTTAGCTGAGTTTTCTCTCTCCCTCTCTAGAATTCGTTCTCTCTCTCTAACTTTCTCTCTCAAGAACAACATCACCGAACTACCTCATTTTTCAACCAAATCTCTTGAATTTGGTATCAAATCAATGGTATCAACGAGTACAATCCAAAAGTACAGAGGATATGGCTTCAAATAAGCTAAACAAAGGTAAATTGTGCATAAACCTTCGGAATTTTTGGGTTTGGAGCAAACCGACATAATGAACTTAGAACTCAAAATCAGGCCACCAAACCTCATTAGAAATGCATGAAAAAAGATTTCCCACACTTGAATAATATCACAATAAAGATATGGGTTGCCTACAAATAGTATCGACGGATGAGAGTTTAATATCAATGGATGATCATCAGCTGCCTAGTATCGATGCTGCTTCAGGTTTACAGCCAACTTAAACAATCGATATTGACAAGTTCGATGGACCATTGAGCTGAAACTCATAGAGACTGGTAACTTCGACGAGGTCCAAGCCTTACCCAAGTGAAATCCATCGATATTGATTAGTATCGAATTCATTTCATCGATATTAAACCAATGTCGACATTTATAGTGTCGACAGGCTGCTAACCAACTTCACCTTAGATTTTGTTAAGTTCGAAGCTATCCTTTGACCCCCAAGTCCATCGATATTATCATGACTGTGTTATACAAGTAATTTAAACTCAAAAAAAAACAAATTGAATTACAAATTAACTCACAATATCGATGGGAAAACGTAGGTTCGAAGGGGAGCCGATTAGGGTTATCCAGTTATTATAACCATCGATACTATCTCTTGTGCCATCGATATTAGCTAGAACAAATTTCAAAAACTCATAAACCATAACAAAAATTTTTAAGGACTAAAATATGTTTTAAAAAGGATATAAATGGAAGGATAACAAGCTATGGTGTTGCATAAGCATTATTAGGGTTTTGAATAAAACGTGTCAACCTATTTTGGACTTAGTTAAGATAAACCTTTGCTAAATATGTATTTAACATATAGGGTAGTTAATTTTTGTAACGTATTACTTATGTTAATAAATTAAAGTGATGATAACCATTTTTAGTATCATAAGGGCAATATAGAAAGTTTTAACCTAAAAACCTAAGTTTATACTTAGAAACTATTGTGATTCAAAAACTTTTACAATAGCTTAAAGGTTTAAGTCAAGTTCAACGCATAAACCAGGAATATGTAACACACTAAAGCCTAACCAAAATGGCTAAGTATTTGTATGTCTCATCTCAAATGAACTAGGATCAATCGAATAACAAATATTTATACTAGTTTACCAACTTTAGGATTAACTCACGAAACAATAACTTATACTTATAAGTTGCAAATGCCATTGAATCAAACACAGGGCTTTGAATACAACATCATCACAACAAGTGAGCACATGCATTTCTTGAGTCCAAGTCAACCACTTCAATACCAAGGTGAGTTCATATGTTCCTTTTCTAATCTTTTGATTTTAAATGTCGGGCTAAGAAACATGCTAACTCTTTTATTTATTAAAAGTTTTAGTACATTATTTCAGATATCATGTGATTTAAATAATAAATATTTTGTCTTTATATTATGCTTTCATCATATTATTATGTGTATCTGCGTGTGGATTGACATTTATGACAAATCAGGAATGCTATCATGATAACTTAGTTTCATGATACCATCAAATCAATTAAATGACACAATGTGTTAAACTAAATTTCATATCACTGGGTTATAATACTAAGATGACAATGAGACAATTACTAGAGATAACTAGAATGATATTCATGATAACATAATTTCATGATGACATCATTCACCACATACACTAACGCTGTGTAATATGACAAGTTCTTATAACACGTTGTTAAGGACAATGAGAACACATAAAACTGAGATAAAAATTGTGACAATTACTCGTGATATCAAGGATGACATCATGATAACATAGCTTCATGATGTCATTCCCCATATATGCTAACATTGTTAAAGACTAAAGGTCATAACATTGTGTTCATTTCATTGAGATCACATCATTGAGTCAAGATGACAATGATACATTAGCTAAAAGTGTGAATCATTATCGGAGTTAATTATATAGTTTTCATACGCATGATAATTATAATAATACTTATATCATTATAAATAGATTTCAATGTTAATTGCCTTGGTATTAGTAAATCTAATGGGATCATACTAGGCACTAAATGTGCTATCATTCCAATTAATGATAGAGAAAAGGGTTTAGGAATATATACATATCTTATAGATATTATGAAGAGAATATCTTACCTTTCGGACTGGTCATAACTGACAATCGTAGAGACTCTTCAGTCTTATCCTTATAGATATCATCGATAGGATATCTTACAATCCAAGCTCGTCAGAAATGACAGTCACCGAGACCCTTAGGTCTCACTCTTCTAGATGTCATGGAGAGGATATCTTGAATCTCGGATTGATCAGTCGTAACAGGCACAGATACAATTAAGTCTCTCTCTTATAGATATCATGGAGAGGATATCTTACCTTCCGGACTGGTAAGTAATGACAGCCACGGAGACTCTTAAGTCTCACTCTAGATATCGATGAATATATCTTACACATCCGGACTGATTAGTAATGACCAGCTAACAGAGACTGTCAAGTCTCTATCTTATAGGTATCGTTGGGAGATATCTTATGTGTTGGGCTATTCCGTAAGGAATGGCTAACAGAGACAATTAAGCATGTGGATTGAAAATGAGCGAGTTGAAATGGATATCCATAGTTACAATACAGGTGGTATGGAGTTCAGTTAAGCATGTGGTGGGCTGATGGCTTCATTCCTAATACGTATGCACTATATATAAACGTGATTAGCAGGACGATATACTATCTGTAGGTGTACCTACGGTGAGAACATTGGTGTGGGAAAATGCAAAGCGAATTAAACCAGACTTGTGTGTGACATCATGAATTATGAAAACCAAATTTCAATCATTTTCAAATACTAAACTTATGAACTCATGTTTCTCAGGTGATGAACATATTTAGTCACCAAATCATCAAAGTTTAAGCTAGTGGACTTTATAGAAGACCTATCTTACTCGCATATGCTTTTGAAGACATTATGAATATCTTTTGTATATCTTGTGGACACAAGATAGAAATTTTATGATTCTTTTTGGTAGATTTACTTAGTGAAATTATTGTGCGGACACAAGATAGAAATTTTATAATTCTTTTTGGTAGATTTACTTAGTGAAATTATGGTCATGTGATCTGTAATTTAACTTTGTAATTCTATGTTTTGAATGTAATGTTAGCATTCCACATTATATATCATGTGCCGTGTAAACAATCTGATCATTTTGATTATCATACGATATCGCGCCCCAAGAACCTTTCGCCTGACGAGAAAGTTGATCCACCCCACTGGCTTGGGATGTGACAAATACCAATTGAAAAAACATTTAGGACCGACAATTTATGCAATGGACGGAAGGTTTAGGACAAGAATACTACCCGGGTATGAATCAAACCAATTGTATATTGAATAAACGAATGATTACATGATGGGATTCACACCCATAAAAGAACATAGTCATTGCCGGGGAGTGATCGAGCATGATCTCTACCCCTCTCCTGCTCAAACCCTAGGAACACTGAAAACCTTAAAGTTAAAACACTGGGAATTGGTATGTATAAGGCAGAACTCCATTCGTACGAATGGAGCCATTCATATGCTCATTCGTACGAATGAACCCAAACACATTAAATTCATTCGCATATGCCCCTGTGAATGACTCAGTTCCCAGTGTAACAACATACAAATACATACAAGTGAATACAATTCAACAATAATTAAACTATATTATTCGACTAGCAGCGGACACCCAAAATATGCATTAACAGATATATAAACTTAAGTGTTTTGATTCAAATATTTTATAAATCCATTCCCAAACAAAGAACCCTAATTTCCAAAGATCCAATTATGTTCATGCGAGTCGATGATAACTGAAATTGATAGAGGGCAATCGTTCTACACCTAAAACCAAATCCAAATATTTATAGGCTTACTTGGTTGGATCGTGTTTTGATTGAATTCGAGTTCTATGCGAGTCGCGGCTGTTCTTTGTGTTGTTTTTGATTACAGATCAATTTTGAGAGAGTATAGATGATATAGTTAGTTTTGTATGGTCTAGAGGAGGAAAAGCCATATCGTTATGTAACCCAATTCAACCAAAACGTTCGTATTAAATTTGAGGTTAAAGCTTCGGTTATGAGTTAATCAAAACTGATTTAAACATGTTAATTGAGGTGTTTTAATCGTATCTTTACGTTAGAAATTCGTTTTGTGTCATAAAGGTGTGAAAACCCGATTAAATGGTGCACTAATACGTGTGTTTGTGGTGTCGTATGCCTTGACCGGAATCCAACGGGTTGGCCGGAGTTGAAGGATGGAAAAATGGAGGAGAAGGAATTCAAGGAAGGGGGTAGTCTGCAATAATTACACATTAAACCCCTTAAATTTGTGTTTTATCCATTTTTAAATTAAAATCCATTTTTATTACTTTTAATTTTTGAAACTTCATTTAAATCCTTATAGTTTTAATTTAACATCTGTCACACCCCGAGCCGGCGGGCTGGATCGACTTTCCCGTCGGACGGAAGGTTCTCGGGGCGCGATATCATTTGATAATCAAAATGATCAAATTGTTTACATAGCACATGAGATATAAATGAGAAATGCTAGCATGACAATGATATAGAATTACAAAGTTTAATTACAATGTTACGTTCATAATTTAACTAAGTAAATATATCCAAAAGAATCATTGAGTTTTCTATCTTGTAACTGTACACGATCTACAAAAAATGATTCACTGTTTTGTCATTCAAAAGTATGCTCAACACAAAATGAAGCTAGGTCTTCTAAAAGTCCACTAGCTTAATCCCTGAATGCTGGTGACTAAACATGTTTGTCACCTGAGAAAACATGCATGTAAACTAAGTCAACACTAGGTTGGTGGGTTCATAAGTTTAGTAATTTAAAACATTGATTTGTTATAACACACAACCACAATGTCATACACAAGTCCTGTTAATGTTTGATTCCTCTGTTCTGCACAATGGCCTCTCCATAGTTATATTTACAAGTAGCATATCATCCTATTAGTTATGCTTATATATAGGGAATACGTAGGGGAAAAAGCCCCAGCCGACGTCCCACCACATACTTAATAGAACTCAACACCACATGCAATACAACTATAGATACCCATTTTCATCTCACATGTGTTCATCCCGTTTGATATTCACCCATAAGATCCTGTTCATCACCCTGAGTGTTATATATAGAATAATAGAGTAAGAGGGATTTAGTTTTCAAAACCGAAGTGTTGATAACCCTCAATGTTTAAAGGAAAGTAGATTAATTTAATCGTATCCTTATTATTATTCTTTCGTTGTGGGGATAACTGTTAGTCAGTACTAATAATAGGAGTGTTAGTTAACCTTTTGATATTGTTCTCATCTTGAAGTTCCTAGAGCTTAAAAGGAATCAATTGTGATCCTCACGTAATCAGATCACAATGCATCCGATTACCTCTATCACCTTTGTGTTCTCATGGCCTTCAAGGAAACTCTTACCAGTAATGTGACATGAGAGAAAATCAATTCCTCAGTCTACTAGTCAATAGAATCGATGGATTAATTACAATTATCACTGTAGATTAATATTACCTTGTTTCGTATACCAAACCTGACTGATGTCGCCCTGTCACCGGTCATACGATACCGGCCATTGATAATGTTACGATCAATGTGCCGACCTCACTCGCCGGCGGTTTTTCAAACCTATGCTACCACTACGTTATCGTCGGTTAAGTCCCACTAAATAAACGGGGTAAACGATTCGTTGATGAGGGACTTACAATTTGAACTTGATTACATGGCACATGATTGATGTGATATAATACAGACAGTTTATGAGTAATCAATTGTTGTTGTGTTCACCATTGTCATCATCTCAATGTTGTTTGTTCTCAGTGCTATGCGTTCTTATAGTCTTTAACAAAGTTTTACAAGAACTTGTCTTATTATACGATGTTAGCATTTGTGTGAATGATGTTGTTATAATGAAGTTACGCTATCATGATTATCATTCTTGTTATCCCATAGTCTTCACCTAGATGTAACTACAGTGTTGTAAGAACTAGTCTTACTACACTTAGTTAGTTCAGGTGGTGAATGATGTCATGAAGTCATGTGGACATGATCATCATTCCTGTTTACATTAATGTTTGTTTCGTGTTATCCCATAGTCCTCACCGAGTTGTAAGCATAGTGTGATAAGAACTAGTCTTATTACACTTAGCTAACTCCGGTGGTGAATGATATTGTGAAATTATGTTATCATCATATCATTCTTGTTAGGTGTTCGTGTTATCTCCTGATTATCCCATTGTTCATTCCAGTAAGAATAATAAGATGTTATAAGATAAAATCTTATAACTTGTATTATTCTATTGAGTTGATGATTCATGAAGCTACATTATCATGTTTCATCCTAGATATCATAGTTATGCTATGATCACACAAGCGTACATACAATGATAAGGGATAATAAAGATAAACAATATTATCTAAATCAAAGTATAAACAATATGTTCTACTAAAACTTTTAAGTAATTAAAAGAATTAGCATGTTTCTCAGCCCCGGGATTTGAAATCAGTTAAGATTAGAAATGGGGTGTATAAACTCACCTTGTAGTTGATGTGGTTGACTAAGTATAAACCAGAAATGCACGCGCTTGTTGTTGTTCTTGATGTTGTTTTCACGATGTTTGTAACTAATGAGTATAAGTTATGAGTGTTTGTGTGTGTGTATATGTTAGCCTTAATGTTGGCCAACACTTATAGATCCTGGTTATCAACAGGCCTTGGTTCACTTGTGATGGATTATACTATCACTTAATCAAATTAGGTTAAGCTTATTACATCTTGTTATTGATTTTATGTTTCATTTGACTTAAAACCATAGTATGTTATGAAAGTTGAACCCCACAATATTATCTAAGTATAACACTTAGATTTATAGTTTAAGATTTTACATGAGGTCCTTCTTAAACTTGAAGTAGTTGCTACATAGTTAATAAATAACCATGTCACAATCTTCGTAGTAACTTAAGGTTTTGGGTTTTTGTATGCTTTGATTAACCAAACCCTACCACCTTTGTAGTAATTCTTTAATTTACCCCATACAATGCATGTTGTAAATTGTAGTTGGTTCAAGTGCTTGTGGGCCGAAATGAATAAACATGGGCCGAACCAGTAACATGGGCCGGATGAATAGGTTTAGGCCAATTGAAGATGCTTGGGTGTATGGTTCTTGGCCGAATGTGGCAGCCTAAACCAAATGAGGGCATGGCCCTAGGCTGAATGATCTTGTCCCGAATGTAGGATGCCATACGGCTGCAGCCCAGTCGTCTGGTCCCTTCGGCCAGAGGTCAGCCAGTCGGCCCTTCCCTTTCGTCCCTTGGCCTTTCGGCCAGCTGGGTAGCTCCTTCGGCTGCTTCGGCCAGAACTAGTGCAGCCCCCTATTTCAAGCTCCAATCTTGTCTCAATATGTTTACTCAAGTTCCTAAGGTGTTCTAATGTGATTTCCCTACAGTTTTGGAGTGATTTAAGCCGGTTTGAAGAGGAGTTCGAACAAGGGATTACAAAAAACCATAAACATCCGAAACTTGCCACCCATATAGCTCGATTTTTGTCGGTTTTTGCTCAAGATCGGCTGTACTTTTGAGTAGAGGATGATTGTAGCTTTGTTTAGACACCAAGAATGCAAGATTTCATCAAGAAATAAGGGAGACCCAAGGGTTTGACGTTTGAATTTTCTAAAGAGAAAGAGATCCGGGATTTTGGTTTTAGAGAGAGAGAGAGAGAGAGGATGAAATAAATGAGGTAGTTGGCCTCATTTAGGGTGTTTATACCCCGGGTGGGTTCGGGTTCGTTTCGTTTGCTCGGTTTAGTTTTCGTTACGTTTCCGGCACGTTACGGGCGTAGTTTACGGATTTTAAATAAATGTTTTAATTTATTATTTCGAAGGTGGTTATTCCTACTAAATCTTCTAAATTTATTTTTCTTAAATTATTTTATCGAAAACGTTTATTTTAAAGGTTTCGTCAGATCGTGTCACCGTCGCGCGTATTTGTTCGAATCGTCACCCGAACGAACACGGCGATGGTTTCATTTTCTGATTTTTGTTTTCTAGTTTTCAGTCATCATTTCAGAACGTTAAACTCACAGATACGTTTGTGTGAATCGTCACCCACGCAAACAAACTGTCAGTTTGTTATTCTGAAACAATACCGAACTTAGGTTTTGGATTGTGTTTCCTCACTAACGGACTCAACTATACTTGTCTGTTTTCACATTGTTCTTGTTGAATTCACATTGATTCTCACTGAGTTGTCGGCCATCTGATTCCTGTCATATGTGGATATTCAGATCGCAACCGATATATTTATGTCATTTGTTTGAACTCTGTTGTTTCTCATGAGTTGTTGTATTAACTGTATTTAAGTTTTCACTTAAACACATACAACTGTTGTTTGTTGTGAGTTGTTGTACTTGCTGTATTTAAGTTTTCACTTAAAGACATACAACTGTTGTTTGTTTTTCGAGTTCTGTTGTCACGCAACTGTTTACACATTGTATTTACACACAGTAAATAGTGGAAGTACACATACCGTACGGACTTGCCGTACGATCAGGTACTGGTTGTCACAGTCTCCCCTTGTTAAAGAAATTTCGTCCCGAAATTTAAGCATCATTGTCAGGCACTACTTCTTCAAACAGGTGGGCGTACTTTGTCTTCATGTGATCCTCACGCTCCCAGGTAAATTCTGGTCCGCGCTTGGAGTTCCAACGAACCTTCACGATAGGAATACGTCTTCGTTTCAGTCTCTTGACTTCACGATCCATAATCTCTACAGATTTTTCAATGAAATGTAGTTGTTCATCGACTTGTATCTCTTCCAGAGGTATGATTTATGATTCGTCAGCGAGACATCGCTTAAGATTGGATACATGAAATACATCGTGTACCCCGTTGAGTTCATCAGGAAGTCTGAGCCTATATGCCACAGGACCAATCCGTTGTGTCATCTCGAACGGTCTGATATACCTTGGTGCTAACTTGCCTTTAGCCCCAAAATGAACCACGCCTTTCCATGGGGACACTTTCAACATGACTCGGTCACCCACTTGGAATTCCAAAGGCTTTCGCCGTTTGTCTGCGTAACTCTTTTGGCGGCTACGTGTTGCTTGTAATCTCTACTGGATCTGGGCTATCTTATCAGTAATCTCCTGAATAAGTTCAGGCCCAGTCATTCTGTTGTCTCCTACTTCGGTCCAACAAATTGGATACCGACATTTTCTACCGTAGAGTGCTTTGAACGGAGCACATCCAATACTGCTGTGGTAGCTGGTGTTGTAGGAGAACTCGATGAGTGGTAAATGTTTATCCCAACTTCCACCGAAGTCTAGGATGCATGTTCTCAACATATCCTCTAAGGTTTGAATCGTTCGCTTGCTTTGTCCATCCGTTTGTGGATGATAAGCGGTGCTCAAGTTGACACTTGTCCCTAAGGATTGTTGCAATGATTGCCAGAACCGCGATGTAAATCGACTGCCCCGGTCTGAAATAATAGATAGAGGCACACCATGTCGTACTACTATTTCATCGACATAGAGTCTTGCTAGCTTCTCCATCTTGTAGTTTTCTTTGATCGGTAAGAAGTGAGCGGACTTGGTCAATCGATCAATGATGACCCATATGGAATCATGTCCGCTGGAAGTACGGGGTAGCTTGGTAATAAAATCCATAGCTATTTGTTCCCACTTCCATTGTGGTATCTCCGATTGTTCCAGCAAACCTAACGGCTTCTGGTGTTCAGCTTTGACCTTGGCACATGTTAGGCATTTGCCAACATAAGTAGCAACATCCTTCTTCATACCCAGCCACCACTAAAGTGACCTAAGACCTTGGTACATCTTATCAGCACCAGGATGAATGGAATATCACGTCTTGTGTGCCTCGTCAAGTATGATTGTTCGAAGTTCATCTACTACCGGAATCCAAACACTATCCTGAAAATAGATAACTCCATCTTGTCTCGTCTCAAAATGTTTCTCGGCTCCACAATCGAGCTCGTTCTTCAAGTTGTTTCTTGCCATTGCCTCTTGTTGTGCTTGTAGTATTTGATCTCTTAGACTTGTTTGCACAGTCATTCCCATTGATATAACACGCAAGGGTGGGTTTGACCCTTTCCTTCCGGCTCAAAGCGTCTGCAACAACATTAGCTTTGCCCGGATGGTATTTGATCACACAATCGTAATCTTTCAGGAGCTCAACCAAACGTCTCTGTCTCGTGTTAAGCTCCTTTTGATCAAATATGTGCTGTAAACTTTTGTGATTTGTGAAGATAATGCATTTGGTACCATACAGGTGCTGTCTCCAAATCTTTAAAGCAAAGACAACAGCTCCCAGTTCTAAGTCATGGGTTTTGTAGTTCTTCTCGTGTATCTTCAACTGTCTCTTGGTGCGTAGGCAATAACTTTGTCTCGTTGCATTAAAACACAACCGAGTCCCTGATGGGAAGCATCATAGTATACCACAAAGTCGTCATTGCCCTCTAGGAGTGTTAATATTGGAGCATTGCACAACCTTTGTTTCAGTGTTTGGAATACCTCTTCCTGATTCTGTGTCCACACGAATGGTTCACGCTTCTGTGTCAGTTTTGTAAGAGGCAAGGATATCTTAGAGAAATTCTAGATGAATCTCCTGTAATAACCCGCCAATCCTAGGAATGATCTGATCTCTGTTGGTATTGTGGGCACGTGCTAGTTCTTGATTGCTTCAATCTTGGCAGGATCCACATGAATACAATTACTGTTAATCACGTGACCCAAGAACTGAACTTCTCTTAACCAGAATTCACACTTGGAGAATTTGGCATAGAGTCGTTCATTCTTTAGGAGTTCCAAGACTGTCTTGAGATGTTGTTCATATTCCTTCTCGTTTCTTGAGTAGATAAGTATATCATCAATAAAGACAATAACGAACTGATCAAGATACGGCTTGCACACCCGGATCATTAGATCCATTAACACTGCCGGTGCGTTCGTCAATCCGAATGGCATCACCATGAATTCGCAGTGACCGTATCGGGTACGAAAGGCCGTTTTGGGTATGTCTTCCTCTTGAATCCGGAGTTGGTGATCACCTGAACTCAGGTCTATGTTCGAGAAGTATTAAGCTCCGTGTAACTGATCAAACAAATCATCAATCCGCGGTAACGGGTACCGATTCTTGATGGTGAGTTTGTTGAGCTCTCTGTAATCGATACACATTCTGAAGGATCCATCCTTTTTCTTGACAAAGAAAACTGGAGCTCCCCACATTGAGAAACTCGGTTGGATAAATCCGTTCTGTATTAGTTCTTGCAGTTGATTGGACAGTTCCTGCATTTCTGATGGTGCAAGCCTATAAGGAGACTTAGTCACAGGAACCGTTCCTGGAATCAAGTCAATTCGAAACTGCACTGATCCCTCAGGTGGTGGTCCCGGTAAGTCATCCGGAAACATGTCCGCGAAGTCTTTCACACCCGGTACATCTTGAATCTTGATTGCTTTCTTGTTTTCCCCACAAAGTGAGCTAGAAATGCGATGCACTGTTTTCTTAGGCACTTGCGTGCCTTCATGGACGATATTATCTTGACACTGCGATTTGCTTGATCTCCATGAATTTCCAAGATCTGATTGTTCTCCACTGAAATACGTACTAGCTTTTCGGAACAGACGAATTCAACTTTGTTAAGAGATAACCAATCCATTCCGACGATGATATCGAAACTGCCCAGGTCCATTGGTATCAAATCGATGGAAAATGTGTGATCACCAAGTGTTAGTGAGCAGTTCCTAAGTACTGTGTCAACTGTTATCTGTTTGCCATTTGCTATCTCAATACTATAAGAGGAGTCCAAAGATTCCTCAACATGATTAAGATGGCATGCAAAGTCGGATGAGATAAAACTCTGATCCACACCAGTGTCAAATAATATAGATGCATAAAAGGCAAATAGGAGAAATGTACCCGTGACCACATTCGGGTCTTGTCGAGCAGCAGCAGCTGCAATCTGAAAGGCTCGCCCTCTAGCTACTTGAGCCCCTGGTTGGTTTTTCTTAGGACAATCCCGAGAGAAGTGTCCAGGCTCGCCACAATTGTAGCAAGACCTGTTGTCAGCAGCAGTCGTAGTGACTGCATTGTTGTTCCTGTTTTGAGCTCCCATGCCCCGGCATTGAGCGGCCCAATGACCAAACTTCCCACAGTTGTTGCATTGCCTGCACTGGCAAGTTGGTGGATGATGGTACTGACAGCTGTTGCACAACGGTGCGGTGCTAGTGTAAGGCCGCTTGATCTGTAGCGGTGGTGGTTGGTTAGCCATCGGTGTTTGTGTGGTCGCAACAAATTTCTTGACCACTTTCTGTTTCTTAGTCAGGCGTTTATCCGGCTTTCTTGAACTTTCAACCTTTGTTGCTTCAGCTTTTTTCTTTAGTGCCCCAGCAGCAACCATCACGTCTGTCAGTGTTGATGATAGGGTAACAGCCATCTCTAAGGTAGTTGGGTGAGCAGCAATCACATGACCTTGAATACAAGCCGGTAGTCCCCCAACATATCGCTCGATGTGTTTCTCCAGTGTTGGCATTATATCCGATGCCAATGTAGCCAGCTCATGAAATCTGGTGGTGTAGGCCAGATGCGCAACACCAATCATGACAAGGTTGAGTAGCTCAGTTTCAACCTTCTTCAGTTCATTCCTCGGGCAAAACTCTGCCCTCAGCATAATCTTGAAATCCTCCCAAGGCACAGACAATGCCTCATCTCTTCCTCTGACTTGGACTTGAGCGTTCCAGCAAGTTAGTGCTCGTTTGTTGAACGAGCCAGCAGCATATTTCACCTTATACTGATCATGACAACCACTGATATCCAGAGTCGTCTCCATCTTCTCGATCCATTGGATCAATCCGATGGCTCCCTATTGCCACTGAATGCCGGTGGCTTGCATCCTACAAAGTTCTTGCAGGAGTAGTCATGCTGGTGTCTGGTGTTGCCACTGCCTTCACCAGATGAGTGGCCAGTGTGGTTGCCACTATTGGAGTTAGTCCTGTTCATCATATCGGGAATTACGTCCCTAAGTTGACTTGTCAGCAGAGTGGCCAGTGCGATCGTAGCAGGATCCAACTCATGGTTGGGTGGTGGCGGAGGAGGAGGTGGATGAGGAGATGCAGGTGGTGTAGGTGTTGAGGAGTGAGGTGATTACGATGGTGGTGGTAGCAAAGGGGGCTGTCTTCTAGGCGGCTTTCTGATCAAAACCTAAAGAAAATCGGTTAGTGCAGTGATCGAATGCAGAAGACGTATGCAATTAGAATCCTGAGTCTCATGCTCTCTACATGAGGGTCCCTAGGTTATAGTCTAGGTCAAACCGTTTAAGTAATATGATCTATATTTCTCTATAACCATGGCTCTGCAACCAATCTGTCATACCCCGAGCCGGCGGGCTGGATCGAGTTTCCCGACGGACGGAAGGTTCTCGGGGCGCGATATCGTTTGATAATCAAAATGATCAGATTGTTTACATAGCACATGAGATATAAATGAGAAATGCTAACATGATAATGATATAGAATTATAAAGTTAAATTACAGTGTTACGTTCATAATTTAAGTAAGTAAATCTATCCAAAAGAATCATTGTGTTTTATATCTTGTAAAAGGTACAAGATCTACAAAAGATGATTCACTGTTTTGTCACTAAAAAGTATGCTCAACACAAAATGAAGCTAGATCTTTTAAAAGTCCACTAGCTTAATCTCTGAATGCTGGTGACTAAACATGTTCGTCACCTGAGAAAACATCCATTTAAACAAAGTCAACACAAGGTTGGTGAGTTCATAAGTTTAGTAATTTAAAACATTGATTTGTCATCATACACAACCACAATGTCATACATAAGTCCTGTTAATGTTTGATTCCTCTGTTCCGCACAATAGCCTCTCCATAGTTATATGTACAAGTAGCATATCATCCTATCAGTTATGCTTATATATACGGCATACGTAGGGGAACAATCCCCACCCGACATCCCACCACATACTTAATACAACTCAACACCACTAGTAATACAACTATAGATACCCATTTTCATCTCACATGTGTTCAACCCGTTTGATATTCACCAATAAGATAGTGTTCATCGCCCTGAGGGTTATATGTAGAATAATAGAGTAAGAGGGATTTAGTTATCAAAACCGAAGTGTTGATAACCCTCAATGTTTTAAGGAAAGTAGATTAATTTAATCGTATCCTTGTTATTATTCTTTCATTGTGGGGTTAACTATCGGAGTGCTAGTTAACCTTTTTATATTGTTGTCATGTTGAAGTGCCTAGAGTCTAAAAGGAATCCATTGTGATCCTCACGTAATCAGATCGCAATGCATCCGATTTACCTCTATCACCTTTGTGTTCTCATAGCCTTCAACGAAACTATTACCAGTAATGTGACATGAAAGAAAATCAATTCCTCAGTCTACTAGTCAATAGAATCGAAGGATTAATTACAATTATCACTGTAGATTAATATCAACATGTGTCGTTTACCAAACCTGACTAATGTCGCCCTGTCACCGGTGATACGATACCGGCCGATGATAATGTTACGATCAACGTACCGACCTCACTCGCCAGCGGTTTGTCAATCCTATGGTACCACTATGTTATCGTCGGTTTAGTCCCACTAAATTAACGGGGTAAACGATTCGTTGATGAGGGTCTTACAATTTGAACTTGAATACATGGCACATGATTGATGTGATATAATACAAACAATTTAATAGTAATGAATTGTTGTTGTGTTCACCATAGTCATCATCTCAGTGTGTCTGTTCTCTGTGCAATGTGTTCTCGTAGTCTTTAACAAAGTTTTACAAGAACTTTTCTTATTATACGATGTTAGCATTTGTCTGGAAGCTGTTTTTATAATGAAGTTACGCTATCATGATTATCATTCTTGTTATCCTATAGTCTTCACCTAGATGTAACTACAGTGTTGTAAGAACAAGTCTTACTACACTTAGTTAATTCAGGTGGTGAATGATGTCATGAAGTCATATGGACATGATCATCATTCATGTTTTCATTAGTGTTTGTTTCGTGTTATCCCATAGTCCTCACCGAGTTGTAAGCATAGTGTCATAAGAACTAGTCTTATTACACTTAACAAACTCCGGTGGTGAATGATATTGTGAAATTATGTTATCATCATATCATTCTTGTTAGATGTTCGTATTATCTCCTGACTATCCCATTGTTCATTCCAGTAAGAATAATAAGATGTTATAAGATAAAATCTTATAACTTGTATTATTCTATTGTGTTGATGATTCATGAAGCCACATTATCATGTTTCATCCTAGATAAAGTTATGTTATGATCACACAAGCATACATACAATGATAAGCGATAATAAAGATAAACAATATTATCTAAATCAAAGTATAAACAATATGTTGTACTAAAACTTTTAAGTAATTAAAAGAATTAGCATGTTTCTCAGCCCCAGGATTTGAAATCAGTTAAGATTAGAAAAGGGGCGTATGAACTCACCTTGTAGTTGATGTGGTTGACTAAATAAACAAGAAATGCATGCGCTTGTTGTTGTTCTTGATGTTGTTTTCACGATCCGGTATTGATTTCACGATGTTTGTAACTTATGAGTATAAGTTATGAGTGTTTGTGTGTGTGTATGTGTAAGCGCTAATGTTTGCTCACACTTATAGATCTTGGTTATCAACTGGCCTTGGTTCACTTGTGATGGATTATACTATCACTTAATAAAATTAGGTTAAGCTTAGTACATCTTGTTATTGATTTTATGTTTCATTTGACTTAAAACCATAGTATGTTATGAAAGTTGAACCCCACAATATTATCTATGTATAACACTTAGATTTGTAGTTTAAGATTTTACATGAGGTCCTTGTTAAACTTGAAGTAGTTGCTACATAGTTAATAAATAACCATGTCACAATCTTCGTAGTAACTTAAGGTTTTAGGTTTTTGTATGCTTTGATTAACCAAACGCTACCACCTTTGTAGTAATTCTTTAACTTACCCCATACCATGCATGTTGTAAATTGTTGTTGGTTCAAGTGCTTGTTCACAATTTTAGTCGTGTGGGCTGAACCTGTCAACATGGGCCGAAATGAATAAACATGGGCCAAACTAATAACATGGGCTGAATGAATAGGTTTAGGCCGACTGAAGTTGATTGGGCGTATGGTTCTTCGTCGAATGTGGCAGGCTAAACCGAATGAGGAAGATTCGGCCACATGGGGTGCATGAACAGAATGGATGTGACCAGACCGAAAGAGAGCATGGCCCTAGGCCTAATGATCGTGGCCCGAATGTAGGATGCCATACGGCTGCACCCCAGTCATCCGGTCCCTTCGGCCAGAGGTCAGCCAGTCGGCCCTTCCCTATCGCCCCTTGCCCTTTCGGCCAGCTGGGTAGCTCCTTCGGCTGCTTAGGCCAAAATTAGTCCAGCCCCCTATTTCACGCTGCAATATTGTCTCAATATGTTTACCCAAGTTCCTAAGGTGTTCTAATGTGATTTCCCTACAGTTTTGGAGTGATTTAAGCCAGTTTGAAGAGGAGTTTGAACAAGGGATTACAAAAAACCCTAAAAATCCGAAACTTGCAGCCCATATACCACAATTTTTGTCGGTTTTTGGCCAAGATCGGCTGTACTTTCGTGTAGAGGATGATTGTAGCTTCGTTTAAACACCAAGAATGCAAGATTTCATCAAGAAATAAGGGAGATCCATGGGTTTGAAGTTTGAATTTTGTAGAGAGAGAGAAATCTGGGTTTTTGGTTTTAGTGAGAGAGAGAGGATGAAATAAATGAGGTAGTTGGCCTCATTTAGGGTATTTATACCCCGGGTGGGTTGGAGTTCGTTTCGTTTGCTCGGTTTTAGCTTCGTTACGTTTCCGGCACGTTACGCGCAAGTTTACGAATTTTAAGTAAATGTTTTAATTTAACATTTCGAAGGTGGTTATTCCAAGTAAATCTTCTAAATTTATTTTTTTTAAATTATTTTATCGAAAAAGTTTATTTTAAAGGTTTCGTCAGATCGTGTCACCGTCGCGCGTATTCGCTCGAATCGTCACCCGAACGAACACGACGAAGGTTTCACTTCCTGATTTTTGTTTTCTACTTTTCAGTCATCATTTCAGAACGTTACACTAAAAGATATCTTTGTGTGAATCGTCACCCATGCAAACACACTGTCAGTTTGTTATTCTGAAACAATACCGAACTTAGGTTTTGGATTATATTTCCTCACTGACGGACTCAACTATAGTTGCATGTTTTTGCATTGTTCTTGTTGAATTCACATTGATTCTCACTGAGTTGTCGGCCATCTGATTCCTGCCATATGTGGATATTCAGATCGCAACCGATATGTTTTTGTCATTTGTTTGAACTCTGTTGTTTCTCATGAGTTGTTGTATTAACTGTATTTAAGTTTTCACTTAAACACATACAACTGTTGTTTGTTGTGAGTTGTCGTACTTACTGTATTTAAGTTTTCACTTAAACACATACAACTGTTGTTTGCTTTCCGAGTTCTGTTGTCACGCAACTATTTACACATTGTATTTACACACAGTAAATAGTGGAAGTGCACATACCGTACGGAGTTGCCGGACGATCAGGTACTGGTTTTCACAACATCTAAACTTTGAAACTTTATAATTTATTTTTTATAAAAATCTAATATGTCTTGATTTTTAGTTTACAAGCTTTATACTTTTTATAAAATAACTCATTTTTATAAAGTTATAATGTTTTTAAATAATTTAAGTCGATAAATTGATTATCTTATAAAGTAATATATAATGTGTGTGCATTAGCTATAAATATACAAATGCATATATGTAAATGTTTATAAAGTTATAAATATGTAAATGCATATATCTAAAGGTTTAAAAGAGTGGGAGGCATCGACATTAACAAGTTTAGCTTCTACACAAATCACCCAAGTTGATGCTGCCAATAATACAATATTGACAGCCACTTAGCTTCATTTATGAAGTCCAGGAACCTTGTTAACATCATCCCATTCTAGCCTAAACATCCTTGGATATAGTTTAAGTGTTAGTATCGACAACTTTGGGGCTGCATGGGTGTGCTTCGATACTATAGTATCGATCCTAAGTTCAATCAGTTCAAAAGAGGCCCATTGATACTATCAGTGTCAATGGTGCCTTGGTATCGACACCTACTCTTTGGGGCCTCAACATCCTTGGATATAGTTTAAGTGTTAGTATCGACAACTTTGGGGCTGCAAGGGTGTGCTTCGATACTATAGTATCGATCCTAAGTTCAATCAGTTCAAAAGAGGCCCATTTATACTATCAGTGTCGATGGTGCCTTAGTATTGACACCCTGCGCTTTGACACTACCATTATCGACCGAATCCGGACCAAGTTTTACTTGTATTTCAACACAAAAGATTAATATCGAAGCAGGAGTCTTGGAAAGGTAGTGTCAAAACTCACAAGGTCGATCACTTCTCAAAGGTTCCACAATGTCCTACATCGATACTAGCAGTTGAGTTTTGGTCTTGGCATAGATACTAAGTCGTCGACACTAGCAGCATCGACGAGGGACTGGTTCCTTCGAACATGGATATAACTGAGCTTTTTAGTATCGATGACATCCTGGCACATGCATCCATCGAACTTATCAATTTCGATGAACAAGTGCCGCCAACTTAGACCTGTGAATACTAAGGGGTTTGATATTTTCTGCGTCAATACTATTCTTGTTCGATCCTCCAGGAAATTCTCACTCTCCGTATGCATAATCCAAGATGTTCCAAGGTCTCCTATAATCATTTTGTTGCAAGATCTTAAGGTTCGAATGCTCAAAACCGGTTTTAGGTTCAATGGTGCTGAAATACTTGAAAACCCTAAAAGTCTGAACCTTCTCTCTCTAAATTTCCGACCGTTTGAGGTCGTTTGATGACGGATCCTTTGTACTTCTTGCTTCCTTTTGTTAAGAGGATCGTTTAGACACCAAGTTTGCTCAATTTGGTGACGGTTTGATATGGTTGAGTGTGTGTTTTCTAGATAGAGAGCGTAGAGAGAGAGGTCTGATTTTAGTGTGGGAGAGAGAGAGAGAGAGGTTGTGGCTGATACTTAGAGCAATAAATGAAGTGTTTTATGCCTTTTATAGTCTGGGTAGTAACACGCGCATTCGGGTTCGTTCGGTTTCGCGTTTATGCGTTATTTTACGAATGTTACGTAAATATGATGTTTTTCAATAAAATGACGTTATTTTACGTTTTTAGGTGGTAATTCCAAATAAATATTTTATGCTAAATGTAACACCCCGACCGATGGCGGAAACGTCGGGATGCCACAAGGGATGTGTAGATTGTTCAAAAGCTCGTGGGCATCAAAATCAAATCGTTATATATCATTCAATCAACCAAAATAATTACACAAAAATCATGTTCATCATGAATTAAATACATCAAATACACAAAAGAATTAGCTAAACTAACTAAACTCTATTCGCCAGAATTTTAGTTAATTAGCTAAGTCCAAGATCCTATATGATGAAGTCCAAAAGTGTAGGTTCCATCTTCATCAACCTACTTAGCCTCATTACCTAAAACATGTAAGAAAATCAAGTGTCAACTACGAAGTAGTTGGTGAGTAATCATAAGTTTTTATACTTAAAAAGGTTTTATAAAATGAATTTAAAAGTTTAAGTTTAAAAATGTTTTTATAAAAGATTTAGATAAAACGAGTATAAATGCTTATGATTTCCTGAGAAAATCCACAATAATACTTGTATGAGATAATCCAACCAATCTCCCAAACTCAACAATCAAACACATACACAAACACATAATCACATATCCAATCAGTCATAGTCAATCATAGATAATCATAGTCAATCATAGATATTCAAAGTCAATCATAGATAATCAAACCACAAACTAATCAACCAATCTCAACATCAATATTCTCAAATAATGTATGTGACTATACATGGTCATTATGTAATTAACATAAGTTAAAAACATGATCCATGGAGTGGAAGCTATCCACGTGGCAATACACGAAACCAATGCAATTAACCAAGGTCAAAAGCAATGTTTCTCGGAGTTGTGATAATCCAAGTGACAATACGTGCAATCTTTGTTATTGACCGAAGTCAATGACAATGTTACACTAATATATATATATGTAAGTGATAATCCATAAATAATGATAATTCAATATTGTGAATATCATATTGATAAACAGGTATTAGCCTTGTGTTATCAAAATAATATTTGAATTTGGTATACATGCTTCACCTCCGAGTTTTAAAACAAAACAGTTTAAAGAAAGGGAGGTTATGAGAACTCACCTGAAGTCCTTAGTATAAGTGTTCTCGTAATAGGCGCGCTCCCATAAGAAGAATTATAACTACCCAATCAATCTGTAATTATCATGGGTTTATGTTCATAAACGTATGCATTTTATTTCGGATAAATGTTCACAAGTGTTTCCTTTTAAAATCATTAGTGTTTCTTTAACTTAGTTTAGTTAATCTAAGTTGAAATGAATTTCTCAATCTTTTATAAGTGTGCATCATCAACTGATAGTTTAGCCTTGTTAGTTTCTAACTATGTTATCATGATCCACTTGTTATGATATCATAGGTATCCATTTACATGCATGTTCACTATGCTGACCACCTTAATTAAGTTTATAACACTTTAATTAAAGTTTAATAAAATCCCTATTGAAGTTGATTATAACCCAAGTTCAACATACATATAAATTCCTAGTTTCTTAGAACCGAAGTTAAAAGAGAAAGGTGGTGGCTAGACCTCTCATGCATGCATGGATACTTCCTTACGTCCATCTATACTTATATATATATATATATATATATATATATATATATTATCCCTACACACCATGGTTTTATTCTTAACCCCTTAGTTAACGAGGATTCGTTTTAGAAACCTTAGGACCAGCGAACCTTTTAGGTTGTAGTCCTTAGGTTCGGCTATCATGCGAGACTAGGGTTCGGCCCATTAATGCTAGGGTTCGTAGCCATTAAAAGGGTCCACGTATGACATCAAGGTTCGTCGAGACACAAAGGTTCGTGGCCATACCAGCCCCTAGGTTCGTCCCATCTAACTAGGTTGCACCTAGGGTTCGAATGACTAAGGGATCGTCAGCTTCATCATGAAAGGTTCGGCTGATAATCGTGGCTTTGTGGGCTAAAAGGGTTCGGCTAATTACCTGGTCACCCTAAGGTTCGGCCCACCCTTTCCCGCCCAAGAGGGTTCAGCTGGCCAAGCTTATTGCCTAGGGTTCATCTAGGAAGAAGGTTCGCTGCATAGGGTCTTGATGTAACAGGTTCGGCCGCAATGATTTCCCGCCTGAGAAGGTTCGTGGGACTATGGTTCGGCCCCCCTGCATCAGCGAACCATGTAACCATGGCTGTTCATCCCCATCCCCATCACGTTTATGTTGTTTCAAGATCATCCATCAATTCTATACACAAACCCGCATGCATCTTTAAGGTTGTTCTAAGACTTAACCGGTTATAACATCACTAAATTTTAGGATTTATGATTTACTACAAAAACCGAAAATAAACACATAGATCTACCTCGAATCTGCGGTTAAAAGCTTGATTTCTTCGTATCTACTTGTTCCTCTCGATCACACGAACGCGTGGACACCAAAATCTCTTGAATCCGTCGAGTAACGAACGAGAAAAGTTAGAGAGAAGGTAGAGAGAAAGAGTGGACGTTTTTGGTGGTTTAGTGAGAGAAAGAATGTGGTGAAATGAAGAAGAAATATAGAAAAATTCTTTCTTATAACGCGTATTATTCCCCCGTGCTCGGTCTCGTTTTTATCGTGATATAATAATATGAATGTTCGGTTTTGATCGAAAAATGTATTTAAAGCCCAAGTCTTTTAAATAAATATGTTTCATTGTATTAAAATGATTTTAAGAAAATCGTTTAAATAATTTGTCTCCGTTTATTTTTATTAAAACAATTTTCTAAATAAATAAATTAATTTGCTAGAATTCGTTTTAGGTTATGGTTCCTAATAAACGTTTTAAGTTTTCATTTATTAATTTAATATCGTTAAATATTATTTAATTATCTCGTCGAAACGCGTTACTCGCG
The DNA here is from genome assembly GCA_009363875.1 of Mikania micrantha. Classification (NCBI taxonomy): domain Eukaryota; kingdom Viridiplantae; phylum Streptophyta; class Magnoliopsida; order Asterales; family Asteraceae; genus Mikania; species Mikania micrantha. Next base: position 41,615,592 of record CM018696.1, read on the forward strand.
TACGTATTCGTAAAGATCGTCACCTTTGCGAATCCAACGCTTGTATCGTATTTCGATTCGATTTATGATTTATGGAATATCGTTTCAGAATATTATTCTTAATAATTATATTCGTGTGAATCGTCACTCACGTGAATGCATTATTAAGTTAATATTTCTGAATCAACATTCACGTTTAAGTAATGTTCGTAACCTCACTTCGCGTAATTAATTCCCATTATTTATTAACTTTAATATTATTATTCCCAAACCAACACCCACTAAACCCAAGTCACTGACACATCCATTATAGACCGAAATATGCATATGTATAGGGCATATGTAAGGGTCAGTCGCAACTGCCCTAGCCACCGTCCCACCGCTATTTCGATAAACCATGACCATGTGTCCTTGACTATGTTTAGTAACCAAACTATAACCAACTTAAATCCCCTTTCCATTTCCAACCCAAATTCATAATCATCAACAATATAGCTGCGATAAACTCTCTGGTTCTGTTTAGTTGAGTTACAACTAACTTCCCGTGGTTTACGCGTATAATATGTCCTAAACATGTATACCAGTAACAGTGATAATCATTAATAATATCAGCAAATAATTCATTATCAATAATAATAATAAATCTCAGATCGTAACAGTACAATCGTACGGATGTACGGATGTATGGACGACCGGAAGTACAGTGATGTTACATTAAATATTATTATTATTTTATTTTCGAAATAGTTTATTTTAAATATCAGTCAGAACGTATAACTTTCGCATGCATTCGTACGAATCGTCACTCGTATAAACACGACGATTGTTTTACCTTCTAATTTTGTTTTCTAACTATAAGATATCATTTAAAATGTTAACTCACAGATTTGTTCATGCGAATCGTCATTCCCAGGGATAAGTTGTTAATTTTATATTCTCGAATGTTATCATTTATCATTTGGTATTTGGTTTCTGACAATCGTTTGTGTTTCAACCTAGGTTTATTATTGTGTCACATGACTGATTGATTTATGTTGTCACACATTAGATTCCTTGTTATCGATAGAATCCCATGCCTTAATTGTTATGTTTTTGTTAAATGTTTACTTTTTATCATTGAGTTTTCATACTGTCATTGAAAAATGAACTTATTAATACAAACAAGTGTTTACAAGCGTCGTTCGTACATACATCTATTGTACAAATGTTATAGTCTCCCTATTTAAGGGAATTTCGTCCCGAAATTAACTACCAAAGGCACTGTAGAAAGATGAGGGTATTTGAGCTTCATATGGTCTTCATATTCCTAGGTGAACTCTGCACCACGTTTGCCTTCCCATCATACTTTTGCTATCGGAATCTGGCTACGTTTGAGTTACTTGACTCCATGATCCATGATCTCAACCAGTTGTTCAAATAATTTCATGTTGTTTTGAGTATGAATGTCCTCTAATTTGAACATCATGGTCAGCTAAGCACTTCTTAAGATTTAACACGTGAAAAATGTCATGAACGTTGCTCAGCTCAATCGGGAGTTTCAGTTTATAGGCTATGAGACCAATCTTTTTTAGGATCTCAAAAGGTCCAACATACATAGGTGCAAGTCTTACCTTCTTCCCGATACGGACAATGCCCTTCCAGGGAGAAACCTTCAGTTAGACTCTGTCACCGTCTTGTAATTCAAGCGGTTTCTAACGCGGAATTGCATAACTCTTTTTCCGGTCTCTCACGGCCTTAAGCCTTGCTTGAATCATGGAAATTTTTTCGGTTGTTTCTTGAATGAGTTCATGTCCTACGACCTGTGAGTCACCAACCTCGGTCCAGCAGACACGTAATATCACTGTATTTTGGGTATGTTTGTACATATTTAGTTGTATTGATAAAACCTGATATAATGATTTGATAAATTTTAAATTCCTTGATGATATTATGACTGGTATACTTGGATGAGAACGTATGATTGTTACACATAAACCATGGGAAGTTAGTTTAAAATATAACTATACTGAACCACAGTGTTTATTTCAGTTGATTTATTTAATATAATTTGATTGTTGAGGGAAATAGTTTAAGGATGTTGGTTAGTCACTAAATATAATCAAGGACACATGGTCATGGTTTATTGAAATGGTGGTGGGACGGTGGCTGGATAGGTTGCGACCTACTCCTACATATGCCCTATACATAAACTTATTTCGGTCTATCATGGATGTGTTAATGAGATGATTTAGTGAGGATATGGTTTGGTAAGTTGATAATTAATAAACTAAATTCATAAAATTATGAAATGGTTATCGAAGATAATTACGCAATGGTGACGTTGCGAATATAAATTTAACGCGAATATTATTTCAGAAATATTAAACATAATAATGTATTCGCGTGGGTGACGATTCGCACGAATATAATTATTAGGAATAATATACTGAAACGATATTTCCTAAATCGTAAATCAAATCGAAATACAATACGAACGATGGATTCGGAAAGGTGATGATCTTTACGAATTCGTACATGAGTAACGCGTTTTGATGAAATAACCGAAATAATATCGAACGATATTAAATTAAGAAAAAGAATTCAAAAACTTTTATTTGGAATTACAACATTAGACGAATTCGAATAAAATCGTTTTATTAAATAAATAATTAAACGGAAGTAAATAAGATTATTCCATAAAACAAATTAACTAAAACTATTTTGTTAAACGAAATTACGTTAATAAATGCTTTGTATTTTAGAATATAGAGTTACGAAGTGTTAACGCGGAATAAGCGAAACCGAGCACACGGGAAAGATGCGGAGTATAAATGGTGGAAGCTACTTCGTCTTCTTCATTTCACAATTCTTACTCTCTCTAGAATTGAAAATCCGTCTCCCCTTTCTCTCTCTAACTTCTCTCTACATTTTCTCCTTCAATTCTCAACCATTTCACAAGATTTTAGTGCCAAAACGTTCGTGTAATCGAGGAGAACAAGAACCCACGAAGATTTCAAGCTAAAGATCAAGTTTCGAAGGTAGATGATTCGTTTTACTTTATGAGTTTGGCAAAAATGCTAATCGGTTTACATCACCACCTTTTGAACGATTTTGCATATTGAAACCTTAAAACCGGCTGGTATGAACATATGGAAGCCATAAACGAACCTGCAACATATTAGGGTTCGATGATGATGATGATGATGAACAGCTACCTGAAGCTGGGTTCGTGAAGTGCAGGTCGGCCGAACCTCCAGTCGATCAAGGCTGAGGTGACCGAACCTTAAGGGCTGCGAACGCTAAGGTAGTCGAACCTGTGACCATTGTCGAACACTTGGATGACCGAACCTAATGGTTTCTGAAAGTAGCCAAACCTCCAATCGATCGAACCTTATGGGCAGCGAATCTGAGGGGCTACGAACCAAGTGCAGCGAACCCTAAGCAGCCGAACCCATGAACTGCGAACCCTAGGCTGCCGAACGCATGAAATGCGAACCATGGGCAGCGAACCTAAGGTCTGCCGAACCCTGGGGGCTGTCGAACCTTCGGATTTTTGAACTAAGCGAATGGGTTCATGAACACATTAAACTAGGGATAAACGAAAGAACATGACGTTATGTATATCCATGCATGCATGAACGTTTTAAGTTACCACCTTTCCCATAATATACATAAGTTTTAACTTGTGAGTTTATATAATTTGAACAACTTATGAAATAACCTAAGTTTGATTTTTTTTAACTTAATTAAAATCCGATAACTTAAGATATATTGGTTAACTAAATGGACATGCATGCATGCACTTACAAGTATATATATGTGTATGAGGTCATAACCTTTACAAAATGTATAACTTCCATATTTTCATTAAAAATCATCATATAATAGTTGATTAAAACTAACAAGTTTTTTTTAACTTATCTTTTTATGATGAAATTGGGAAGTCTTGATGTGCAATAAACCAAAGTTAGTCGCGCACTTAATGATTAAACGTCGAACGCATATGAAAACTTAATCATGATCAAGCATATGTACTTATGGACATGAAACACGCGATAAATACAAGTTGTTGAATTGTCTTTGATTTCGCATACGTGAGCGTGCATTCTACAAAACACTGAATCTAAGACATTCAGGTGAGTTCTCATAACCCCTTTTCAAATCATTTTGCTTTTAAACTCGGGGGTGGAACATTTATACCAGATTAATATTATTTTGATAACACATGGTTGATACCTGGACTATCAATATGATATTTATTTATTGAATTATTAGTGATTTTGGATTGACACAGATTATCACAACTTCGTGAGTCGTTGTTCGTTGAGTTGACTTCGGTCCTCCGCAATGACTGAGTTACTGTTGTTGAGTTGCCTTCGGTCCTCCTCGGTGATTCCACTGTTGGTTGAGTTGACTAAGGTCCTCCGCAGTGCACTGTATTGTCACTTATGATTAATAGGAATGTTGTTGCTCGAGCTCACTTCGGTCCTCCGCGACGATTCCATTTACCGTTGGTTGAGTTGACTAAGGTCCTCCGTTGTACATTACATTGAGATAATTATGATGATTGTTGATTATTGATGATGGATGTTAATTTCTCTTGATTTATCTAATCGATGTGTTTGGTTGTGTTTGATTGACTCTACTTGAATGATTATCTGCAATTACATGGATTACTTGGTTGTTGTGTTGATTGTGTATTGACAGAGCTAGATTTCCTCACAGGTTCACATGTGTATTTTCTTACAAACAATAAACTTTTATGAATACTTATAATCATTTTTGAAAGTTAAAAACTTATGATTACTCACCAACTACTTCGTAGTTGACACTTGATTTTCTACATGTTTCAGGAAACGAAGGGAAGTAGGTAGAGCAAGACAGCTCTACATCTTTTGGACATCATCACTTAGGGTCTCGGACTTAGCTAAAATTAACTGGATTACTGAAGACTAGTGTTTAGTTAATTTAGCTAATCTTTTGTGTAAATTGTTGTAACTAAATCATGATGAACATGATTTTTGTGTAAATACTTTATTTGCTTAAATTGATATGTGATGATTTATTTAGATGCCCAGGAGCTTATGAACAATCTACACATCCCTCATGGCATCCCGACGTTTCCGCCATCAGTCGGGGTGTTACAAGACATGTGATCGACACTTTCTATCGTAAAGAGCTTTGAATGTTGCACATTAAATGCTCGTGTGGTAGTAATTGTTATATGAAAACTCGATGAGTGCAAGATGAGTGTCCCAAGTTCCTTCAAAATCGATCACACAAGAGTGAAGCATGTCCTCGAGTGTCTGGACAGTCCTATTATTTTGACCATCGGTTTGGGGATACGCCGTGGTAAGATTAACACGAGTTCCCAAAGCCTTTTGTAATGATTGCCAAAAGAAAGAAGTGAAGTGACTATCACGATCGGATATGATTGACGCTGGTTTACCATGATGCGCAATGATCTCATTTATGAACAACATGGGCAATTCTCAATCTTGTAATCCTCTCGAATAGGGAGAAAAAGTGCATATTTGTTAAGTCTGTCAACTATCACACAAATCTAATCATAACCCCGCGGAGTTCTCGGCAACCTTGTTATGAAATCAATGAAAAATTTTCCCAGTTCCATTGAGGAATTTCAGGTTGCTACAGAATTCCTAAGGGAATCTGATGTTCGGCCTTGAAATGTCTTTCTTCATCCTGGGCCACTAGTAGGACATCCTCAAATCTTGATACATGTTATCGGCTCCCGGATGAACTGAATATCGTAAATTAGGTGCCTTATCACAGATGAGAGTGTGCAAAATCTTCTAATTTTGGAATCCACATGCGTCTGTTGAAGCATAGAACTCCGTCTAATCGAGGTCCCAATTTACCTTCAACCCTGCAATCTAATTATGTTTTCAGCTGATCGTTGTTCACCACCTGTTGTTGTCCAATACGAATTAAGTCCTCCAGGTTCGGTTGTGTGACGGTCTCCATGGCTCTAACATGCACTGTTTTGATTTGTTCCTTAAGACTAAGAGCATTAGCCACCACATTGACCTTGCCTGGATGATAGCGAATCTCACAGTTGTAATCAGTTAACAGCTCAACCCATCACCTTTGTCGCATGTTAAGCTCCTTCTGATTGAGAATGTGTTGCAGGCTCTTGTGGTCTGTATATATGACAAATTTGGTACTGTATAGGTAGTGTCTCAAAATAGCTATTGCGAATACCACAGTCCTAACTCAAGATTGTGAGTAGTATAATTCTTCTCATGAACCTTAAGTTGTCTTGAAACGTACACAATGACCTTGTCTTGTTGCATAAGTACACAACCGAGACCAAGGTTTGAAGCATCACATTAAAGATAGGGGAGTTGCATAACTTCTGTTTAAGAAGTTGAAATGCATCCTCTTGTTTCTGTCCCCATATGAACAGTTGACTTTTCTGGGTTAAGGTTGTGAGTGGCAAGGCAATCTTCGAGAAGTTCGCGATGAACCTTTGATAGTAACCTGCCAAACCCATAAATGAATGGATTGCTGTTGGAGTGGATGTGGTTGTTTAGTTCTTAATTACTTTCATCTTCGCTGGATCTACGTGTATCCCATGCTTGTTAATAACGTGCCCTAAGAAATGAACCTCCTTTAGCCAAAATTCATAATTTAAGAATTTGGCATAAAATTGTTTAGCTCTTAGCAGTTCCAAAATCTTTCTAAGATGATTTTTATGTTCTTGTTCTCTCATAGAATAGATCAGTATATCATCAATAAATACGATAACGAACTTATCCAAATAAGGTCTGCAAACTCGATTCATCAGGTACATGAACACTGCTGGTGCGTTAGTTAGCCTAAATGGCATAACAACGAACTTGTGTGACCATATCGTGTCCTAAATGCAGTCTTTGAGATATCCTGATCATTCACTCTCAGCTGTTGATACCCCGATCACAGATCAATCTTAGAGAAACAAGCTACTCCCTGTAACTGATCAAACAAATCATTGACCCTAGGTATAGGATCTCTATTCTTGATTTTTAACCGGTTCAACTCCCGATAGTCGAAGCACATTCGGATTGAACCATCTATCTTCTTAACAAAGAGAACTGTGGCACCCCATGGTAAGTAGCTCAGTCTAATGGAACCTTTTTCTAATATTCTCGAAGCTAACTAGACAGTTCCTGCATCTCGGAAGCTGCTAATCGGTACAGAGACTTCGCCACTAGGTTTGCTCCTGGGACGAGATCTATTCGAAAATTCACTTGCCAGAACGATGGAAGTCCGGGCAAGTCTTCTAGGAATACTTCTGGATACTCTCTGATAACCGGTACGTCATTAACAGTCAGTTTCTCCGGTTTCTTCTCCACTACATGAGCCAGGAATGCACAATATTGCTTCTTCAAATACTTCTATGTCATGATGCATGACACAATCTTCAATCCGCGACACGACTTCTCGCCATACACTTGCATTGTTTTGCCGGACGATAATGGAATTCGAAGTAATTTCTCTGAACATACGATTTTGACATTATGCTTCGATAGCCAGTCCATTCCAATGACTACCTCGAAACATCCGAGTGTCATAGGAATGAGATCAATGGTGAACGAGTGACCATTTAACATAAGTTTACAATCACAAACTATAGAATTTACATAAATGGCCTTACCATCTGCTACATCTACCGTAAAGGGGACATCAAGTATAAATGGTTGTATGTTGAACAAAATTACGATATTGGAAGAAAAAAAACTTTTGTCTGTGCCAGTGTCAAATAATAGAGATGCATAATGATTGTAGATGAGGAATGTACCTGTGATGATTGACGGCTCCTCATGTGCTTCAGTTGCTCCATTGATGAAAGCACGAGCAGGAGAAGTAGCATCGTTGTTGTTATTGAGACAAGGACATTGATTTTTGAAATTCCCTTCTACACCGCAGTTGTAACAAGCTCTCCCACCAGTAATAGCTGGAATCATCACGGTTGTAGTGGCAACAAGATTTGTGGCACGACACGTTGCAACTAAGTGCCCGTACCTTCCACACCTGGTACACTGTTAGCATGGAAGGGTAGGGAGATGATGATACTGGCACTTGGGGCATAGTGGATGTGTTTAAGTGTAAGCTTTCTGGCCATAGCAGCTTGTGGGACGGCATGAATTGGCGTGGCGTGTGTCAGAGCAGCTACAGTCATCGCTTCATAGTACATGAGAGTCGTCTGATTTTCTTTCTTGGGTTGTTGCCTCGGCTTCTTGGTTTCATCAGCCTTGGCTCCTTTGAACCCTTTTATGTGGAGTAGAGTAGCTTTGACATACTCCTTAGTGAGTGTGCTGCTCAAATGGATAGTCACCTCTAAAGTAGTGGGGCTATTTCCCGTAACATTAGCCTTGATTAGTCGGAGCAGTCCTTCAATCTACTTCTCCATCTTGCGGGATTGAGGAGTAACCAAATGTGGAACTAGGATGCACAGCTCATGAAAAAGAGGTGTGTACTTTGCATTCTCTCCACCGTCTTGAACAAGACTCCACATTTCTTCCTCCAATTTCATCAGCTCGTGTCTGGGACAGAATTTCTCAACCAAAAGTTTTTTAAATTCAACCATGGTAGGGCCAAGGCAACTTCTCGACCTCTGGTGTTCTTCTCATCATTCCACCAACTAAGAGCGCCTTTGTGAAAAGTGCTTATGCCAATTTAACTTTAATATTTTTAGGACACCGGGTGAAGTCATGGATGTCCTCGATGCTCTCGAGCCATTGTAATATGCTTGTAGCTCCCTTAGTACCCGCGTACTTTGGGGGCTTAGCATCATTAAACTGCTTGAAGGTGAAAGTAGCAGTTCCGGTGTTACTGGTGTTGGTGTTATTTGTAGCTGTATCAGCACCAATTCCTCACAGATTGTTGGTGATATCAGTAACCATAACCCAGAATAATGTCCCTCATCTACTGGGTGATTACTCGGGTAATATTGTTGAACTCATCATTGTTGCCACTTGTTGAAACCTCGCGGCTAGGATTACGTCGAGGAGGCATTCTACGAAGAGAAAGCCAAAAGTGGGCCAGTAATGTAAATTTTATACAAATGAATTACAGGATAATTTAGTAATACTCTCATACTACTAGTATTATCATTCAATTGTAATGATGAGCACATGAGTATATTAACTCAATAGTATCTTCCTAATCGGTTTGCATGTTTGATCCTATGTTATACAGTTAATGATGCAAAAGAAGTTGTACATTTGAACTTAAGTTGGCATGTTGAACCATGTTGACATGTTATACTATGATATATTATGTTGACAAGTACACACCAGTATGATCCTTACATGTTGTCACATAAGGTTGGCATATATGTTGGTCTATACTGTTCATTGTTTCTCATGACTTATGATTTTATATTGCAATGATCTATGTTCAAGTCTATATTGCATAGATTTGTATTCTACCCACATTTTCCCCTTAAATCATCACGTCAGCTTACCCGTGTTATAATGAAGTTGGTTTATAGATAAGGCATCCGTAAGGTCAAGCCCAGCCACCAGCCCACCACCTCTTCGTTACTTCAGGGATCGGCTGCCGCTAGTATTTAAAGTTAGAATGTCCGACCACATACTTTGATTGTGGTCTGTTGATTGTACTTGTAAATCCTAAATGTCCTGGTTTTCAAGAAACCGAGACTTTTAGTTTTTATGTTTGTGTTGTCTATGATTTCCAAATATGAACTCTTAACTAGTCAAGATAAGACACAACCCAACTTCTTAAAGTTCTTATGGATATGATGCAATATTGTTAAGATGCAATAAGGTTAAGTTGAGATTTTCAGTTAAGGAGAACTAAGAATACAAAATCCTGCCTATGAAATTTTATGTTGGAAACTTTGTTGAGGAAATTTAGTTCGGGCTCTATGAATACATAATCCCAACCCTAGATTTCCTTGATTACTGATAACAGTTATCCTTAAGATCTCAAAGCTTAATGTAGACTTCAAGCTATTTTAAGCCCAAAACTTAAATCCTCAAGCGTATATAACTTAATCCTATGAGGTAGCTTAGGTTATAGTCTAGGCCATTAATATTGGGTTTTTCCTAGTTCTGTAAAACCTTGGCTCTGATACCAACCTTTGACACCCTGCACCGCTAACGGAATGCATGGTGCGGTGATGACTTTTGATTGAATCATGACGAAGTATTGGAAGAACAACCACAATGTTACTATGATTGATAATGTTAAATATTTTTTGATTATAAATCATACTAACTACCAAAGGTATACAACTACCCGACCTTAAAATAATGTTTACACATAAGATCAAACAAGATAATTAAACAAAAAGGATTAAATGTGTCTCTAATCTGTCCTAGCTTGTTTCTGATCTTGATATATCTTAACTAGGTCGCCTTAGTTGTCCATGTTGTACCTATCCTTCATTTCCTGAAACATGTGAAAAAGTATCTGTCAACTAAGAATAGTTGATGAGAACAATAGGTTTTGCAATGAAATTATAATATATGAAGTCATTAATATATGAACCGAACATAATATAAAATGTAACATGATAATTGTAACCCAAAATATCATCAAGTAAAATGAAGAATGTGGTCCGTCTATGACCGACCATAACACGATGCCAACTCTTGATCAGGTCCCAAATTACATTTGGTTTTAGATCTGTAGTTGACAGAAAGCATCGAACATGGCCCATGCTATTGAAATTAATCAACACCAACTCCATGGTACCGTAATGCGGCCAATATGGCCTATGCCGGTAAACTTAATTAGAAGCAAATCCATATTGCCATATACACGTCCAATCTTCAGTTTGGTTTTAAAAAAAAATTAAAACGCTAACCATATCCTTGTCATAATGTGCCTGTTTTCCCTTGTTGTGATGACCCAGTACTAACGTCATAAAGAATAAGATGATGACTACTTGATGTGTATAAGCTTGCCTACAATATTGTATACCATGACTACACATTATGTAACTTGAAAAGAAATCATGTTGAACCAGCATTAAAAGGTTGGCCAAATGTTGAAAGGTTGATCTAACATTGAACTGTTAAGCTGTTGTTGAATACATTGCAAAAATGTTGAAATGTTGAGATATTGAATAGATAACGAAAATGTTGCAAATGATTTCCTAGAGTTTAAGAGCTTCTCAAAAATGTTTTAAGAATTTAATAAAAATGTGTTTAGAAATACCATATTTAAAATGGTATAAATTAATGTAATAACCTGGATAAAACTTGTAACTCTGAAAAACCTTGTAAAACAATCTTTGTAAAGTGGTATTGGTATAGGTATACTGAAAGTCTTTGATCACATTATTCACACCAAAACAGTTATAAAATGAATAAAAGAGGGCTCTGTTCTCACGTTGGTTGATTGTGAAATGAACTTGAGTTTGATTATCTATGCTCTCATTTGTGATTTGTGATTTGATTGTATACAAGTCCTTGTGTAGCATTTGATAGGTTTCATGATTTTAATTAACGTATACAATCTAGATTAGGTTATATGATTTGTCTTAGTGAATCTTGCTACATGATTATTGCTATGAGATTGCAAATTAAATTTCAATAACTCCTAAGCTTGTTAGTTTCTAGCTATATCATCATAAACACCCAATGTAGGTCCGTGGCTAAGGTCTAAATGATCTAGTATGACATAAATCTAAGTGCAGAATCCATAGAATTAAGTATGAATAGTAAACGAAAGAAATAGAACAAGAACTAATCAATGAATCAAACTCACTCTTTTTATATCAATTTTCGGAATGTAGTTCGTACAATTAGAGAAAATGAACAAACTTCAGAATCAGAATTATGTGCAACATCAATACAATTAGTATCGATGATGACTAGTGTCGATACTATTACTAATAGGTTCGATGCTATCACTATTGATACTATTAGTATCGATGAAGCAACACTTAGTCAATTACACAATAAACAAAAAATAACAAAACACAAACTAAACATAATACACTTAAAGTAAATAAATACAAAAACCAATAACATAAAGATCTGCACTTCAATTCAGCTGCAGTCTTAAGTCTTCAATTGAACAACTGAAGCTGATGCTATCGGGGTACTAACAAACTCCCCCTTAGTAACAGCACAGTGTTAGTTTTCATTCTCTCGAATGAAAAGGTAGAGGACTACCGGCACAAATGTTGTGCTGAATACATACATCTAAAACCTTCTTGAACTGCATCGCTTCGTCTCTGTGATCTTTATGATATTGAATCTGTTTTATTAGCAACTTCTTCTCATCATCTTCTTAATGATTTATTAGATATATAGGACTAAACAATATTCACAACTCCATCTTATTTTATCTTGAAATACTACTTCAGAAGTGTAACCATCTACATACCATAGGTGAAGGTTGTTCCTAATACCCAAATTAAACTTTAACAGATGAATTCTCTTTAAAGATTAAATGGCTTGAATTCATACCTTACCTTCCAATTTTTGGTTATCCAATCCAGATCCCCAACAATAGGTATCTTCTTCAATATCTAAGGTTTTAATAATTCAAACTTCATTGTTTGAACCTCTTTTCTTATTACTTTCTCAATCAAATGTGCCATGTAATCATTGGCATTATTTATTAACCGAATTTTAGTTAACACTCTAACTTCACACAAAGGACACTGACGAAAGCTCTTAATTCATTTCCTCAAATATTGTACCCCATCAATTCTTTTTACTATAAACAAATTGCTTTCAATCCCGAATTTCCAAGCTAAAATTTTTCCAACACATTTAGATTTATTCTTATACTTTTTCTTCAAAGTTAGACTTTGAGGAGCATTAGCAAGATCTTCTTTAGCCAGTTGAATAACTTCTGCAGTTGTCAGAGATTTATATGAATCTTCAGTGATTGTCTCTGCTCCAGCTTGTTTTTATTTAATTTTAGCTTGAAATTATTTACAATCAACTATCATCTTTTCAACCTTCTATTTTATCACCTTTTCCTCCCAATCAAGATCCATAAAAAGAACTCTAACCTCTTTAACTAGAAACCACCCACCTTCTTCCAGTTTATCCTCAGGAGCATCATCAAATTCTTCAAATCTTGGTTCAACTTGATACTTTTTGTTAGTTAATCTTGGATCAAAGTCAAGGACATAATCACCATCATCCTGATCATCGTATCCAAGATAATCATGATCAATGTCTACAAGAGCATCAATCATTAATTCATCCTGATCGTCATCTTGATCAACAAACAAACGATCAACAAAATCTAAATCTTTCTCCTAAACTTTTCCCTTCCTTTTATCATCAGCCACTTGTGTAGAAGATTGTCTAGATGGCTCCCCCCTGAGATACAAACCCTTCCTTGTTTTCAGTAACATGATCATTTCCAGAGGACACACTAGCTCCTTGATCATTTTGATCATCATCTCCTGGTCCTTGAAATGGTGTAATAGCTTAAGCTCTACATCTAGTCTCCCCCTGAGCTGAAATATTCATCATTTGAGTTTTAATGGCTTGAATTAGATTGTAATGATCTTTAAATACTTGAAAAGCATTATCATGAAGAGACTTTATCATCTTAGACATGTTTCTAAATTTAGCATTCATTGTTGAAAATGAAGCTAATTCCACCATGTTTACACCATGCTGATAATCTTTACTTGCTACAACTTTAGCCTGTAAAGTGCCCAATCGATCTTGCAATGGAGTAATTAATGATGATTTCTTTGTAAGCTCTGCAACTGTAACTTCTAAGGCATTCACTCAAGCCTTTAAGCTGACATTCTAAGATTGCAACTCTTAAACCTGAGATTGCAATGCGAAGGTCTATGTTGATTGTGTTACAAAGCTACCAGTTTAGATAGCACCAAGATAAGGATATTCAAAAGATGCAACTGAAGTTGTCACTGGAGGAATTGATGTCTGTGAGGTAGTAACAGGTGCTATAGAAGTGGAGAGTGATGTTTGAACTAGTGAGTCAAAGTTAAACTCATTGTCTAATTGTAAATAATCTGAATCATTTTGTTTTGATATCTTCCTATTCTTCCCAACTACATCTTCTTGATAAGCTTCACTTATGATATCAGCATATGCTCTCTTGCTTTCATTCCTGCGAAGAATAACATCTCCACGGTGTTGGGAATTTAAAAGGATAGATGCTATGATCAAAATTAGTTTATAATATGGCACAGTTAATTGATGCTTATCAACCTGTTCATTATGAGATACTAACATATATATATTCTTATGATAGAACAGATGGGCATATTGTATTATTAACTCATTTAACAGTGTCTACAAATGATGTTGTTGCTCAAATGTAATATTTTGTGATAATGCAGCATTACCAAGTGAACAAGTGTTGCACAATTAGAACATTTGCGAACGTTCAACTTATGCACAGTCAGATCATTTGCGATGAACAAAGGTTGCACAGTTTGAACACTTGCAATTGTTCAACTTGTGCACACTCAAAACATTTGCGAATTTTCAACTTGTGCACCCACAGATCATTTGCGATGAACAAGTGTTGCACAGTTAGAACATTTAAGAATGTTCAACTTCTGCACATTCAGAACATTTGCGAATGAAAAAGTGTTGCAAAGTTTGAACACTTGAGAATGTTCAACTTGTGCACACTCAGACATTTGCGAATGAACAAGTGTTGCACAGTTAGACCATTTGCAAATGTTCAACTGGTGCACACTCAGATCATTTGCGAAAGAACAAGTGTTGCACAGTTAGAACGTTTACGAATGTTTAACTTGTGCACACTCAGATCATTTGCGAATGAACAAGTGTAGCACAGTTAGAACATTTGTGAATATTCAACTAGTTCACACTCATATCATTTGCGAATGAACAAGTGTTGCACAGTTAAAACATTTACGAATTTTCAACTTGTGCACACTTAGATCATTTGCGAATGAACAAGTGTTGCACAATTAGAACATATGCGAATGTTAAACTTGTGCACACTCAGATCATTTGCGAATGAAGAAGTGTTGCACAGTTAGAACATTTACCAGTGTTCAACTTGTGCACACTCAGATAAACTTTGAACTTTCTCACTTTAATTTGTTTAGCTTGCAGATTTGAAGAAAAGCTCTCTAAAGAAATTAGTTCCTGTTGAAACTATTGTTCCCTGTACAGGGAGATTTTGCGAATGAGTCCATGACTATTTGAACCTCTGAACT
This sequence comes from Mikania micrantha, assembly GCA_009363875.1. Classification (NCBI taxonomy): domain Eukaryota; kingdom Viridiplantae; phylum Streptophyta; class Magnoliopsida; order Asterales; family Asteraceae; genus Mikania; species Mikania micrantha. Next base: position 41,630,722 of record CM018696.1, read on the forward strand.
TTGCGAATAAGCAAATTGTTATTCGCAAATGTTCACAATGCTTTCAAGACTTGTTATTTTTCTATCTTCAATCTGCTGATGATGACAAGGAAGCTGCTGATGCTGATAAGAGTGTTGCTGTTGCTGACAAGGAATGGCACCTAAGATGCTGACTAGATTATTTTGACAGCATAGCCCTTCTGTTTATTACATTGTATTCTGGCCCTGATTATGATGTTTTCATGGGCCCCTATTGTTTATAAATAGAAAGTTTTGTAATAGAATTAGGGTAACACTGAAAAACACACAGACACACACTATCAACTACACAGTTATAGAGAGAGAAAATCTAGAGAAAGAAATTACTGACGCTATGTGATCAGAATAGTGATTCCTGCTGCAAGATCCTTTGTAAATTGATTGATCTTTAATGAAGAATGATTTTGACAATTGTGATATTGTTCAATTAATACCTGCAATCAATATTTGTATCAATTAATGAACCTGTTTGTTTTCACCACTCAGCGTTTAAAGCCTTAAAATTACCCGATCCTGACAATTGGTATTAGAGCCTTGTGGTCTCGATCACTAGAAGTGATCATGGAGGTATTTTTACTTAACTGATACAAGTTTCTGAATCAAACCCTTTATTGTCTGTTCTTGGTGTTTGGGTGTGTTTATCAGATCTTTGAAATTATTAGCAGTTTCAATATAAATTTAGCTTAGATCATCATAAGGATTGATCGACTATAAGTTTCTTAGTGATTTTGATAAATTCAAGACACTCATCTTTTCTGATTTGAAAACCCTGTTTCTTCACTGTTTCATCAAAAACCTTGAAATTAATCATGGATTCAAATGCTCATGTTAGTAACCAAGAAATTGGTTCTGGAATAAAACTTGATGTTCTTAAACACTGGAAGCTAAGATTCAAAAATTTCTTATGCTAAAGTGAACCAGAGCTGTGGAACTAAATAGCTAAAGGACCATTTGTACATGTTAATCTATCAGTTGATAATTATCATAGTAAACCTGTTGCCTTAAATTCTATAACTGATGAAGAAGATAGAAGAAAAATTAGACCAGAAAATATAGCTCACAGTTCTCTTACAATATGTATGCCTATTGAAATTTTGATGTGTGTTCAAGAATTTGGAACTGCAAAATCTCTGTGGGATGCTCTTGGTGTTATGTTTGAAGGAAGTACTGAACTAAAAGAAATGAGAAAATATCAATTTGAAACATTTTTTCATATGTCTGGAGAGACTGTTACACAAAAATTACATCATTTTGTTCAACTGGTAAATGAACTTAAATCAAATGAGATAAAATATGATAATCATGATTTGAACAAGAAATACTTGCATACTCTTCCTGAAGAATGGAAAAACAATGTGATTGTGCTAAAAAATACAAAGAATATTCGAACCATGAAGGTTGTTGAATTAATAGCTCACATTGAGGCAATGGCTATTGATGAAAGTACCAGAAACAATTCAAGAATTAAGATCGATCCCTATAAATTCACAAAAGTTTCTCCTGGTGTGAGTCCTCTCATGAGTGAAGAAATTGAACAAAAATCTGAAGAAACTGAGACTCGAAATTTTGGTTTAATTAGATCTCCACCTGCTCCTTCAAATACCAAAAAGGGAAATTCTGGAAATAAGTCAAAAGGACACAGTCAAAAGAAAAGAACATATGAGTCAGATGGTGATGATGTTACCTTGAATGTAAAGTCTGCTGATCGAAAGGCTTTCTGTGTTGCTTTCTTTCTACATATCAAGAATATTTGAGTGGAAGTTTATCTGAAGTAGATCTGTGTCTTGATGAACTTGATCTAGAGGATCTTAATGAAATGGATCTTAAATCGAAGACTGCTATGGTTGCTATTAGAAACAAAAGATTCTTCAAAAATCAAGGTCACATGTCTTTTAACAAAGATTCAATTGTAGGTTTTGCTAAATCAAAAGTCAGATGTTATAATTGCAATCTATATGGTCATTTCTCAAAAGAATGCAATATTCCTAGTTCATCAAGACAATATTCAACTAATCAAAGATGTTTATCTTCAAATAATCAAAATTCAAAACCAACAATGCAAAGTTTTCAATGAAATGACAACTTAAACGACAGAAGAAATCAAAATCAAAGTCTGCCTGGAAATCAAAATCAAGAAAAACCTAGAACTTGTTCATCAACAACTCTAGTATCTTAGTAGGATGAACACTTTGATTGGAGCTCTTATGCAGAGCATGTTTAGCATACAAATTTTGCTTAAATGGCTGACTTGACAGACATGCCTCAAGAGATACTTGAAAATGTTTGTTCTGAAAAATGCAAAGAAATTATTCAAGGTTATAGAGGTCACAATAAGGATTTAATTGATAAGGTTAAAGAAATAAAATCAAAAAATTCTCAGTTAATCAAAGAATATCAAATCAGCGACAAGAAAGTAAAGGAACAAAATGTAGACATTGAGATTAAAATTGAAAATGCTAAACTTTTAGCTCAAGTAGATGATCTTCTTGCTAAACTTACACAAGCTAAGAATGATCTCTCACTAAATGAATTCAAAATGCAAAAATATGAATTTTCATCCAAAGTTCTTCAAAATATTTTGGATGATCAGATTCAAACCAAAGTCACAGCTGGTTTAAAATATCCTCCTCCTTTTAATCGTAACTATACAGTTATGACTAAATCTTTGGAAGATGTAGTGTGTGATAAGATAACTTTAGAAGAACAAAAGAAAATTAAAGAATCAAATTTAACTCAGGTTAAGCCTCAAAAGATTGAAACATTTGTAGAAACAGACTCTTCAAAAATTGCTTTAGGACATCCATTAGAAATTTCATCTTATGATGTCTCTCATGAAGTCAAAGGAAATCTTTCTATTCTTTCTCAAAATTTGTAAATGGAGGAATACTCAGAAATGAAAATTTTCAACCTGTTTAAATTCTGAAAAAGAAATCTGAACAAAATGTATCAAAGACAACAACAAATCTGGTTTCTCTCATAACAAATAATGAAAGTACTCTAGTCTTTTATGAAAGTGAACCTGAAAAGAAATAGAAAAAGACCAGAAGAGGAAAGAAAAAGGAAATTGTCAAAAACACTGGTTTTGATGTAGATCAAGATGACTTACTGTATGATTCCTCAAGTCAAATGTCTGTGATCTCTTAGAAACAAAATTTTCAAAAGATTCTTTGTAAAATTTGTGGAAAATCAAATCACTCAACAAAGTAATGTTACTTTAATCAACAAAATAAAAATTTAAAATTTCAAAATCGAAAAACTAAGTTTTAGATTTGATAGAAGTATAAGTCCTAATATCAGATATTCAAGAAATTCCACTCAATCAAGAGAATTGTCAAATCAAATCTTTAATCCAAAATTTGAAGATTATTACAGCGATTACATTCAAGATACAAAATTTGATAAATTTGGAAAGTCTTATTATAAAGGAAGCTCTTGGATTCCTCCATCTTTTCATCATCAGAAATCAAAAGTATTTCAAAATGCGAAATTTCATATTCCCATCAAATCATTTGCAAATTTAAAGAATCACAAACATCTGAGGCAAAGTGATGATGAATTGTATGATGATTTCTATCTTAGAAAGAATCAAAATGTGATGAAGAAATCCAACAATAACTTCTTTAAACAATCTGATTCAAGACATGTGTATGCAAAGAAAGTAACATTTGTTAATGAATCATTAGCTGTGAATATCAAAGGTAAAACCAAATTACCACAAGTATCACACTCTGTAAAAGTCTCGTCTGAAATATCTACAAAGAAAAAATTGTGGAAACCAGTTGCTGAAAAGAATAAGATTGGTGGATCTTCAACATCTGAAAATTTTGACACAACTGTATTATCATATCAAAAAATTTCCAATTCTTGATGCTTCAGGACAACCCAAGACCATCATGGCTTGGGTTCCAAATTCTAATTGAATTTCTTTGATATGAAGGGACAAACCAAAATTCCAAGAAACATATGGCATGTTAATAGTGGTTGTTCCCGGCATCTGATAGGAAATTGTTCCCAGTTGTCTGACTTCAAAAGTGTAAATGGTCCAAAATTTTCTTTTGGAGGTGACCTTGAAAGTGGAAAAGTGACAGGAATAGAAACTGTAGCTAACGGAAAACTCCGTTTTTAAAATGTCAACTTTGTTCCCGAGTTGAAATATAACTTGCTTAGTGTATCACAAATTTGTGAAAACAAGTTCTCAACGCACTTTACCAGTACTGAATGCATCATAGTAAAACCCGGCTTTGTTATCCCAAAAGAGTGAATAATTTTGGGAACTCCAAGGAAACATCATGTATATCTTATGGATATGAATTGTTCTGTAGACCCCACTGAAGAAACATGTTTAATCTCGAAGGCATCAGTAGATGAGTCACAACTATGGCATAGAAGACTTGGTCACACAAACTTCAAGAATATGAACAAGTTGGTTAAAGCAGGTCAAGTCATAGGCATTTCTTAAAAAGAGTTCATATGTCAAGATCACTGTAATGCTTGTTTGAAGGGAAAACAACATTGAGTGACATACAAATCAAAGAAAACATCTTCAATTTGTGAACCTCTTCAGTTGATTCACATGGATCTTTTTGGTCCAACAAATCTTCTTAGCATTTTGAAGAAACAATGTTGTTGGTCATTGTAGATGATTATTCAAGATTTTCTTAGGTATTCTTTCTAGCAAAGAAGAGTGATACTGCAGAGATTCTTATTGAAAAAATAACTTTGATTGAAAATCAATTAAATTTCAAAGTCAAAACCATTAGAAGTGATAATGGTACAAAATTTAGAATGAGCTCTTTGACTCATTTTGCACTAAGAAAGGAATCGGTAGACAATTTTCTGCTTCTTGTTCTCCTCAACAAAATGGTGTAGTTGAGCGCAAGAACAGATCATTAATTGAAGCTACTCGATCAATGTTAGCAGATTCCAAACTTCCTATCTCTTTTTGGGCTGAGGTAGTGAATACTGCTTGTTATGTACAAAACAGAACAAGAATTGTTAAGGAACATAATAAAACTTCATATGAGATAATTTGCAATAAAAAACCATAATAAAGCTCAGGTCCAGATTGGTCATTTGATATAGACGCTCTCACAAAGCCACTAAATCCAATCATGTTCAAAGGTCAAAATTCTAGTGAAGATATTGATACAGGAAATTCATTAAATTTCGGAAGAGATCTTGGTTTGAACCCTAAACAACCTATGGGTGTTCATCTAGGTGATCTTCCTCAATATACTACATCTCCATCTCAGTGACCTCAAAATCAAAGTTCAAATGAAAATATTCCACATCTTGTAAATGAGGATCCTGAAGAACAATTTGAGTCTGCATCAGACAGTGAAGATGTTTTGGTAGAAAATATTGTTGAAAATAATGTTGCATCTTTTCCAACTCAAAATGTTGAAATAACTTCTTCTGTATCAAATGCTTCAAATAAAGAGATACATAATCCAACAAATTTAGAATCTTTGATTCCAATTGATCCCTATCCAATTATAGGAAGAATAAAAAAAGATCATACCTCATCAAATTTAATTGGTGATATGAACCAAAGAACAACAAGAAGCACATCTCATGTAGCAGATATTTGTCTTTACTCTTGCTTTCTTTCTCAAATAGAACCAAAGAATATAAAGGAAGCACTTGCAGATGCAAGTTGGGTAGAAGCAATGCAAGAAGAGCTACAACAATTCAGAAAACAAGAAGTATGGGAACTTGTTGATCTTCCAAATGGAATGTATCCAATTGGTACTCATTGAGTTTTCAGAAAGAAAAAGGATGATAGAGGAATCATAATCAAAAATAAAGCTCGTCTTGTTGCTTAGGGATATACTCAAGAAGGAGGAATATATTATGATGATGTATTTGCTCTAGTAACAAGAATTGAAGCAATAAGATTTTTTTTGCATATGCTGCATCTAAGGACTTTATAGTATATCAAATGGATGTAAAGTCAGCCTTCTTGTATGGAAAATTGCATGAGGAAGTCTACGTTTCTCAACCTCCAGGTTTTGAGGATCCTAATTTTCCTTACAGAATCTTCAAGCTAGATAAAGCTCTTTATGGGCTTCATCAGGCGCCTAGAGCATGGTATGACACACTGTCCTATTACTTATTAAAGAATCATTTCAAGTGGGGACAAATAGACAAGACTTTGTTTTTGAAGAAAAAAGGAAAAGATCTATTGTTAGTTCAGATATATGTAGATGACATAATTTTTGGTTCTACAAATTTTAAACTTTGCAAAGATTTTGAATCACTTATGCATTCTAAATTTCAAATGAGTTCTACGGGTAAACTGACATTTTTCCTTGGTTTGCAAGTTAAACAAACTTCAGCTGGAATCTTCATTAATCAATCAAAATATATTGGTGATATTCTTGCTAAATTTAATCTTCTGATTCAAAGATAGCTAGTACACCTGTTGATACGCGAACTAAATTAGACCTTGATTCAAATGGAGTTTTTGTAGATCAGAAACACTATAGATCAATGATCAGTTCACCGATGTATTTAATAGCTAGCAGACCTGACATTATGTATGGAGTGTGTGTGTGTGCTAGATTTCAACCTAACCCAAAAGAATCACATCAAGCTGCTGTAAAAAGAATTTTTAGATATTTAAAAGGAAAACCATCCTTAGGTCTTTGGTATCCAAAGGATGGAGATTTTAATATTTTTCCATATACTGATAGTGATATTGGTGGTTGTAACTTTGATAGGAAATCCACATCTTGTGGATGCCAATTTTTAGGAAATAGATTACTTTCATGCCAGTGCAAGAAACAAACAAATGTTTATGTATCTACTACTGAAGTTGAGTATATTGCTGCATCTTTATGTTGCTCTCAAGTTCTCTGGATTCATAACCATATGCTTGATTTTAGTTATATTTTTCTAAAAATTCCTTTATATATAGATAATTTTGCTGCCATCTTTATAACTAAAAGTCCTGTTCAACCTTCTAAAACAAAACATATAGAAATAAGGTATCACTTCTTAAGAGACAACTTAGAAAAAGGATTTTGTACAAGTTGATACCGAATTCCAATATAATTACCAAACCCTTGGATACATCAAGGTTTGAATTTTTGGTTTAGTCACTTGGAATGATAAATTTTCAAGAATAATTATGTGTTCTATGCAAAATCTTTTTTGAAAATGATAGGAATCAATTTAAACTAATTTTTCTTATGAAAAGAAACATTTTAATGTTTATAATAAAATTTTTATAATAATGAGATTGGTAGACTTTAAAGTTATAAAGAATATGCTGAGTGAGAAACTAAATAAAATTTATGAAACATTGATTATTTTATTTATTTGTGGAAAATATGTGTTCATGTAAGAAATTGAGAATATCATATACTTAGTTTAATTAAGAAAACAAATCAAATAAGAGTATGCTTGAGACTACGTTAGTATACAATGTATAGTTATGAAATTCTCATTGCATCCAAACGAATAAGTGCATGCAATAAATTACCGTGTGTTATACGATGTATAGACCTGGATATTTATTGCAACCAATACAAATAAGCGCATGCATGATTTACTTTTGTTATACATTGTACAAACTTGGTGTTCTTAATGCATCTAGTTAAATAAGTGTTTAAAACATAGTTTTCTTAATTAATATATTTTATTGATTGTCAATATATTTCTAATATGAATATATCTTTCTCTAAATAAATTAAAATTTTCAATCTTTCACCCATAATGTACCTAAAACATGATAAGTCTTATTATGCGTATTTCTTATAAATTAAAAGCTTAAAAGGATCATATACTAACAAGTTATATTAAAGATATGTTATATACTATATAAGTATATCTTTTCATTCTTCAAATTGTTTAAAGTGCTATGATTCAGAATTTAGCATATATATATATATATATATATATATATATATATATATATATATATATATATATATATATATATATATATATATATATATATGTTGAACAGATGGAAAATAAGATTATTTAACAATAAAATTGAAATAACAAATTTGAGAAACATTTTTGCAACAACTCAGCTAGGCAAAGATACTTGTTGCATTATATTGTCATCGAATATAATTCCTAAAAATAAAATAAAATTCACATTTGTGTGAAACAAGTTATAAATAAGCGATATATATATATATACATATTTGAAATTATAGGATGAATTTAAATTCTTAACATGTTCAACTTCAAAATTATAAGTTTGAACTTTAGAGTTTTTATGTTCTCTCAAAGAAATAAAATATTAGATGTGCATTGAAAATTAATGAAAATTATTTTTTCAAATGAACTCATTTATATTTCTTAACTTCAGATATATTGCACACATATATTTCAAACATTGATCTTAAATACTTGATTGATGAACATTAAAAATCTCGATTCTCAATATTAAGTATTTTAATTGTATCATGTATTGACAAATAAATATGAATGCTTTTGCGAATAAACAAACATACTAAATTGTTTATTTTTATCTTAAGTATTTTATTCATTCTCATTGTCATCATCATTAAATAAAAACATTAAAGCCCATTTTTATGTCTGTGGGCCTGTTGTGACTAAAAAGATTTTGTGGGTCTAAGTTACTTCAAATAAACTTAAGTCTCTTGAATTTCTCTTCACCATCATCAGTTCTCTTGAAAAACCGTCGAAAAACCCATTTGATTGCGAACAAACTTCCGTCATTTTACAACATGTTTACTGTAAATCTTCTATTGATCCTCCTTCAACACGAGTTTCTCATTGATAACTTGCTTTTAGGTAGTGATTCATAGTTTGAATGTGATTTAAAATGATGTTTTTGTTGTTCGCAAAAACCTAAACCCTGAACATGAAACTTTTTGAGATGATAATATGTTAAAATCAGAAATAAATCTAACAAGTATAGGTTAACAAACTAAGTAAGTATCCTCTTTAGTCACTTTATATATACTTTAGACTAATTTTTTAATTATTTCAATTTTTTAGAAAAATGGCCTCTTTGTTGTTCATCAAGGATCATAATGTGTGCGCATTTCTTGAAGAAAACACTACTGATGGGATAGAATATGCACATGTTACTAAATTTCTGAAAAGATCAAAATACCACTTTGCTTTAACTGCTAATCCAACACTATACAAAGAAATGGTTGAAGCCCTCTGAAAATCTGCTCAAGTGATTATTAAAGATGATGAAACCAAAATTGGTGCTACAATTGGATCTCACAATTTTCAGATCACAACATCTTCTATTCGCTCTTGTCTTAGATTAGGCAATGAGCAAGATGGTCCAACGGAGTATGACTCTGAGACAGTTTTGGATATCTTTCAAAAGTTACTGGTATATGATGGAAAATTCTAAGAAAAATAGATTGAAAAGGGAATTTTGTGCCCAAGGTGGAAATATCTACTACATACCTTTCAGCATTGCTTGTCCAAAAGGAAGACTAGATGGAATAACATTGGTATGCAACTCTCAAGTGCTATAGTCAGCCTGTTAACTTCTGAGCCATATAATATGGCATCTTATCTTTTTAATGGCCTCAGATCAAACAACCTGGAAGGATGTGCAAATCGATTTCTTATGTATCCCAGATTCATCCGATGCTTGATAAATGATTATGTGCACTCCATACCAGTATTTGGTCATGTTCTTTCAATCCAACATCATAATGTGACCATTTTCAAACAAATGAAAAGAACTCACTCCAAAAATACATTTCAGGAATTGATGTTCCAATGCCTTAAGTGTGCATTGATCTTCAAGCAACTCTTCTTCACCCTCCTATTCCTCATACTCCATTCATCCTGAAACTCACACATCTCATATTCCTGTTCTTTGAGATCTTAACTCTCAGACTCAACAGTCCACTTAGTCAATTCATTTTTCTTTTGAGTCTGGATCTCATTTTTCAGTCAAAACTGTTTCTGTTCATTCCACTTCTTCTTCAGCCACATTAATTTTATTTGGGAAAGCTTCTCCACTCATTCTTTCTCTAGCCCCTCAAGCTACCTCGTGTCTAGAATATGCTCCTGATTCACAAGATCTCACTGATTCGGGTTCTATTAATGCAGAACCTGAGCCTTCTTAAATCCATTCACATTCCTCTCCTCCACATAAATCCCCTATACTTTCTCCAGTTCACACCCACCTTTCCTCTTCTCCATCTCCTAAAAATTCTTCTTCTCTACGCTTACATTCTTCAATTCCTGTGAAAGCTTCCTCCTCCACATCTCCTAGTGAAAATCTTGAGCTAGCTATAATTGTCTCACAAACTGCTCCTTTGATGCAAGAAATTGCTTTGTTAAAAATGCAAAACAAATCTCTTTTTAAAACACTGATAGCAACATCAAAGAAATTACTCATGGCAGAAGGACAAATCTAAAAGTAAGAGAAACACATCTTGAGACATGAGTTGAAAATTGAGATGCAATTTCAAGATCTGTCTGGATACTTGGACACAATTTATCAAGCGTCTGATGTTTGTTATAATCAAGAAAAACTATTGACAGCTCAGAAACAAAAACTAGATGCTGCTTTAGTTCAAATTGCTAATTTTTCTAAACAGAATGATGGAAGAAAATTCTTGGTTGCCTCTCTAAAAGCTACCTCTGATGCTCAGTCATCTTTGATTTCTTCTTTGAAATCATATCTTGAAAAGAACAAATTATAGGCTAACGAATCTGCAAAACAATTGTCTTTGCTTCAATTTGAATTTGCTAAAGCAAAAAGAACTTTCTGATTCTCAACAACATCAAATTCTTGAATTAAATTCCACTATCTCTTTACTTGATCACAAAATAAGTCACTTTAGAATGCTCTTGATTCTCTGCTCTCCTCTTCATCACAATACACAAGAAATGATGACAATGATCCAGAGGATGATGCTCCCAAAAAGGGGAGAAAAGAAAACGAGATCCAACAGATGATGTTTATGAAATTTCTTATGATTCTTCTGATGATGATGATGACAAAGCTACTATTGCATCAGTTATGAATAGATCATTAAGACAAAGGCAATTAAACAATCTAACTTATCAGTTTGATCAACCTGTGGTTGCTACCAAAGAAAGATATTATGTTTATGATCTTCATATCTCAGATGATATTATAAGCCAAATAATATACACTCCAAGACTGTTGAAATTTTTTCTGATACATCTGATGCTCCCTCCTCTTCTTCAAAAATTAGAGATAAAGGAAAAAGAACGTTAACTGATGAGGAATGTAACATCTGTGCCGGAATCGTTACCGGAACAGTGAATTGCACAGTAACTCACGTACACACTCCGTGAAACTAGTATATGCCATTAACACTTGATGCTTAACACTAAGCTATTATGCTAACGGTCTGAAATCTGAATTAAACCTTATGGTTTAACAGTAAAGAACACTTCAGACAACACAGAACTGACACACATATGCTTGATTTGATGCTATTATGTATAAACGTATGTGAGGTTAAACAGAACGAAACCATAACGGTTGTTGTTACAGAATGCTAAACCGACGAATTATTCGTATAGGTGACGATCTGTACGAATAATTCTGAACGTTTAAAGTTTTGAAATGATGACTGCAAAGTAGGAAAACAAGAATCAGAAAGCCAAACCATCGTCGTGTTCGTTCGAATGACGATTCGAACGAATACGCGCGATGGTCACGCCTTCTGACAAACGAAAACGAAAACGATACAAACGATAATAAATTTAAGGAAATATAATGTTTCCTGTTTTGCAATTTTGAAACTCATCAGAAATAAATAAAAAGGAAATTATCCAATTTAAAATACATAAATTGCGCGAAATAAATGACGAAACATGTAACAATAATAAATTACGATAAATAATTCCAGGAAATGATAGTTAAAATATTTACTAGTAATAACCACATTCCAAACATTTAAAAGAAAGCCTCTTTATTTAAATTACTAAAAACGCGCGTGACGTGCCGGAAACGCGACCAAAACGAGAACCGAGCAACCGAAACAAACCCGAATACCCTCAGGGTATTTAAAGCATAAAATGAGGCTTTCACCTCATTTTATTCATCTCTCTCTCTATAAATACTCTCTCTCATCCATCTCTCTCCCTCTAACAACTTCATCTTTAAACCACCATATCTTGCTCGTTCCTTGGTCAAATCTTGTGTTTTTGGTGTCCACACGTAACTCTCGATCTCCTCTACACAGAAGTACAACAGATCTGAAGAGTTACCCACGGAATCTCGAGGTGATGGTCATGGAAAGTCACCAAAAAAGAGAGTTTTCTAAGTGTAGTTCGACCCACCCACATGAAACCGGTCCTAGGTCACCATCTTTCGAACACTTCACCTCTTTGTCGTGTAACCTTAATATTGGAAACCACCTCGGTCTACATGGTCCGAGGTAGAAGATGATGGAAAGCCAGGGTTCGTGAGAAACCCACAACCGGCCGAACCTGTTGGTGCCATGGCCGAACGCTACGGTTGGCGAACCTACCCCACGAAGGGCCGAACCTTTGGAGTCAGCCGAGGCCCTACGAACCTGCCATCCACACGCTAACCTAGGGAGCTGAGCAAACCCTAGCCGAACCTACAAAGGTGGCGAACCATTCAGGAGCCGAACCTTCGGCTTTCACGAACCCCTCGTTCCCCGAACCTAACCGTGTAAGACGAACCCACTCATAGGCGAACCCTCCTCTTCCCAGAGCCAAACTTGGAGAAGGCTGGCGAACCTTAACCGAACCCTTGTGATGGACTCAAGGACTACGAACCTGTTTCGTTTCCCAACTAGGAAGAGAGCTGCGAAACCATCCATGACGACCCGTCTGAGAGCCGAACCTTTCCTCACCATGGAACCTTGGGGTTCGCCAACCATATGCCTGCTCACAAACCGTAGTGGGATGGCTAATAGGTTCGCTGCCTCATGGTGATCGGACATGGTCCATGGGGCCATCGAACCCCAACACCAACCCACTTTCACAAGTCCATTATTTCGATTAAAATTTGATAGCCTATCTCCTTTGGTCGGCCCAAAGACTTGGTTTACCCACACGCAAGGCCCAAATTACTTCATTTGGCCCAAGAGAACCGGCCGAGGGATGTAGTAGGCCCACGGTGCTGTGGTTTGGCCCAACCTATGATTAGACTAGCCCAACCAACTAAGACGATTTGAGTGATGCTAATCGGCCCATTTCGTTTGCTACGGCTCATCTGAATGGGTTGGTTCATGATGAGTCTCGGCCCAATAAATTGGCCCATACGTCCACATGGCTCAACCACTCCAATTGGAATAAGCCCATGTAACCTATTTGGCCCACACACATGCTAATGATCCATGATAATTGGCCTAAGCCTACAAGACACAAACGGCCCAAGGACCATCTACATTCGGCGCAAGTTGACTTCAACCCACCTGAGTTGGACTTGGCCAAACGATTGAATTAGGGAATCTTAACACAAAATTTTTGGGATTAACAACTTAAACTACTAATATGGTGATAATGTTTTGAAAACTAATAAACTCCCTACAGTCTAAGGTTTAGTTTCACAGAATATTTGCAAATGAGGGCAATGATCAAATCAAATGAACAAGAAAGCAAACATTAAACTAATTGTGTTAAGTGTCACAAACCACTATAATAAGTAACTTAGGGCCGAATGAGAACCAAGACTCAAAAGTGTTAGCCTACTTTAGGGCTAACACATACACGAAAAAAAATTATTACAACTCGTACTTATAAGTGGCAAACAACATGAAATCAATACAGGATCGTGAATACTACTACATACACAACAACGAGCATGGGTATTCTTGTTTTACTTAGTCAACCACTTCAAATACAAGGTGAGTTCATTTGTCCCTTTTCAAACATATTTGTTATACCTCGGGACTGAGAATCGTATTATACATTTTAAACAATTATTGAAATGTTAATAAACGCTTTTACACATACACATTATGCTTACTCTAACACTTAAGTTTGAGACTCTTATTTTGGAAGCTAAAGACTAAAGCTCAAACTATATGCTTAATGCTTATGCTTGAAACTCTATGCTCAAACCATATGCTTAGTGCTTATGCTTGAAACTCTATGCTCAAACTATATACTTAATGCTTATGCTTGAAACTCTATGCTCAAACTATATGCTTAATGCTTATGCTGGAAACCCTATGCTCAAACTATATGCTTGATGATTATGCTACAAACTCTACGCTCAGACTATACGCTCGATGCTTATGCCATAAACTTGAAGCTTAAACTCTATGCTTGATACTTAGGTTATAAACTCAACGCTAAAACTATATGCTAATGCTTGAAACTGTATGCTAATGCTTGAAACTATATGCTCAAAGCTATGATTGTGTGCGAAATGCTAAGCTTGTATCTATTCATGGGCTATGTAATTGCTAAACACTGCTAGAGCAGAGCTTGTACCCATGCATTGAGATACGTGGAAGCTAAACTATGACGACGCTAAGCTGTTATCTATATAAGAGACATGTAATTGCCAAACATTGCTAGAGCAAGGCTTGTGTCTGCTTATATGATATATGTAATTGCTAAACTACTTGTGTGTGCACGGCTTGTGTCTATGTATATGATATGTAATTGCTAAACACTGCTAGAGCAGAGCTTGTATCTTTATATAGGGGACACGTAATTGCGAGACTGTTCGGATGCTAAGCTTAAACCAATTCATGAGATGCGTAATGGCTAAACACTGCTAGAGCAGAGCTTGTATCTAGCCGTGGACTACGTATATGCTAAACACTGCTAGAGCCAAGCTTGTACCCACGCATGAGATTGGTGAATGCTAAACAATGATGTGTGAAGCAATGGTGTTTGGACAACTTATGCTAAGGCTAATCTATACGAATGCTACAAACTTGTAAACTTATATACAGAACACTTAGAGCTACGGTTGGTTTGGATGGTAGGTAAAATGCTTAATTATCATTAACAGCAATGTCCTATGTGGCTTAGTATGTGGTGGGACGGCGTCTGGGCGGGTTGTAGGCTCGACTCAGGGGTATGCCATATATATAAGCATACCGAGTTGGATGATACAGGTGGTGTTAATGAGATTAAGGTTGTTACCGAAGGGATTTGGGAATGCTATTGGGTAGATAACTTAAACTTCTAAACATGATGCTTAAAAACTATGATGCAATTGAATGGTAGTTAAATGCTTAATTATCATCAACAGCAATGTCCTACGTGGCTTAGTATGTGGTGGGTCGGCGTCTGGGCGGGTTGCAGGCTCGACTCAGGGGTATGCCCTATATATAAGCATACCGAGCTAGATGATACAGGTGATGTTAATAAGGTTAAGGTTTTACCGAAGAGGTTTGCAAAACTATTTTTCAAATACTAAAACTATATGGAATTCACCAACCATTGTGATGACTTTGTTTTCTTAAGTGCTTTCTCAGGTGACGCACAGGAATAAACTAAGGCTAAGGAATGCATACTAGGATGCCCAGTTAGAGGACCTAGTATATTTTGAAAAGCACATGTTTGATGAACGATGTGAAGCTATTTTGCTATCTTGTATAAAACATCTAATTATTTTGATAGGTTTACTCAGTTAAATTACCAAGCGTTAACAGTTGTAATTTAACTTTGTAATCCTCGTTAAATGTTATATTGTGCTTTAGTTATTCTTGACATTGATGCTATGTAAACAATCTGATCATCACGATTATCACTCATGATATCGCGCCTCGAGAACCTGCCGGCTCGCGGTGTGACAGATTGGTATCAGAGCTCAAGGTTATAGAGAAAAATAGGTCATATACTTAAATTCGTTTGGCCTAGACTATAACTTAGGGACCCTCATATAGAGAACATAGGATTTAAGGTTGCATTGTGTCTTCTGCATTCAATCATCTCGTTAACCGATATTCTTTCGGGTATAAACAGTAAATCACCAAAAAGACAACCATCACCGTCTCCTCCTTCACAGGAGATGGGCTCAGCAGGTGATGCACTCGCAACTCTGATCACTGAAGAGTTTGCTAGGTATCAATGCATGGGTAGCGGTTCTCCCTGGAATCATCAACCGGATTAGGAACGGTGAGGAGTTTGCTAGGAACTTCCCACTGCTTTCTGAAAAGAAGAAGGAACCGGAGGTAGGAGAAACCAGCAACAAACCTAATCGTCACGCTACAAAAAGGAGGAAGAGAATTGTGAACTACACTGACGCTACACCCATCAGTCAAATCCTGCCTGGTCCAACTACGAGAGTGAGTATGCAATACGAGGGACAAACCCCTCACTGTCCAGTTTGTCGTAATTATTATCGAGCTGAATTCCCATGTGTGCAGTGCACACACTGTGGGAAGACAGATCACTGGGTGCAACAGTGTAGGTCATCTGTAGCCTACATTCCCCCTCAATATGTCGGTAAGCACCCTGAATGTGACATATGTGGATATCACCATAGTAAAGAAAAACTTGTAAACACTGTCTGAATTGTGGGAGATACGGACAATGGATTCAAGAATGTCGGGCTATTCTAACAGGGAAGCAGGGAACGAAACCAAGCACCTCTACTTCCTCTCGACGTAACCAAAGCTGCTACACATGCGGAATGCTAGGGCATTTCGCAGTGAACTGCCCAAGGCGAACACCTCCAGCAGATACAACAGCCACTGAGGAACTGCTTGCGTTACCAACTCCTAGGATACACTCGGAGTCCGATGATCCTATAGGTATGCAAATTTCATCATGTTACGCTAAATTATTATTGATGTGTTAATTAGAAATGCATGTTCTGCTGTGATTTCAGAAACAATAAATCTAAGGTTACTGTAAGCAAACTCGGTGCCAATAAGATAATCGGAATAGTAACCTAAAAAATCCTTAGGTCAAATAAGCGTTAAATGATTAAATAAAGATAGGGAAATTCTTGATTATAGTTTAACTACTGTAATTAGAAAGAGGACCTTATCTAATTAGAACACTAAAAGCCGAAGAAAGTCAAAATGCTAAAACTAGCGTATAAGCTGTCACTTTCCACCTAGACCTCATGGAACTCGAGTTACTTCATTTGGAGAACTATGATTCTAGGATGTTAAGGAAAGGATGAATGTAAGACTATGCTGAAATCATAGTTAAACTAAATAAGTAGATAGGGAGAATCAGTTGCGAATACAAGACAAAGATATGCCAAAGATGGGTACTGATGTGTGATATACTTTAACCCATAAGTGCTTATTTCCTTTTGATACTAGTATGCAACAGTTGTTCCTATTAGTATAACCACATAGGTATTCCATGGAAGCCTAGAAGTTCTTTCATGTGGTAGAAACAAAGATGGAATCCTTAGTTAATGTATACAACATACTTAGGAAACCACAGCTAACACTAAGGTTGTGTAACAATTGATGCTCATATCATCAAGTAGTTTTGAAACAATAATGTGTTAGAATTATGCAGAAATTACACAAAGCATAGCAATAAGACGAGCAAAACTTTGAGGCAATATTTGACGGATCATACTTAAGGCAAAGATACCGGGAGACGAAAACAAGATACATTTGATTTGTGATGAATAAGTCAACATAATAGACTCATTGTACATGGGATCAGATGGTATAAATGACATAGAACTAAGCATGTTGCAACTTAGAGGATAGATCATAAGGAATGATTGGCTGATTAACTCTTGATCAAATCGATCGAGGGGATGTGAAAAGCCTACACGTACATTTCATAGAAAAATCAATAGGAACTACGGAAATGTGAAGTCAAGCACTAAACGAAACCGTATTCCAACTACTAAAACTTAGTGGGAATTCCAAACGCAACCCAGAGTTCATTTGGGAGTGTAGGGACATCACACCCAACAAATTCTTTCCCCCACTTATTACAAAGAAAATTGTACCCAATAATAAATTTTAAATTTCGGGACGAAATTTCTTTAACAATGGGAGACTGTAACATCTGTGCCAGAATCGTTACCGGAACAGTGAATTGCACAGTAACTCAGGTACACACTCATGAAACTAGTATATGCCATTAACACTTAATGCTTAACACTAAGCTATTATGCTAACGGTCTGAAATCTGAATTAAACCTTATGGCTTAAAAGTCAGGAACACTTCAGACAACATAGAACTGACACACAGATGCTTGATTTGATGCTATTATGTGTAAACGTATGTGAGGTTAAACAGAACGAAACCATAATGGTTGTTGTTACAGAATGCTAAACCGACGAATTATTCGTATAGGTGACGATCTGTATGAATAATTGTGAACTTTTTTAAAGTTCTGAAATGATGACTGAAAGGTAGGAAAACAAGAATCAGAAAGCCAAACCATCGTCGTTTTCGTTCGAATGACGATTCGAACGAATACGCGCGATGGTGACACGTTCTGACAAAACAAAAACGAAAACGATACGAACGATAATAGATTTAAGGAAATATAATGTTTCCTGTTTTACAATTTTGAAACTAATCAGAAATAAATTACAAAGAAATTATTTAATTTAAAATACATAAATTTCGGGAAATAAATGACGAAACATGTAACAATAATAAATTACTATAAATAATACCAGGAAATGATGTTTAAAATATTTACTAGTAATAACCACCTTCCAAACATTTAAAATAAAGCCTCTTTATTTAAAATACTAAAAACGCGCGTAACATGTCGGAAACGCGACGAAAACGAGAACTGAGCAACCGAAACGTACCCGAATACCCTCGGGGTATTTAAAGCCTAAAATGAGGCTTTCACCTCATTTTATTCATCTCTCTCTCTCTCTAAATACTTTCACCTCATTTTATTCATCTCTCTCTCTCTAAATACTCTCTCCCATCCATCTCTCTCCCTCTAACAACTTCATCTTTAAACCACCATATCTTCCTCGTTCCTTGCCCAAATCTTGTGTTTTTGGTGTCCACGCGTAACTCTCGATCTCCTCTACACAGAAGTACAACAGATCTGAAGAGTTACCCATGGAATCTCGAGGTAATGGTCATGGAAAGTCACAAAAAAATACGGTTTTCTAAGTGTAGTTCGACCCACCCACATGAAACCGGTCCTAGGTCACCATCTTTCGACCACTTCACCTCTTTTTCGTGTAACCATAATCTTGGAAACCACCAGGGTCTACTTGGTCCGAGGTAGAAGATGATGGAAAGCCAGGGTTCGTGTTAAACCCACAACCGGCCGAACCTGTTGGTGCCATGGCCGAACACTACGGTTGGCGAACCTACATCACGAAGGGCCGAACCTTTGGAGTCAGCCGAGGCCTTACAAACTTGCCATCCACACGTGACCCTAGGGAGCTGAGCAAACCCTAGCCGAGCCTACAAAGGTGGCGAACCATTCCGGAGCCAAACCTTCGGCTTTCACGAACCCCTGGTTCCCCGAAGCTAACCGTGTAAGGCGAACCCACTCATAGGCGAACCCTCCTCTTCCCAGAGCTGAACCTGGACAAGGCTGGCGAACCTTAACCGAACCCTTGTGATGGACTCACGGACTACGAACATGTTTCGTTTCCTAACTAGGAAGAGCGCTGCGAAACCATCCATGACGACCCGTCTGAGAGCCGAACCTTTCCTCACCATGGAACCCTGGGGTTCGCCAACCATATGTCTGCTCACGAATCTTAGTGGGATGGCTAATAGGTTCGCTGCCTCATGGTGATCGGACATGGTCCATGGGGCCATCGAACCCCAACACCAACCCACTTTCACAAGTCCATTGTTTCGATTAAAATTTGATAGCCTATCTCCCTTGTTCGGCCCGAAG
Source organism: Mikania micrantha (assembly GCA_009363875.1). NCBI lineage: Eukaryota > Viridiplantae > Streptophyta > Magnoliopsida > Asterales > Asteraceae > Mikania > Mikania micrantha. The sequence continues at coordinate 41,650,490 of CM018696.1, forward strand.
ACTTGGTTCACCCACACACAAGGCCCAAATTACTTCATTTGGCCCAAGGGAACCGGCCGAGGGATGTAGTAGGCCCACGGTGCTGTGCTTTGGCCTAACCTATGATTAGACTAGCCCAACCAACTAAGTTGATTTGAGTGATGCTAATGGGCGAATTTCGTTTGCTACGGCTAATCTGAATGGGTTGGTTCATGACGAGTCTCGGCCCAATAAATTGGCCCATACGTCCACATGGCTCAACACTCCAATTGAAATAAGCCCATGTAACCAATTCGGCCCACATACATGCTAATGATACATGATAATTGGCCTAAGCCCACAAGACACAAACGGCCCAAGGACCATCTATATTCGGCCGAAGTTGACTTCGGCCCACCCGAGTTGAACTAGGACAAACGATTGCATTAGGGAATCTTAACACAAAATTTCTTGGGATTAACAACTTAAACTACTAATATGGTGATAATGTTTTGAAAACTAATGAACTTCCTACAGTCTAAGGTTTGGTTTCACAGAATATTTGCAAATGAGGACAATGATCAAATCAAATGAACAAGAAAGCTAACATTAAACTAACTGGGATAAGTGTCACAAACCTCTATAATAAGTAACTTAGGGCCGAATGAGAACCAAGACTCACAAGTGTTAGCCTACTTTAGGGCTAACACATACACGAAAACAAATTATTACAACTCGTACTTATAAGTGGCAAACAACATGAAATTAATAGAGGATCGTGAATACTACTACATACACAACAACGAGCGTGGGTAATCTTGTTTTACTTAGTCAACCACTTCAAATACAAGGTGAGTTCATTTGTCCCTTTTCAAACATCTTTGTTTTACCTCAGGACTGAGAAGCATCTTATATATTTTAAACAATTATTGAAATGTTAATAAACGCTTTTACACATACACATGATGCTTACTCTAACACTTAAGTTTGAGACTCTTATTTTGGATGCTAAAGACTAAAGCTCAAACTATATGCTTAATGCTTATGCTTGAAACTCTATGCTCAAACCATATGCTCAGTGCATATGCTTGAAACTCTATGCTCAAACTGTATGCTTAATGCTTATGCTTGAAACCCTATGCTCAAACTATATTCTTAATACTTATGCTAGAAACCCTATGCTCAAATTATATGCTTGATGATTATGCTACAAACTCTACGCTCAGACTATACGCTCGGTGCTTATGCCATAAACTTGAAGCTTAAACTCTATGCTTGAAACTTAAGCTATAAACTCAACGCTCAAACTATATGCTAATGCTTGAAACTACATGCTCAAAGCTACGATTGTGTGTGAAATGCTAAGCTTGTATCTATTGATGGGCTATGTAACTGCTAAAAACTGCTAGAGCAGAGCTTGTACCATGCATTGAGATATGTGGAAGCTAAACTATGACGATGCTAAGCTGTTATCTATATAAGAGACATGTAATTGCCAAACATTGCTAGAGCAAGGCTTGTGTCTGCTTATATGAGATATGTAATTGCTAAACTATTTGTGTGTGCACGGCTTGTGTCTACGTATAAGATATGTAATTGCTAAACACTGTTTAGAGCAGAGCTTGTATCTTTATATAGGAGACACGTAACTGCTAGACTATTCGGATGCTAAGCTTAAACCAATTCATGAGATACGTAATGGCTAAACACTGCTAGAGCAGAGCTTGTATCTAGCCGTGGACTACGTAAATGCTAAACACTGCTAGAGCAGAGCTTGTACCCACGCATGAGATTGGTGAAAGCTAAACTATGATGTGTGAAACAATGGTGTTTGGTCAACTTATGCTAAAGCTAATCTATACGAATGCTACAAACTTGTAAACTTATATCCATAACACTTAGAGCTACGGTAGGTTTGGATGGTAGGTAAAATGCTTAATTATCATTAACAGCAATGTCCTATGTGGCTTAGTATGTGGTGGGACGGCGTCTGGGCGGGTTGTAGACTCTACTTAGGGGTATGCCCTATATATAAGCATACCGAGTTGGATGATACAGGTGGTGTTAATGAGATTAAGGTTGTTACCGAAGGGATTTGGGAATGCTATTGGGTAGATAACTTAAACTTCTAAACATGATGCTTAAAAACTATGATGCAATTGAATGGTAGTTAAATGCTTAATTATCATCAACAACAATTCCTATGAGGCTTAGTATGTGGTGGGACGGCGTCTGGGCGGGTTGTAGGCGCTACTCAGGGGTATGCCCTGTATATAAGCATACCGAGTTGGATGATACGGGTGGTGTTAATGAGATTAAGGTTGTTACCGAAGGGATTTGGGAATGCTATTGGGTAGACAACTTAAACTTCTAAACATGATGCTTAAAAACTATGATGCAATTGAATGGTAGTTAAATGCTTAATTATCATCAACAGCATTGTCCTATGTGGCTTAGTATGTGGTGGGACGGCGTCTGGGCGGGTTGTAGGCTCGACTCACGGGTATGCCCTATATATAAGCATACCGAGCTGGATGATACAGGTGATGTTAATGAGGTTAAGGTTTTACCAAAGAGGTTTGCAAAACCATTTTTCAAATACTAAAACTATATGAACTCACCAACCGTTGTGTTGACTTTGTTTTCTTACATGCATTCTCAGGTGATGTACAGGAAAAAACTAAGGCTAAGGAATGCATACTAGTATGCCCAGTTAGAGGACCTTGTATATTTTGAAAAGCACATGTTTGATGAACGCTGTGAAGCAATTTTGCTATCTTGTACCAATACAAGATAGAAAACAATTGATTATTTTGATAGGTTTACTCAGTTAAATTACCAAGCGTTAACAGTTGTAATTTAACTTTGTAATCCTCGTTAAATGTTATATTGTGCTTTAGTTATTCTTGACATTGATGCTATGTAAACAATTTGATCATCATGATTATCACTCACGATATCGCGCCTCGAGGACTTTCCGCCCGACAGGAAAGTCGATTCGTTCCCACCGGCTCGGGGTGTGAAAAGGAACTATTGGAGGAAGAGTTTCAAAAGAAAAACTAAAAGCTCAGGAAAATTATCTGAATATTTGCTCCATTTATTGATGAGCATATGGCTGCTTAAAAACAATTGAAAAATCAAAAGCTGTGAGAACAAGATGATGATGAGCAGCTTGTTGATTATAATGAATGTGATGATAGTATCTTTGAATAAGAAGAAAATAATGAATCATTGAAGAAACTAGAAGAGGGAGAAATAACTGGAGGAAACATGCTAAAAGATGATGTTATCTCAGGAACAAAAATAGATGAAGCTTTTGCGGCAAATTTCTCAAAAGAAGCTTAAAAGGATCCTCATATGGCTCATGCTATGTTCTTAATAAGAAATGATTAACTAGCTGAGCAAGTATTAATTATGACCTCTGAAGAATTAGCCAAAGAAGTTGCAAAATATGATGAGCTTCATAGAGGTGAAATTGATACAAAATATGAGAAATCCATTGAAGCTGAGAAACAGAAGGCTGAAAGACAGCCTCCTCTACTCAAAAAGATAAATGAGATGAGTGATGCTGAACTAAGAGAGTTTCTTACTTTAAGAAACTATCCTAAAAGAAGATCATCTCACATGAGAACTAAAATATTGAGAGAAGAGGTAACTTCCTTATTTGAGGTAGAGAAAAGGCAAAAGAAGATGATTATTATTGATATGAAAAAGGCCAAATACATGATTAACATCTACAAGAGCTCCATCTTCTTCAATTTCAAAGAAACAGAACATCGAAGCCCCTTCAAAATTAACTGATACATATGCAAGAAAATGGTTTCCAGATTTGGACACCACATGAGAATATGCCAAGACAATTATTGAAGAGGGTCAAACATTTGATGAACTGATTGAAATCATGGAATGCAAAAGAAGCAGCAATGCAAAAATAATCACATGGAAATATGATTTTGATTGGGATGCCTTCATCATAAAAAAAAGAAAATGGCTCTGCAAAGTTCTTCTTCAATGCAAATACCATTGTTGCTCTTCCTGACCATGATTTATTTGAACTCGGTGATCTTCATTTGGTAAATCATGGCTGGTATCCATGAGGTTACGAATTTGAAGCATCCCTTCATAATTTTGTAAGGAAAAAGAAAATGGATAAGCAAATGTTCAAAATGATTTGCAACTTAAAGGATAATAGTCACTTCATTCCAGGAAAAGGAAAGAAAAACGAAAGTGAAGAAAGAAACCATAGAATGAAGTCTTTTCAGTACAAAAATGTAAAGATACAATACAGAGTCAAAAGCATACGTGGAGATCAGAATTCATATCCTGTCACATCATGGTTCTATGATGCTACTAAATATGAATTAGTATGACAAAGAAGGGAAGATGGAAAAGAAAATAGTGATATCTATCTATTCACCCCTTATGAGCTAAAACTTCTTGATCCCACGTATATTTTGTTTCTTGATCAACAAAAATTACACAAGGTCTTCAATAAATTGGCCGAAGCAGATTTATGCATATTCATTCATTTAATAATAACTATGGCAACTATATATGAAAAACTTGCCACTAGAATAGCTATGTCTTACTTGAACATCCATCCTACCCCAGTTGTAAATATTACAGGAATGTCTATAAATAAAGATGGAAACCTAAGGGTACATTGTTCAAGTCAAGGGAACATTGTTCTTACCACAAAATCTGAAATAATGGCTTTGAGAAAAGAAACAATTTTGAAGATGAACTGTACATAAATTGAATACTACACTTATGATTTTGAAAAACCTGCTGAGCCAATTTTGGAACAACAGGCTGACAGGGTTTAACATTCAAAAATAATGAATGTACACAAATTCTTTCATCATTTGTAATATAAAAAAATTATGGAAGCATCATCCTTAGGGGGAGATTGTTGGGTATTTAAAAGGATAGATACTTTCTCCAAAATTAGTTTATAATATAGCACAGTTAATTTGATGTTTATCAACTTGTTCGTTATGAGATACTGACATATTTATATCCTTATGATAGAAAAGATGGACATATTGTATTATTAACTCATTTAACATTGTCTACAAATGATGTTATTGCTGACAGGCAATATTTTGTTATAATGCACCATTAGCAAGTAAACAAGCATTGCATAGTTAGAAGATTTGCGAATGTTCAACTTGTGAACACTCAGATCATTTGCGAATGAACAAGTGTTGCACAGTTAGAACATTTACGAATGTTCAACCTGTGCAAACTCAGAACATTTGCGAATGTTCAACTTGTGCACACTCAGATCATTTGCGAATGAGCAAGTGTTGCATAGTTAGAACATTTACGAATGTTCAACTTGTGCACACTCATATCATATGCGAATGAACAGTTGTTACATAGTTAGAACATTTGCGAATGTTCAAGTTGTGCACACTTAGATCGTTTGCGAATGAACAAATGTTTCAGAATTAGAACATTTACGAATTTTCAACTTGTGCACACTCATATCATTTACGAATGAACAAGTGTTGCACAGTTAGAACTTTAGCGAATGTTCAACTTGTGCACACTCAGATCATTTGCGAATGAACAAGTGTTGCACAGTTAGAACATTTACGAATGTTTAACTTGTACACACTCAGATCATTTGCGAGTGAACAAAAAAAAATGGTGAACGCCACCATTAGGCGCCCCTCACCAACCTATGCCATGGCCATCATGAGGGAGGTAAATCGCATGACCCAGGGAAAATTGAGTGGTGCCGGGCTTTGAACCCTAGACCTCCATTATGGATTCCCACCCCATTACCCCTAGGCTACTATCGCGGGCTTTTGAACCCTAGACCTCCATTTGCGAATGAACAACTATTGCACAGTTAGAACATTTCCGTAGTTTTAACTTGTGCACACTCAGATCATTTGCGAATGAACAAGTGTTGCATAATTAGAACATTTACGAATGTTCAACTTGTGCACACTCAGATCATTTGCGAATGAAGAAGTGTTGCACAGTTAGAATATTTGTGGATTTTTAATTTGTGCACACTCAGATCATTTGGGAATGAACATATGTTACAAATTTAGAACGTTTACGAATGTTCCACTTGTGCACACTCAGATCATTTGTGAAAGAATAAGTGTTGCATAGTTAGAACATTTGTGAATGTTCAACTTGTGCACACTCAGACTATTTGCGAATGAGCAAGTGTTGCACAGTTAGAACATTTACGAATGTTATCAACTGTGAACTTTCTAACTCTTATTTCTTTAGCTTACAGATTTGAAGAAAAGCTCAATAAAGAACTTAGTACTTGTTGAAACTGTTGTTCTCTATAGATGCAGCTTTTGTGAACGAGTCCATGACTATCTGAGCCTCTGAACTTTGCGAATAAGCAAATATTTATTCTCAAATGTTCACAGTGCTTTCAAGACTTGGTATTTTTCTATCTTCTATCTGCTGATGCTAACAAGGAATGACACCTAAGATGATTGACAATGTTATTTTGACAGCATAGCCCTTCTGAATATTACATTGTATTCTGGCCCTGAGTATGATGTTTTTATGGGCCCCATCTGTCTATAAATAGAAAGTGATCTAATGATAAACACACAGACACACACTATCAGCTACACAATTTTATAGAGAGGGAGTCTAAAGAGAGAAATTAGTGACGCTCTGTGATCGGAAGAATGTTTCCTGATACAAGCTCCTTTGTAAATTGATTGATTTTTAATGAAGAATGATTTTTACAATTGCGTTATTGTTCAATTAATACCTGCAATCAATATTTGAATCAATTAATGAATCTGTTTGTTTCCGCAACTCAGCGTTCAGAAAACCCTGATTCGTTATTGTCTTAAAATTACCCGATCCTGACACACTGGTATCATGATCCTCATCATCATCATCTGAATCGCCACATCTCCTTCAGACACATGAGTAACATCTTCAGAGTCCTTTTGAACTGCTTCATGAGATTGAGATATAGAAGATGTAGCAACATCTTAGAATTGTGGAACAAATGAAGTTGTTTCTGTCTCTACACCACCAGCTGCTTGCATTTATTGTTCATCTGAATGTGTTTGTTGATCTGCCACTAGAGATTGAACATTGAACCAAGCATCATTCTCTGGTTCATGAAAATCAACATCAATTATATGTCCAAAAAATACAGTATCAGCAGTATTAGCTCCCCACTTTGGACTACAATCCGCAAAGATCCTTTTGTTCATCACAGTTATCTTGATGATAGGACCATTCATTCCGAGTAGTGGAAATAAATGATCAAACATCATTTTCAGAAACCTTTGATATTGCAAGATACTTTCTTTTCTGTGGCAGTAATTTGTTTAACCATAGAATCAAAAAGTAATTGACTAATGTGGAATGGTTTACTCAACACTTGAGCAACTATAAGGCATTGAAATGGTCTAGACATAGTGTCAATGCCTGACTTCCTGTTTGATAAACACATGATGACAACGTGGAAGAGATATCTGCAATGGCGAAAGAAGTGCTTTTTAGCTAACTGAGAAGCAACGATATCTCTGGTATAACCCATCCTATTGAACACCCCGCATATCAAGTCATTGGGAAGTGTCAATGGATCTTCATCACAATCTTGAATTTACAAAGCTGCAAGAAAATCACCAACTGAAAATTGGACCACCGTACCATCAATCTTTGACTTTAGGACCGATGGCTCAGTAGCACAATAAAACTCTGTACGTTCCCAGAATGAGGTGATATGATTCATAATAATCATAGGATTCGCAAAAATTGTGTGAGAAATCCTAGATCTCTTTAGAAACGAAATGATCTCTACAAATTTGATGCTTCCTTCAATTGTTCGTCAATCAGTTTAAAATTTCACAATTTCACAAAAGAAAATTTTCAAAAATATTAGTTTTTAACAAAATTTCACAATTTAAAATTTTCAAAAATTTTCCTAATTATGGATTTCATCGATACTAGTCGTATCGATGATATTATTATCATCGATACTAGTAGTATCGATAGACTGAATTTCAATATCAACACTTAGCAAAATTTTGAAAAATTCTATCGATATTATTAATATCCATACTAGTATCAATATTACTAATATCGATAAAACAATATCGAGACTAAGTCTGAATCCAACACTTAGAAAAATTTTAAAAACAATCCATTGATACTATTGGTATCGATGACACTGTTTTCATCGATACTATTAGTATCGATGTAAGAACAGATTTATAAATTTCAAATTTCCAAAATTTTCAAATGATGAAATTAAACTATATAATCATCAAAAACTACACCAGATAGCAACAATTAGCATTTTGATATTAAAATCCCTTTGATTCACCCAGTCATTTGTTCAAATTCAGAGTTTAAGAAACAATAAGTTCGACAACTCAAAAACAAAGAAATTTACGATTGAAATCTTATGTATTACCAGCCATATTGATTAATATTTGATGTATAAACACTAGTAACACACTAAAGATGAAGAATGCACTCAACCACAATATTGATCTAAATTTCTCTGAACTTCACACAGTACTATCGATATTATAAGTATCGATACTGATAGTATCGATGGTATATATTAAAATTTTGATCATCGATACTATTAGTATCGATGAAACTTTTATCGTCGATATTAATAGTATGGATGATACTTCATCGAAACTCTTCTGTCTATACTAACAATATCTATGGAAGAAAAATTTTTAAAATAACTTAACTTAGAATTTTCAAAAATTTCAAACCAAACACCAAAAACACCTTTTGTAAAAAATTTAAGAAAAATACATTTGAAAGGTGAAATGTAAAATATTTTTGAAATTTTTGTTTTATAACAACTATAAAAATATAAAATCTTTTTATGTTTTTGATAAAATTTTTGAAAAGAATCATATGAAATCATATTTAACTTATTCTTATAATATATCTAAGACTTTTAAAATGAAAATTTATTAATAAAATATACATATAAATAGAATCATATTAACCAAACATAGTGGACTTAGGTAATTTGAATTAATCATGAAATTCAATGAGTCTCACACTCAAATAGATATTAACCTACTCAACCTCAGAATTTATTGAGGATAAAATATATACTGTCATTGATCTGTTCACATATAAAATAAATTAACGGAATTAAAATTTATCATTTTAGATCAATCTTTTTAGATCAATAAATTAATGAAATGCGCTAGTGAGAACAGGTCTGTGTTAATCTCACAACAAAGAACCACTATGCATATGTATTAATGATTGTTATGAATTTCCAGGTCTGTATTGACATATGACGGAGGAAATTGAATATATGTTTTAAAAGATCATTGATGGCATAATGTGTGTGTATATATCAACTCTCAATCATTTTTGTTGAAATTACTTAGTGCAAGGCTATCTTAAGATAAAGATCCCATTAAACCATGAAATTTATTTAATTTGTTGCTTAGTATCATTCAAGCTAAATTATATAAGCTTATCCTATTTTCAAACTAAAATGTTAAGCTTAATCATATATCACTTATATGCTTTAATGCACAAATTAAACATTATCAAATTCACATGTATAATTTTTACAAATTTGTATTTTAATCTCTTGGAAAATCTTAATTCAAAATAAGTCAAATTCCTATCATCTTTCATAAAATCTGGATGAAATTTTAAAAAATTTTATATTTTTTCAAAATTTCTAAAAATTAAACTTGAAAGATAAAACTAAATATCAAACTAAAAGAAAAACAAACTTTCAAGTATAATTTTTCAAAACTTTTCATTCAAAATTGATCATCCCATGTCCTTTTACAAGAGAAGAAAATCGGACTGAATGAAAGGCTTTTGTGAAAATATTAACAATGTTGTCAACTGTATTGATTTTTAAAAGTTGGATTAATTTTTTTTTGAACAATCTTAAATAAAATGATGTTGAATATCAATGTGCTTTGTTCTGTTATGTGAGACTGGGTTTTCAGTTATCGCTATCGAAAGTGTATTATTAACAAAGATAGGGGTTGTTGTAAACTTTGAACTGTAATCCCCCATTTGTTGTTGAATCCATAAAAAGTTGTTAAAATACACTTGAAGCAGCAACATACTTGGCCTCACAAGTAGTGATGGCTGCAGTAACTTGCTTCTTACATTGTCATGTTACAAGTTTATTGCCAAAAAATTGACAACTCCCTCTTGTTGGCTTCCCGTCAGGATTACAGCCGCCGTAGTCAAAATCTGAAAAAGCAATAAAATTAATCCTATCATCACAAGGGTATCAAAGTCCAAGACTTAGTTTCCCTTCAGAAAGTGAAAAATTCGTTTCACTGCTTTGATATGTGAATCTTTTAGTTTTACTTGAAACCTGGAACACAAACAAACAACAAACATGATATCAGGTATGGAAGCAGTTATATACATTATGGAACCAATAATTTAATGATATAAATGTTGATCAACATCTATACCATTATCATTATTCCCTAAATTCTGATGGGTACAAATAGAGGTAGAAATGGATGTACAATCACTCATCTTGAACTTGTATGTGATGTACATATTTACTCTGATGTATAATCAAGCCATCCTTCTTCTTATCTACTTGAATCCCAAAAAAGAAAGCAAGCTCTCCTATTGCACTCATTTCAAATTTCTACTTCATGATTGCTTCAAAGTCTTTGCATAAATGTTCATTTGACGCTTCAAAAATGATATCATCCACGTATATTTGCACAATCAGAATATCATCATTCTTCTTTAAAATGAACAAATTGCTGTCAATCTTTCCCCTTGAAAATCCATTGTCCAGCAGATGAGTTGACTATATTTCATACCACATGCTAGGTGCCTGATGTAACCCGTACATAGTTTTATCAAGACGATAGCACTTTGTAGGATTGTTAGGATCATCAAACCCTGGCGGTTGGACAACATAAACCTCATCTTTCACTTTTCCATGTAAAAGGTACATTTAACATACAGTTGAAACACTTTGAACTTTTTGAATCTGGAATAAGCTAGAAACAATCTGATCGCTTCTATTCTTGCCACAGGAGCATAAACTTCATCATAATCAATACCCTCCTATTGATTGAATCCTTGAACAACAAGCCTAGCCTTGTTTCTGACAATTATGCCTTTGTCATCTTTTTTACGCTTATAAACCCATCCAGTACCTATGGGAATGACATCTTCAAGACAATCAACCAACTTCCAAACTCCAAATTTCTCAAACTCGCTTAATTCTTCTTCCATGGTTGTAATCCAAGATGACTCCTTCAATGCTTCTTTTACATTCTTCAGTTCTACCTGACTTATAAAGCATGAATATAAAGCATGAATATAAGCATGAATTTTTGACAATAAAACATCATCATCTTCACCCTGAACTTGTTGGCTTCTTGTTTTAAATCCAGAATTTAAATCACCAGTAATATTTACAATTGGATAATCTTTATTAATTCTATGAGTTGTGATTTCTCCCAAAGCTATCTCATCTTTAAGATTTGTAATATGATTTTCTTCTTCAGGTAAAATCTCGCACTGAATTTCATATTCAACAATCACTCATGGATGATTTGTTGAATCATGAATTTCATCATTAGAATGTGACTCTTCAAAAACTTCAACTTGTTCAGGAACGAAAGAAGAAGAAGAATCATCGTTTAATACAGAAGAACTCCCTTTAGAAGACTCCAAAACAAATATTGGAAATAAAGAAACATGAATATTAATAATTTCACTCAAAGACTCAGGAATATCATTCGAAGGTGAAGAAAACAGCTACTGAAAATAGTGAAACCCTGACTCATAATCAAACAGGCAATCTGGGCCACGTCCATGTAAAGTTTCAGTGAATCGACTTACAGTAACTTCATACGCTTCTTCGATCACTCTATTTGCTAGATTAAGAACTCATTTGTTCATAGAGTTAGTTGAATATCCCAAAAATATTCCATCCACTGCCTTCGGCTCAAATTTTGGGGTACTCAGTTTCAGATATGTGCATGTAGCTCCAAAAGGATCCAGATGAGCAATGTTGGGCTTTCTGTCTTTAAGAAGTTGATAAGATGTATTTATGTGCTTCTTGACAGTTAATACACCTTTTAATGTGTAGCATGCAGTATTGACCGTTTTAGGACAAAATCTGATCGGAAGATGAGAGTCCTCCAGCATTGTTCTTGCAGTTTCAATCAAAGTAGGGCTCTTCCGTTCAGCAACATCATTCTATTGAGGGGTGTATGGAGCACTTAACTGTTGAGTAATACCCTTCTGAATTCATTCTCTATCTTGATGATCAGATTCTTCAAGATTTCAGTAGTCTTCAATTTAGCCGCTAAAAGGAAAACCCAAGAAAATCTAGAAAAATCATAGTAACAGCTAATGAAAAAGATCTTCCTCCTACACTCTTAACTGACACTAGACCAAAAAGATCCACATGTAACATAGTTAGATGAGTGTTGATAGAATTTTTTACTTTAGCATATGTGATTGTCTTTGTTGTTTCCTTTTTTTTTCAAGAGATGCATTAATCAGATATTACAAATGGCTGAGATGGAACACCTTCAACAAGACCATTTATGATAAAAAATTCATTTTTCTTAAATGAACATGTCACATCCGTCTATGCCATGAAATTAAATCTCTTTCAATACCTTTAGAAAAGAAACATGAAATTTGAGAAGATGATGAAGTAGAAGACACATCCAGTTATTATGTATTGTTGTGTCTGGGAGATATAACAACAATACAGCCTTCAGGTATCACCACGCCAAGCTTCAGAATGTAGCATGCTTTGTAACAAAATATAACTGAATATTCTTTGTCAAAAACTTATTAAACACTCAACAGATTATGTTTTAGTTGTTCCACAAAGCTCACGTGCTCAAAGCTTATTATGTCATTTGATAACACTCCCTCTTTTGTAATATAGCCTCCAGTGTTACCAGCAAATTTAATATATCCACTGTTTGTTCACTTAACATTTGTCAAAAGCTCCAAATTTCCAGTCATGTGTCGAGAACAACCACTATCAATTTACCATATATTCTGTTGAGGACCTGATAATGAGTCCTGCACATATATAAAATAAATCAATGAGAGAATTGAATCCATGCCTTAGTCTTATGACTTTTGACATGGATTGGAGAAACATTTGAATTACCAGAAGTTAAACAAACAGTGGAATGAATAGGAACTTTTGCCTTAACAGTCCAATTTCGATTAGGAATTGGCTTGTAAGGAATAGTTTCATTCTGATGTTTCACCATTTGGTTAACAATTTTATCCATTTACTTTTGAAAAACCTTTGGTTTAACATAATTAATCCTTTTGGATTTTCCAAACATTCTGATTTGCATTTCTTTTTCTGCTCATTCATTTCTTCAATCAACATATTGATTATGTCATTTTGATATGCAAATTTCAATTTTAAAGATTTAATATCTACATTATATTCTACAATTTTATTTTTGTGAAGTTTTTCATTAGTGAGATATTGTTTGACATTATCTTCCAGACAAATGACATCATCAATAAGTGATTGATTGAGCTTAGTTACCATGTCTAGCTTTGTAGCATAAGCACGACATTATAAAGAATTTTGTTTAATATTAAGACTTTTTGCTGATGATGAATCAACCTTCTTCTGACTTGTCTGAGCCATAAATGCCACATGAGATTCATCATTGATTTGAACTTCCTCAGCATACGATTACCAGTCAGCCTCAAACTGATCTTCTACAAGCTAAGCTTTGTCTATTGCTGGATGAGTAATCTTTGAACTTGTAGTGGATGAAGAAGTAGAAGCAACATCAGCCCCTCTTTGAGGATCAAACTTGTCTTGTTTCTTACTTGCGTCATATCTTTGTATTGTTCCTAAGTGGCATCTCACACTCCCTTGCAAAATGTCCAAGATTCCAACAATTTTAGCACTTGACTTTCTGTATAGAAAAACCAAGTTTGTTCTTCGAATTCCCTGAAATCTCAGACCTTTTAGTTCTTGAAATCTCCTTGACCTCCTAGTCAACATGGCCATCTGCCATTGAATGTCCATGTCCTCCAAATCATCTTGATCTAGTTGATCCATATCCTTGTCTTTAAGATGTTGAGCATCATATAGCACCACATAATCATATGCATTGAGAAATTGCATGAAAAAGGCTAGATGCTCTTGTAGCACCGTCACATTCATCAACTTTTATCCACTGCCTGATGTTTTCTCTTTGCCAGTTGCAAAGGTAACATACAACTCTGTTGTGTCATCAATAACAACAGAAATTTCACATTTTCAGTACTTGATATGAATGCAACCGAACCTGAAGTGGTGGCAAGAGCTACAATGGGTTTCTTGTAAAGGCCAATGTTTTGAGTTGAAAATTTGTTTCCAGCCTTTTTCTTCTGCATGTCTAGATCAAAAGATTGATGTTTGGAGACCAATATATCAAGTTAAGTAATCTCCAAGTCCGTGTTTTCTCTTATGATCATGACATATGTCTCCTATGAAGATGGAAGGGCATCAAGGAGTTTGTCATTTTGTTCTTTTAAAGAAACTTCATAATCCAAATTACTTAGCTCACTCAACGGTATAGTATATCTAGTCTCCAACTCCTCAAAGGTTTCGTTGTCTAGACATTTGAACACTTCTAGTTGTTTCTTAAGAAAAATTCTCATACTCCTTTTCAGATGGTCACTCCCTTCACATATTTTCACTAAAGTATCCCACAAAGCTTTAGACCTTTCATGTGATTTAAAAGATTGAAAAGTTTCCTTGGGCAGTGCCATGGTGAGTAAAGCATAAGCTTTTTTCTCTAGATCATAAAGTTTCTTCTCATCTTCAGTAAGACGAGAGACATTCTTGTAAACACCATTAAGCTGAGGCTACTGATATACTTCAATTAAAGGTATCATAAGGATTGGATTGACTATGGATAAAAATGATTCGAACCGAGCACTCCATAATGAGTACTCACTCAGTAAGACAAGCTTCGGAGGCTTGGTCATAGTCCCAGCCTCATTATCAGATAACAATGCTGACAACGAAGATACGTTGGTCATTTGGAGACGTCTTTGTTGAATAAACAACACTTAGAAAATTTCTAGAACTGTTTTGTCGATATTAATAATATCAACGATATTAAATCGTCGATACTAATAGTATGGATGAGAATGAGATCAATATTAGTAATATAGATAAAAAGCTGTCTATACTATTAATATCGATAGAAAGACTATCAAATTCACTCTTGTTGTATTAATTTTCGTAATGGAGTTCATACAATCAGAGAGAATAAACAAACTTCAGAATCGGAATTATGAGCAAAATCAATACAATTAGTATGGAGACAAACCTATTTATAGGCTTTCCATCGCTACTATTAGTATCGATGATGCCTAATGTCAATAACAATAGTATCAATGCTATCACTATCGATACTATTAGTATGGATGAAGCAACACTTAGTTAATTTCACAAAAAACAAAAACTAATCAAAATAAACTAAAACTAAACAAATAAAAAAACAATAACATAAAGGTCTTCACTTCAATTCAGCTACAGTCTTCAGTCTTCAATTCAACAACTTAAGCTGATGCTATCAGGGTACTAACACTTAATATAAAGATTAACCCATAATGAGTTATTTTATAAATTTTGTATGTTCATTGTTTTTCGAATTGTTGAACATATGTTTCCTTCTTGTAAAATGGATAAATGTTACTAAGGTTTAAATACATCATTTGTATCTAAAAGAGGTGGAGGCATCAACATTAACAAGTTTAGCTTCTACACAAATCACCCAAGTTGCTGCTGTCCATATTAGAATATCGACAGCCACTTAGCTTCATTTATGAAGTCCTGGAATCTTGTTTTCATCGTCTTATTCTAGCCTAAACATCCTTGGAAATAGTTTAAGTGTTAGTATCGAAAACTTTGGGGCTGCATGGGTGTGCTTCTATACTATAATATCGATCCTAAGTTCGATCAGTTCAAAAGAGGCCCATCGATACTATCAGTGTCGATAGTGCCTTAGTATTGAAACTCTGCCCTTCGATACTACCATTATCGACCAAATCCGAACCAAGGTTTACTTGGATTGCAACACAAAATATTAATATCGAAGCTGGAGTCATGGAAAGGTAGTGTCAAAACTCATAAGGTCAACAATTCATCGAAGGTTCCACAATGTCTTCCATCGATACTACCGGCTGAGTTTAGGTCTTCGCATCGATACTATGTCGTCGACCCTAGCAGTACTGAAAAGGGACTGGTTCCTTCGAACTTGGATATCACCAAACTTGGTAGTATCGACGACATCCTGGCCCCATGCATCCATCGATCTTATCAATCTTGATGAACAAGTGCTGCCAACTTCAGACCCGTTGATACTAAGGGGTTTTATATTCCTTGCATCGATACTATTTTAGTTCGATCCTCCAACCAATTCTCACCCTCCATTTTATCAATCCAAGATGTTCCAATGTCTCCCATAATTTTTTGTTGAAAGATCTTAAGGTTCGAATTCTCAAAAACTGATTTAATGTTCAATGGTGTTTAAAAACCGATTTTAAACCCACATATATATTTGTACGAATCGTCATTACCACTGATAAGCTGTTAGTTTAATATTATCAAATGTTATGCTCTATTGTTTTATATTTGGTTCCTGTCACACTTTGCACCACATGCAGAGTCCATGGCGCGGTGACGATCAATGGTTTAATCATGCACAATTATTGAAAGAAGAACAACCACAATGCATTACTAAGTTTCATAATGTTAAATATTGTTTACTTACAAGCTTTCTAACTATATACCAAAAGAATGACAAATAACTAACCTCAAAGATAATGTTTACAAAATAAGAACAGACAAGATAATTAAACAACAAGGTTTAAGTGGGTTTCAATTCCATCCTAGATTGTTTCTAGATCTTGTACTATCGTAACTATGGTCTCCTTAGTTGCCCCTGTAATGTCCTAACCCTGATTACCAGAAACACGTGAAAAGTAACTGTCAACTATAAGTAGTTCGTGAGAACAATAGGTTCTATAGATGAAATTGATAAACATAGAGTTTAAACAGTATGAATAAAACATAGTATACATATATCATGGATAATTGTAACACAAACTATCATCAAGTAAAAAGAATGTGTGCAGACAGTCAACAACTATCCACTGAACATATGCCAACCCAAATTATATTTGGAGTCAGATCAGTAGTCAACACAAAGCATTCAACACAAACTGTGCAGTTGAATCTATTCAATGACAACTCCGTGTTGACGTAACCCGACCAATATGACCTATGCTGGTAAACTTAATTAGCAGTAAATCCATATTACTGTGAAGTCTGGTTACTCCTCTATCCCGAAATATTGAGAAGTACATGGAGGGATTGCCCCTAGTCATCATGGGAAATGTCATACGATGTAGCCCCACTAGTCTTGAGGCGGCTATCCATTTGAGTGCTACTCTCACATACGTGTACGTCAAAGCTAGCCTACTCACTAGGAAAAGGTATAAGAGGGCACAAACTAAGAAAAACAAGAAGCCCGAGCAACATCAACCGAAGAAGAAGAAACAGAAGACAATCAAGAAGTATGGAGCCACGTCTGTAGCTACTCCTATCCAAGCCAGGGGCGGACATACATACGTTGGTACATAGTCTCGGGACTGCAGTGATGTTTCGAGTTGTATGGACCCTTATGAACGGTGTTGTCAAGTGACAACATCGGTTTTTGTACTGGTATGAATTCAAAACGATGAACCTACATCAGTTGATCCCTTCTGGCTTTCCGAGATCTATCTTAAGTCTCAACCGTAGAGTTAAGCTTGAAGACCCCAGATAAATCATACATGTCTTGTATATAAGAATTTAAAGTGGGTGAGTCATATGTTCATGATACGTGGGTTTCTAGATTATGTATAAGTTCATGTCATCACATATTTAATTTTTTTTTGATAAAACATTTTTGACAAAGACAATTATCATGAAATGTTGGGGCATCATCTTCTAAAAATAATTTGGCAAAATTAGATTTAAATGATTTTCCATTTGATCCTTCTGATAGGAAACTAATTTCATCTTATCATCCTAATCAAAGAAGAAGAAGCTAGACGAACCTATTTACTTAGAGGTCCATGTCAACCGACATGGCATGATTTTGCTCAAACAAATATGAGTGGTTAATTAAGACGTTTTAATCCGGATTGATGTAAAGATGAACATGGAAATTCGTTAGATTATAGTGTCAACATAGATAAAATATATTTCTTGTATTGCTATTTGTTTTAGTAAAATGTATTGCTATTTTTAATTTCCATTCACGATTTTTATTTTATTGTATTTTATTATGTGATGAGTATTACCCGACCTAGACAATAAACTGAACAGGAAAATCTAAGTCCGGTATTTTGAAATTATAACATACAAATAAGTGACATCATTGGCAAAAAGTCCTGGATCCGCCACTGATCTAAGCCATTCCAATTACTATTGTCCCACAAGCTGCCAGACTAGAAAGCCTTATACTGTTTTTGGTGTCCACCTGCAAAAAGTGCCAGTATCATCATCTCCCTGCCCTTCCATGCAGAAAGTGTACCAAGTGTAGATGGTTCGGGCATTTAGCGGTAACGTGCATTGCCACACATCTTGCTGCCACTTCAACCGCAACGGTTCCTTCTATCACTGGTGTGAAAACTTGCTACAGAAGGACATTTCTGAAACCAATGTTCTCGTCTTAACAACAAAACAGCTTCCACTGCCACTGCCACTGATCGTGCCTTTGTCATCGAAGCAACTGAGGCACGTGAGGAGCTGACAGTTATCACAAGTACTTTCTCATCAACAACCATTATGTTTCCATATTGTTTGATACTGTTACCATTGCATCTTTATTTGATATACAACCATCAATACTTTCTACTCCATATACAGTAGAAGTAGCTGATGGCAAGAACATACTTTTAATTTCTGTACTTTGTGGTTGTGAACTCATATTGAATGATCATTCATTCACCATCAATCTCATTCCAATGACACTTGGATGCTTTGAAGTGGTCATTGGAATGGTTTGGTTATCAAAACATAACGTTGAAGTTGTTTGTTCAGAAAAATTATTTCGAATTCCCCTACCATATGGCGAAACGATGCGAGTATACGGCAAGAAGCCATGCCGCGGATTGAAGATATTGTCGTGCTTCAAGGTGCAGAAATACCTGTAGAAGAACTGCTATGCATTCATAGAGAAGCAGATAGTGAAAGACATGACAGTCATCAGAGATTACCCTGAAGTATTTCCAGAAGACTTTCCCGGACTACTACCAGTCCGACAAGTGGATTTTCGAATTGATCTCGTCCCTGGAGCGAACCGAGTGGCGAAGTCACCATACCAATTAGCACCGTATGAGATACAAGATCTTTCTAGTCAGCTTCAAGAACTTCTAGACGAAGGGTTCATTCGACCTAGAAACTCACCACGGGGAGCCCTGCTCCTCTTTGTCAACAAGAATGAAAGTTCGTTTCGTATGTGTATCGACTACCGTGAGCTGAACAAGTTAACAATCAAGAACAGATATCATCTAACCAGGAACGATGATCTGCTTGATCAATTATAGGGAGCAACATGCTTTTCTAAGATTGACTTACGATCCGGGTATCATTAGTTGAGAGTAAATGATGCTTATGTACCGAAGACTGCCTTTCGAACTCAATATGGACCATACGAGTTCGTAGTTATGCCATTTGGGCTAACTAGCGCACCAGCAGTGTTCATGGACTTCATGAATCGAGTCTATAGGCCTTATGTAGATCAGTTTGTTATCGTCTTCATTGAAGATATACTAATTTATTCTAAAACTGAACAGTAGCATGAGGGTCATTCGAGGAAGATCTTAGAACTACTAAGGACTGAACAACTTTATGCCAAATTCTCAAAATGTGAATCTTGGCTAAAGGAGGTTCATTTCTTAGGTCATGTTATCAATGGGGATATGATACATGTAGATCCAATGAAAATAGAAGCAATTAAGAACTGGACTAGCACATCTACTCCAACCGAAACTCGTTCATTTCTGGGTCTGGTAGGTTACTATAGAAGGTTCATCGCTAGCTTTTCAAAGATTGCCTTGCCAATTACCACTTTGACCCAGAAAAGTCAAGCCTTTAAATGGGGGAAGAAACAAGAACATGCATTTGAACTTCTTAAATAGAAGTTATGCGACTCCCCTATTCTTAGTCTTCAAGAAGGCAATGATGTTTTCATTGTCTACCGTAATGCTTCAAACCTTGGTCTCGGTTGTGTACTTATGCAGCGAAACAAGGTCATTGCGTATTTTCAAGACAACTTAAGGTTCATGAGAAGAATTACACAACTCATGACTCTGAATTAGGGGCTGTGGTCTTTGCACTAAAGATTTGGAGACACTACCTTTACGATACCAAATGTGTCATATACACAAGCCACAAGAGCCTACAACACATTCTCAATCAGAAAGAGCTCATCATGAGACAGAGGCGCTGGGTTGAGCTGCTAAATGATTACGATGGTGAGATTCTCTACCATCCGGGTAAAGCCAATGTGGTGGCGGATGCTATTAGTCACAAGAAACCAATCAAGTTGATACGTGTTAGAGCCATGGAGATCAATACACAACCAAACCTAAAGGGTTTGATTCGTATTGCGCAACAAGAAGTGCTGATCAATAATCAGCTGAAGGAGGAGTAAGACTGCGGAGTTTAGGGTAAATTAGAACCTCGATCTTATGGGGTTTTATACTTCAACGGCCGCATGTGTATTCCAAAGTCGGAAGAATTATGCATGCTCATCTGTTATGAGGCTCATAAGTCAAGATATTCAGTTCATTGTGCATCATGATACACCAACATCAATCATATCCAATCAAGATAGTTATTTCGCTTCTCGTTTTTTGCAATCATTGAAAAAGCATTGGGAACCCGTGTTAACCTTAATACGACGTATCATCTCCAAACCAATGGTCAAAGCGAAAGGACTATCCAGGCACTCGAGGACATTCTTCGTTCTTGTGTAATCTATTTCGGAGGATGTTGGGACACTCATCTTCCACTTATCGAATTTTCGTATACCAATAGCTACCACGCAAGCATTGAATGTGCACCGTTCGAAGCTTTATATGGTAGGAACTGCCAATCACCTGTCTGCTGGACTGAGGCTTATGACTGGAGCGATCAAGTGCAAGAATTGGAGATGACTCTGAGCCACGCCATGGCTAAGGTGGATGACAAGCGAAATGACGGACGACTAAATAAGCTAAAGAACATATGGTATGTTGATAGTGGTTACTCCCGGCACATGACTGGAGATTTCTCTCAGTTGCATGAAGTTACATCGTTTAATTGAGAATATGTCTCATTTGCTGGAGACAAAGGTGGGAAGATAAGCATGAAAGGAATCGTGACGAATGGTACTTTGAGCATTGAGGATGTGTACAACGTGGAGGAACTCAACCACAGCTTGTTGAGTTTATCCCAGATCTGTGTCAAAAGCTTCTCAACACACTACACTAACAAGGAGTGTTTGATCTTGATGCTGGGTTTTGTCATTTCTGAGAAGTGGATCTTAATGCGGACTCCGAGGATCAACAATGCCTACATAATCAATATGAATTCGGATTCGTTTACTGAGAACACCTGCTTGTTCTCAAAGGCATCAGAGACTAATTGTCTGTTGTGGCATCGCCGATTTGGTCACGTCAACCTGAAGAATCTCAATAGATTGGCCAAGGGAGATCACGTAATTGGACTTCCTTCAAAGGACTTCTTCTATTAAGAGGTGCATCGCATGTGCCAAGGGGAAGGAACATAAGAGACCTCACAAACCTAAACTGTACAATTCAATTTCATTCATTCTACAACTTCTTCACATTGATCTATTTGGACCAGTCAACGTCATGAGCTTCAGGAAGAAGTCATACTGTCTCATGATTACAGATGATTATTGTAGATTCACTTGGGTATTCTTTCTTGCTAAGAAGGATGAAACGGCTGTGATTCTAAAGAAGTTCAACACCTTGATTCAGAATCAGAAGAACTTGAAGGTGATCAAAACGGATAATGGCACAGAATTTAGGAACCAGACTCTTATTGATTTTTGCGATGAAAAGGGAATTTCTCGAAAGTACAGTGCAGGTCGTACACCTTAGTAGAACGAAGTAGCTGAGAGACAGAACATAACGCTTATCGAGGCTGCACAGACCATGCTGTGTAAGCCAAAGCTGCCAATATTCTTCGGGGCAGAAGCTTTCAATACAGCTTGCTATGTTCAAAACCATGCATTGCTGAACAAGCAACACCAGAAGACTCCTTATGAGATTTTCCTCAATCAGAAGCCAAAGGTTGGTCACTTCAAATCTTTTGGATGTCCTTGCGCTCTACTTCACATCGATCCCAAACACAACTTTGATGACAAAGCCGATGAGTATTACTTTGTGAGCTATTCTTCTGAGAAAGCTGCCTATCGTGTCTACAACAAGAACATAAGGCAGATTGTGGAGTCATACTACATTGACTAGCAAGAGACGAATCACACTGATGCCGGTTCAGGTCCAAACCGGCTTTTCCAATATGATCCTACTTTTGAGCCATTTAACACTACTTCTAAAAGTGCAGGACCCACTGTGCCTGAAGACAATTTTTACAAGAGTGATGACATGGACTTCTGGGTTGACTATGTTCCATGCGATCCCAAAATTCTGATTCTTGATCCACCAGGCATGTATCCACGCGCCCACCCAATCAGTGAAGTTATCCCATCTGATTCAGAGATTTCTCAAGATGATTAACCGACTCCACAGTCAGATCCGACAGCTTCGTCCTCCCACCATACATTTGACAATCCACTGTTCTCATACCACTTCCCTAAGGAAAATTGTGTGGATAATGATGTTGAAGCAACTGAAACAGCTCCAGACGATAACACCGTTTCCACAAATGAAGATCAGCTCACCCACAACAGTAATATGCTTGCAATTTGGATGTGGAGGAAATACCCACTTCTATCATCAACAAGAATTATCCTGTGGAGATTCTTATTGGACCGCTTTCAGAAGGAGTTCTTACTCGTAGCAGATCTATTCCAGCTCAGACTGCATTATCAGATGAAACTCTCACACGCAGTTAATCAGGTCCGATTAATTCTTGTTTGTATTCTTGTTTCATTTCGCAAGTAGAAATCAAGATTGCACTTAAAGAATCAAGATGAGCTAAAGCGATGCAAGAAGAACTGATGTAGTTTCAGAAGCTCCGGGTGAGGAAACTGGTTCCTTAGCCCAAGGGGAAACTACCAATTGAACCAAATGGGTCTTAAGAAACAAGAGGGAAGATTCTGGTGTTATCACCAAAAATAAAGCAAGTTTGGTAGTGAGGAATAAATGCATGTTTTCTAGTAAGAGCATTAAATATGATCACCTAAAAGTATTTAAGTAAATAAGTGAGGAGTTTTTCGAAAATCGGATAAACCGGACAAATGCAATAACTATTTGACTTTTTGTAGAAAACTTTAACTCAAAATAAGATAATGTTTTGATAAACTTTAAATTGTTTTGAGAAAAATTGGGAATTTTCTATGTTTTGTGGAAACAAAAAATAAAAAATACATACTGAAGCATTTTATGTTTTGTGTAAGCAAAGACCCAGATTATGACGTTAAGACCAATGTGTCTGTAGATCATTAAAATAAAAGATGCCAATGTGCACAAAGATGATATAACCCCTTCTTGTTCTTGATTCTAATCTCATGGATCTTTTATTTGCTTTCTCATCTCAAAACTCTGTCAAAACGTTTTAAGTTGGTTAAAACACAATCACGTTTTGAAACAAAAGTAATCACAAAATTGATAGGTTGCATGAAGATTTGGATAATATGTCTGATTGCCCATAAACTTCAAAAAAATATTTTAGAAAAACTGTTAGAAAATTTTTGATTATAAATATTATCTTTGAAATATGGATAAACGAGCGGAAATCGTTGGAGGGGTACAATTATTTTAAAGTTGGGTTTCTACAAGAAATTATTATAAGGTGGTCAAATTTCTGATAAAGATTTGATCACACAAAGTTGACCTGACTTAACCTTGAACTCGTCCAAAGTTCTTGAGTTTATTTTATTTTAATTTATTTTACTTAGAAATTTAATAATAATAGTTCACAAAAATTAGTTCTCAGAACAGGGTACACGAAGTCCAATACACAAATATCTTCGTGTACTGCCCTTGCCTATAAATACTTCGTGTACGGCCCTTTTTCAATTACCTGCTTTCGTGACCTCCCATGCTTTCTCCGAGGCGATTTTCGTGATCTTAGAGATTTTGAGCATTCCACTCCGACCATCTTATAGATCTACATTAGGCTTACCTAGGTATAGTTTTTGACTCAATTTTTACCAGTGAAATAAAAGTTATCGAGGGAAAACATTTTCGAAAACTTTCATTCATGAACCGAGACTCTTTTGGTCAAATCACTAAGATATACTCTAAATTGGAAAACCATTTTTGAATTTGTTGAACGTTTTCCAATTCCGAGTATTTTGAGACCAAAATGAGAGTTAATGGAGCAAAATTGAAAAAGTTTTGAAGGAAAATCATTTTACGATAGTTCTAGTATCGTGAACTTCAAACATCGTGAACAAATTTTAGTGAACCCTATTTCGAGAACTCAATTTCGCAAACTGTATAAAGTTCGTGAACCTTACTTCCTTCGGGAACCTACAAAAATTCATGAACCTTATTCTTTTCGTGAACTCTCTCTGATTCGTGAACTGAATACGTTTCGTGAACTTGACTTTTGACCTTTGACTTATGACTTTTGAACTTGACTTTTGATTTTTGACTTTAGACTTTTGACCTTTGACTTTTTAACATGAATATTGACTAATTTAGTATGTTTATTTTTCAGATGGCTGCTAAATTGCGCTTCATACAAAATCACAACATGATAGCATAGTACGTTCAAGACAATGGTGGATGGACTGATTCTCTTGCCGTCAACTTTGCTGTAATGGAGTGCCCACCAGTCATCTCCATCTTTATCCACGACTTCTAGAACTCTATTATAGAAGACACTGACGCCAATGGACACATCTTTTTGATTGGAAAAGTACAAGGGCAACAAGTGGTCATCACTAAACAGATCATAAAAGAATGCTTATAGTTCGGATATAAGGATTCTGATCCAGTCAATGTAGATAACGATCTCGTTTAGAGCACAATACTGAGGAAGGGATACGAGGGACTCTATCCTCCTACTAAGAAGAAGCTTCTGCACCCATACTGAATATACCTGGCACACGTGGATGAATCAAGATATATCCTCCTACATGGTCATGTACAAGCAGGGAAAGAAGATTTTTTTGGAGCCAGACCATTGGAGAAATTTGGAAGACTCTTTGCTAGTATAGAGGACAATGTTTTAGAGAAAGGCACTCCAGTGGCTTTCGTAGTCGAGGAACATGTCTTGGCTCCTGCTCCCACATCTGCATAGGAAGTAGAAAAAAACTAGACTACTTCCTCGGAGTCTTCCGATGGAGAAACGGAGCTTGTGAATGAGCCAGTAGTTGTATCTCCTCCACGTGCTCGGGTAGACTCTCATGCAAGAGATGCCGATAACATCCCTTCTCAAGAGTCAACTCCAAAGAAGAGAATACTGAGTATTCTTTCGAGAAGACCAAGGGACCCTCGATTCAAGAAACATAAGGTTACGGGCATATCTTCTTAGACAACACCACCTCCACCACAAACCACTGCTACATTTACCTCCCAAACCATACCAGCCTCCCAAACCACCCAACCTCACGTCACCCAACCTCAGATCAAAACCACCATCACCCCAACCATCAAAACCACCATCACCTCCATCAACACAAACCTCACCACCTCAATCTCCTACACCTCTTCACTTCTCACAACCTCCACCACCACCAAAAGCCAAGGATGACAAGGGCAAGTCTCCACTTGAGACTTCTTCACCTTCTATACCTGAAGTTGTGCCCGTTAAACATGAATTCCTTCAGGAGCGGGTGTTTGTGCTTGAACACCAGAACAAACAGAGAAAAGATATCAGCCTCTTGAAGAAAGAGAATGCAAAGCTACAAAAATAGATTGAAGTACTTAAAGGACCTAAGCCTGCTGATGTCGAGGAAAAGAAGGAAGATGAAGAAAAGAAGGATGATGAAAAAGATGAGGAGAAGAAAGATGATGATGCTGATGATGATGATGATGATGATGATGATGATAATGATGATAAAGGTGATGATCAGGAAAAGGATGGCCCATGTAAGAGAGATGATAAGCCTGAGGACGACCAGGGCGGTGATGATAATCGGAATCCTTCTTCCTCCAGCCAATCCTCCAATGAATTTGACGATTATCTATTCGAACACCTCCCTGAATACTTTTACTTTGAGGGGATCGGAGAAGAAATGAAGAAAGAAGGCTATGGAGACATGTTCAAAGATATATCCATGGACTCGGTCTTTGATGCAGTTTGTGATCAAGAGCATAGAGAGTTACCCGGATCTTCCTTAGGAGCATCTCAGGAAGACGAACCAGAGAACATCATTCTCAGGAACATCTCCACAGATCCGTATGTCGATGCCCAAGGACAGGATGTCAGCTCTCTCAAGAATGTGATGGAGAGCTGGTTTGACATAAGCAAAGACTTAGATGTGTGGCGTTAATACCAATGTGTCTGCAAATCAGTAAAATAAAAGATGCCAGTCTTCACAAAGATGATAGAAGGCCTTCTTGTTCTTGATTCTAATATCATGGATCTTTTCTTTCTTTTCTCATATCAAAACTCTGTCTAAACGTTTTAACTTTGTTGAAACACAATAATGTTTTGAAACAAAAGTTTTCGCAAAATTGATAGGTTGCATGAAGATCTGGATAACATGCCTGATTGCCCATAAACTTCCAAATAATAGTTTAGAAAAACCGTTAGAAAATTTTTGATAATTAATCTTATCTTTGAAATACGGATACACGAGCGAAAATCGTTGATGGGGTATAATTATTTTAAAATTGGGGTTCTATAAGAAATTATTATAAGGTGGTCAAATTTCTAATAAAGATTTGATCACACAAAGTTGACCCGACTTAACCTTGAACTTGTTCAAAGTTCTTGAGTTTATTTTATTTAATTTTAATGTATTTTACTTCGAAAATTTAATAATTATAGTTCACGAAAATTAGTTCTCGAAACAGGGTACATGAAGTCCAGTACACGAAATATCTTCGTGTATTGCCCTTGCCTATAAATACTTCGTGTATGGCCCATTTTTGATTACCTGCTTTCGTGAACTCCCATACTTTCTCTAATTCGCTTTTCATGATCTTAGACATTTTGACCAATACACTCCAACCATATTATAGATCTACATTAGACTTACCTAGGTATACTTTTTGACCCAATTTTGACTGGTGAAATAAAAGTTATCGAGGAAAAACATTTTCGAGAACATTCATTCGTGAACCGAGACTTTTTTTGTCAAATCACTAAGAAATACTCTGAATTGGAAACCCATTTTTTATATTCGTTGAACGTTTTCCAATTCCAAGTATTTTGAGACCAAAATAAGAGTCAATGGAGCAAAATTGAACAAGTTTTGAAGGAAAATCAGTTCACGAAAATTCTAGGATCGTGAGCTTGAAATTTTGTGAAACAAGTTTCGTGAACCCTATTTCGAGAACTCAGTTTCGGAGATGTATGAACTTCGTGAACCTCACTTCCCTCTTGAACTTGCAAAAATTCTTGAACCTTATTCTTTTCGTGAACTGTCTCTGATCTGTGAGCTGAATTTTTTTCGTGAACTTGACTTTTGACCTTTGACTTATGACTTTTGAACTTGACTTTTGATTTTTGACTTTTGCCCTTTGACCTTTGACCTTTGACCTTTGAGCTTTTAACATGAATTTCGACTATCTTAGTGTGTTGATTTTTCAGATGGCTGCTGAATTGGTCTTCATATTAGATCGCAATATGACAGTATAGTATGTTCAAGACAATGGTGGTTGGACTGATTCTCTTTCCTGTCAACATTGCTGTAATGGAGTGTCCACCAGTCATCTCCAGCTTTATCCATGACTTCTGGAACTCTGTTACTGAAGACACTTACGCCAATTGACACATCTGTTTGATTGGAAAAGTACAAGGGCAATCAGTGGTCATCACTGAACTGATCATACAAGTATGCTTATAGTTTGAAGATAAGGATTCTGATCCAGTCGAGGAAGAAAACGATCTCGTTCAGAGCACGATACTGAGGATGGGATATGAGGGACTCAATCCTCCTACTGAGAAGAAGCTTCTGCAACCATACTGAAGATACCTATCACTCAAGGTTACTCAGTGTCTATTTGAACGAAAGGGTGGATACGATGTGCTTAATCAAACGCTCAGTTTTTGCACTGTTGCTATAGCACTGGGAGCAGACTTCAACTTTTCGCGCATGATCTTCTGGGACATGTACGTTAACATCAAAGGGAAACGGATGGAAAGTTTTCTGGCATTTCGTAGACTTATTCAGGTCACCATCAATAGACAACACCAGAACCTCATTCCTAGTGTTGGGACACTTTCCTTGAACACAATGAATCAAGATATATTCTCCTACATGGTCATGAATAAGAAGGGAAAGAAGAGTTTTCTGGAGTCAGGCCACTAGAGAAATTTGGAAGACTCTTTGCTGGTTTAGAGGAGGACGTTGTAGAGGAAGGCACTCCAGTGGCTTTCGTAGCCAAGGAATATGACCAGGCTCCTGCTGCCACATCTGCACAGTAACTACAAACAAACAAGGCTACTTCCTCTGAGTCTTCCGATGGAGAAACTGAGCTCATTAATGACCCAGTATTTGAATTTCCTCCCCGCACTAGGGTAGACTCTTATGCAAGAGATGTTGATTACATCTCTTCTCTATAGTACGGGCATATCTTCTTAGAAATCACCACCTCCACCACAAAAAAATTATACACTTACCTCCCAAACCATACCAGCCACCCAAACCACTCAACCTCATATCACCCAACCTCATATCAAAACCACCATCATCCCAACCATCAGAACCACCATCACCTCCACCAACACAAACCTCACCACCTCAATATCCTACACCCCTTCACTGCTCACAACCTCCACTATCATCAAAAGCCAAGGACGACAAGGGCAAGTTTCCACTTGAGACTCTATCGCCTTATATACCAGAAGATGTCCTCGTGATCTAGAATTCCTTCAAGAGTGGGTTTTTGTGCTTGAACATGATGAAGTTAACAAAAGCCTTACAATTGAGAATCTTAGAGATGGTATGCTGAAGATTGTTGAGCACCAGAACAAACAGAGAAAAGATATCAGCCTCTTGAAGAAAGAGAATGAAAAGCTACGAAAATAGATTGAAGCTCTTAAAGGACCTAAGCCTGCTGATGTCGAGGAAAAGAAGGAAGATGAAGAAAAGAAGGATAATGACAAATATGAGGAGAAGAAAGAGGATGATGATGGTGTTAATGATGACAAAAGTGATGATCAGGAAAAGGATGGCCCATGTAAGAAAGATGATAAGCCCGAGGACGACCATGGCGGTGATGATACTCAGAATCCTTCTTCCTCCATCCAACCCTGTAATGAATTTGACGATTATCTATTCGAATACCTTCTTGAAAACTTTTACTTTGAGGGGCTCGTAGAATAAATGAAGAACGAAGGCTATGGTGACATGTTCAAAGATATAACCATGGATTCGGTCTTTGATGAAGTTTGTGATCAAGAGTGTGGAGAGTTTCCTAGATCTTCCTTAGGAGCATCTCATGAAGACGAGCCAGAAAACATCCCCACATATTCGTATGTAGACTACTTATATGCTCACAAATATGTCGATCCCCAAGGATAGGAATCACCACTCTCGAGACTGTGATTGAGAACTGGTTTGACATAAAGAGAGACTTGACTCCTGCTCCAACTGATGTGCAAAAGACTTGGATTACTCCAGGACTAGACGACGATGTGGAGAATCCTGAAGTCACTTACATTGCTAAATCCAAGGACTTATTTGCCGTCCGCAATGACAAATTCGGATTAGTTTGATGGATGTATGATAAGGAGAAGCTATTGTATCTGGTCAAACGGTTCAATGGGAAATTGGAGTATTTCAAGAGACCCCAAGACTTCTGCTCACTGCCAAAGATTGATCTTCGGGGCATCAACAACGTCGTATTCCTGAATCTCTTCGAAGACAGTCAAGCTGCTCTTTTAGCCAAATTCCTAAAGGACGAGTGTGATAAAGACTTTCCTGTTATGAAGACAACAAAATGTAGAAGATTTGTTTGGAATTACATACTGGATCGTGTCAAGAAAGAACCTAGGGTCTACATAAAGTATCCAACACCCAAAACAGAGAAAGCAGTCCCAGTCCAGATGAGGGTTCCAGATAATTCACTCAAGAACTTCCAGTTTTGGTACTTCAACAAAGTTAAAAATGGAGCAGTTTTTGTGAGAGATAAGTCAAACGACTACATTATTCTAGACCCGATGGACTGCTGAAGTTTGGGAATGAAGACATGATGGTGCTACATCAGAACCCATACGCACCTATGGTGGATACGACCAAGAAGTGAATCCATTCACCAGAGTTGTTCCATTGGCTATGGCTCACAAGCTGTATGCCGGAGCAGATCCTCATTCAGTTATACTTGCCATCGATTGATTTCATCAGTCTAGGGGGAGTTTGTAGAGCCCAACCAGAAGACAATGACTGGCAAAATCAACTCAAGACAAGATGAAGAGCAAGTTTGCTATTTTCGTGTACATGTAAATTTCACGTACTTTTGATTTCGTGTAAATAGATTCGAGTACCACTAAAGTAGTAGAAATAGACGCATTGTATACTGTTCTAGGGTTGCGAATCCCGAGGAAGAAACGTATTGAAGCATTTTGTGTAAAGCTCATGTTTTTACAATAGAAATTAACTTTTCTATTATTTTTCTATCTTCTATAATGGATTCCGCGCATCATAGAAGCATTTCGTGCTGATTCAATTGATAAAGTTTGGATATTTACATATTAAGGGACCTACATCCGTCGAGTTCAGCGGATAAATTGAGTTGGTATGCCACTGGACCAATCTTCTTCAGGATTTCAAATGGTCCAATATATCACGGGTTTAATTTTCATCGTTTCCCGAAACGAATGACGCCTTTATAGGATGAAACTTTCAGTAGAACATTATCTGCTACCTTAAATTCCAAAGGCTTACAACATTTGTCGACATAGAAATATTTTTGATGACCATGAGCGGCTGCCATGCAGTTTTGGGCCATTGAGCTGGCTGTCACCCACTTCCGCCCAACAGATCGGTGATCGGCACTTCCTACCATATAGTGACTCAAAAGGTGCGGCCTTGATGATGTATGATAGCTGTTGTTGCAGGAAAGCTGCACCAATGGTAGATGAGTTTCCCAATTGTTTTCGAAGTCTACTACGCAAGCTCGTATCAAGTCTTCGAGAATTTGTATCATGCGTTAGCTCTAGCCATCGGTGTGTGGGTGGTATGTTGTACTCATATCCAACCACGTACCAAGCGATTTTTGTAATGACCTCCAGATGTTCGAAGTGAATCAAGCGTCTCAGTCAGATATGATGGAGATTGGCACTCCATGTCGCGTGACTACTTCCTTGACATAGATCCTGGCTAGCTTTTGAATCTTGTCATTTTCTTTGATCACAAGGCAATGTACTGACTTAGTCAGTCGGTCCATAACTACCCAGATAATGTCGCATCCGCTAGGAGTACGGGGTAATTTGGTAATGAAATCCATGGAGATTTGTTCCCACTTACACATGGAGATCTGTGGTTGTGTTAGCAACCCAAACTGTTTCTGATTCTCAATTTTAACTTTGGCACAAGTCAAGCATTTTCTCATGTAGGAGTCAATATCAGCTTTAATGTTTGGCCACCAATAAAGTATCTTGAGATCATGATACATCTTATCTGATCCTGGGTGAATGGAATACCGAGAGTTATGAGCCTCATCCATCACAAAGTCTCATAAGTTCCTAAGACGTGGAACCCAGATGAGTTCCATGAAATATTGTAAGCCATTGGCTTTTACTTCAAGTTGCTTCTTTATTCCCCTTAGTAATTCAGCCCCTAATTTTTCTTCTTCCAGTGCTTCAATTTGGACATTGTGTATTTGTTCAGGAAGATTGGGATGAATTGTAAGTTGTAAACTCATACCCTCTTGGGGTTTGAGGTGTTCTTCAAGCTTAGAGTGTCGGCCACTATGTTGGCCTTCCAAATATGGTATTTGTAAGTACACATAGTCATTCAGAAATTCAAGCCAGCGTCGCTGTCACTTGTTCAGTTCCTTTTGCTCGAATATATGCTGGAGACTCTTAAGATCATTGTATATAGTACACTTTGTACCTGTAGGTCCAGATCTTGTCAAGACTCGATATTTAAGGATCCAATCAACATCAAACGACTCTATCGTGTGCGAAATCCATAATAGAATGACATGAAGAGATAGAAAGATGAATGTTGTGTTATTTCGTGAAGTTCTCGAAAACAGTGCCTCAATACGTCTAGAGAGCACGTTTCGGGAATCCAACCTAGAACAGTACAAAATATGTCTATATATACTATTCTTGGAGTACTCGAACCCTATACAAGAAAATGGTTCAAGTACTCGAAAATCTAAAGTATTCGAAAATCAAAGTACACGAAAATCACCAAAATCAGGTCTTCAGCTCATCTCTGGTTGATTGGGCTCTACAAACTTACCCTAGACTGATGAAGTCAACCGATGGGAAGTGACACCAGCATATAACTTCTGATCCATAGCAAACGCAACAAACCTGGTGAAGGGTTATGCTTCTTCGTCACAGTCGCCGTATACTCTGATTGGCGACTCATGAAGATTGACACAACTTTCTCTTTTGCTAGAGACGAATACTTATCGTAGACCCATGGCTCCTTCTTGACTGGATCCACTATGCATGAAGAGATGAATCTTCTTCCTTTGGCAGTCTTCATCACAGGAAAGTCCTTGTCACACTGATCTTTAAGATACCGTGCAAAGAGCTCAGCATGACTGTCCTTGGAGGGATTGAAGAACATTGCACCGTTTATGCTTCAAATATCAAACTAGGGCATCGAGCAGAAATCTTGTGGCCATTTGTAGTACTCGAGCTTTCCGTTCATTATCTTTATCAGATCCAGCTGTCTGTCTTTGTCATAATCCAACAAGCAATGTTGGATTTGTCGTTTCGAACTACAAATAGACTAATAGGATCAGAAGTCCAAGTAGTATCATTCTGCTCTGCAGGAACATCCCCCAACCAAGATTGTTGCACCTCTACAAGAGCAGGAGTCCAGTTGCTCTAACGATCAAGCCAGCTGCCTATCACTTTCCCGAGCGGTGCAACTTCCTGTCCTTGAGGGTCGACATACTTGAGCGCATGCAAGTAGTCAACGTATGGATCAGTATAGACATTGTCGATTACGATGTTCTCTTGTTCTTCTGCAGATTCTCCTGTAGAAGATTCGACAGTCTCTTTCCTCTCTTGATCACATACTGCATCAAAAACTGAATCCATGGAAACATCAGCATACAAGTTTCCAAGTCCCACTGCACTGAGCTCATCACCGAATCCGTCAAACATAAAGTTTTCAGGAAGCTCTTCAAATAAATCATCAAAATAATCAAGAGGCTTCTCTGGAGAAGGTGGATTCTCTGAAGCATCAGTTTCTCTTGTAACGTCCTGAACAGGCTCTACATCTTTGTCCAGATAAACTGGCTCCCTGACCCATGTCGCCACCGGCGTTATCATCATCATCATCATTGTCATCCTTCTTGTCACCTTTGTTATCTTTGCCATCTTTGTCATAATACTCTTCTTCCTTCTCTTTCTTTTCTTCATTATCATCATCGTTGTCATCATCCTTATCATCTTCCTGATCATCAAGTTTTGATCCAGTCAACTCCTCAAAAACCTTTGTCAGACGCCCGTTTTGTTTCTCTAGACGACTGAGGTCTCTAATCTGCCTTCTGAACATATCACAGACTTTGAGCATGGCCTCTTGTAACTCGAGAATCTTTTCTTCGTTTGCAAATGAAGCCTGCTCCAGTTGGAACACACACTCTTGCAACCATTCCAGATCCACGAGCGTCCTCTCAGGCAAGTAGGGTGATGGAGTTTGTAATGGAGCATTGCATTGCATTTGTCTTTTCAGCTCTTGGGTGGAGATGGTGGTGGTTGTGAAAAGTGAATGGGAATAGGAGAATGTAGCGGTGTGATGTGAGTATGTGGAGGAGATGATGGTGTGATTTGGGTGGTTTCTGTGGTGGTGAAAGGTGGTGGTGGAATCGGACTGTGGGTGGTAGTTGTGGGTTGAGTGGGTGGCTTTGGCCTTGCTAGTAGTGGTGGTTTAGGCTGTGTGGCTGGTTTAGTTGGTGGTGGTTTAGGTTGTGTAGGTTTGGGTGAAGGTGGTGGAGGCCGAGTAGGTTTAAGTAGAGGTGGTTGAGGCTGAGCTTGAGAAGACGAAGATGAGCCCTTGGTCTTCTTCTTCAGCCTTGTTTCCCTTGTCCTTTTGGACATTATCTTAATCCTTTTCCTCTTCGTAGAGGTTTCAGGAGTTCGCACGTAGTCATTGTCCTGAATCCCTTGTCGTTCAGCTCTTGACAAGGGTTGAATGACCGGCTCTGTCTATCTAATCAATACTTCTTCCCAAGAGGATGATGAAGACTCAGAAGAAGATTCCTTAGTCGCCTTGCCGGCTTCAGCACTCTTGCCAGCAGGAGGATGGTGATGTTCATCGGCGACGAAGGCTATAGCTCCTGCAGTATGAACATCATGTTCTCTAGCAACAAATGTTTCAGGAGTGCCTTGTTCTTCTATCTCCTCATCCACTCCTGCAAACCTACCAAACCTAACAAGTGGACGATCCCAATATACTGCTTCTTGCCCCTGTTGTTCATCATCATATAAGAAAAAATATCCTCCCTCATCATCTTGATCCCAAGTGTACCAATAGTTGGAATCAGATTCTGATGACGCTTGTTGATCACTATCTGAATTAATCTAGCAAAGGCCAAGAATCTCTCTTTCCTCTTTCCCTTGATGTTTGCATGCATATCTCTGAATATCATCTTGGAATAATTGAAGTCAACACCCAAAGTGAGGTCCACCATTCAGGAGCTAAGTGTCTGATTGAGCACATCATAGCCTCCTTTCCTTTCCGACAAGCACTGAGTCACCATGTGTGCTAGATATCTCCAATATGGGTGGAGAAGCTTCTTCTCAGTGGAGAAGATCAAGCTCAACTGGATCAGTTGCCTTGTCAGCAAACTGTAGACATTCCCTAAGGATCTGCTCTGTAATGATAATGGGTTGTCCTTGAACTCTTCCTATCAGGCTAACAGTTCCACTGCCATCGGTGCGCTTAGTAATCGAATTCCAGAAGCTGCGAATATACTCAGAGATGATCTCGGGGTGCTCCATAATCGCATAGTTGACAGGACATATTATCAGCCCCTCAACCATGATCTTGAAAATTGAGTGCTTTTCTGAAGGGTCTCCGACATACGCAGACATGTTATGGTCAGGTACGAACCGTAAGTCACCCATCTGAAACAAAACAAGTTAAGTTAGTTAAAATCAAAAGTCAAAAGTCAAAGTTCAAGTCCAGGTCAAACGAGATAAAAAAAATCACCAAGTCAAAAGAAGTTCACGTTTTTCAGAAGTTCACGAAATTTTAAAAGTTCATGAAATATTGGTTGTATTAAAAAATTTGTAATTAAAAAATAGAGTACAAGAAATTTTGGTTGTACTCAAAAAATTGTACTCGAAACTTCTACTCGAAGTTTGTACTCGAAATTTAAATTTTCGAGAACTCCTATAGCTTCATAACTCCTTCAATTTTGCTCCTTAGAAATCCAATTTATACTCGAAATGCTCGAAATTAGGAGGCGGCCAAATACAAGAAGGCGACCTTCCAATTTTGAGGTTTTCGTGGTGATTTGTCCAAGATTCTCTCGGTTAGAGAACCAAAGTACTCGAAATGTGTTTTTGTCCCATAAATGTTTATTTTGCGGTTAAAATTGTACTAAAATCTATACCTAGGTTCGCCTAAGTAGGATCTACAAAGAGGTCAGAATGGAATCTCGAAAATGTGCACAGAAAACAAAATCGCCAAGAGAGAGAAACAGGGCGTACTCGAAATTATGGTAATCGATTTCTCGTCTGCTCGAAGTATTTATAGAACCATTTCGAGTACATGATTTCGTGTACTCGAAATCGTGTACTAACTTCGAGTATGAAATTCGAGTACTATTATTTTGAAAAATTTCTAACTTTTTCTGAAATAAAATAAAATTAAATAAACTCAGAAACTTGGATGAGTTCAAATTTGAGTTGGGTCAATTTCGTGGGATCAAATCTGTATGAAAATTTTGACGACCTTAAAATAATTTCTTACGGAAACTCAACCTTAAAATAATTATACCCCAACAATGATTTCCACTCGTTAATCCATAATTCAAAATTAAGACTCATGATCAAAAACTTTCTAACGGTTTTTCTGAAAATCCTTTTGGGAAGTTTATGAACAATCAAACAGTAAAACCATATTATCATGCAACCTATCAATTTTGTGAAATCTTTTGTTACAAACATTGATTGTGTTTCAACGAACTTAAAATGTTTCGACAGAGTTTAAGGTGAGAAGAGAAAAGTACAGATCTATTAGATTATAATCAAGAAAAAGATGTGGTTCTATCATCTTTCTGCTCATTGACATCTTTTACTTTATTGATCTGCAGACACATTGGCCTTAACGTCACACATCCAGGTCTTTGCTTACGCAAAACACAGGATGCTTCAGTATGTATTTCCTGCTCCGTGTTTGCACAAAACATGGAAAATACCCGTGTTTTTTAAAACAATTTCAAGTTTATCGAAACACAATCTTGTTGTGACTTAAAGATTTACACAAAAAGTCAATTAGTTGTTGCATTCTTCCGGTTATACGATTTTCCTTATTTCTCTCTTATTCATATATTTAATATTTTTGAATGATCATGTCCAATACTTTCATTTGGAAAACTTACTTTTACTTCTTAGCGATTTATTTTTATATAAAGTTGTTTTCTTAAAATTCACTCCCCCTTAACTTGTAGATCATCTTAGACTGACTCAAAACCTAAAATCTTTTTGTTGTTTTTGTAAATAGACTCAAAGACCGAAAATATTTTTGTTGTTTTTGTAAATATTCTCCCCCTAAATTTGTGATCTAAAAATTACAATATAACAAAACACAAATTTTACAGTATTTACAAAACAGTTTTAATCAAAACTTATTAGTTTGAGAGAGGCAAGCAAATGGTGGAATCGAGCTGTGTCGAACGATTTTTTGAAAAGATCCGCCAGATTATCATCTGCGTCGACCCTTTAAAGATAAATCACGTTCGAAATAGTCGCGGATAAAGTGAATCCGGATGTCAATGTGTTTAGTTTTGGAGTGTTCTACTGGATTCTTGACTATCTGTAGAGCAGCTTCATTATCACAATAAATAGAAGAGCCAGGAAAGGTAAAACCGTAATCGAGTAGTTGCTATTGCATCCAGATAACCTAAGAACAGCAATTGGAAGCAGCTACATACTCGACTTTCGTAGTGGAGCTAGACACGGTTGTCTGTTTCTTGCGTTGCCACGAGACGAGGCGATCACCTAGGTATTGGCATTCTCCAGTGGTTGATTTTCTGTCTAAGTTGCAACCACCAAAATCACTGTCAGAGTAAGCAATTAAACGAAACTCAGAGTACTTAGGATACCACAAACCGAGACGAGATTTCCCATTTAGGTTGCGAAAGATCCTCTTGACAGCAATCATGTGAGAGGCCTTCAGATTTGCTTAATATCTAGCACACTAACATACAGAAAACATGATGTATGCTCGGCTAGCAGTAAGGTACATCATTGAGCCAACCATCGAGCGGTAAAGGTGCTCATCAAAATCTTCACCATCAGAGTCCTAAATTAAGATCGGACGAACAGCCATAGGCGTGGATGCAGGCTTTGATTCCAACATTTTGAACTTGGTGAGAATGTGGGTAACGTACTAGCCCTGATGAATCAGCACACCCTTAGGATCCTGCTTTACCTAGAGACCCAAGAAGAAGGTCATCTCCCCCATTGCGCTCATCTCAAACTTCTTTTTCATCACAACCTCAAATTCTCTGCACAGCACCAAGCTCGTGGAACCGAAAATAATGTCATCCACAATGATTTGGACAAGAATCAAATCGTCCTTATCCTTGCGAACGAACAACGTCTAATCAATGGCTCCACTGGTATATCCATTTGCAAGCAGATGATATGTAGGTGTTGCATACCATGCTCGCAGTGCCAGATGAAGACCATAAAGGGCTTTGTCTAACTTGTAGACATGATCGGGATACTGCAAATCCTCAAACCCTGGTGGCTGACATACATAGATTTCTTCTTTGACCTTTCCATACAAGAAGGAAGTCTTCCTATCCATCTGATAGACAGTGAAGTTTACGTAGGAAGCCTAGGCCAAGAAGATCTGAATGGCTTCAAGTATTGCAACGGGTGATAAGATTTCTTCGTAGTCGATCCCCTACTGTTGGTAGAAGCCCTGAGCTACTAACCTAGCTTTGTTTCTGATGCTGACACCTGAATCATTTCTTTTGTTTCTAAAGACCCATCTGGTTCCAATTGGAAGGTTCCCCTTGGGAACGGAACCAGATTGTACACCTTGAGCTTCTGAAACTGCATCAGTTTTTCTTGCATCGACTCGCCCCAACTTGACTCCTAAAAAGCCATCTTGACATTCTTGGGTTCGACATGCGAAACAAAACAAAAATACAAACAAGAACTAATTGGACCTGATTGAATTCGGGTGATAGTTCCTTCTGGAAAGAGGTTTTGAGCGGGAATGGATATGCTCCAGGTCATAACGCCTTCTAAAAGAGGTCTAATAATATTTTCCACAGGATGATTCTTGTTGATGCTTAAGGTCGACACTTCCTCCATAGCTAAGTTGTCTAGCAGGTTGCTGATATGAGTTAGCTGATCTTCATTGGACGAAGAAAGGTTGTCAATGGGAGTGGTTTCACTTGCCTCAGCTCCATTATCCACACAATGTCCCTCAGGGATGTGGTCTGAGAATAGTGGATTATCAAAGGTCTGGTGGGAAGAATATGATGCGTGATCTGTCTCCAGAATTTGTTGAACTGACTGAGAAGTATTCGGATCATATGGGATGA
The DNA here is from genome assembly GCA_009363875.1 of Mikania micrantha. NCBI lineage: Eukaryota > Viridiplantae > Streptophyta > Magnoliopsida > Asterales > Asteraceae > Mikania > Mikania micrantha. The sequence goes on from CM018696.1 coordinate 41,689,736, forward strand.
CATCATTGATTAGGGTTCGCTGAACTGGAGGAGCCTGATCATGCATGCCTGGTGGGTCAACCGTCAGAAGCTTCGGATCACATGGAACGTAGTCAACCCTACGTCCATGTCATCACCCCTGTAGAAGCTGTCAGTTGGCTCATATGGTCCTGCACTCTCAGATGAAGTGTAAAGGGGCTTAAAAGTAGAATCATACTGAAAAACCCATTGGGACCAGAACCGGCATCGGTGTTGTTCATCTCTTGCCAATCAAATAGTATGACTCCACACTCATTCGGGTCTTCTTGTTGTATATCCGGTAGGCAGCTTTCTCAGATAAATACCCCACAAAGTAACACTCATCAGCCTTGTCATCAAAATTGTGATTTGGCACAGTATGGAAGAGAGTACACGGACAACCGAACAACTTGCAATGACCAACCTTTGGCTTCGGGTTGAAGAAAATCTCATAAGGAGTCTTCTGATGCCATTTGTTAAACATTGCTCGGTTTTGAACATAACAAGCTGTGTTAACACCTTCAGCCCATAAGAGTATTGGCAGTTTGGATTCTGATAGCATGGTCCGTGCAGCCTCGATAAGCGTTCTGTTCCTTCTTTCAGCAACTCCATTTTTTTGAGGTGTACAAGCTACACTATACTGTGAGCTTTTCCCTTCTCATCGCAAAAATAAATAAATGTCTGATTTCGAAATTCAGTGCCGTTGTTAGTTCTGATCCCCATAACCTTTAGATTCTTCTGATTCTCGATCAAGGTGATAAACTTCTTTAGGATCTCTGGTGTCTCATCTTTCTTGGCAAGAAAGAACACCCAAGTAAATCTGGAACAATCATCTGTCATAACAAGACAATATGACTTCTGCCCGATGCTCATTATGTTAACCGGTTCAAAGAGATCCAAGTGAAGATGTTGCAGAATTGATGAAATTGAATTGAATAGTTTTGGCTTGTAGGGTCTCTTGTGTTGCTTCCCTTTGGCTCATGCGATGCACTTCTCAGCTGAGGAGATGTCTTTAGAAGGTAAGCCAATGACATGATCTCCCTTCAGGAGTCGGTTGAGATTTTCAAGTTGACATGACCCAGCCGGCGATGCCAAAGCAGACAGCCATTCCCCGAGGGCTTTGAATACAAACAGGTGTTCTCGGTGAATGAATCATAATTCATATTGATGATATAGGCATTGTTGATTCTTGAAGTCCTCATCAAGATCCACTTCTCCGGGACGACAAATCCGGCTTTAGAATGACACACTCCTTGTTTGTGAAGTGTGTTGAAAAGCTCTTGTCACAGGTTTGAGAGACACTCAATAAACTGTGATTGTGTTCTTCAACATAGTATACGTCCCCAAAACTCAGAGTTCTGTTAATGACTGAGCCCTTCATGCAGATCTTCCCACCTTTGTCTCCAGCAAATGAGACATATCCTCCATTGAACGGTGTAACTTCATGCAACTGAGAGAAATCCCCAGGAATATGCCAGGAGCAATCACTATCCTTATGCCAAACATTTTTCAGCTTATTTGGCCATACCTACATAACACACACACTCAATGAGAAATGGGTACCCAAATCATAACAGATTTAGGAACTGGTGGAACAATGGGCCCTTTCTTGATAATCCCTTTGGGCTTCTATGATTTAGTCTTGACAATTTTGGGCCTTAAACCACTGCCATGATCAATTGTTTTTAAAGGAGGTTTCACTCGTGGTTTATTCTTCCATTGTGGTTTGCTTTTAGTTTTAGAAACCTTTGATTTTTGTTTAAGAAAACTAGATTGATTCTATTTTACTAGTTTGGCCTTCTTGGCAGTGGGATGATTCTGATTCATCTTCTGAGGTTTCACCCTAGTCTTGGAGGATTGGTCAGTCCTCATTTAACTACTGGTAGGTTTAGCCTTGGGTGTGACCTTCTGATTATTCCCATAAAAGAATTCAGTAGGTCGGTGCAGACAGTGTCTTGCAATGTGGCCTGGTCTCCCATATGCGTAGCAACATACCTTGTCATGAAAGTCCTTTGGACAAATGGCTTTACATCAGAATCATCTTGACGAGAAGAAGTACTTGTGGAGGCTTGTTCCAATGACCCGGTTGGAACATAAGGTTCACAGTTAAGGTTTAACTTTGAACCTGCCTATTTGGTGATTGTGGAATGAGCCATATTCACCTGTTTTAAAGGAGAAAAATCTGATTCTAAAACATCATCAATTTTAACAAAAGTAGAATTGAAATTTTTAAACATCTCATTTGGTTTTACTTTAATTGTTTCAAATCTTCCTACAAAATCAGTTTTTGGAATAAAGTGTGATTTACTAGATGATGTTGAACACTCTGTGCTCCTCCGAGCACTTCTTTCTTCATTCTTCCCCCTCAGACCTCTATCACTTAAACTATCTGCACACACCTCAGAATCATCAGAAACAAGCATGGGGTCAACTGTAAATGAAACTGGTTCAGTGGGAAACTCAAAAGCATGATCAGATTGTAGAACCAAGTCATGAGCTGATGTGTTGATTCTAGGCATGCTTGAGTAATTATGGTTAAAAGGAGGTTCACACTCCTTATAACCAAGACCATTACCCCTTTTCTCCCGATACAGAATACTGACCATGTCTTCTAAAACTTTGCTTGCATAGTCATATTTTTCACATCTGATTGAGGTTTTAGAAAGTTGAGTTCTAATCTGTTCTAGTTCAGAAGTGAGCTCATCGATTTTGCGTCTAGCATCTCGATAATTTGAATCTTTGTCAACTAAAAGTTCTTTCAATTTTGAAATAAAACGACCCTCAGCCTCAAGTTTTCTTTTAAAAATTGCTTCATTTTTAAGAAATTCAGAGTTAAGTATTTCAGTTTAGTGACCTCATTGATCAGGGTCTCATTGTGAGACCGGTACTTAAATACCTTTTCAATGCAAGAGTTAGAGCAAAGATTTTAAGTTACCTTATTTTACTTTTCATCCAACTCTGGCAAGAATGCGTGGCTCAAGGTCATCTCCAGCTCTTTTACTTGATCACTCCAATCATAGCAGTCGGTTTCCTGAGTCACCAATGCCTTGGATTTGCTTGCACCTCCCGCAGCTGCAGCTTTCTCATCAGGCTTTTTCTCTCCCTCCTTCACCACCATCGACTTCTTGCATTCCCTTGCAAAGTGACTCGGCTGGTCACAATTGTAGCATCTCAGCTTTGACTTGTCAAATCCTAGCTTCTTCCCTGGGTTGTTTCCAAAACTGTCCCTCCCATACTTTTTGATGAACTTTTTTACACGAAAGACTACCATGGTCATTTGCCAAGATATATCCATTTTTTCCACATCTGCCGGGTTAATCTGCTCTAACTTGTCTTGAGTTAGATTGGCCGGTGCCAACTCTCCAGCAATGAAAGCATTGTAACTGTTCACGAAGCCTTTGAACAGCAGCAGATTCTCTTAACTCTCTGGGCTGATTTTGGGCACTGAACTAACTTGCCCTGAAGAAAGGAATGTAGTCTCACAAGGAATAGACTGTGATGCAGGGGTCTGGTAGTGCTGAGATCTAGAGGCTTGAAAATTCATGGCAGGCAAGAGAGCAGCATTGTCTAATACAGGAGTAATGCCCATAGAAGTGGCATGATTGAGAGCTCTTTGTTTGTCATCCATGTCATATGATTTGATAATGGAGATCAACTCACTAAGAGAAGTCTCTTTCTTGTTGACTTCTCCCTTAGACATCTTAATTCCTACACTGGTCATCTCAGTCATCAGATGAGTAAATCAGTTGAGTTGAGCTTCTAGTGACTATCCTTTGACATTATTAAACATGTTGAATTGTTTCCTCAACATGTCCTTGAAAGGCATACTCCTTGTCATCCTTCTCTTTCAATAGGATGTCGTTTTCAGTGTATAACTCCTCGTCCTTGGGAATAAGCACATTTAGCTCACTCTGGTACATAGGCACATAAGGCCCCTCTTCAATCGACCTCCATAACTTTGGGCCCGTATACTTGATTAAGGATTGCAATCTGAATTTCCAATCTTGGAAGTTATCCCCTGACACGAGCCTAGGTGGCTTGGTTCCGGTGCCAATCTCATTGTCTAAGTTAAGAAGGTTGGACAGGTTGGTGAGATTTTTGGATGCAATGACAAATAAAAAATTTCTAACTCCAAGTTCTCGAAATCCCCAAGTGTTCGAAATCCCAAGCAGTGCACGAAGTTGAAACTGTAATCGAAGGTCTAGTATTCGAACTATCAAGTGTACTCGAAACCCACTTGTACTCGAAATTTAAGTGTACGCGAAGCTATAAATGTACTCGAAAACTCAGTGTACTCGAACTCACAAGTGTATTCGAAATCCAAGTTATACTCGAACTCTCAGGTATACTCGAACTCCCAATCTGTACTTGAAAATCCCAATCTGTACTCGAACTCCCAACTGTACTCGAAAAAATGTTCTCAGAATTTTGAACTCGAAAATACTTGAAAAATTTTCACAGAAATATTTTTCAAGACTCAGAGTTCCAAATTTCAATAGCAGCTAGATGGCAAAGAGAATATCAAGAAAGTATCGAACTTGCACGAAAAAGCTTGTACCTTGATGCAGAAAATAGCTCAAAAGGCTCTCATACCACTTGTAGGTCCAGATCTTGTCAAGACGCGAGCTTTATGGCTCCAATCAACTTCAAACGACTCTATAATGTGCGGAATCCATAATAGAATCACAAGAAGAGATAGAAAGATAAATGCTTTGTATATTTCGTGAAGTTCTCGAAATTAGTGCCTCAGTACGTCTAGAGAGCACGTCTCGGGAATCCAACCCTAGAACAGTAAAAAATACGTCTATATATACTATTCTAGGAATACTCGAACCCTATTCACGAAAATTGTTCGAGTACTCAAAAATCTAAAGTATTCAAAAATCACAGTACACCAAAATCACCAAAATCATGTCTTCAGCTCGTCTCTGGTTGACATTGTCAGTCTTCATCGTTGTTTGGGCTCTAAGTACCATACAGGTAGTGCCTCCAGATTTTGAGTGCAAACATCACGGCTACAAGTTCCAAGTTGGCGGTGGGGTAGTTTGTCTCGTGGACTTTCAATTGTTGAGAGGCATATGCGATCACATTCTCTTGCTGCATCAACACGCATCCAAGTCCTTGTATCGAAGCATCACAATATACTACAAAATCGTCCGTTCCCTCGGGAAGGACTAATATTGGTGCGCTACAAAGCTTCTTCTTGAGAAATTGGAATACAGCTTCTTATTTACCACTCCTGTGATATTTCCTGTCTTTGTCATTTAATGATGTGAGTGTTTTGTCTATCTTAGAAAATCCATCGATGAATCGTCGATAATAGCCTGCCAAGCCTAGGAATTGTCGCACCTCAGTTAGGGTCTTGGGTGCTTCCCAGTTCTTGATGGCCTCTATCTTGGATTTATCCACGTCTATTCCTTGATCATTAACAACACGCCCTAAGAATTGGACCTCTCGGATCCAAAAGTCCCAATTGGTGAGTTTAGTGTACAACATCTCTTGTCACAAGAGTTCAAAAGCCAATTGAAGATGATATTTTTGTTATTCCTGTGTCTTTGAGTAGGATGAGAATATCATTGATAAAAAAATGATAAACTCGATAAGATAGGGTTTACACACTCGGTTTATGAGCTCCATGAATACCGCAGGTGCATTGTTAAGACCAAACGACATGACAAAAAACTCATAATGGCCAAACTATCCAACCAACTGGAACAGGTGTTGGACAAGGGTTTCATTAGACCGAGCTTCTTGCCTTGGAGAGCTCCTGTTATGTTCATCAACAAGAAGGATGGAACATAACATGTGTATCGACTACCGTGAGTTGAACAAAGTGACGATCCAGAACCCTTACCCCTTACCTGGCATTGATGATTTGTTCAATCAACTACAAGGATCAAGTTACGACTCCAAGATTGACCTGCGACAAGAGATGTTGGTGCCACATGGGGTTCGTCACGCCTAATAGTACTATCTAAACTCACCTCGTTGTGAATACATTAACGGTAAGACTGTGCGAGGACTTTGTTACGATATAACACTTAATATTTGTCCAATAAACCAGCATACACAATATTTTTGTACAAATAAAGTTTGACTCAATATTTTCGTACTAATTTGTCTAGCTCGTCTGAAACAGGTTACCTACATCACATAGGATTTATAAGTCCGTGTTTATGTACGTGTTTGTGTTTGTGTTCGTGCTCAACAACATACAGTTGTTATGTTTGTCCATGTTCGACCGTATTTGTTCGTGTTTAACCGTGTTTGATCGTGTTTGACCGTGTTTGACCGTGTCAAGTCAACGACTCGTTGGTGAACCGTGTGTTTGTTATAGTTCGTGTAATGTTCGTTATTGTTCACGAAATGCATGAAAAACACGTAAGTCACGTTAATGGGAAACTTACTATTTATAGTAAGTTTCCATTTTTAGTAAGTTTCAAACTTAACTAATTTTAATATTTCTATCATGCTTATTAAACCTATGTGATAATGTTAACATTTAGCACGTTGTTACATACGATAAAATAACACATAAATATGTCTTTAGTCATTAAAGTTACTAAAAATAGAAAGTTTATCTATTTGACATGTTAGCAACAAAAATCGTTTAACAATTTCCAATATCATCATATTATAGCATTCTAAGTCGTTTTTCATCAACCAAACGAGGCCTGTGATCCTATTTCATGAAAACCCCGATTAAAGTTTCTTGAAATGGTAAGTTTGCTAGAAAACTCATGAAATCAATTTAAACCATGGCCTTTGTTAAGAATTTCATTATTAACTTTAGATAATTACTTTAACATGTCTATTTTACCAAAAGCACCACCCATCATGTTTATTGCAACAAAAAGTTACTATTTATAGTAATTATCCTAAATATTTGACATATTGGTAAATGCAATCCATCTTTCATACAAATATTATCACCATTAAAATCAAATCATCATTTAAGCATGTTTACTTCACAACAATTGTAGGTCCAGATCTTATCAAAACTCGAGCTTTATGGCTCCGATAAACATCAAACGACTCTAGAATGTGTGGGATCCATAATCGAATCGCAAAAAGAGATAGAAAAATGACTGCTTTTTGTATTTCATGAAGTTCTTGAAAACAGTGCCTCAATACGTCTAGAGAGCACTTGTCTCGAGAATCCAACCCTAGAACAGTACAAAATACATCTATATATATTATTCTAGGAGTACTCGAACCCTATACACAAAAATGGTTCGAGTACTCGAACCATTTTAATCTGTTCTAGTTCAGAAGTGAGCTCAGATAACTTCATTTCCATAACAAAGGGAACAACACTGTTGAATGGTTTTGGTGAAAGGTTTTGCTTCTTTGTCCCAATCACCATAAACTCTGATCGGTAACTCATGCAGCTTCTTCATGTCTTCTATTCGAAACTTCAAAAGGTCCATCGAATACAAAATCATGTCAATATCATTGATGTCATCTTTATTTCTGTGGATAATGGCACAACAGTCTTTTCATCAAAATACTAGGACATGAGGTTAGCAAATGAGTTATCAGGAACTCTTGAGGATATTGGGACGGCCTTCTCTGTAGCTGGAGGCGGGTATTTGTAGTAAACTCAACGCTCTTTATTGATCGTATCCAATATGCACGAGGTAAAAAATCTTATTCCTTTGGCAGCTTTCATCACAGGGAACTCCTTGTCACGTTGGTCCTTGAGAAATTTTGCAAAGAGCTCAGCTTGGCTGTCCTTGGAAGGATTGAAAAACATGGCACTTCTTATGCTCCGAAGATCAAACTTTGGCATCGAGCAAAAGTATTGCGGCCTTCTGAAGTACTCTAGCTTTCCGCTCATCCTCTTCACCAAATAAAACTATTTATCCTTGTCGTACATCCAACATGAGACACTTGATTTATGGTTTCGCACAGCAGACATATTACGAGGAGCAGAAGTCCAAGTAAGATCATTTTGTTCCACAGGAACATCTCCCAGCCAAGATTGTTGCACCTTAGGAGGAGCAGGAGTCCAGCCGCTTTGTCGATCAAACTAGCTATCGATCACCTTCCCAAGCGATGCAACTTCCTGTCCTTGAGGATCGACGTACTTGTCAACATGCAAGTAGTCGACGTATGGATCCATAGAGACATTACTGATTACGATGTTCTCCGCTTCTTCTTCTGCAGATGCTCCTATAGAATATTCGGCAGTCTCTTTCCTCTCGTGATCAAATAAGGCATCGAATAGAGAATCCATGGAGACGTCGGCATATAAATTGCCAAGACCCGCTGCACTGAGCTTGTCTCCAAATCCATCAAACATAAAGTTCTCTGGAAGGTCCTCAAATATATCATCAAAGTAATCAAGAGGCTTTTCTGAAGAGGATGGATTTTTTGCATTGTCTCCTCATGTAACATTTTTAACAGACTCATCATCCTGTTTTCTAGAGGAACTAGGTCCTTGGCCAACATCGCTACCAGCATTATCATCATCATCATCCTTTTTGTCATCATTCTTGTCTTCTTTGTCGTCATCCTTATCTTCCTTTTCATTATAATCTTTGTCATCATCAGCCTTCTCTTCCTTTTCATCATCAACATCATTGTCATCATCAGGCTTATCTTCTTCATGAACATCGTTCTTTGATCCAGTCAGCTCCTCAATTACTTTTGACAGACGTCTGTTTTCTTTCTTGAGGCGACCAAGGTCTACGTTCTGCTTTCAAAGCATATCACATATGTTGAACATGGCTTCCTGTAAGCCGAGAATTTGTCCTTCCTTTGTGACTGAATCCTGTTCCATTTGGAACACTCGTTCTTGCAACCATTAAAGATCTACTGGCATCTTCTCAAGAATGTAGGGTGATGGAGTTTGTAATGGTGCTTTGCCTTTGTCTTTTCAGTTCTTGGGTTGTGATGGTGGAGGTTCTGAGAAGTGAATGGGAATTGGAGAATGTGGCGGTGAGATGTGAGTATGTGGAGGAGATGATGGTGTGGCTTGGGTGGTTTTTGTGGTGGTGGAGGTAGGTGGTGGAATTGGTTTTTGGGTGGATGCAGTGATTTGGCTGGGTGGTTTAGGCTTTGATGGTAGTGGTGGTTTTGGTTTTGGCTGAGTGGGTTTGGGAGGAGGTGATTTAGGCTGTGTAGGCTTGGGTGGAGGTGGTTTAGGCTGTGTGGGCTTGGGTGGAGGTGGTGGAGGCGGTGCCTTAGAGGACGAAGATGTGTTGTCACACCCGAGCCGGGGGGATAGGATCGGTTGTCCCGTCGGGCGGAAGGTTCCCGGGGCGCGATATCGGGAGTGATAATCGTGATGATCAGATTGTTTACATTGCACATGATACAAATGAGAAATGCTAAATATAATAGAATTACAAAGTTAAATTACATCAGTATTGTTTATAATTTAACGATGTAAATCTACCATAAACATCATATATATTTCTATCTTGTATTTACACAAGATATACAAAATAATTTGTATAATGATGTCTTCAAAATATATGCAGGTCCAAAAAGCTAAGTCTTCTATTTGAAGTCCTAGTCCAAAGGAATAACTCCTTAGTTGACCTGTTCGTCACCTGAGAAGTCATGCAAAAATCAAGTCAACACATGGTTGGTGAGTTCATATAGTTTTATGATTTGAAAATGATTTGAAAACCTCTTTTGGTAAAGACCCTAACCTCATTAACTCCACATGTAATATCCACATCGGTATGCTTATATATAGGGAATCACGAAAGGGTCAAGCCCAGACGCTATCCCACCACATACTAATATGCATATGACACTGTTGTTAATGATAATTAAGCATTTTTACCTAACACTTCTGATTTAGATCATGATATTGAAATCTGATTTGCCTTTGATCCTCTTGAATTCCTTATAGATGTAAGATTTCCCAAAAGTCAGTGAAAATAGGAAAATGCCAAATATTTAATTAAATAATTAAATAAAACATTTAAATGCAACTAAGACATGATGATTGGGCCTTATTTAACTCAATCAATTAGACTTAGTTGTAGGTGGTTGTCCAAGTTGTAACCTCTCACACGTGACCCATACCAGGCATAACTCACAAGGAGTATACCTGGGCGTGACGGGATTTTAATGATGCCCATACAGCCTGACCCGAAGGTCTTCTGTACATGCGGGGACTTTAGTGTTTTGCCCTTACAGCTTGACCCAAAGGTCTTCTGTACATGCGGGGACTTTAAGGATATCCTTTGATTCTTGATATCTTGATTCAATTAGACTTTGATATTGATTTCAATGATTGTTCACGTTGTTGCCCGTATAGCCTGACTACCAGAGTCTTCTATACCTGAAGGGACTTTATATGTGTGTTACACGTGGTCTTGATTCCATATACAACTGACATCCACCTTGACTTGAGTATTAATGATTTCATTAGGTTGTAATGATTTCATTATCACAATGATTCACACACATTTATGATTTCTGATTGCCTGAGTATCTTGATCTTGATCTTTTGAATTCCCATGATTCACAATGATAATTGAATTTGGTTATGATTCTTTGTTCTCAGATCCCACACTGAGTTATGATTCCTTGAAATATGATCTATTGATTTTGTTTATTTGATTTCACTTTTGAATTTAGATTCTTGAATTTGAACTTGATGAGCTAAGGGTTGATTTAGAGTTTAAATTTAAGGTATTACTCATAAGAGTACTTCAATTTATTTGATAGCTTGATCTGTTTAATAATTTCCTAGACAGGAATCTAGGAGTATCAATAAACATATATATGTAACAACATATAATAAATAAAAGCATTTAGATAAACAGTTTAAATAAAAACAGTTTACGCATGCTTCTCAGCCCCGCGTTTAAAAACAAAAATGTTTAGAAAAGGGGCAATGAACTCACCTGTGTTGCTCTGAATTGAATTACCACAAAGGATATGCGCACTCTTTGATTGTTGCCTATGTATCTTTAGCACCTGAATTGTTTTAAGAGAATTCGAATACGATAAGTACATACGGTAATTGTCGTAACTAGGGTTTGGTCTCGGCGTGCAACTAAGTGTCCTACGTTACTAAAGTGTTTCTAAGATTCTATATACTTAATCTAACATGTTACCCGTAAGTAACCCCTTTATCCCACAATAGTAATTACAAATCTTTAGTTAAAATAGTTTTAAGTTAACTTGTTTTAAATAAATCATTTAATTAGAAATCATTTAATTCAGTTTAATTTAATAAAGTTTATAAATCAATTCCGTTTTCTTAATAATATTGTTAATCCAAAGAAATGAACTTTTACATGATGGCTTGAGTTAAGCCCACTGGGCCACCCTCGGGCCCATCATTCGATTTTTTTGATCATCTAAACGATTTCTTGTTAGTTCATTGATCTACTAAGCTTTGATAGTTTAAATAAATAATCTAAGTAATCACATGTCTTTATTGATTTTCTAGGGTTCAAGTGTCAATGATGAACTTATCCCTCGAGATTCTCAATAGTAGTTTTGATCCACATGATCTAGTAATAAATTCTCAAGTGTGTTAAGCTACTTTAATAGATTTTTAATCACTCATAACATTTATACAACCCATGCTTTGTCTTAATGGATCCTATGTTAAGTGTATATGAAGAAACCCTAATATTAATATCTTGTACACACATACACCCATGCATGAAACTCATTAATCCCATGCACTCACATGGTTTCCCATGCATTCACTCCCATTCCATGTATGTTATTAATGAGCCGCTCGGGTACTCTCCTAGAACAACTGATTGAACTAAGTTAGATCGAATGGGTGTGAGTTCGGCCGAATGAATGATCACGAATGGGAGCCAACCAAATGAGCAAGAGCCGAAGGGTTTGATTCGAGTAAAGGGTTTGGCTCGAATGAACCTTGAACGAATGTGAGAACTCGGGAGAATGACTGGCCAAACAAATAGGGGTTGAGCCAAAGGCATCCTGGGCCGACTATAACTCCATTGGGCCGACATAATGTGTGGGTCGACTGAGCTAGGTCATGGCCGAATGAGTGACAACCGAATAAGGGCCGGCCGAACTAACTGGGCCGAATAACTTGGTCCGATCGAATGACAACCGGCCGAAAGGAGTTGGGTTGTCAAATGGTTAAGCCGAATGAGGGCTGCATGGTCGAATGATGCTATCGCGAATGGATGAGTGGTTCGGCCGAATGGGACTCAATCCGAATGGCTAATGGCGAAAGAGGTTAGGTCGAATGAAGCTAATGGCGACTGAACTTGGTCGAATGAAGTTTGGCCGAATGATGAGCTGTCGAAAGAGTGCCGAATGTTGGTCTGATCGAATCACTATAGGCCGACCGAATGAGTCTTGTTTCGGCGAATGAGCCCTGGTTCGGCTCAAAGCAATTCGACCAAAGTGGAGCCATTCGCCCATCTGCTGGGGTTTCATTCGGCCATCGCGGCCCTAGTGTGGCCAGCCTCTGGATTTCGATCAACAAGTGTAGCATTGACACAAAACTTGTTCCTAAATAGATCTAAGGTGTTGGTGAGTGATTTCCCTAAGGTTTGAAGTGGTTAGAACCGATTTTCAAAGGGGTTCGAAATTAGGGTTTTCAAAACCCCAAACCGAACTAAAACGTAAATTTTACCTCAAATCTGTTGGATGAATGCTTAGATCTGTTGTACTTTCACGTTCTACAAGTGATGGTGGTGATTTTGACACCAAAAACACATGATTTCATCAAGAAATGGGGAAGAAATCTTAGAGAGAGAGTGAGAAAACCTAGAGAGAGAAAGTGACGGGAGAGAGGTTGAAGATGAGAGGATTATGAGAAAGATGAGGGTGTGGAAGCCTCATTAAGGGCTTTCAACATACCCGGGTGTTCGGTCTCGTTCGGTTTCGCGTAAAGGCGTCGTTTTCATTTCGTTTTCTTAACGAAACGACTCGGTTTTAAAATAGAATTAATTAAATTATTTTAGGTTGTGATTCCTAATAAATTAACTAATTATCTTTTATTTATTTTAAATTTTCAAAATATTTAATTTATTGTTCAAAATTGAATCGTGCGGTCATCGCGCGTATTTGCTCGGATCGTCACCCGATCAAACACGACGATAACTACACTTTTCAATATTGTTTTCTAATTATTGAATATCATTCAGAACGTTAAACTTTCAGATTTATTCGTACAGATCGTCACCTATACGAATAATCTGTCGGTTTAGCATTCACGTAACGACATCCGTGTTGTTTTGTTCTGCAAATCCTCACATACGTTTATATGTAATAAAATCCTAACAAATAATCACATGATGGTTCTGTGTTGCCAGATAATTATCTGACTCAAGAACCATTGTCCTGAACTTGTTTCTCTGAAATGATTGTGAATTCACTGTTTTGATAACATGAAATGATACTGAAACTTGATGCGAATAAGAAATACATTGAATTACGTAATGTTTGTACCTGATTACTGTTCACGTACTGTTTACGATCACTGTTCCGGTGACGTTTCCGGCACTGATGTTACAGTCTCCCCTTGTTAAAGAAATTTCGTCCCGAAATTTAAGAATTGTTATCGGGTACTGCTTCCTCTTCAAACAATTGGGGATACTTTAACTTCATGTGATCTTCACGTTCCCAAGTAAACTCGGGTCCGCGTCTTGAATTCCATTGAACCTTTACTATTGGAATACGACTTCGTCTCAGTTGCTTGACTTTGCGATCCATAATCTCTAAAGGTTCTTCGATACAATGTAACTGATCATCAACTTGAATTTCTTCGAGTGGAATGACGAGTGATTCGTCAGCAAGGCATTTCTTTAAGTTTGAGACGTGAAACACATCATGCACACCACTGAGTTCACCTGGTAATCTCAGTCTATACGCCACAGAACCAATACGTTCGATGATTTCGAACGGTCCCACGTATCGTGGTGCTAACTTGCCTTTTGTTCCAAAGCGTACTACACCCTTCCAAGGAGAAACCTTCAACATGACACGGTCTCCCACTTGAAATTCCAACGGCTTACGCCGTTTGTCGGCATAGCTTTTCTGTCTGCTCCTTGTTGCTTGTAATCTTCTCTGAATCTGAGAAATCTTGTCAGTGGTTTCCTGAATAAGTTATGGCCCAATATACGATTATCTCCCACTTCAGTCCCACAGATCGATGATCGATGTCTCGACCATAGATAGCCTTGAACGGTGCACCTCCGATGCTACTGTGGTAACTGTTGTTGTAGGAGAATTTAAATCAGTGGCAAATGAGAATCCCAATTCCCATCGAAATTTTACCACCTAGATTCCTAGCATGTCCACCAGGTCTGAATTGTACGTTAGCTTTGACCGTCCGTTTGTGGATGGTAAGCTGTACTCAGATTTAATTATGTCCTTAGAGATTTCTGTAATGATTGTCAAAACCTTAAATGTACATCTGCTATCTCTGTCCGGGATAATAGACAATGGTACTCCGTGGTTTACCGTTATCTCGTTGATGTACAATCTCGCCGATTTATCCATCGTGAGAGTCTCACACGTCGACAAGAAATTACAGATTTTTGTCAATTGATCATTGATAACTCGTATAGTATCATGACCACTTGAAGTGCGGGGTAGCTTGGTAATGAAGTCCATAGCTGTTGTTCCCACCTCCAGAGCGGAATCTCAGGCTGTTCCAGTAACCCTGACGGTTTCTGGTGTTCCGCCTTTACTCTTGCACACGTAAGACATCTGCCGACATATTCGGCTATGTCCTTCTTCATTCCCGGTTACCAATAAAATCTCTGTAAGTCTCGATACATTTTATTGGCGCTCGGATACACTGATTATCTGGCACGTGTGCCTTCTCAAGAGTAAGTCTTTTGAATTGACCTATCACTGGGATCCACCCAACATTTTGGTAGTAGGCATTTCATCCGATTTATCTCACACTGTCTTTCAGTTCTACAATTTGACACACTCCCTAAAACTTTCGTAAGTGACTCTCACACTATAAGTGTTGATCGTCGGATTGAGATCTCTAAGTCGCACATGGTAAGTCCTTAGGTTATTTGATATAACCGTATACGTACTTCACCATTTGTTTAATCTATTCTCAGCTTGAAAGTGTACATTATGCCTCGGGGAGGTCTACCTAAGGTATGGTAGTACTATTAAAATAAAGGTAATGATTTACCTTCTAAGTAATCCTATACCCGTCTGCGAGATGTTGTATGCTTATCTTACTTCTACCCGAAAGTCATGTGACTGTCGGAACACATTATAAATGTTGTTCCCACTGTGACTTATTCCCATCCTAATTTCAAAATGAAAGAAATTAAGATAGAGTTGTTCTTCCTTTGACAACTCCAGAATATTCCTGAGATGTCGTTCGTACGCTGTCTTGCTATTAGAATAAATCAGCATGTCATCCCTTAATGGTAATGACAAACTAATCTAGATAGGGTTTGCACACTCGGTTCATGAGGTCCACGAAAACCATAGGTGCACTCTTCTATCCGAAAGGCATTACCGTAACTTGAAATGCCCATATTTCATTCGGAATATTTTCTCTGACGTATCTTCATCTGGCATTCACAACTGATTTCCCTTGATCTACTTATTTGATCTAGATAAGAACCTAGCACAGTTTTCACATCTACCTTTCCTAACATCCTAGGGCCGGAGTTCTCGAATTTCAGTAACTCAAATTCTAGGAGATCTGAGTAGAAAATAAAATTTTACACACCAGTTTTGAACATCTTGAATTTCTATAAACTTCTAGTGTTCAATTCATTTAAGGTTCTATTTCTAACTACATTATTTAGGCTGAAATTAAAATTTACCCTAACTTTATTTAATCATTTAACGTTTAATTGACCTAACGGTTCCTTGGGTTACTATTCCTATCATTTTATTTGCAACTAACTTCTTACAGTTTCCTTGAATTCATTGTTTCCAAAGTCACAACGGAGTATGCTTTTTAAATTAGCACTACAATAAGCAACTTAACATAACAGCATGAAATATGCATACCTGTGAGATCATCGGACTCCGAATGTTCCCCAGGAGCTGGTAAAGCAAGTAGTTCCTCAGTGACTGCTGGGTCTGCGGGAGGTCTTCGCCTAGGGCAATCCCTTTTGAAATGTCCGTACATTCCGCACGTGTAGCAGTTGTTGTTGTGTTGAGAGGAAGTAGAGGTGCTCGCTTTTTGTTCCTGTTTCCTAGTCGAAATAAACCGACATTGTTGGATCCAGTGTCCGTATCTTCCACAATTCAGACAGTGTTTACAAGGTTTATCCTCACCATGGTGAAAACTACATCTGGCACATTTAGGAAATGTACCAGCATATTGACGGGGAGTAGAGGTTGTCGATGACCTACACTGCTGTCTCCAGTGTCCCGTCTCTCCACAGTGCGTGCATTGTACGCATGAGAGTTCAGCTCGATGATGGTGGTGACAAACTGAACAGAGGGGAGCTTTTCCCTTAGATTGTGCAGGACTTGTGGAAGATATCCTCACGGGGCAGTCTCGTGAAATGTGTTCGGACAGTCCGCACACATAACAATCCTTTCTATATCGAGGAAGAGGATATGTAGTGTTTCCAGGATTCTGGTTATGAGTCGGGGGATTATTACAATCACGACTCCAGTGTCCCTTTCCCCCGCAGTTCAGACAATGTTTGCACAGTTTACCCTTAGCATGGTGAAGACCGCACGTGACACATAAAGGAAATTTGCCAGCATAACACTGACGACCCTCTGACTTTGAAACAGCGGCCATCTGGCGAAGGGGAATGGCCTCGGTGTAGATTACGAGTTCTCTTGATTTCTTAGAACAACACCGCTTTCGCTTCCTGCTTGTTTCTCCTCTTTCCTGTTCCTTCTTCTCTGCAGCAATTAGTGGGAAGTTCCTAGCAAATTCCTCATTGTTCCTGATCTGAGTGATGAGTCCAGGGAGAATCGCCACCAACTGTTCAGTGATTAGGGTTGCAAATGCCTCGAATGCTGGGTCCGTCTCCTGTGAAGGGGGAGGCGGTGATGGTTGTCTTCTTGGTGACATTCTAATTATAACCAATAGAACATTGGTTAGTGCAATGATCGAATGCAGAAGCCACGATGCAAGTAAATTCCTAATTCCTGTGTTCTCTACATGCAGGGTCCCTAGGTTATAGTCTAGGCCAAACCGTTTTAAATAAGTGACCTATATTTCTCTATAACCATGGCTCTGATACCAATCTGTCACACCCCGAGCCGGCGGGATAGGATCGGTTGTCTCGTCGGGCGGAAGGTTCCCGGGGCGCGATATCGGGAGTGATAATCGTGATGATCAGATTGTTTACATTGCGCATGATACAAATGAGAAATGCTAAATATAATAGAATTACAAAGTTAAATTACATCAGTATTGTTTATAATTTAACGATGTAAATCTACCATAAACATCATATATATTTCTATCTTGTATTTACACAAGATATACAAAATAATTTGTATAATGATGTCTTCAAAATATATGCAGGTCCAAAAAGCTAAGTCTTCTATTTGAAGTCCTAGTCCAAAGGAATAACTCCTTAGTTGACCTGTTCGTCACCTGAGAAGTCACGCAAAAATCAAGTCAACACATGGTTGGTGAGTTCATATAGTTTTATGATTTGAAAATGATTTGAAAACCTCTTTTGGTAAAGACCCTAACCTCATTAACTCCACATGTAATATCCACATCGGTATGCTTATATATAGGGAATCACGAAAGGGTCAAGCCCAGACGCTATCCCACCACATACTAATATGCATATGACACTGTTGTTAATGATAATTAAGCATTTTTACCTAACACTTCTGATTTAGATCATGATATTGAAATCTGATTTGCCTTTGATCCTCTTGAATTCCTTATAGATGTAAGATTTCCCAAAAGTCAGTGAAAATAGTAAAATGCCAAATATTTAATTAAATAATTAAATAAAACATTTAAATGCAACTAAGACATGATGATTGGGCCTTATTTAACTCAATCAATTAGACTTAGTTGTAGGTGGTTGTCCAAGTTGTAACCTCTCACACGTGACCCATACCAGGCATAACTCACAAGGAGTATACCTGGGCGTGACGGGATTTTAATGATGCCCATACAGCCTGACCCGAAGGTCTTCTGTACATGCGGGGACTTTAATGTTTTGCCCTTACAGCTTGACCCAAAGGTCTTCTGTACATGCGGGGACTTTAAGGATATCCTTTGATTCTTGATCTCTTGATTCAATTAGACTTTGATATTGATTTCAATGATTGTTCACGTTGTTGCCCGTATAGCCTGACTACCAGAGTCTTCTATACCTGAAGGGACTTTATATGTGTGTTACACGTGGTCTTGATTCCATATACAACTGACATCCACCTTGACTTGAGTATTAATGATTTCATTAGGTTGTAATGATTTCATTATCACAATGATTCACACACATTTATGATTTCTGATTGCCTGAGTATTTTGATCTTGATCTTTTGAATTCCCATGATTCACAATGACAATTGAATTTGGTTATGATTCTTTGTTCTCAGATCCCACACTGAGTTATGATTCCTTGAAATATGATCTATTGATTTTGTTTATTTGATTTCACTTTTGAATTTAGATTCTTGAATTTGAACTTGATGAGCTAAGGGTTGATTTAGAGTTTAAATTTAAGGTATTACTCATAAGAGTACTTCAATTTATTTGATAGCTTGATCTGTTTAATAATTTCCTAGACAGGAATCTAGGAGTATCAATAAACATATATATGTAACAACATATAATAAATAAAAGCATTTAGATAAACAGTTTAAATAAAAACAGTTTACGCATGCTTCTCAGCCCCGCGTTTAAAAACAAAAATGTTTAGAAAAGGGGCAATGAACTCACCTATGTTGCTCTGAATTGAATTACCACAAAGGATATGCGCACTCTTTGATTGTTGCCTATGTATCTTTAGCACCTGAATTGTTTTAAGAGAATTCGAATACGATAAGTACATACGGTAATTGTCGTAACTAGGGTTTGGTCTCGGCGTGCAACTAAGTGTCCTACGTTACTAAAGTGTTTCTAAGATTCTATATACTTAATCTAACATGTTACCCGTAAGTAACCCCTATATCCCACAATAGTAATTACAAATCTTTAGTTAAAATAGTTTTAAGTTAACTTGTTTTAAATAAATCATTTAATTAGAAATCATTTAATTCAGTTTAATTTAATAAAGTTTATAAATCAATTCCGTTTTCTTAATAATATTGTTAATCCAAAGAAATGAACTTTTACATGATGGCTTGAGTTAAGCCCACTGGGCCACCCTCGGGCCCATTATTCGATTTTTTTGATCATCTAAACGATTTCTTGTTAGTTCATTGATCTACTAAGCTTTGATAGTTTAAATAAATAATCTAAGTAATCACATGTCTTTATTGATTTTCTAGGGTTCAAGTGTCAATGATGAACTTATCCCTCGAGATTCTCAATAGTAGTTTTGATCCACATGATCTAGTAATAAATTCTCAAGTGTGTTAAGCTACTTTAATAGATTTTTAATCACTCATAACATTTATACAACCCATGCTTTGTCTTAATGGATCCTATGTTAAGTGTATATGAAGAAACCCTAATATTAATATCTTGCACACACATACACCCATGCATGAAACTCATTAATCCCATGCATCACATGGTTTCCCATGCATTCACTCCCATTCCATGTATGTTATTAATGAGCCGCTCGGGTACTCTCCTAGAACAACTGATTGAACTAAGTTAGATCGAATGGGTGTGAGTTCGGCCGAATGAATGATCACGAATGGGAGCCAACCAAATGAGCAAGAGCCGAAGGGTTTGATTCGAGTAAAGGGTTTGGCTCGAATGAACCTTGAACGAATGTGAGAACTCGGGAGAATGACTGGCCAAACAAATAGGGGTTGAGCCAAAGGCATCCTGGGCCGACTATAACTACATTGGGCCGACATAATGTGTGGGTCGACTGAGCTAGGTCATGGCCGAATGAGTGACAACCGAATAAGGGCCGGCCGAACTAACTGGGCCGAATAACTTGGTCCGATCGAATGACAACCGGCCGAAAGGAGTTGGGTTGTCAAATGGTTAAGCCGAATGAGGGCTGCATGGTCGAATGATGCTATCGCGAATGGATGAGTGGTTCGGCCGAATGGGACTCAATCCGAATGGCTAATGGCGAAAGAGGTTAGGTCGAATGAAGCTAATGGCGACTGAACTTGGTCGAATGAAGTTCGGCCGAATGATGAGCTGTCGAAAGAGTGCCGAATGTTGGTCTGATCGAATCACTATAGGCCGACCGAATGAGTCTTGTTTCGGCGAATGAGCCCTGGTTCGGCTCAAAGCTATTCGACCAAAGTGGAGCCATTCGCCCATCTGCTGGGGTTTCATTCGGCCATCGCGGCCCTAGTGTGGCCAGCCTCTGGATTTCGATCAACAAGTGTAGCATTGACACAAAACTTGTTCCTAAATCGATCTAAGGTGTTGGTGAGTGATTTCCCTAAGGTTTGAAGTGGTTAGAACCAATTTTCAAAGGGGTTCGAAATTAGGGTTTTCAAAACCCCAAACCGAACTAAAACGTAAATTTTACCTCAAATCTGTTGGATGAATGCTTAGATCTGTTGTACTTTCACGTTCTACAAGTGATGGTGGTGATTTTGACACCAAAAACACATGATTTCATCAAGAAATGGGGAAGAAATCTTAGAGAGAGAGTGAGAAAACCTAGAGAGAGAAAGTGACGGGAGAGAGGTTGAAGATGAGAGGATTATGAGAAAGATGAGGGTGTGGAAGCCTCATTAAGGGCTTTCAACATACCCGGGTGTTCGGTCTCGTTCGGTTTCGCGTAAAGGCGTTGTTTTCATTTCGTTTTCTTAACGAAACGACTCGGTTTTAAAATAGAATTAATTAAATTATTTTAGGTTGTGATTCCTAATAAATTAACTAATTATCTTTTATTTATTTTAAATTTTCAAAATATTTAATTTATTGTTCAAAATTGAATCGTGTGGTCATCGCGCGTATTTGCTCGGATCGTCACCCGATCAAACACGACGATAACTACACTTTTCAATATTGTTTTCTAATTATTGAATATCATTCAGAACGTTAAACTTTCAGATTTATTCGTACAGATCGTCACCTATACGAATAATCTGTCGGTTTAGCATTCACGTAACGACATCCGTGTTGTTTTGTTCTGCAAATCCTCACATACGTTTATATGTAATAAAATCCTAACAAATAATCACATGATGGTTCTGTGTTACCAGATAATTATCTGACTCAAGAACCATTGTCCTGAACTTGTTTCTCTGAAATGATTGTGAATTCACAGTTTTGATAACATGAAATGCTACTGAAACTTGATGCGAATAAGAAATACATTGAATTACGTAATGTTTTTACCTGATTACTGTTCACGTACTGTTTACGATCACTGTTCCGGTGACGTTTCCGGCACTGATGTTACATGTATCAACTGTCTTCTTCTTCAATTGCGGATCTCTTGTCCTTTTGGACATCATCTTTAACCTCTTCTTCTTTGGAGAAGTCTCGGGAGTTGGCACATAATCAGTATCCTGGATTTCCTCCCATTCAGCTCTAGTCAGTGGTGGAATGACCGGCTCAGTCTCTCTAATGACATCTTCTTCACCAAAGTATGATGATGACTCTGATGATGATTCTTCAATTTCCTTACCGGCTTCAGCACTTGTGCCTGCGGGAGCATGATCGTGCTCATCATCAACGAATGCACTGGTTCCCGCAGGGTGAATATCACGCTCCTCAATGACAAACGCTATAGGAGTGCCTTATTCCACCATTTCCTCTTCTAGTCCCGCAAACCTACCAAACTTCACAGGAGGGAGCTCCCCAATGTATTGCTTCTTGCCTCTCTTGTTCTTCTTCATATATGAGAATGTATCCTCTCTCATCCTCAAGATTTTGATGACGCTTGTTGATCACGATCTGAATAAATCGAGGAAAGGCCAGGAATCTCTCTTTCCGCTTCCCTTTGATATTTGCATGCATGTCCCTGAATATCATTCTCAAATAGTTGAACTCAAGACCCAAAACGATGGCCACCATGCAAGAACTAAGCGTCTAGTTAAGCACATCATAACCTCCTTTCCTTCCTGAAAAGCGATGAGTCACCACATGCGCCAGATATCTCCAATAGGGGTGGAGAAGCTTCTTCTCTGTAGGTGGATAGACACCCTCGTGTCCCATCCTGTAAACGGTTCCTTGTACGAGCTCATTCCCGAAGGATTTGCTATGTAATAATGATTGGTTGCCCTGAACCTTTACTATCAGGCTCACAGTTCCATTGGCGTCAGTGCGCTCGGTAATCGAGTTCCAGAAGTCGTGAATGCACTTAGAGATGATCTCAGGGTGCTCCATAATCGCATAGTTGACCGTGATAGAATCAGTCCTTCTACAATGCTGTTGAACATGGCGTGCTTCTCCAGAGGATCTCTGACATACATAGACATGTTATGGTCCGGCACAAACCGTAAGTCACCCATATGAAACAAAAAACAAGTTAAGTTAGTTAAAGTTAAAGTCAAAAGTCAAGGGTCAAAAATAAATTCTAAGTCCAAGTCCAGGTCAAAAGAGTTAAGTCAAAATCACCAAGTCAAAAGGAGTTCAAGATTTTAAGAAATCAACATTGTATTCTAAATTTTGTAATCAAATTTGAAGTTCACGAAATTTGTTCACGAAAGGAGTACACGAAAATTTGTAATCGAAGCTTGTACTCGAAATTCAAATTTTCGTGAACTCTAAAATCATAACTCCTTCAATTTTACTCCTTAGAACTCCAAATTATACTCAAAATGCTTGAAAATTGGAGGCGACCAACATATAAGAAGATCACTTTCCAATTTTGATTATTTCGTAGTGATTTGTCCAAGAATCCCTCGGTTAGCAGACGGAAGTACTCGACATTGGTTTTTGTCCCATAACTTTTTATTTTACGGTTAAAATTGTATCAAAATCTATACCTAGGTTCGCCTAATTCTGATCTACAAAGTGGTCGGAGTCGAATTTTGAAATACTGCACAGAAATCGAGATCACTGGAGAGAGAAAACGCTCGTATTCGAAAATATGGTTCTCAAAAATCCTTCTTCTCAAAGTATTTATAGACGAGGTTCGAGTACATGATTTCGTGTACTCGAAATCGTTTACAGATTTTCGAGTATACGTTTCGAGTACCTTTTATTTTTAAAATTTATAACTTAAATAAAATAAAATAAAATAAATTCAAAAACTTTGGACGAGGGCAAAGTTAAGCCGGGTCAATTTCGTGGGATCAAATCCATATCAGAAATTTGACCACCTTAAAATACTTTCATTACAGACACCTAACCTTAAATAATTATACCGCACCAATAATTTCCACTCGTTAATCCATAATTTAAAAATAAGACTCATGATAAAAAAAAATTCTAACGGTTTTTCTAAAAAATCCTTTTTGGGAAGTTTATGAACAATCAAAAAATAAAACCAGCTTAACATGCAAACCTATCAATTTTGTGAAATCTTTAGTTTCAAACTTTGAATGTTTCAACGACCTTAAAATGTTTCGATAGAGTTTAAGGTGGGAAGAAAAAAGAAAAGAGCTATTAGATTAGAATCAAGAACAAGAAGGGGTTATATCCTCTTTGTGCTCATTGGCATCTTTTACTTTACTGATCTGAAGACACATTGGCCTTAGTGTCACACATACAAGTCTTTGCTTACGCAAAACAGAGGATGCTTTAGTAAGTATTTCACGCTCTTTGTCTGCACAAAACATGAAAAATACCTGAGTTTTTCAAAAAAATTTCAAGTTTAACGAAACACAAGTTTGTTTTGACTTAAAGAATTACGCAAAAAGTCAAACAGTTGGTACATCTTTCCGGTTGTCTGATTTTCTTTACTTCTCTCTTATTTATATATTTAATATTTTTGAATGATCATGTCCAATCCTTTCATTAGGAAAACGTGTTTTAACTTCTTAGTGATTTATAGTTATCTAAAGTTATTATTCTTTAGAAATTACTTTTAGGTAGTGAATTTCTGAAATTTAGAAATCATTTCACTTCCCAATTGAATCACTTCACTTGATCATCCAAATAAAATCTTTTTGCATTTTTCTTAAATTTTTAAAATGTAAAATCTTTTTGTTGTTTCCTTAAAATTCACTCCCTCTAAGCTTGTAGATCATCTTAGACTGACTCACAACCGAAAATATTTTTGTTGTTTTCTTAAATAGACTCAACGACGGAATATCTTTTTGTTGTTTTGTAAATATTCTCCCCCTAAATTGTTGATCTAAAAATTAAAAGAAGACAAAACACAAATTTTACAGTATTTACAAAATTGTTTTAATCAAAACTTATTAGTTTGAGAGAGGCAAGCAAATGGTGGAATCGAGCTGTGTCGAACTGTTTTGTGAAAAGATCCGCCAGATGATAATTTATGTGGACCTATGAATCAGTTTCTTTTTGAAACAGTTGCTGTCACACCACGAGCCGACGGGCCGGATCGAATGTCCTGTCGGGCGGAATGGTCCCGGGGTGCGATATCGGGGATGATAATCGTGATGATCAGATTGTTTACATTGCACATGATATATAATGAGAAAATGCTAAATGTAATAAAATTACAAAGTCTCTGTTTTGTTCATAATTTAACAATGTAAATCTACTATCAACATCATAATTCTTCTATCTTGTATCTACACAAGATATACAAAATATTCTGTATGATGATGTTCAAAAATATGCACGTCCAAAATACTAGGTCCTCTATCTGGGCATCCTAGTCAAAAGCATGAACTTCTTAGTTAAACATGTTCATCACCTGAAAAGTCATGCAAAAAGATCAAGTCAACACATGGTTGGCGAGTTCATAAAGTTTTGTTTTAAAATGAATCATGTACAAACCTGACCGAATGACAACCTTAACCTCACCAATAACCACCTATACCATCTATTTCAGTATCCTTATATATAGGGCATACGTAGGGTCAAACTTACCGCCAGCCCAGCCGCCAGCCCATCACATACCAAACCACATGATATATTGTTCCTACTGATAATTAAGCGTTTCATCCCTTACATTCAATTCACAACATTTGAACAACGAGAAATTTGTTAACAGTGAACACCTGTAATGACAACCTTATGTAACATCCCAAATTTTCTAAATGCAAGTTAACCGAACTTAAGAATGGGTAACGGATAATTAACTTGTAGGAAAATAAACGAAAAATAACCAAGGCTAGCATTACAGAACGTGTACTCGAAATGGTAAGGTTTCGAGTACACCCATTTCGAGTACACCCCAGTTTCGGGCACAGGAGTTTTCGAATACGGGGATCCTCCCTATAAATACCAGTGCCTTGGGAATAGTGCGAACCTTTGGTTGGAAGCACAGTTTCTTTTGAGTACTCGAAGTAAAAGTTCAAGAACTTCAAGAATCGAACTTTGATCGACCAAACAAAAGAGGAAACGCACGGGATTCTACCAGGAGAATCAGCTACCTTCAAGTAAGTGATCCATGTATAGAAAGCTGGATTTTTATACAAAAGTTAGGATGGTCATACAAAAAGGGGACTTATGCATAAAGCTCACACCTTTATGCATAAAGTTCGGAACTTTGAGGTTCCATTGTGTAGATAACCCCCTAAGGAACCTAGAACTAGCTCCCCAAAGTCTTAGATGAATTTCTGAGATGTTTAAAGACGAAAGTAATGAGTACACGAAATCATGTACAAAGGGTACTCGAAATCATACTTGGGTTATTTCGAATACATAGGTTTCGTGTATACCATTTCGAATACATGGAATATTTCGAATACATGGAATATTTCGAGTACTAGCTATTTCGTGAACTATGGAATTTCGTGTACATGGAAACTTAATGGAATTCAAGGGTTTTGAATACTTAGCTAAGTTTCGGGAACTTGTATTCAGTAAGAGGGACTAGTAGGCTATAAAGACTTAGGAAATATTCTAAGTCTAAGAATGGTATATGATGATACGATGTAACTGATGTAGGTTCTTAAGTCTTGGCTAAGGAGTTCAGCTAAGGAAACGAGAGTCTACTATCAGGTGAGTTCTAGACGCCCTATTTCATGTTAACTGTTTTGGGCTGGCATACATGCTTATGGTTATGTTATGATGTTATGTGCTTATGATGATGATGATGAATGAATGATGATATGGCCTGACTATGTATGCATGTTTATGTGTTAGAAGGATCTATGCATGAAAATATGATAAGTATGACGAATGCATGATAACTGAGTTATGATAATGAATAACATGATATGATAACGATGCTAGCATATGACATGATGATGACTTATGATAACATGCTTCATGATGATAACTATGAGAACAGTTATAGGAGTATGACAAGGTCCTAGGTTGCTAGGATGGAAGTATGATAGGTAGGCATGATGCTATGATGGTATGATGAAATGATGCTAGTATGACATGCCTAAGATGCCATGATGACTGCAATGAATGATGTTATGATGCTAGCAGTAAATGTTATGATGATTATGACAAAGGATGATATAATGCTAGTATATCATGTATGACGAACGAACGATGTTCCTATACGTGTTATAGGACATGTATGAAAGATGTACCAGTTCTTGTGCTGGGTAGGTATGAGAGTCAACCACGACTATAACTGGGTATGATAGTCAACCACGACTATAACTGGGTATGATAGTCAACCACGACTATAACTGGGTATGATAGTCAACCACGACTATAACTGGGTATGATAGTCAACCACGACTATAACTGGGTAGGATAGTCAACCACGACTATAACTGGGTATGATAGTCAACCACGACTATAACTGGGTATGAAGCCTTGTGCCGGCATGAGCCAACTGTTCGTATGGTGACAGCGGAACGTATGATGATGTTAAGGATGTTATGTGCTAAGGTTATGGACTATGTGTATGAAATGATGTTTATGTTAAGTATGTTTAATATTGCTTTATGAAAACTAGAACTCACCAGCGTAAGCTGACTTGATTTAGCATGTATGTCAGGTTAAAGCTATGATAAGAGAAGGCAAGGAGCTCGGGCATCAATCCAGACGATCCGTTGGTGTTGGCAATTCGATATGATTTTGATACAGACACTTTATTAAATTCTGTTTATCAAACTATGTTTACATTTCCGCTGCATGATTATGAAAGTTTTTAGTTTAAGAGCTATGTGTTATGATGAAAACCAACCTCTGCGAGGTGCCCGGTTTCGGGGCCTCACACCTTAACCTCACCAAAAACGACCTATATTATCCAGCCAAGTATGGTTATGTATAGGGCATACGTAGGGTCAAGCTTACCGCCAGCCCACCTCATACCAAACCAGATGATATGTTGTTGTCAATGATAATTAAGCATTTCATTCCTCGACATCAACACATCAGTTCTTAGTTCTTAGTTCTTGTAGATTCCTAAAATATAGGAATCCTCTGAATTCCTTAAGTTCATCACACTATCATGATCGACCACAACATTTGTAGAAACATTAGGTTAAATACTTAAGTAAATCAATAAATAAACATTTAATAAAAATCTAAGACCTAGTGATTGGGCCTTGGTCAACTCGAGTAGACTAGTCTAGCAATCAAGGTTCCTAGTAGTGGAGGAAATCTGTAAATATCATCAAACATGCGACCTATAATCAATCAGTCTAGCTAGGACATCTTTTGATGTATAGGATATTATAGTTCGTCTAGATCATCCATAGTTCGTCCTTGTTCGTATAGTTCGTTAGTTCTTTGGCACATGTTATTTTTGATTATTTCCCAGATGTTCCTTGGAAAACGGTTAGGGGATCATGTAAATATCATTAACCATGCATCCCATATTCAATCAGTCTAGCTAGGACATCTTTTGAAACATAGGATTGGCACATGCTATCTTTGATATTTCCCAGACATTCCCTTGAAAATAGTTCTTTGATTATATATCGTTGGAAGCAGTTCTTTGAAATTAGATCTTTAGTTCTATGAAAACACACCATTGAAAATAGTACTTTGAATAGATCGTTAATTCTTTGAAAATACACCGTTGAAAATAGTTCTTTGGTTTAGATCTTTAGTTCTTTGAAAATAGATCGTTGTATATAGTTCTTTGTTTTAGATTAATTATCTACTCATAATGAATAGATAACCCATTTTGAAAACCTGCAAATGGTTTACCTAGACAAAATCTAGGATAAAACATATATGGTGTATAACCATTTAAGTAAAATATATTCCAAGGAAAATAATTTACGCATGCTTCTCAGCCCCGCGTTTACAAAACAAAAATGTTTAGAAAAGGGGCCATGAACTCACTTTTATTGCTCTGTAATGAATCACAAAAGATATGCGCACTCGTTGTTTGTAGATTAAGTATCTTCAGTACCTGTGTTGATTTATTATAAGTTTCGGAAGATGTCGTATATGGGATTTGGTCTCGCTGTGCGACTAAGAGTCCTATACACTTGCTAATGTGTTACTATGTTTCCGTAATTACTCTATATTGATTACCTTCTATAAACCTTTATCCCATAGTAAAACATCCATACTAAACCTTGTTTATGCAAGGTTTATATTACTTTATTTATAATTTTAACCTTATGTTACAAAATATTAAGTTAAGCAATCATTTAAGTTATTTTAAAACATTTAAATAAGGAAGTTTATAAATCAATTTACTATAGTTAAAACATAAGTTACTTTTTAAAGAAATTTATAAGTTAACATGTTGAGCTTTAGTTAATCTCACTTGATTAACTCTAAGTCCTTCATTAGTTCTTTGTTCGTCCTTGAGTATAATCTAGATTAGATCATTTGATTGAATAATCTAAGTTAGTTATACCATTGTATGAAAATCACCAAGTATAGAGTGTTGACACATAAAATCAACACATCACTACTTAGCTTGTTCCTTGTTCTTCTACGGATTTCAACTAGTTTCCTCAGTTCTTTGAACTCATATGTACCATCATGTTGTCCTTTGTAGTAACCTAGTGAGCATAATTTAAGTTATAACTCCCAATGTTACTATCTAACAAGCTTCCATCTAATTGTCATTTAGTTAGTAACCTAACTAATCATTTTAAGATTTATTAGCAAAGTCACAAAGGAATCCATTCGTATGGCATTCTCCTTCGGTCATGATATCCTTGCGAATGAAGGTAGTCATGCGAATGGAAGCTCACGAAGGAAGCAATTCGCCTGATAGGTAGTCATGCGAATGGAAGCTCACGAATGGAAGCTCACGAAGGAAGCAATTAGCCGTACCAGATAATGATTCTTAATTTTTGAGAAGAAATTTCTCTAACAAGGGGAGACTATAGCATCAGTGCCAGAAACGTAACCGGAACAGTGATCTGCACAGTAACTTGAACAGTAACTCAGGTACAAACTATGTGAACTATTTGTATGCTATTATCATGTAATGCTTGACACAAAACAATTATGCAATTGTTTCAGTAATCTAATTCAAACTCACGGTTTAACAGTCAAAAACACATCAGACAAAACTGAACTGTCACATAAATGCTTGTTAGGATGCTATTATGTATAAACGTATGCGAGGTTGAACAGAACAAAACAATAACGGACATCGTTACTGGAAATGCTAAATGGACGGATTATTCGTATAGGTGACGATTTGTACGAATATATCTGAAAGTTTAACGTTCTGAATGATGTCCAATAATTAGAAAACCATATTGAAAAGTGTAGTTACCGTTGTATTCGTACGGGTGAGGATTCGAATGAATACGCGCGACGACTATACGATTTGATTTGAATAGTAAATTAAATATTTTCTGAAAATTTAAAATAAACGAAAGATATTTAGTTCATTTACTAGGAATTACCACCTAAAAAAAATTTGTAAACTTTGTTTTTAAAACCGTAACGTTTCGTTACGAAAACGGAATGAAACGGACGTTTTAAGAGAAACCGAACGAACCCGAACATACCTGGGTTATTTGAAGCCATTTAAGATGGCATTTATGGCATAACCACCCCCACCAACCAGATCTAACACCATCTTCGTCCTCTATCTCTCTCAATTTTCTCTCTCTAGAAACAAACCCTAGAATCCACGTTTCTTGACCAAATCGACTCATTTTGGTGTCTAAACGACCACCACATCACGTAGATCTAGAAAGTACAGAAGATCTGAGCTTGGAAAGACCTTAAACGAGGTAAATCTGAGTTCTAAGTTTGAGTTTTAGGGTTTTCATGACCCTTTGCGTCGGCCACCCTATTCCCGGTTCTAAGCACCCTAAACCTTATGGATCTTCACTAAAACATACTAGGGGATGTAGGAATGAGCGAGGTACCATGAACCAGTCTCAAAACTCGAATCGAATGAGCGAGGTACCATGAACCAGTCTCCTTCGGTCAGGTCTCATGCGCCTCTCCTTCGGCCAGGTCTCATGCGGCTTTCATTCTGCTAGGCATCCATTCGGCAGGTCCCATTCGACACCCACACATACAGGCCATCCTCCTTCGGCCAGGCTGCTCAGTTTCTCGGCTGTCACCTATTCGGCCAAGGTCTTCACACAAAACCATCATTCGGCCCCCTGTCTTTCGGCTCAACCATCTTCGGCCCTTAGGGTTCACTCATTTGGTTGGGTGCAAGTGGGTCGAGTACATGGTTGCATGTATAGGCTACGTAAGGTGCATGCATGGGGAGGGAAAACCTAATAGGGTTTTCATGTTATGTAATAAACTTAGGTTTATCTAAGATGTAAACATGGATTTTGACAAGAACGGAGGTAAGGTCACTTGTATCGGGTAATTCAATTAATGAAATCTATAAACAGTGATATGATTTATATTATAAAGCAAATAACTAAAGAAAACAAGTGGGAATCAATCAAAGACCAAGGAAACAAGCTAGGTGTAGGTGTGGATTATGTTGTAACGTCTAACACTTAGTGATTTCTTAGCAATCGTATAACTAAGTTAGAGAGCTCTATTGGTTTCTCTAAGCTGAGTTATACACAAGATTTATTCAAGAAACAAGGGAAAACAAGAAGCTAACAAAGGACTTAGGGTTAATTGAAGGAAATTAACCTAAGTCTAATAAGCTAAATTAAATTATGTTTTAATTAAATAAAATAACTAATAAAACTTCTTTAATTAAAGTGTTTCAAAATGGATAAAATGATTTAATTTAAGTTGAATTATTAAAATGTTTTAAATAAAGATCTTGAATATAACTAACGTATTCCTTACAAAACTAAGGTTTATATAACAACTATTCCCGGGATAATGGCTTTGAATGGGTAATACAGTACAGTAGTTAGAGAGAGAA
Organism: Mikania micrantha; assembly: GCA_009363875.1. Taxonomy (NCBI): domain Eukaryota; kingdom Viridiplantae; phylum Streptophyta; class Magnoliopsida; order Asterales; family Asteraceae; genus Mikania; species Mikania micrantha. The sequence goes on from CM018696.1 coordinate 41,721,046, forward strand.
TCCTAGAAAACACTTAGAAATATAAGATACATAGTTGCACACTGAGACCAAAACCTAGTTACATTTATGATAAATACTTATAGTATTTGAATCTCTTAAAACAACTCAAGTGTTGAAGATACTTAAATTACAAATTCACGAGCGCGCATTATCTGTTGTGGTTCATACTTAGCAACTCAGATGAGTTCATTTGTCCCTTTTCAAACTATTTGTTTTACTTCGGGAATGTGAAGCATGTTTACACATTTTAAATAAATGTTTAAATGTGTCTGAAACACTTTTATACTTATTCATAAATGCTAACGCTCTATACACTAATGCTTTATACACTTATACTAAAAGCTAATGCTTTATTCTCAATACTGATACTTTATACTCTTATTCTTAATGCTAAAGCTTATTACAGTTATCTTCAATGCTAATGCACTATACGCTCATTCTTAAGCCTAATACTTTATACACATATACTACTTTACTTAAAACCCTGGATGCTTTTAAATTGCTAAGAATGCAAGGCTAAAATGCTGAAATGCTTTTATAAACTAAACTTTGAAAGCTTGAATGCTCAAACTCAGAAAGACTTATATGCTTGATGTGCTTGTTATGCTCAAATGCTCGAAATGCATGGAATGCTTTAAACTCTTGTATGCTTGATATGCATGAAATGCTAAGACAACAGGCTGGTACTTGTGAACAAGATACGTAAATGCTAAGCTATGTGAATGCTATAAACTTGTATGCTATAAACTTGTATGCTAAAGCTATCAGCTATTGTAGAATGGACTAATTGGCCTCTCAGTGCTTGCCATACGGTGTTCTTCATAGTCAGGACCTTGAGGAGTAGACTGTTGGCCTCTCAGTGCTTGCCATACAGTGATTCCTCATTGTCCACCCATGTTTTGTGATGTGCGACTAGGATGATTCTGGTTTTCTTTAGTTGACTTTGTGTCATCTTGGGAAATCCTTTATCAAAACACCGATGTTGCGGTTCATATCTAGTTCCGATATGGACTGATACTGGATTCCTTAGGGTGTTCAGTTGTCCATAATGGTAACTCTCAAAACTAGACTTGCAAATGCTATTGTGTGCGTGTTTTAAACTTTTAAACAGAATGCTTAAAGCTATGATGGGAATGGAATTGGATGGTTGGTAAAATGCTTAATTATCACTAACAACAATGTCATATGTGGTTTAGTATATGGTGGGACGGCATATGGGCGAGTTGTAGGCTCGCCCCTTTCGTATGCCCTATATATAAGCATACCGAACTGGATATTACAGGTGATGTTAATGAGGTTAAGGTTGTTACCGAAAAGGTTTGCAAAAGCTATTTTTCAAATACTAAACTATATGAACTCACCAACCATTGTGTTGACTTTGTTTTCTTACATGCTTTCTCAGGTGATGTACAGTTACAAGATAGTAAACAATTGATTCTTTTGACATGTTTACTTAGTTAAATTATCAAACATTGACAATTGTAATTTAACTTTGTAATCCTAGTTTAATGTTATTTGTGCTTTAGTTATTCTCAATGTTGATGCTATGTAAACAATCTGATCATCACAATTATCATTCCCGATCGGGAACGGAGGTCGGTGGATCATTCAAATCTTCTTCCCTTCTCTTCCTTCTCATTAAGTCTTGCTCTCAAGTCTGAATCATTCTGACCTTCTATCCCATTCAGATGTGTCTTTTTTGCGAGAAACAAACGGTCTGAATCTGAATGATTCAGATTCAGACCCATTCAGATGCTACCAAACAGCCCCTAAGTTCAGAAGGTTGGACAGGTTAATGAGATTTTTGGATGCCATGACAAGCAGAAAATTTTTTCTTAGTATAAGTTCTCAAAATCCTCAAGAGTTCGAAGTCCCAAGCAATGCACAGAGTTCAAGCTGTACTCGAAATAACTCAAAGTCCAAGGTGTACTCGAAGTCCAAGACTATTCTCAAAAATCAAGTATTCGAAATTTCAAGTGTACTCGAAACCCAAGTGTACTCGAACTCCCAGCAGTACTCGAAATTCAGAGTGTACTCGAAATCCCAATCGTACTCGAGCTCCCAACTGTACTCGAACTCTGTTCTTGAAAAACTGTTACCGAAGTGTCTGCTCGAAAACTGATCTCGAAATTTTGATATCGAAAATACTTGAGGTCGAGTAGGAAAGCATCGAACTTGCACAAAAAAGCTTGTACCTTGATGTAGGAAAGAGCTCAAAGGCTCTGATACCACTTGTAGGTCCAGATCTTATCAAGACTTGAGCTTAATGGCTCCGATCAACATCAAACGACTCTAGAATGTGCGGAATGCATAATGGAATCACAAGAAGAGGTAGAAAAATGATTGCATAATGAAGTTCTCGATGACAGTGCCTCAATACGTATAGAGAGCACTTGTCTCTGGAATCCAACCCTAGAATAGTACAAAATGCGTCTATATATACTATTCTAGGAGTACTCGAACCCTATACACGAAAATATAAGTATACAGAAATGTCAAAATCAGGTCTTCAGCTCGTCACTTGTTGACTTTGTCAGTCTTCGCCTTTGGTTGGGCTCTACAACAATCATCATCTAGCAAGATTTGCAATATAAATGTTACTATTAATAGCAATATTGTACAAATCTATATCAATGACCATAAATCATTGCCAAACCTATTGTAGCCATAACTATAACTCAAATAATCACTCATGCATAATCAAAACTAGCCACATTATCACAGATTTGCACATGCATGTCAATAAAATTGCCATTTTATGGAACTATGACCCCAAACTATTTCATTAGTCCCAAAACTCAATACAAAGCATCATTGATCGATCTCATGGCCACAAATCAGTTACATTATCATTAAATTACATATTCATTAACGTAAAATTCATGCATGTGCCTTAAATGGTGTTGCATGTGTGAAAATATGGGTACACATGGGAGTTTAGGTGCTTATTGCGCAAAATAACTATCAAAACTGCCTTACAAGAGTTTTAGGAAGCTGAGATTCGAGATTGAAGGCTGAAATAGTGGCTCCGGAGGCTGTTCTTGAGGATTCCAAGCTGCTTACACAAGATGGTGGTGAGAACAAGCTCCAACAAGGCTTCCCTCAATGTTCCAAAGCTTCAAGACTTAAACAATGATGGTTTCTTGGGTTCCAGAGGGCGTACAAGCTGGGTAGAAGAGTGGTTAGTCATAGAATAGCTTCTAGTTTCGATGGTAATGAGTGCGAGATGGCAGAAGGCTTTTGAGTGGCTTTATAAGATTTTTCTGCGATTTGGAGGCCTCGCGTACCGCCAAGACTTCCGTTTTGGGGCCTTGGCGTACCGCGATTATTATTTTAATTGGGTTGCATCCCGAAACACGCCGCGTACCGCCAAGCCCGGAGTTGATTGGTCGTCGCGTACCATGACGGCTTTTTGAGGATTCAAATCCTCTCGCCCATCCCTCACATACCGCCTAGGCCCAAACCAGGGTCCTTGGCGTACCGTGAAGACTTTCGGTAGCCCAATTGTGTAACACCCCGAACGATGGCGGAAACGTCAGGATGCCACGAGGGATGTGTAGATTGTTCATAAGCTCGTGGGCATCTAAATAAATCATCACATATCAATTAAATCAACCAAAGCAATAACACAAAAAAATCATGTTCGTCATGATTTAATTACAACAATTTACACAAAAGATTAGCTAAATTAACTAAACACTAGTCTTCAGTAATCCAGTTAATTTTAGCTAAGTCCAAGACCCTAAGTGATGATGTCCAAAAGATGTAGAGCTGCCCTGCTCTACCTACTTCCCTTCGTTTCCTGAAACATGTAGAAAATCAAGTGTCAACTACGAAGTAGTTGGTGAGTAATCATAAGTTTTTATTTTTCAAAAATGTTTTCAAGTGTTTATAAAAGTTCATAGTTTTTAAGAAAATACACATGTGAACCTGTAAGATAATCCAGCTCTGCCAATACACAACAAACACAAAAATCAAATAATCCAAGTAATCACAGATATTCATTCAAGTATAGTCAATTAAAAACAACCAAACATATCAATTAGATAAATCAAGAGAAATTCCACGTTCATCATCAACAACCGTCATTCATCGTAATTATCTCACTATAATGTACTGCGGAGGACTTTAGTCAACTCCACCAACGGTAAGTGGAATCATCGCGGAGGACAGAAGTCAACTCGATCAACGACATTCCTGATGATCATAAGTGACAATACAGTGCACTGCGGAGGACCTTAGTCAACTCAACCAACAGTGGAATCACCGAGGTGGGCCGAGGTCAACTCAACAACAGTAACTCAGTCATTTCTGAGGACCGAAGGCAACTCGACTAACAACGACTTACAAAGTTGTGATAATCTGTGTCAATCCATAATCAATAATAATTCAATAATATGAATATCATTTTGATAATCTAGGTATTACCCATGTGTTAGCAAAACTAATATTAATCTGGTATACATGTTCCACCCCTGAGTTTAAAAGCAAAATGATTTAAAAGGGGGTTATGAGAACTCACCTGAATGTCTCAGATTCAGTGTTTTACAGAATGCGCGCTCACGTATGTGAAATCCAAGACAACTCAACAACCTGTATTTATCGCATGTTTCATATTCATGAGTATATATGTTTGATCATGATTAAGTTTTCATATGCGTTCGACCTTTAATCATTAAGTGTGCAACAAACTTAGGTTTATTATCTACGTTATAAAGATGTACATCAAGATTTTCTAATTTCATCATAAAAAGATAAGTTTAAAACTTATTAGTTTAAATCAACCATTGAATGATGGTTTTTTTTATGAAAATATAGAAGTTATACGTGGTAAAGGTAGTGACCTTATACACATTTATATTTATAAGTACATGCATGCATGTCTGTTTAAGTTAGCCCATATATCTGAAGTTGTCGAGTTTCAATTAAGTTTAAGAAGATCATACTTAGGTTATTTTCATAAATTATCCAAATTATATAAACTCATAAGTTAAACTTATGTATATTATGAAAAGGTGATAACTTAGAACACTCATACATGCATGGATATACATGAACTCATGTTCTTTCGTTTATCCTTAGTTTTATATGTTAGTGTACCCATTTCCCTTCCTTAGTTTGAAAAGCCTGAGGTTCGACGTCTCCAGGGTTTGGCAACCCTTAGGTTCGTAGCATATGAGTTCGCAACACTTAGGGTTCGCTGCTCATGGTTCGTAGCTCATAGGTTCACAGCCCTTAGGGTTCACAGCCTATCAGGTTCGCAACACCTGGTTTGGCCACCTTAGGGTTCGATTGATTGGAGGTTCGGGAAAACCATGAATTCGGCAGCACCTAGGTTCGGGAACCGTAGGTTCGTTACCCATGGCTTCGGGAAACCTTTACGTTTGCCAGCCCCTTTAGGTTCGGCCGTCCCACATTTCACGAACCCAGCATCATGTAGCTGTTCATCATCATCATCATCATCGAACTCCCACTATTGCAGACCTGTTTACTCGTTCGTTCTAGCTTATACAGGTTCGGTTAGTGTTTTCAACTTGTTAAAAAAATCGATTTATAGATCAAGGGTGGAACCGGTTGTTTGAAATGAAAAACCAAAAAGTAAAATGTTCAATCTACCTTCAAATCGTGATCTTTAGCTTAAAATCTTCATGGGTTCTTGTTCTACTCGATTACACGAACGTTTTGGCACCAAGATCTTGTGAAATGGTTGAGAATTGGTGAAGAAAATCTTGAGAGAAGTTAGAGAGAGAAAGGGGTGACGGGTTTGGTGTCTAGAGAGAGAGTAAGTGTGGGAAAAATGGAGAAGATTGTGTATCTTTCCATATGTATACCCCGAGTTAATCCTGCGTGTTCGGTATCGTTTATTTCGCGTCAACGCATTTAATATGTTCGGTTTTTTTCGTAACAATCTATTTTAAAATATGAAGCGTTTAATAACGTAATTTTGTTTAACACAATAGTTTTTAATTAATTTCGTTTTATAAAATGATTTTATTTACTTCTGTTTAATTATTTATTTAATAAAACAATTTTATTCAAATTCGTCTAAGATTGTAATTCCTAATAAATGTTTATGAATTCTTTTTCTTAATTTAATGTCGCTCGATATTATTTCGGTATCTCATCGAAACGCGTTACTCCCGCACGAATTCGTAAAGATCATCACCTTTTCGAATCCATCGTTCGTATTGTATTTCGATTCGATTTGCTATTTAGGGAATATCGTTTCAGTATATTATTCCTAATAATTATATTCGTGTGAATCGTCATCGACGCAAATACATTGTTAAGTTTAATATTTCTGAAATAATATTTGCGCCTTAATTTATATTCGCGTCGTCACCATAGCCTAATTATCTTCGATAACAATTTCATTATTTTATGAATTAAGTTTAACAATTATCAATTTACCAAACCATATCCCCACTAAATCATATCACTTACACATCCATGATAGACCGAAATAAGTTTATGTATAGGGCATATGTAGGAGTAGGTCGCAACCTATCCAGCCACCGTCCCACCACCATTTCGATAAACCATGACCATGTGTCCTTGACTATGTTTAATAACTAATCAACAACCTTTAACCATTTCCTTAAAAATTAGATCACATTAACTAAATCAACTGCAATAAACACTATGGTTCAGTATAGTTATATTTCAACTAACTTCCCATGGTTTATGCGTAATAATTATACGTTCTTATCAATATATACCAGTGATAATACCATTAAATAAATCAAAAAATTATCAGATTATCATATTAGGTTTTATCAATACAATCAAATATGTACGGACGTACCTGATATACAGTGATGTTACAGTCTCCCATAGTTGAGGGAATTTCGTCCCGAAATTCAACTTGGAGCGACCGCAGTGAATAAGTGTGGATACTTAAGCTTCATCTGATCTTCTCGTTCTCAGGTTAATTCTGGACCACGCTTCGACTCCCATCGTACTTTGACAATTGGAATTGTACTGCTTTTGAGTTTCTTAACTTCTAGATCCATTATCTCGACTGGTTTTTCAACGAAGTGCATGGTATCATCGACGCGAATGTCATCGAGTGGTACCTGAAGATCCTGATCAGCTAAGCATTTCCTTAAATTGGACACGTGAAAAGTTGGGTGTACGTTACTAAGTTCAGAAGGAAGTTCCAGCTTGTAGGCAACCTTCCTGATCCTTCAAGAATTTTAAAAGGGCCAACATATCGTGGAGCAATCTTACCCTTCTTTCCGAATCATACAACTCCTTTCGAAGGTGATACTTTGAGTAATACTAAATCATCGACCTGAAACTCCAGTGGCTTACGACGTTTATCCGCGTAACCTTTCTGTCGACTACGAGCAGCTAACAAATTGTCGCGAATCTGGTGAATCTTGTCAGTCATTTCTTGAATAATCTTAGGACTAGTGATCTGCGATTCGCCGACCTCAGTCCAACAAATAGGTGACCGACATTTTCTACCATAAAGAGCTTCGAATGGCGCCATACCAATGCTCGCGTGATAACTATTTATATACGAGTATTCAATTAACGGCAAATGGCTATCCCAGTTGCCACCGAAATCAATGACACAAGCCCTTAACATGTTTTCAAGTGTCTGGATCGTTCGTTCCGTCTGTCCATCCGTTTGAGGATGATAAGCAGTGCTAAGATCCAATCTTGTTCCAAAAGCTTCATGAAGTGATTCCCAAAACCGTACCGTGAAACGAGCATCACGATCCCATATTATGCTTAAGGGTATTCCATGTCGGCTAACAATCTCATCTACATAGATATTAGCTAATTTCCGCATAGGGTACGTCTCGCGTATCGCTAAGAAATGAGCCGACTTGGTTAATCGATCTATTATCACCCAAATACTATCATGACCGCTTGTGGTTCGTGGGAGTTTGGTAATAAAAGCCATAGATATGTTCTCCCACTTCCACATGGGTATTTCCGGTTGTACTAACAATCCTGAAAGTCGCTGGTGTTCAGCCTTGACTTTCGCACAGTTAAGGCACTTGGCTACATACTCAGCGATATCCTTCTTCATTCCAGGCCACCAGTACAACACTCTAAGGTCTTGGTACATCTTGTCAGCACCCGTATGAATTGAGTATCGAGATTTATGCGCTTCATTCATAATCACCATCCTAAGATCATCTTTGTTCGGTATCCACATCCGATTCAAGTAATGCATCAAACCATCATCCTTAGTTTCCAATTTTAATTCAGCCCCACAAGACATCTCATCATGTAGGCTAACCTGAGCCAATGAGTGTTGTTGGGCTACCAGAACATCATTTTGGAGATTAGTGTGCACATGGACACTATGGATTTGAGTATGACTCTTGCGACTAAGCGCATCTGCTACTACATTCGCTTTACCAGGATGGTAGCGAATTTCATAATCATAATCATTCAACAGTTCCACCCATCTCCGTTGTCTCATGTTAAGTTCATTCTGGTTGAGAATATGCTGCAAACTCTTGTGATCTGTAAAGATTATACACTTAGTGCCACAAATATAATGTCTACATATTTTCAAAGGAAACACGACTGCACCAAGTTCCAAGTCATGTGTAGTGTATTTCTTCTCGTGGATTTTCAACTGTCTTGATGCATATGCCACAACCTTTCCTCGCTGCATGAGGACACAACTGAGACCTTGGTTGGATGCATCACAGTAAACCACAAAATCATCATTTCCATCGGGCAATGTCAAGATAGGAGCATCACAAAGTTTCAGTTTCAATGTCTGAAATACCTCTTCTTGCTTCGGTCCACATTCATAAGGCCTATCCTTTTGAGTCAAGGAAGTGAGGGGAACAAAAATCCTGGAGAAATTTGAAATGAATCGCTGATAGTAACCGGCAAGTCCAAGAAATGAACGAATGTCCGTTGGTGTTTTAGGTGTACTCCAATTCTTCACAGCTTCAATCTTTGAAGGATCCACATGAACACCCTTTTCATTGACTATGTGTCCCAAGAATTGAACTTCCTTATGCCAAAATTCGCACTTGGAGAATTTGGCATACAGTTGTTCTTTCCGTAAGATCTCCAAAATCAACTTAAGGTGTTGCTCGTGCTCTTCTTTGCTCTTAGAGTATATCAAAATATCATCTATGAAAACAATCAAAAATTTATCCAAGTATGGCCTGCAAACACGGTTCATGAGGTCCATGAAAACCGCAGGTGCATTGGTAAGGCCGAAGGGCATTACCAGAAACTCATAATGGCCGTATCTTGTTCTGAAAGCTGTCTTGGGAATATCATTTTCTTGTACACGAAGCTAATGATACCCAGACCTAAGATAGATCTTCGAAAACCATGCCGAGCCTTGAAGTTGATCAAAAAGATCATCGATGCGCGGTAGAGGATATCGATCCTAATGGTCAGCTTGTTCAATTCGTGGTATGTCTATACACATTCGGAATGACCCGTCCTTCTTCTTGACAAACAGGACAGGTGCACCCCATGGAGAATGGCTCGGGCGAATGAATCCCTTCTTAGACAGTTCTAGCAGTTGGCTCGCCAATTCTTGTAACTCCGAAGGTGCAAGTCTGTAGGGAGCTTTGGCGACTGGGTTCGCACCAGGTACTAAATCAATTCGAAATTCTACTTGACGTTCTGGTGGAAAACACGGCAAGTCGTCTGGAAATACTTCAGGAAAATATCTTATCACAGGAACATCTTCAATACTCTTTCCTTTCTCCTTTTTCTCCACAACGTGTGCTAAAATTGGTTTGCATTTCTTCCTAAGGTAATTGTGTGCTTTAGTGCACGACATTAACATCAGGCCTTTACTAGAGGTTTCCCCAAAAACTCTTAGAGTTTCACCCGAAGGTAAGGGAATACAAATATATTTTTCATGACAAATGATTTCTGCTCTGTGGGTGGCTAACCAATCCATGCCTATGATAACATCAAAGCTACCAAGTTGCATAGGTATAAGATCAATCGGGAAAATGTGATCATTTAAGTTCACATCACATCCAATAATAACAGCGTCATTATCAATAGTATTACCATTAGCCACCACTATGTTAAACGGTATATCTAACTTAGTACGTGTTCTACCAAGCATACATTCAAAATCATGTGAAACAAAATTCCTATCAACAACGGAATCAAATAAGACCGATGCATAGGAATTATTAATCAGAAACGTACCGTTGACAACATCTTGGTTGGCTTGAGCTGCTGGAGTGTTCAACTGAAAAGCTCTGCCTCTCGCCATCTTCTAATTGTTCCCCGTCAATATTGGGCATTGATTTCTGAAATCACCCACATCGTCGCACTCATAACAAGCTCTTTCCTATGCAGGTACTTGGCGAACGGGTACAGCTTAATTGGTTGTGCATGTGGAGCTGGCAGTGCAAGCGATGCAGGTTGCATCCTCTGTGCTTGCGTTGCACTCCGACACACATTAGCAAAATGACCATACTTGCCGTAGTTGTTTCAGACACTACATGGAAATTTAGTTGCATGGTGATATCTACAGAAATTACATTGAGGAGTGATCCCAACATAATTTCTGGTATTTGAGTTGCTTGATGATTGTTGAGTAGTCTTTGCAGCAGGAGTAGTAATAGCGAAACTTCTGGTTTTTCGCTTCCAATTGCTGCTTTTGGACGAGCTAGCTGGTTCAGTCTTGAATTAAGTTGAAGTCTCCTTTGCAGTCGGCTATGTGTCAGTCTTCTTTGTTCCCTTCCTCGTGAGAGTTCCATCCTTAACATGATTATCCGTCAGTGTAGCAGATAGACGGATTGCAGCTTCCAGTGTGGTAGGGTTGCTACCAAAGACAGTGTCTTGTATCTGCATGAGTAGACCGCCTATGTACTTGTCAATTGCTCTTTCAAGTGGTGTCACCAGATGAGGTACAAATAAACTCAGCTCATGAAAGCGAGAATTATAGATCAAATTCTCACCGCTGTCTTTCTTGAGTTCCAAGAACTCAGCTTCAAATTTCCTCATCTCACTACGAGGACATAACTCTGTGGTCATCGGAGTTTTGACTTCAGTCCAAGTCAGTGCCAGGGCTGCATCAACTCCCGTAGTTCATTTCTCGCCATTCCACCAAGTTAGTGCTCTCTTTTGGAAAACACTGGTGGCATAGCACACCTTCGAGTTCTCAGGGCAGTCACTATAGATGAAAGTGTTCTCAATACTCTCAAGCCACTGCAATAGACCAGTGGCTCCCTCAGAACCATTGAATTTTGCTGGGTTACTGGAGTTAAAGTGCTTAAATGTGCAAACTGGTGGGTTTGCACCACCCCTGTTTTGGTTGAGAGTTTGGTTGGCTTGATTCAGTTGAGTCACCAATCCTGATATAAGATTTGCTAACTCTTGCAAGCCATTATTGGCATTACTGCTGTTAGCATCTCCATCGTGTGGGTTTGTAGTGTCTTCGTTGTGACGGCGCGGCGGCATGTTTCTGAGGATGTTAGAAACATGTTACTACCGTTTACAACGTAAGTCGTACAAACTATGGTCAAACGAGTTCATTACAACAGCTAGGATTACATATAGGAACAATATTTTTCTCCTATCTGTCATTACCCATAGTAGAGCAATAATTTCTTAATATTATACTAAAGTATCTTAATTGGTCATATCTAATATTAACTAAGTATTCCTAAGTGTCAAACATTTACCACCCTATACTAACACTGACAACCTCCCGATGTAGTGCAGCAAGTTTATATATAGGGCATACGTAGACTTGACCGCCATCGCATCATCTATCGTCCCACCACTGTTGCAATGCACCACGATTATGCCCTTGTTAGAATTTAGGGTATTAATATGTTTTTCCCAATCGTTCCACTTCAGAACCTTATCCTGTGGGGGATAATTATAAGTGAAGTGTATTCAAGTACTTCTGACATCTAGGTTTGCCTAATGTCTAAGTTCACCTGACTCTAGGTGCACCTATTTTCTAAGTTCACCTAATGTCTAAGTTCACCTAAAAATTAAGCTCCCTTAATGTCTAAGTTTACTATATGTTCGCATCATCATCAAGTGTTTATACCACCACCAAGTGTGTATATCATCGCTAAGCGTACATATTGTCACTAAGTGTCCATATCAGCACTAAATGTTCGGTTCGTCACTAAGTGTTCATATTGTTCATTGAGTCTATCCAATAAGTGTATTCATAAGTGAGTGTATATATGTGTTCATTAAATGTGATCATCCAATATGTCAATCCAAACCAATTTCAACCAACATTCCATCAACCACAACTTTCCAGCATTTCCTAATAATATCCTAAGTTCCCGACACTGACAGACCCCCAATATGCTACAAATGGTATATGTATAGGGCATACGTAGGAGTAGGTCGCAACCTATCCAGCAGCCATCCCACCACCTTTGTAGTATACTATGAGTGTGTCCTTGTCTCGTGATCAAAAATCAAACAGTCAATTCCTAAGTAAATATTTTCCTAAACACATATTTTTCCCAAATGGGTAGTTCCCTTATTCCTCAATACTGACATCCACCCAATGTACTGTAAATGGTATACGTATAGGGCAACTGCTTCAGCCGCCAGCACACCACCTTCACAATACATCACGAGTGTGTCCTTATCGAGTCGTCGGGCACAATCAATCAGATAAATAATCAACAAGTAATATATGCAAATCATATATATATCAGGAGTTCAATTTACATGTAATAAACACATAAGCATGAAATCCTGAATATAATAACTAGTGTATGAAATAGTTCATACTAGGGTATCCTACGGTTATAGACTAGGTCAACCATTTCTAGTAACCAAATTCCCCATAACCCAGGCTCTGATACCAATTTGTAACACCCCGACCGATGGCGGAAATGTCGGGATGCCACGAGGGATGTGTTGATTGTTCATAAGCTCGTGGGCATCTAAATAAATCATCACATATCAATTAAATCAACCAAATCAATTACACAAAAAATCATGTTCGCCATGATTTAATTACAACAATTTACACAAAAGATTAGCTAAATTAACTAAACACTAGTCTTCAGTAAACCTGTTAATTTTAGCTAAGTCCAAGACCCTAAGTGATGATGTCCAAAAGATGTAGAGCAGCCCTGCTCTACCTACTTCCCTTCGTTTCCTGAAACATGTAGAAAATCAAGTGTCAACTACGAAGTAGTTGGTGAGTAATCATAAGTTTTTGTTTTTCAAAAATGTTTACAAGTGTTTATAAAAGTTCATAGTTTTTATGAAAATACACATATGAACCTGTAAGATAATCCAGCTCTGCCAATACACAACAAACACAACAATAAAATAATCCAAGTAATCACAGATATTCATTCAAGTATAGTCAATTAAACACAACCAAACACATCAATTAGATAAATCAAGAGAAATTCCACGTTCATCATCAACAACCATCATTCATCGTAATTATCTCACTATAATGTACTGCGGAGGACTTTAGTCTACTCGACCAACGGTAAGTGGAATCATCGCGGAGGACCGAAGTCAACTCGATCAACGACATTCCTAATGATCATAAGTGACAATATAGTGCACTGCGGAGGACTTTAGTCAACTCAACCAACAGTGGAATCACCGAGGTGGGCCGAGGTCAACTCAACAACAGTAACTCAGTCATTTCGGAGGACCGAAGTCAACTCGACTAACAAGGACTTACGAAGTTGTGATAATCTGTGTCAATCCATAATCAATAATAATTCAATAATATGCATATCATTTTGATAATCCAGGTATTACCCATGTGTTAGCAAAATAATATTAATCTGGTATACATGTTCCACCCCTGAGTTTAAAAGCAAAATGATTTAAAAGGGGTTATGAGAACTCACCTGAATGTCTCAGATTCAGTGTTTTACAGAATGCGTGCTCATGTATGTGAAATCCAAGACAACTCAACAACCTGTGTAGAAAATCATTGACCTGAGGAGAGGCTGATTTAACCAGGAACAAGAGCTTTAGACACTTAGTCAAAGCTATTGGTATTAGCTCCCTCTAGGGTTTTGCACTTAATTTTAGTTATTTTGGTCGTTTAGTTTTCTTGTTTAAAGGAAAGAGAGAACAGAAAAATAGTAAGGCAACACAAAGAAGATTCAGAAAAGTATTGTAATTCATACAAAGGATGTTGGGGTATAAATAGCCCCGACATTTAATGTTTCGGGACAAATACATAAAAAGACAAACAGATAAGACTGAAGACACTTTTATAGGCACTGTAGCATCAGAATAGTACAAGTATAAAGTCAACTAGGAGCTTCAAAGATCTTGAAGTCTTCCGAGGTTCAGACAATTGTACTGATGCTAAAGGAGTTATTCTTTCGGAAGTTCTTCATAGGAAACTGATTAAAGGAATCAGTTATTCTTTTATCGGAAGTAGATGAAGGAAACACTTATTATTTCATCAGAAGACATTTGTTTATTCTTTCATCAAAAGACCATCATCGGAAGCTGATGTAGATACATAAGTCTTCCGAAGTAATGTTTTCTTCCGAAGCTTGTCTTCCGATGGAGTCTTCCGAAGCCTGTCTTCTGAAAGGGTCTTCCGAAGCTAATCTTCCAATAGTGTCTTCCGACGCATCTTCATGTTTTCTTCCGAAGCTTGTCTTCTGAAGCAATCATCTTCCGAAGAGTATTTTATCTTTGGAAGCTAATGTCTTCCGAAGTTAGTGTCGTGCAACATTTATTCAAATTAATTATATGAAGGGTGGTTTTGCTTCGCCAGTCCTTATATTTCAACAATCTTCCTCTGGACTGATGAAGCCAAAACCACTTTATTTTAGCTTTAAGAACCCAATCAAACTTTGTGAGAGAAGGATATAAGAATGGTTTAGGAGGGAATTTGTGAGTTTGGACAAAACCTATTATATGTTATTTAGAATTGGTATGTCCTTAGAGGAAAACCGAAGTAGGTAGCCTGGATATAGCAAGTGCTCCTTGTTTATTTAAGCTTCAGCCTCTTTTGAGAATGAGTTATGTATTCTCCCTCTTTTTGACTTTATCAACCGGGACATTGAAGCAGAAGGCAAGGTAGGGAAGTTAGAAAACCAGGAAGAAGTGAGCTAGATACTTCTTGAAAAGCAGTGGTAGAAAGGTGGGAGTAGTGAAGGTGGTTGAAGGGTTTGGGAGACCTTCAAATGAAGGTGCCTGCATTGGGATGGATTGGGAGTGCAGGACTTGGTTATTCAAGATTGTTGTGACTAACATGGTGAGTTTGGTCACAGCAACCTGAATATGAGAAGTAGAATCCGTCAATTCCTTTATTGTTAAGAACTGATTCGTCCATCGTGTTACAGATATCATCCGAATCCCTGACTTGAGAGTCAGTTTTATCATGACCAAAGTCCATCTCAGAAATGTCATAAACCCCTTTTTCTTGGTTCCGGGGATTACCAGCCTTAGTTTAAAAAGAAAACTTCATGGGTTGTTGCCATACCAGGAGTCTTATTGCCTGATCCATTCAGATGAGAATCCATTGGATTTTCATGTGATATGGATGCTCCAGATATATGATCAAGAGGTCTAGATGGACTTGACATCCGGATCTCATGCTCTTTTCCATGGGTAAGAGATTTGTCAAGGAGAGTGGGGGGCTTTTAGAAGGAGCAGAGATGTCCTTGGGAGAGAGGACTACCATCTGAGTGTCAAATGACATTTCAGTGGTTAGTGAGGGTTCCCTTTGGAATACAACATCATCATGTTGAGAGGATTGATGAGGAGCTGGATAGGGAAGAGATTCTTGATTCATCTGTGAGGATGGAACAGATGTATCCATGTGTCCAGTAGGAACACAGACATGTTCAGGGATCTCATCTTCCTGAACAAACTTTTTGGGTTTCTTAGGCTTAAGAGTGTTTGGGAAAAATTTTCTTATGGCCGGTACCTGTACATGTGTGAAAAAGAGGTGGATGTGGGTTCACTAAAGATGGGTGTTTCCTTAGTGTCATCCATCAGTGTTCAAACTTGTGAACACCTGTTAGTAAATGCCCTTCATAGTACTATCAGGAGCAATATGACAAACTTAAAACACAGCAGGGACTTGGGACATTTCTGGTAATGTACCAGATGATCAAGGATAAGTTAGCATATTGCATGTCATTTAAACCATTTTCTCTAACTTTTTGATCTTGAGAAACAGACTGCAAATACATGTGATACGCAAAGCAGAAGAAATCTTTGTGCGCAATCAGTTTTTTTTTAAGTTAACCTTATAAGCACATTATTAAGAACAGTATAGAGAAGAAGTGAGAAAGTCAAAAACACTTCTTGGTTATTTTTGAGATTATGATTACGTAGAAGTTTGAGAAGAAAAGAAAGTTGAATACTTACACACCATGACAAGAAGACATGTTCATGCACACCTTGAAGTACAGAAGAAACTTTGTGAGGAATGAAGCCTGGTGCGAAGCCGTTACACCATTATTATAAGCTTGAAGCTTAGACAAATTTTGTGTAAGTGCTTCGTGCCAGGCGACATGCCTGACAAGTGATCATCCGTAGCCATGAGCATTACATAGAATTTTGAAGGTGATGAAGGGTTTCTTGATAATCAGAGGATCAAGAAAGCTTAAGTAGATTAATGGTGAGAGAAATAAGAAATGAAAATGGTGATCAGTGATTTAAATAAGATTATTGGTTAATAAGATGACGCCAAGTATCTTCTCGAGCCGTGGGAGTTAGCATTGAGAATCGAATCTTGCAGAGAAGTTGAAAACTGTCATATCAGGTGTAAAGCTCAAGAAGTTTTACTTGCATATCGGAAGAACCTTATCCTCGGAAGCAAGTTAAGTGATCAGCTTAGAGGTTTCAGAAGGAAAATGGATCATCGGAAGGAGAAGAAACCACAAATGGTTTTAGATTGTAACAATGGAAGGTTTTAACATCGGATAGTTATGAAGTAGTGACAACATTACCACTAATCCTATCCGTGTGTTGAGATAACCACTGAAAGAGATCAAGATTTCCTTAGCAGTGATTTATCAAATAAAAATTGTTAGAACAATTTATGAAAATTATCCTTTAATATGTATGTGTAAGAAGTTTAATAAACATAATCTTAACCATGTTTATTAACTCATATTTATCATTCCCAATTTGGCCACAAACTTAGAGAAAGTTGAGGAGTCCAAGGGCTTGGTAAATGTGTCAGCTATTTGGTCACTTGTAGAGACATGTTCTGGAACAATTAGTCCCTTTTCAAAACAGTCTCTAATGAAGTGATGCCTTGTTTCAATGTGTTTGGTTTTAGAGTGGTAGACAGGATTCTTTATTATGTTTTTGGCAGCTTCACTATTATTAGGAGAGGTGTCTTTAGTTTAGTTATTCCAAAATCTAGCAGTTGGTATTGCAGCCAAAGAATTTGGGCAGTGCAATGGGCTGCTGCAATGTACTCAGCTTCAGCAGTTGAATTTGACATTGATGTTTGCTTCTTGTTCTGCCATGACACTAAGCAATCTGCAAAGAACTGACATCCTCCTAAAGTAGACTTTCTGGTGAGCGAGCATCCTGCATAATCACTGTCTGAAAAACCAACAAGCTTACAAATTTGATTAGCAGGATACCAATTACCTAGCACAGGAGTAGCTTTGAGATATCTGAGTATCCTCTTCACAAATGAAAGATGGGATTGTTTGGGGGCAGACTGGTATCTTGCACTTGCATATATAATGTCTGGCCTTGATGCAGTGAGATACAACAGAGAACCAATCATGCACCTGTAGAGAGTTTGATCTACAGGTTCACCATTTTCGTCCTGACATATTCCTGGACTTGTTGCCATAGGAGTAGAAATTATTTTGCAATCATTCATATCAAATTTATTTAGAAGATCTTTTACATATTTAGATTGATAAATGAAAGTCCCATTTGGGTTTTGTTTGACTTGGAGTCCGAAAAATGTTTTTAGTTCACTTAAAGCACTCATTTCAAACTTAGAGGACATAAATTTAGAGAATTGTTCACACATGGAAGGTTTTGTTGATCCAAAAATGATGTCATCAACATAGATTTGGACCAGCAAAAGTTCCTTATCTACCCTTTTGATGAACAAGGTCTTATCAATGGTTCACCGAGAAAATTAGAAAGAAGAAACCGAGAAAGAGTGTCATACCATGCTCTTGGTGCTTGTTTCAGACCATAAAGTGCCTTGTCTAGTTTGTACACCCAATCAAGATGATGAACATCATCAAATCCTGGAGGTTGACACACATAGACTTCTTCCTTTATAGTCCCATACCGAAATGCACTTTTTATGTCCATTTGGTATACTTTTATGTTATGGGAGATGGCAAGTGCTAGGAAGGGTCTAATGGCTTCCAATCTTGCCAATTGCCATCAAATTACACATCATGACCATTTCAACTCAATATGAATAAAAAGAAAGAAATCTCTAAAATATGAATGGAAAGAAAGAAATCAAATATGAACTGAACTCAACAGGAACTGAAAAAAATTATATAATAAAACAATAATCAATCTCACATGATGAAAAAGAAAGAACCCGTACATGATTACCATTGCATACAAAAATTAACTCTTGAGAAGGTAACTCACATTAAAGCACGATCTGACATCCATCACTTTTCTAGGTTATAATCTCGACCAAACTATAACTTTATGTGGCTATAAAAGGTTCATTTATACCCAATTTAAAATTCAACACATCAAGACAAATCGATCTGAGAATTAAATACAGGAAGCATATATGTCCAGCTTCATCCATAATGCACACATCAAATTTCAAGAAAGCAAAGGGTTGGTTATCCCTAAGCATGTTACTGCAACAACTTTGGTTTGATCTAGTCTCAATTAAATATCTTTGGTTCTTTGAATATCAGCCCCTGTGCAGAGTTTATATATTATTAAAAATTTATGATTCAACTAATTAAGGATATAGTTTGTTTTATAGAATCATGAAGTAAATAAATCCAACCATCAATACAATGGCCACGAATTTCCTCATGCACGGCTTCCTCTCAACCAATACATATAAAATCAATGCCTGAAGTAGTTGATGATTCATTTCAGTTCATAAAATCTTGATAGTAGTTTAATATTTCAAACATGGCTTTAAAATGCACAAGGGGTTGCTCTATGTACATATCAAAAGCCGCTTCTTTCTAATTTGTTTTACATATCGAGTTATCAACCTTTTTATTAAGTAAAACATTTTTTAGTTGTTTTACATACAACCTCCTATAGACCCTAATTTTGACCCAGTTCTACAACCTTATCAAGAGCAAGAGCAAAACATATCAAAACGTATCAAACCATAACAACCTTAGCATACAAATCAAAAGCAAAAAACCAGTTCTACAATCCTACACAAAACATATCAAACCATAACAACAAAAAAGCTGAAAACGTAGACACTCCAACAAAATCAATACACAAAACTTACTCAATATACTCATTCAAAAATAATGTGCAGTTAAATTGGTATTGGTAATTTTCTGATTCGAAAAAAAAGACGATGCTATTATCATTAGTGCGGTTCAAACCACATTTGCCTTTATAAGTTACCTTCGCCACCACTTGGTATTACGGATGGAGTAAAGCATAAAAGTGTAAATGATGTAATCGTGTAAATCTTACTGACTATTGAGGGTAATTCCTTTGATTTACAACACTTAAAATTATGAAATCCATGGGTTTCAATTCTCAAAAATCAGTAAGAGTTTAAGTTCAACAACAGAGACTTACATGTGATGTTCTCTAATTGCATTCAGCTTCCTGCTTTTGATTTATCTTCGATGTTGCAGAACCCAATTCTTGAAATCCATTTCTTCGAACTGTAGTTGCCTGAATCAATGAAAAGATACGTGAAAATTAGTAGCGTTTAAATTTTGTAATCTTATTTATCAGTAATATAAGCCATCACAACGCATGTGTACAAGAATCCGTGAGTGAGAGAGAACAAAAAGAAGAGAAAACGAACGTAAACGTGAGTGAATTTTGAAATTTGAAATGAGATTGGGGTTTTTAGTGATGTTGCAGGGTTGTATGAGTTGGTAATATCATCGTCTTACCTCATTGATGGTGATCAACATAATCATCATAAGCTGATTATCGTTCCAAACTGTTGAAGCAACATTATCATCAATTGAAGAGCGGCATCGTATTTAAAGAAGAAATCAAACATTCAAACTTTTGAATTTGGAGCCAAACGTCCTAATTTCATATTGCTATTTGCGATTGTCTTGATTCAGAGGCGAAGAAAAGATGAGAATATGCTTCCTTCTTTCACCTTGATGCTTTAGAGTGAACATATCAAGGACGCATGCTTCAAGATCTGGTTGGAATCCCATTCACCTGGTCGAGAAATTAACCGATTATGGAAACAAGAATCAAAGGGGAAGCATCAAAGATCTAAAGATTACTTATCTGGGTGAAATGAGGCTGTAAATGGGAAAGGATCGTTATGGGAGTAAAAAGCAGAAACCAGGGTTTTCAACAGAAAACAAGATGCATAGGATACGGGTGTGATTTGAAGCATATAATGCTTGTACCACAAGCTTCTCAAGTTGTATTTTTCTTAAATTTAAGACTTTGGATGTTTCTCACACCAATACTTATTTAATAGTAAAAATAGACAAAATTTTCAATAATACATGATAGCTTTTAATATATAATAGGTTGAACTGTTTACAAATCATTTAATGCAAAAACATCAATGACCAAAACATCCAATACAGGGACACAACCCGTCCCTTCTAGATCTATGCTAAATTAATCAAAGGCATCGTCGATAGTGGACTCGAATCAGCATCCTCTGCTAGCTTCTCCTACTCCTTAGTGTCAGGCTCCTCTGGGTCTGGGACTACAACCATATCCTCTAGCTCTGCAAGCCTTGCCTCAGCGATGGCTGCTCGGTTCTAGGCTGCCTGATGTCGTCCAGTCTACTGAGACATGTCTATATCCATCCCATTGACTACCCTATGAAGCTCTATGTGTCAAGTGTGAGTATCACTTGAATCCTATGCAAGGTACTCGATTCTATCATCAGCCCATTGGGCTCTAGGGCGTGCATTATAGGTGATGCACAGTGAGGAGAGTCCTACTCGGGATCCTCCTCTGGATCCTCCTCACCAGAATCCTCCACGGGATCATCCGTCTCGCTCCCCTAAGAAGGTAGGGGATGCTTGTTAGGTGACTCTATGGCCACTGGTGGGGAAGTGATGCTGGTACTGAGGGAGCTATATGCTCCTCCTCCTCGTGTGCGAGCATATGTGGTGCTGATGGTGACGACATATCTAAGATGCGAATAATAAGTATATGTATGATCCTTTATGCAAGTAATGGCAATACTTGTGTGTGGAGACTAGTGGTTATAAACTAAGTTCACTAATGCAAAGCTATTTCGCAGTAACCAAGGGCTCTGATACCAATCTGTCGCAACCCGGGTTTTCCAGCCGCCGAGGGCGCGATCGATTGGTCGAGTTGTGCAGGATCACAGTCTCCAGTAACACTTGCTAGACCTAAATGTCCATTTATATACGTACAACCAATAGTTTGGATTAAGCAGTTTTATAAATCAGACTTGCGGAAGCTAACTAAATTGTTTTCAAATGATCACAAAAACATAAGTTGCAGAAGTGGTTTAAGTTGTTTAAAAATTACATAACAAAACAAAATAAATAAAATGTTTCCAACATCCTAAGACTCTTAGTATATTCATGCGACCTCGTCCTAGCATCCTATTCCTGTGTGTGTGCCTTAGTTACCTGAGAAAACATATGACTAAATGACAACACAACGGTTGGTGAGACCACATGTTTTATAGCAACATTAAGCAGTAAAGTTTGCAATAAATGTTGTAGGACACATCATTACAATGTCATATCGATTGATAGCAAGTCAATATAGTTATATCATATGTGGGTTCGAGACCAAAGTTGACTACATGCCTCCCGCCATATCCATCACACAAGACCATATCAAATGTGTTTGGTCAATTTTGTACCCATTCTGACATCCAGTAGGGTAGGCCTCCCAGGCCTCCCAAAATCCTACGATTCTAATCATAAAAATGTTCACATAAGTCACGTATGAAAATCATAAAAGTTTCCATTTCTAGAAAGTTACTATTCTTCGTAGCTTTCTATTTTTTGAAACTTTCTATTTTTAGAAAGTTTCTATTTTTGGAAATTTTATTTATGAAATCCCATTTAATCAAACTAATATTTCAAGTATAAAATATATTAAACATGTATACAAGTACACCAAGTTATCATTTCAAACTATTTGGTATTTTTCCTAAATAAAGTTTTCATTTTTAGTAAGTGGTCATTTAAAAATCCGTTTTCACCAATCAAAGTTCCCAATATGTTTATATAACATTTCTAAACATATTACAACATCGTTATGCTATCAAATCATGTCCCATAATCCAAATCCATCGTTTTTATTTCCAAAAGTTATTAACAATGACAAATTTTAACGAATCCAACTATCCAAACCTTTTAATAATCCTTCTAAGAGACATTTAGCATCATCTAATAACTTCTAACATGAATAGAACATCATTATACATCAACATGCATTCACAAAGTTTCCTTATATAGAACATTTTACAAAACTTCACCAAATCAAACAAGACTCAATTCTTGATGATTTCTATTCTCAATCTCAGTCAAAATACATCAAATAACATTCAAGAATATCACAAATTTCGTGCCCGTGAGCATATGGAGTTGCATGTGGTCATTCACACATGCATGTGGGTTTTTAGCCTTTACTTGTGTGATCTAAGTGTAGATAAACATATAAACTACCTTAGATGGATGGATTCGACAGAAATGGGAGCTCAGAAGCTTGAATGATGGCTGTAGAGATTGTTCTTGATTGTTGATAGCTTCTAACACCTTCCTTTGAGCTCCAATGGTCCAAAACCTCCAATGATGCAAGGATGAAGCCTAGAAAGGAGTTAAGAGAAGGCTGGGATGTGATTGAAATTGTTTGGCCGAAAAGAACACAACAGGTTCGGGTTAGATTCAAAAGAGTATAGAGTAAGGAAATGGGGACGCTTTAATAGAGTTTTTGTGTATTGGGACTCGTCGCGTACCGCCAAGAGAGTCCACCAAGACTCTTGGCATACCACAAAGGACAAAATTGCCAGGATGTTCACTAAGACACGTTGTGAACCTCCAAGGTGGGAAATGATCGGTCGTGGCATACCGCCGAGTGTTTCAGCTGAATTCAAAATTCCCGCTCAGGCTTTGCGTACCGCGAAGAGTTCGCCGAGCCTCTTCGCATACCACGAAGGGTTTGCCTTTCAGATTTTTAATTTCTTTTGTCTGGTTTCTTTCACGTTCGATTCGTATCGTTTATTATAAATGATTTGTTCGTGTTAATCACATAGGCACATAATGACACATTTGTTTGTGCGGTTCAATGTTTCGTTTGTTCACCAACGCTCATTTAACATGATTTCTGTGTGAAATGTTTGCACACTTGATTAATCGTAATCATTATGTAATGTTCAATTGGGTAGTTCCCATAATTATCGTTTTGAAAATGTTTGAGATTGACTCATTTAGTTAATCCTAATTAAATAAAATGAAAAAGTATGAATGTGAATATGTTATTGTGAGTGTTTCAATTTACCTAAATTTCCGAGTGTCACATGCACGAATGAAACAGACTCATTCGCATGTGATAACCATTCGAATGAAGACCTATTCGCACGAATGGATTACCATAATGGAAGTATAGATTCGCATAACCCCATTCGTGTGAATGAAGGTCATTCGTACAAACAAGTTATTCGTACAAAGAGGAGACTAAAATGGCCAAGTGTTGAACGTTCACTCAAATACAATTAGTATTGGTAGAATTGATCCTTAGATCAAATTTCAAAATCTAATTAAAATAAATAACAATATAATAATACATTTTCCAAAATCACATTAGGAATAATACACTTAAAATCCAACATCAATTAACTAAGAAATAAATGAAAACTAAGGATTCAAACCGAGTGAATACACTGAGCGAGTGTTTCGACGACTTACGACCCATAACCACAGGTGAGTTCATAGACCCCTTTTTCTTTAAATTATTTCCTTTCAAATCATTTTGGGCTAAGAAAATGAAACGTCTCATTCGAATGTTATTCAAATAATATTTATTTTCAAACCATGAGCATATTTAAACATGTTTTACTAAGTGCTCTTCGCATCATCATAACTTTTCAAACTCAACCAATAAGGATTTTCAAGGACACAAACACAATTCAACAATGAAGTGGCCATTTCTCATAACATTTTGTGGCTTTGAGCCCAACCAAGAGATGAATGGACACAACTGTTGGTTTGGTGAATTCGATCTTGATCGTATCAAGAAGCTCTATGAACAATTAAACACATGCGGAATCTATGTTTAATCCATAAGAATCAAAGAAGAACAAGCATTTCTATAAACATATTCATTCAATTAATCAATAACAATTGATTACAGCTCTCACATAGAGAATTTCTCACACGGAGAAAACAGACACAGGTTTCTAAAGTTCTTTATTAGTTATGACAAAATCAGACAAACATTCTTTATATACAGACATTGTCAGCCGAACCTATTCCTTAGCCGAACCCTAAGGTTCGCTAGGAGAACCTAGGTTGCCAAACCTAATAGGTTCGCCGAACCTTTCCAAGGTGATAGGTTCTCCGAACCTGCTAAGGTTCGTGGGCCAGACGAACTTAAGAAAAACCTTTATAAACCTTCTATAATTTACATGTTTGATAAGCAACCTATTACAAATATGTACTAACAAACTCCCGCTTAATAGTTGCTATCAAAAATCTTTAGTCTTCGTCTTCAGTCTTTATCTTCAGTCTTGTCTTCAACTTTGTCTTTAACTCCACTTGTTTCTGCACACACATTATCTTCAGCTCGAATTACCACAGATAGTTCACATCTTCCCAATTGCATCCTGAATGTATACCCAGAGTATAACACATCTGCGCAATGGTCTGAAACTGAACTGCCATATCCTTGTAGCTTATTCCAACATCATGATAACCATCAGCTGCAAAAATCTCAGCCATGTTAAGCAAATCAATGTCATCCTTCGAGCAGTTAACAATCTAAACAGGATCCAGCATTCTGATAACCCTCCATTGTTCTTCTTGTCTTAACAAAATAACTACTTCAGAAGTCTTCTCATCATAGAACCAGAACATGAAATATGAATTCCAATTCTGTTCTACCTTCCTTAACCTTGGTCTTTTAAACACTTTCGGCTTTTGATATCCATGTATCTTGTCTTTTGCTTGAGGAGACAACAAACTCCACCCAGATCTAGCCTCCTTCTTCAATAACTTCTCAAAAGTTTCATTATGTTTTGTCTGAATAGGCTTTATCATCTTCAATCTGGACAACTCCATACATTCAAAAGATGGTAAAGACGTTAAATCTAATGCCTTTCCAAAATACTGACATCCATCAATCCGCTTCACCACATAACATCCTTTATCAGTGATACTTCCTGGAATATTGTGAAAGTGACCATAACTAACAATTCTTCCAATCATTACCAATTTATATCCAATCTTGAATCTTGTGAATTGTTTAGTTTGGTTGTCTTAAGCTTTATCGTCTATTACTTCAATCATTTGCTTGAATATATACAAGTCATCAACAATATACTTCATTTCCTCTTGATTCTCTTTCCATAAATCCATGTTGTCTTTTCTTTAACTTGAGCCAATGATGTTCTTGATACACCTCCAAGATCAAAAATCTTCTTTAAAGTATTCAGATTATACAAGTTTTCATTTACTGAATCTTCATGCTCAAAATCAAAGAACTCTGTATCATCATCTTGTTCAAAATCAAAAACTCGATCAGAATCCACTTCAAACATCTCATAACAATCATTTCTTGAATATCCACCAGCAATCTCTTCTTCTTCCAAATCTATGTCTGTAAATCATTCAACAATCAATCTCTGCAAATCAATATCTGAATGTTGTTTAAACAAATCAAGAAAAGTAGGCAGAGAATAATCAATAATCTTCTTTGGTTCCATTTCAATCAAATCTTCAACTTCATCATCATTACAATCTCTAGCCCTATCAGAAGACACAGCTGTAACAGGAGTAGCAACCAAAGTAATCTTTGAAGAATCATAAACAACCATAGCTCCAGTCATAGAATTCAAACCACCCAATCCACCTAATCCACCAGACACATCACCATCATCTTCTTCATCATCATCATGAGCATTTAAGCCTGGATGTTCATCAATATCAGAATCACCATAATCCACCTTCTCATCTTCTTCTTCCTCTTCCTCTTCCTCCACATCTACAAAAACTTTCTTAGCATCGGAAGTTTCAGTTTGAGAATCTTTAACTTTTAGATCATCAATCTTTTGCCTTAAATCTCTATTCTCATTCTGTAGTTCAACAATATCAACATTCTGAATATCAATCATAGACTCCAACGAAGCAATTCTTTCATTCATCATCTTCTTCTCAGCTACATCTTCTTCCCTCCATTTCATTAATTGAGCAATTTGGCTTTTCATCTCATCTAACTCACTTGTTCCTGACGAAGATGGTTGATCAGCTTTGAATTTCTCCTTTTCCATCTTGTATTGATCAAACTCCTTTGACAACATAGAAATTCTTCTTCGAAGCTCAAAATCATCATAATCAACAGTAAAATTTAGATCCAAGTCATCTAAATTTTCATATAATCCTCTAGAAGCAAAGTCATCCTGAAATGAAGTTTCTTGAAAAGAAGTTGTAACCGTAGTAGTATCCATGAAGGAAGGAACAAAGGAAGCCACATTCACATACTCAGGAGCTTGTACAAAGCCTCCTAGAACTGTAGAAACATTAACTGGTGTAGAATCCAGAACAGAAACAGATGATGTAGAATCAAAAATAGAAGCAGATGGTGTAGAAACTGCAGAAGTAATCACAGATGAGGATACGATGATCCTAGGAGCTTTAGACTTCTTCTTTGCATTTGGACCTTTGGCCATCCTTTTCTTTTTTTTTTCCTTGATGACTCAGGCTCTTCAACTATAAAACTAGGATCGTCTTTTTCTTCTTTTGCTTCCTCAGTTTGTTCTGAAGCAGCTCTTTTCTTCAGTCTCCTTTCCATATGGTTTCCAACTTGTACAGTCTCAAACTTAGACTCTGTATCAGGAGATTCTTCACCTTCATCTTCTCCTTCAACATTCTCAGCATCAACATTAACAGAAGAAGTGTCTTCTTGTTGTCTTTGTTCACCCTGTTGATCTGGAAAAACAACTTGAAGAGGCACCAGTGTAGTAGGAGTTACACTTTGTCCTTGAAATTTAGCTTGACTCTTTTCTTGTGAACGGGAAGACTGAGCAGGTGATTTCCTTGTTTGTTGTCTTGGAGGAGGAGGTGGTGGTTGTGGCTGGTCATCATCATCACTAAACACCTCGTTATCAGATGCTGAATCTGCATGCCTCCATGCATCATCCTCAGGAGCTACATAATTAGCCCTTGAACAATGACAAACTAAGTCTTTCTCCAACACAGCATCACTACTCTTCTGATATACTTTGACTTGACCAAGACTTGAGTCAGTCATATGTTTAAGTTTGAGAAGATCTGAAGCATCTCTAGGTAGCATCTGCTCTGGCAATCTTTCATCCATAAGCATCTGAACAAAACGTGGATACATGTAGAATCGATCTTTAGCTTTGGTGACATTTTCAGGCATATATCTGAATATCATAGCAGAGAAATTGAACGGTTTGTTCAAGATCAATGCCACCATAGCTGATCTCATAAGATGTCTGAGCTCATCAAAAGTACCCTTCCTCATACTCAAGCAGTGTGGTAATACATGAGATAGCAGCTTGTATTGTAGAGGAAGCTTTACTTTCGTGATGGATGCATCAATGTATACTCCAAAGTATCTAATCCTCAACAAACAACCTTTGATGCACCTCTCTGGTATAAGTGTCATACCAGCAGGTTCTCCCCCAAACTGTAACACCCATCTGATATCAGCTTCAGTAACATGAATTGCTTGTCCAAGCACATTCGCCTCTATCACATACTCATCATCAACAGATATCAACCTGGCAGATTTCCAAAAGCTCTGTATATGTGATCTGTATATCTGGCATGAATTAGAGATGGCATGATAAATCCGTGATCGTCTCAGAAACTCGATCATCGGTCTAAAGTTTTTGCCATTCCTGGTAGTAGGATCCAAGTATGCACACAAATTGTGCTTATCTCCGAAGGTGAGATTTGACATTTCTACAATCAGAAAGAAAACAAAATTAAAACAAAAATTTTAAAAAAAACTAAAGAAATCAAAAAATTTCTAAGTGTTGAACCCAGCTAACCTTCCCCTGAGACGAACCTAATTCTAGACGAACCTGTTGTTCAGACAAACCTATTCAACTGAACGAACCTACTGATGAACAATCCTTGAATGAACGAACCTTCAATGAATGAACCTTGAATGAACGAAACTTCAATGAATGAACCTTCATATCAAACGAACCTGTTGGTCAAACGAACCTTGACCAACAAAGGTTCGGTTCTTATGAAATTCAGAGGTTCGTCACGAACCTATCAAGTTCAAACGAACCTTCAAGATCCAGCGAACCTTAGTTCATCCAGTGAACCTAATTCAATTTTAAAATGAACTTTTCAAATCTTTGAATTAGACGAAAAAATTTATACCCCAAGATTCGAAACTCAACGATGAACAACATTAATAAAAGCAGTTTGTCCAAAATTTAGAATTTAATAGGTTTAATCTCAACAAAATAGGTTCGACTTAAAAATCGTAAAACCGTTCATATCTCCTAATTCAGCTGGTCAAATCCCAATATTTTTACCTAAAAATGATCACAATCTGAATACGAGTCTAATGATATAATGCAACAAGCTTTGGATGTCCTAGATCGAAAATCGAAAAAAATTAAGTCTTGCAGGTTCCCGTCTAAGATCAAATGAAAGTGACGCACGTTTTTCACGAACCTTGTATTTATATGCGAACCATTTTCATGAACCTCTCAGACGAACTTGTCCAAAAACCTATTGGACGAACCTGTTGGACGAACCTGTCAAACGAACCAATTTGACGAACCTATCAAACGAACCAATTGAAGAACCTATCCAACAAACCCATTGGACGAACCTGTTTGACGAACGTGTCCAACAAATCTCTTCACAAACCTTTTCAGGCGAACCTTTTGAAAAATCCAATTTTATTTAAAATTTCAAAACAAACCCATGTTTTAATGTTTCAAAGTCAAACAAATAATCAAAAATTATTGATTTAACATCAGATAAAAACAAAAATATTTTCGTAATTAATTTTTTTAAAATTTTTATAACAACTAAACTAAAATTTAACAAATCTAACTATGCTAACAAAACAATCACATATTTTTTTTGAGAAGGATCCAGACATGAGATCATATGGTTTTACAATTATCAACACATCCACATCTGATTGAATTAATGAATATATTTATTAGCAAATTACAATCCAAAGATGATTGTTAGTATACTTATCCTTTTTAAATTTAATTACTTAGTTAAGATGTCAAGTAAAAACAAAATCATCAAATACCTTATAATATCCATTTCCTTGAACACATCACCGGTTTGTGAATAACTAATCACACACAAATGTTCTTGAAACTAATTACTTCATTTTAACTAGCTTGATGATGTAAAATAATGCATAATTTCTTTTTGAAAATAACAAAATAGAAACTAATTTGAATTTGTTCAAAATCTTGGAATCAAGGTTGATACTTACGTATACTCGGATGATCCAGAAAATGAACTAAAAACTAATTTAAGATTAAGCTTTTAACAATCAGATCGATATTTTCATATACGCAGAGATTGTCCAAATCTTAATCAGAACCAAGAAAAAAAATTTGAATCGTTTAAAGCTATAACAATCAGGTCGATACGTAAGTATACTCAAAGAATGTTTCAGCTTTAAACTAAAATAAAAGAAAAACAAAATTAGAATTTCATTTGAAAATTAAACACATGATCAAAACTAGTAATTTGACTTTTTGTTCAAGAAACATTTTGTAAGAATAATTACCACTCATTCAGGGCAAAACTAAGTACTGTATTCTAAGCATCTGTTTCTTATAAAGCATAATCAAACTTTTTTTAATTTCATCTTAACTAAGTTATAAACCTACTAACACATCATACTTAGTAATTGTAACTGCTCTTTATGTTTAAGTTCTTTATGATACAAATGCATTTCCAATTGCAAAAAATGTGCTATCATTTCTCACTTGGTCGAATCAATTTCTCAGAATTTTAAAATTTTTAATGTTTTTGTGTTTTTGGTTTTTCAAATGTTTTTGTATTTTTTGAAATTTTCTCCCCCTAAAAACTAAAACACAAAATAACAAAGAATTAAAATATCTGATGTTAATTCAAGAAAAATTGATTATGAATGAATTTGATTTTTAATTACCTCACCCATGACCCAAATTCCATTTAATATGAGCAAATACTCAAAACGATTTTTGTCAAAGGCCTTGGTGAGAAGTCAGCTCTTTGCTTATTGGTATGTATCTTCACCACATCAATAAGTTTCTTTTCATAGCAATCGCGTATGAAATGAAACGTAGTATCAATGTGTTTGGATCGTGAATGATACACATGATTCATAGTGATAGCAATAGTAGCCTTGTTATCAACATGAATCGGGGTAGTCAGAAAATTCAAACCGTAGTCTCCCATCTGTTGTTGTATCCACAAAATTTGTGAACAACAACTGGCAGCCGCTACATACTCATCCTCACAGGTAGAAGTAGCAACAGATGTCTGCTTTTTGCACTGCCAAGAAACTAATCGCTCCCCTAAAAATTGTGCACCTCCAGTTGTGGATTTAGCATCAGTCTTGCATCCTTCATAGTCAGAATCACTATAGGTATTGAAGGAAAAGTTACCATCCTTAGGATACCACAGACCGGTGTCTAGTGTACCCTTCAGATAACGAAGAATTCTCTTGACTGCTATCGGATGTGACACTTTAGGTTTTGATTGATATCGAGCACAGATACTTGTAGCAAATACAATATCTGGCCTTGAGGCAGTCAAGTACATCAAACTTCCAATCATTCCACGATACAAAGTAGAATCGATTAGCTCCCCCTTAATATCAGGCGGAATCCCGTGATTGGGCTGAATGGGCGTGGAAATGGGTTTAGAGTCAAGCATACTAAACCATTTTAGCACAACATGAATGTATTTTGTCTGATGAATAAAGATTCCATCATCAGTTTGATCAATTTGTAAACCCAAGAAGAATTTGATGTCTGACATGGCACTCATTTCGAACTTCTCAATCATAACCTCTTTAAACTCCAAACACAGTTACTCATCGGTACATCCAAAGATGGTGTCATCTACATAGATCTGAACAACAATAATATCCTTGCCATTTTCCTGATAAAACAGTGTTTTGTCAATCTGACCCCTATTGAACCCGTGTTCAATAAGGTGAGTCGATAATGTCTCATACCAGGCACGTGGAGCATGATGTTGACCATACAGTGCTTTGTCCAAGAGGTAAACCTGATCCCGATGAATAGGATCCTCAAAGCCCGGTGGCTGACAAACGTACACTGTTTTCTTCAAAGACCCATAAAGAAATGCAGACTTGACATCCAACTGAAAAACTTTAAATTTCTTGTGAGCAGCAAAAGCCAGAAAGAGTCGAATTGCTTCTAGCCGCGCCACAGGTGCAAACACTTCGTCGCAATCAATTCCTTCGACTTGTTTGAAATCTTGAACCACTAAAAATGCTTTGTTCCTAACAATTACGCCTCGATCATCTCTTTTGCACCTTATCACCCATCTAGTGCCAATTTTCTTCTCTCCTTTTGGCAAATCAACTAGATGCCAAACACCCAACTTCTGAAACTGATTCAGCTCCTCTTGCATAGCCTCCACCCAGGCAGGCTCACGCAATGCTTCAGTAACAGTCTTTGGCTCAATCTGAGAAATAAATGCAGAATGCATCCATAGCTCTTGAGTTCCATGAATTTTTTCTAAATCAACATACAAACTCTCCTCATTTGCAATTTGATGTCGTGTTTCTACTCCGGCATTTGAATTTCCAATGATCTGATCAACAGGATGATTTACATATACTCTAGTTACAGGCACTTGCGGGACCTCATCATTATGATCAAGATTTGTAATATTCTGATCAACATCTTGATCATGAGAAATAGCATCTTCAAAAATATCATTATCATCATCAAATGACCAATCATCATTAATTGCTCCAGAAATGCCTTTCTCAGGTGGATTATTATCTTCAGCTTGATGAGAAATACCTTGATCTTCATAATTCTGCAAATCATATAACATTTGTAAGGTTATTTCATCATCAGAAACATTTGGAGACAAATTAAAAGACTCAAATAGTTTATCATGATCAAAAAGCCAATCTGGTCCTTTGTCGTCAGGTATAGGTGTTTGTCTTTGAACATCCACATTATACCATAATTTCACAACACCCGTACGTTTATTAAACACACGTTTGTTGGGAAGACTGTAGCCAAGAAAGAAACCTTCTTCAACTTTAGAGTTGAATTTTGCATCTTTCTTAAGCATGGTACAAGGAGCCCCGAAAGGTTCCAAGTGCTCCAAATTAGGCTTTCGATTTTGAAGTAATTCATAGCATGTCTTATTGTGGCTTTTCACAATCAAAACTCGATTAAGAGTAAAACAGGCTATCACCACAGCTTCACTCCAGAATGTAATGGGAAGCTTAGAATCAGCGAGCATAGTTCTAGCAGACCTAATCAATGTTCTGTTCTTTCTCTCAGCTACACCATTCATCTGTGGTCCATATGGTGCACTGAATTGTTGCTAAATGCCCTTTGAATCACAAAATTCTTCCATTTGTTGATTCTTGAACTCAGTCTCGTTATCTGAACGAACACGCCTTACTCTCAATTTGTATAATGTCTCCAACCTGTTCACCAACAACACAAAATTTTCATAAGTTTCAAATTTATACTTTAAGAACATTACCAATGAAAATATAGAAAAATCATCAGTCACCACAAAACAGTATGATTCACCACCGATACTCTTCACATTGATAGTTCCAAACAAATCCATGTGAATAAGCTCAAGTGGTTTATCAATAGAAAACACTGTCTTTGTTTTATGTGACATCCTTTTCTGTTTACCCTTCTTGCATGACACACACACACATCAGGAAGTTTAAAGTGTTTAACCGGTACACCCTCAACTAAACGATTGTATATGACCCATCCGTCTGTGCCAAGACCGCGTATCCTGCTCGGTTGCCTTAGACACCAGACACGTCTCCACCTTGTTTACCGTCTCTGCTTTTGCCATATCAAGTACATACAAATCCTTGCTCTTGTCAGCAGTCATCAGAATCCACTCTTCAGGAATCTGAATTCCTTGTTGAAGCACATAACATCTTTCTTTATCAAACATCACTTTATAGCCTTTGTCACAAATCTGTGACACACTCAACAGGTTGTTAGTTAACTCTTTGCAGTAATTAACATTGTCAAAGGAAACTTTACCATTAGTCAAACTACCACACCCGGTAATCTAACCACCTTTGTCACCTGCAAAGTGAACATAACTCCCTTTCATTTGTCTGAAATCCTTCAACAAACCCAACTCTCCGGTCATGTGTCGTGAGCATCCATGAATGCCACCTGCACAATAAATTAGAAATTTGATCAGTATCAAAAGGGATGACTCCCGCCATTCCGGCGTCGAGTCTCCCAGAATGGCCCCCTGCCATTCTGTTTTAATGAACTGCTTGAAGACCCATCTTCAATGCTTTCATCCTTTCTTACAGAAATTTTATCACCTGACTTACATCTCAACTTCCAAAAAGATTTTGAATTATCATTTTGTTTTGAAAATGGTTTGGAAGAAAATTTGTCATAGAAATCATCATCAGATGATGTCACTATTTTAACAACAGTTTTCAAATTCCTTTTGTTATCAAAAATTTTCTTTTGCTGACTCTTTTCTTCTCTTACCCAGACACATTCAGGATCAAACTTTCTGAGGACTCTCATTTCCTCCTCACTAGGTTTCACTTTCCTAGGACTCCCACCAGACTTGATCACCCGAATGTCATTAACTGAACTCTTCCTGGTCTTATGATTTGGACAGTTTGCAGAAATATGTCCTTTTCCACTACAAGTAAAACACTGTCGTGTTTCTCTTGGAGTAAAGGACCTAAATCTGTTACAAGTATCAAAATCCCAATCAGCAATTACATGACCCAATCTACCACATCTGTAGCATTTTCTTTGTGGAAGACTCTTTGGTTTTAGTGCATCAAAACACTTAGATGAACTGAAAGATTTAGAAGCAACAGATGTAGATGAAACGTTGTTCCTCAAACCAGTTACTTTTATCTTGGAATTATTCTTTTGATTTTTAGAAAGCTTTGATTTTCCCTTAGTTCCAACCCCAAACTTATTAACCTTGTCAACAACGTTGTTGACCACCTTGTTAACTTTTTCAGAAAACCCTTTTTTTTAGAGACACCACTAGTCTCTCCTTTATGTATAGTGGATGACTTGACAAACACACTTGGTTTTAGATTGGTGGTATTTTTAACTTTTAGCACTGGTTTGGAAACAACAGTTGGTTTAACCACTACTTTCTCAGCTGGTTTCATTTCAGACTTTGATTTCTGAAACTTCAAACTCTGCTTCTCAACAGTTTTAAGTTGATAACCAGTCTGTCTGAGAATATCATCTGGATATTCTGATTCTGTGTTGTCCTCTATAATAGGAGCATCACAATCAACAAACACTTTATCATGAGATGATGAACCTCCCACATCCTCAGTCACTTGTTCAGACACATTTTCCTTTAAGGAAACCGGATGAACTTCTAAATCCGGATTAAGTGGTGGTCTTGGCACAAATCTAGGAGGAGGTGGCACAGCATGAAAACCTATTCCAGTATTATCATGCGATGATATTTGCATGGCAGCAAAGTAATCGATGACATACTTAGAATTTTGATAATTTTCAAGTTTGCTCTTGTTCACTTCAGCTTCTTCTTTTGCTGTTGATAATTCAACCTTCAGTTTCTGCACAGATTCGAGATGCACAGACACAACATGGTTATTTTGTAAAAGTTTGATTTTCAGATCTTCATTTTCTTTACTTAAGTCAATTATCTCTTTGTCAAAAGCTTTATCTCTTGAAATTAGCTTCTTGTTTGCCTCTGTGCACTCTACCAGATCAGCAGTCAGCTGAGAATTCATCACTTTTAGTTTATCAATGATCTCTAACAGATCCTCATTTACCTCATCCACCTTCTCTTTGCCTTTACCAGTGTCTTCATCCAACAAAGCCATAAAAGCACCCATCAGTTCATCATACTGCTTCCCCCAGTCATAGCCCTTATCAGCTTGACTCACTAGAGCTTTAGATGAATCTTCAGATTTTTCTTTCTTTTTTTGATATGTATCTTGTAGCTTGAATGGGTTTAAGTTCCCTTGTTTCTTAGGATTCTTACATTCTCTGGAAAAGTGACCTAGCTCACCACAGTTATAGCATTGAGTAGTCTTTTGATTGAATCCAAATTTGGTGTTGCGGTCGAAAGTGAATTTCTTGCTAGTCTTCTTATCATAACGATTGATTCTTCGAATAACACTTTCCAGTGCCCATTGTGTATCAATCAGCTCCATTTCGTCATCATCTATTTGTTCGTAATCTTCAAATGTCAGATTAGCATTTCCAATTCTTCCTGCAATTTGTTCATCATATGCGTTAACTACACAAGACAGAATAGACATGTGATCCTGAACAGCTTCGACTGTTACTTTCCCCAGATTTGTAGTATTTAGCTGAACAGGAGGTGGTGTCGAGTCAGACTTCTTCTCATTTGTAGAATAAGATGAACTGGAACTTGTAGATGCAGAAGATGCATGAGTACTTTCAGAATTACTAGAAACAAATGATGTCTGAATCTTTGCAAATGAAGCCGGTGGTGTAACTACAGATCCACCGTATAATGAAGGATCTTGTGTAACATTTACTCTTCGAGCTTTTCTTTTATCCTTCATCTCTTGCTCTTCAAGCTTTTGAACAAATTCTACCAAGG
Source organism: Mikania micrantha (assembly GCA_009363875.1). Classification (NCBI taxonomy): domain Eukaryota; kingdom Viridiplantae; phylum Streptophyta; class Magnoliopsida; order Asterales; family Asteraceae; genus Mikania; species Mikania micrantha. Next base: position 41,757,159 of record CM018696.1, read on the forward strand.
TCATTCCTGGTAAATTCTCTCTCAAGATTAGCACTAAAGAATTCCATTTGTCAGGCAAAGCATCTGCAAGAAAATCAATCTTTTCATCTTCAGTATATTCGATGCCACACTTTCTAACTTCTGTCAGCAGATGTCTGTATCTAAGACTTTCATTGCCTATAAAATTGAAGTTTTCAAATTCTTTGCGAATGTCTGTAGCTTTAATCTTCTTCAAATTTATATTTCCCTAAACTCTAGCTTTCAAAGCATTCCGTAGACTATAAGAAGTCTTGTGCTCATCAAACTGATGTAAAATCTGATTGGGAATGGCCTGGCTAAGCATCTAGTACGCCTTCTTCTATGAATCATACTTCTTTCTCTCATCAACATCTAATCTCTCTAAGAGTTGATACAAATCAGTTCCCACAACTCTAGGTCTTTAATATGGAGATAAAATCCGTTCCCAAAGATTAGTATCTATTCCATTAAGGTGTGTTTCAAAACGACATTTCCAATTGTCATAGTCTGCCAAATCCATCAACTTAGGAACTTTATTCGCACTTCCAACTTCGGTTTCACTTATCAGAATGCTATGAATCTTAGAATTTTGACTAGCCATTGAAGCATACATCTCCGTCATGATTTCAAGATTTCTTAACAGCGAACCTTTTCAAAAAAAATCACTTCACGAACCTATCAATCAGACGAACCTTCACCAATCTGTGATCTGAATGAACCTTCAGTCACAAACCTGAAGACAGACGAACCTTGTATCACACGAACCTCAAGCTGCGAACGTCAAGTCACGAACCTCAAACAAGTCACGAACGTCAAGTCACACGAACCTGATACAACGAACCTTGAAACAGATCTGATTTCACGAACCTTGAGATAAACGAACCTCAAGTCAGACGAACCTCTGATCAAAATCAACGAACTTCTGCTTAAAAAGTAACGAACCTCAGCTTCAAAAGCAACGAACCTCAGCTTCAAAAGCAACGAACCTCAGCTTCAAAAGCAATGAACCTCAACTTCAGACGAACCTTGCATACGAACCTATGCAGAAAACCAACGAACCTTTGCTGAAAACTGCAAACGAACCTCAGAAAAATGCCTTGAACAGTGAACCTGTTGTTCTAGCTATCCACAGGTTCGGCTCATGAACCTATACTACAAAATTCAAAATTTTGGAGGGAAAACCTTCCAAAATTTGAAGAAAATCCTTCCAAATCTTCATATTGACATCACAAATCCGTAAATTTTAGTATTCCAGAACAATTGATGATGAATTTGCACACCAAAAAAATCAATCGCAATGAAAAGAAGAATTTTGATCCATTACTTGATCTTCTAATCTTCAAATACTTGAATTTCTTTGACAAATCTTTTATAGAACCTACTGATGAACGAACCTTCAATGAACGAACCTTTATATCAAACGAACCTGTTGGTCAAACGAACCTTGAGAAACAAAGGTTCGGTTCTTATGAAATTCAGAGATTCGTCATGAACCTATCAAGTTCAAACGAACCTTCAAGATCCACGAACCTTAGTTCATCCAGCGAACATAATTCAATTTTAAAATCAAGTTTTCAAATCTTTGAATTAGATGAAAAAATTTATACCCCAAGATTCAAAACTCAACGATGAACAAAATTAATAAAAGCAGTTTATCCAAAATTTAGATTTTTATAGGTTTAATCTCAACAAAATAGGTTGGACTTAAAAATCCTAAAACCGTTCATATCTCCTAATTCAGCCGGTCAAATCCCAAGATTTTTACCTAAAAATGATCACAATCTAAATACGAGTCTAATGATTTAAGGCAAAAAGCTTTGGATGTCCTAGACTGAAAATCAAAAAAATGAAAGTGACGAAGGTTTTTGACGAACCTAGTATTTATATGCGAACCTTTTTCCCGATCCTCTTAGACGAACCTGTCCAAAAACCTATTGGACGAACCTGTTGGACGAACCTGTCAAACGAACCAATTGGACGAACCTATCCAACGAACCAATTGAACGAACCTATCCTACAAACCTATTGGACGAACCTGTTCGACGAACGTGTCCAACGAACCTCTTCACAAACCTTTTCATGCGAACCTTTTGAAAAATCCAATTTTATTTAAAATTTCAAAACAAACCCATGTTTTAATGTTTCAAAGTCAAACAAATAATCAAAAATTATTGATTTAACATCAGATAAAAAAATCTTTTTGTAATTAATTTTTTAAAAATTTTTATAACAACTAAACTAAAATTTAACAAATCTAACTATGCTAACAAAACAATCATATATTTTTGTATGAGAAATATCCAGACATGAGATCATATTGTTTTACAATTATCAACACATCCACATCTGATTGAATTAATGAATATATTTATTAGCAAATTACAATCCAAAGATGATTGTCAGTATACTTATCCTTTTTAAATTTAATTACTTAGTTAAGATGTCAAGTAAAAACAAAATCATCAAATACCTTATATTATCCATTTCCTTGAACACATCCCCGGTTTGTGAATAACTAATCACACACAAATGTTCTTGAAACTAATACTTCAATTTTAACTAGCTTGATCATGTAAAATAATGCAGAATTTCTTTTTGAAAATAACAAAATAGAAACTAATTTGAATTTGTTTAAAATCTTGGAATCAAGGTTGATACTTACGTATACTCAGATGATCCAGAAAATGAACTAAAAAATAATTTAAGATTAAGCTTTTAACAATCAGATCGATATTTTCATATACGCAGAGATTGTCCAAATCTTAATCAGAACCAAGAAAACAAATTTGAATCGTTTAAAGCTATAACAATCAGGTCGATATGTAAGTATACGCAAAGAATGTTTCAGCTTTAAACTAAAATAAAAGAAAAAGAAAATTAGAATTTCTTTTGAAAATTAAACACATGATCAAAACTAGTAATTTGACTTTTTGTTCAAGAAACATTTTGTAAGAATAATTACCACTCATTCAGGACAAAACTAAGTACTGTATTCTAAGCATTTGTTTCATATAAAGCATAATCAAACTTTTGTTTAATTTTATCTTAACTAAGTTATAAATCTACTAACACATCATACTTAGTAATTCTAACTGCTCTTTATGTTTAAGTTCTTTATGATACAAATGTATTTCCAATTGCAAACAATGTGCTATCATTTCTCACTTGCTCGAATCAATTTCTCTGAATTTTAAAATTTTTAATGTTTTTATGTTTTTGGTTTTTCAAATGTTTTTGTATTTTTCGAAATTTTCTCCCCCTAAAAACTAAAACACAAAATAACAAAGAATTAAAATATATGATGTTAATTCAAGAAAAATTGATTATGAAGGAATTTGATTTTTAATTACCTCACCCATGACCCGAATTCCATTTAATTTGAGCAAATACTTAAAACGATTTTTTTCAAAGGCCTTGTTTAGAAGGTCTGCTCTTTGCTCATTGGTATGTATCTTCACCACATCAATAAGTTTCTTTTCATAGCAATCGCGTATGAAATGAAACCTAATATCAATGTGTTTGTATCGTGAATGATACACAGGATTATTAGTGATAGCAATAGCAGCCTCGTTATCAACATGAATCGGGGTAGTCAGAAAATTCAAACCGTAGTCTCTCATGTGTTGTTGTATCCAAGGAATTGTGTTAATATACAAATAAAAAATCTGCATTTTCATGCAAATCATCATCAAACAAGCAACAAGTTTAGTAGGGTGTCTGTCTAGAGTAATTCACAAGAGCATGTTTCCACAACATATACATCAAGAATTCGAGTAGGAATTATCAAGTAAGTCCCTTTTTCAAGAGTCAATTACCATTAGTTGACACAGGTCAACTGACGATAACTCATATGGTACCATAAGTCTAACAAACTTCGAGCGTTGAGGCTGGTACATTACGCGAACAAGCACAAAGGTCAAATCTTGGATCAGATCCATGGGATCTAATCAACAAGGGCAATTGAATTTAGGCTTGTTAAATGATCACACATGTGATATTACAAATAGATTTCACAAATGAACTAAGCTTAACATTTTTCAGTCGAGATGTGTCATAAGCAATTTTCAAAATAGTGTCTAAACCAAACTAAAACTGGTTCAAGACAAATGATGCAAGAAACAAAAAGGAAAGAGATGAAATAAGTCTCCATTTTCCTATAACAGGCAAAGTCATGCCCTATCAAGCTTGTGGTGGGCTGATGGCTCCACTTGTTGGTACGTATGCCCTATACATAATCATTATTTGACTTGGTAAGACAATGTAAGTGAGGAGGTAATGGGAGGTAAACTTGTGTGATTTTTACAACTAACAAAATGTGAAAATCTCCGATTTCATGAGTAAACGTTAATAAATGTAACATCAGTGCCGGAACCGTCACCGGAACAGTGATCGTGAACAGTACGTAAACAGTAATCAGGTACAATTATCATGTAATTCTGTATATTTCATATTCATATCAAGTCACAGTATCATTTCATATTATCGAAACAGTGAATTCACAGTCATTTCAGAGAAATCAAACTAGAACAATGGTTCTTGAGTCAGATAATTATCTGGCAACACAGAATCATCATGTGATTTATTTGTTAGGATTTTATTATGTATAAACGTATGTGAGGCCTTACAGGACAAAACAACACGAATATCGTTAAGTGAATGCTAAACCGACAGATTATTCGTATAGGTGACGATCTGTACGAATAAATCTAAAAGTTTAACGTTCTGAATGATATTCGATAATTAGAAAACAATATTGAAAAGTGTAGTTATCGTCGTATTTGATTCGAACAAATACGCGCGATGACCGCGCGATTCGATTTAAACGTTAAATAAATATTTTGTAAATTAAATAATTAAAAGATATTTAGTTAATTTATTAGGAATTACAACCTAAAATAATTTTATAATTTCTAATTTAAAATCGGATCGTTTCGTTACGAAAATGACGCGAAAACAACGTTTTTACGCGAAACCACGCGAAACCGAACGAACCAGAACGAACCCCGTTTAAGTTGAAACATTAATTGTGGCATTTATGGCCACACCAACCACAACCACCAGCCATTTTCATCTTCATCGTCACTTTCTCTCTCTATACTCTCTCTCTAGAACCACCACCTCTAACTCCCTCATTTCTTCACCATTTCAAGCCATTTTCGTGTCCAAACGACCACCACATGGTGTAGATCTCGAAAGTACAAGGATCTGAAGCTTTAAATCGTTCGATTTGAGGTAAAAATCGAGTTCTATGTCACGATTTCTAGGGTTTTCTAACCCTAAATCGATTTCATCATTTGGCCGACTAACTCTCTTAAAACCCTTTGGGAAATCACTCACAAACCCTTTAGGATGTGTTAGGAACAAACCATATATCATGAGATGGTCCTAGAATGCGGTTTGGGTGAGCTGCGCATCACAGGCCGCGCCTGGCCGAATGACACCAGCAGCAGCTAGGCCGAATGGCCACTGCCGCCGTATGAACCCTTTCGGCCGAATGGCCATCACCTCATTCGACCAGTGTACTGCTTCGATCGGGACCCATTCGACAGATCTCATTCGGCCTGAGACTCATTCGACAAAGCTTTCATTCGGTCCACCTGATTCGGCCTAGGACCATTCGTGAAAACCTATTCGGCAATCCTCCTTCGGCCAGAATCCATGCGGCACTCTTTCGGCCAGCCTTCCTTCTGTCGGCAAAGCCTCATTCGGCCAGTCTCTTTCGGGAATCAAGAGTTCATTCGACCATATACCACATTCGGCCCATTTTACATTGACAATCATAATGGCTCGAGCATGGGGACTAGAACTAACTAGGGTTTAGTTCTTACGGTTGCATGCATGGGAATTGGTTAAATATATGTGTGTGCATGGAGTTAGAATCCTTTTGTGTGAACATAGAATATTAGGGTTTTATACTAAGTAAACAAAGTGGGAATTTCTTTGATTTCAACACTAGTGAATTAAAGTTCCATGATATGCTAATACATTAGAGTAACCAAAGTTCAAACATAGGTTGCTTACATTCTATGAGTTAAACACCCTTGAGAATTCGTTGGAAGTCAACGATTCAATTTCGGGTTACGTAACTAACTTAGATGGTTCAATCAAATTATCTAAGTCAAATTGTTCAAGAAGCTTAACCCTAAATCAATGAGAAAGTCAAAATCGAGTATTGGGCTGAAGTTGGCCCAATGGGTTTAATCTAAGCCCAACATGCTAAGAAAACTTGTTTTCTTTAAAAGAAATTATGTTTTAATTAAAGACATTAAATGGTAAACTATGTTAAAATCAATTAAATGATTTTTCTAAATAAGTGTTACTATCAATGGATTAACTTAAAATGAATAAAATTGAAAAAGTTACTTAAAGTCTTTAACTGATTAATCATGGGAATAGGGTTATTAACGGGTAATAAGTTAGTATAGATGGAAAGAATCCTAGAAATACACTAGTGATCTAGAACACTTAGTTGCACACCGAGACCAAACCCTAGATCCGACGACTACTATATATACTTAACGTATTCGAATTCTTTTAAAATAACTCAAGAACTGAAGATATTTAGGCTACAACAACGAGCGCGCATTTTGTGGTAATTCAGTACAAAGCAACACAGGTGAGTTCATTGCCCCTTTTCTAAACATTTTTGTTTTAAAACGCGGGGCTGAGAAGCATGCGTAAACTGTTTTATTTAAACTGTTTATTTAAATGCTTTTACTTATTATATGTTTTACATATATATGTTTTGTTGATACTCCTAGACTCCTGTCTAGGAAATTATTAAACAAGCTCAAGTTATCAATTGAATTTAAGTACTCTTTTGAGTAATACCTTAAATCTAAAATTCTAAATCAACCCTTAGTCCATCAAGTTCAAATTCAAGAATCTAAACTCAAAGTGAAATCAAAAGAACAAGATCAATAAATCATATTCAAGGGAATCATAACTCAGTGTGTGATCTGAGGCCCAAGAATCATAAATCAACTCAATTATCATTCAAAATCATGGGAACTCAAAGAATCAAGAATCAAGAGACTCAAGAGATCAGAAATCATAAATGTGTGTGACTCATTGAAATAATGAAATCATTATGATCTAATGAACTCATTAATACTCAAGTCAAGGTGGATGTCAGTTGTATATGGAATCAAGACCACGTGTAACACACATATAAAGTCCCTCTCAGGTATAGAAGACTCTTGTAGTCAGGCTATACGGGCAATAACATGAATGATCAAATGAAATCAATATCAAAGTCAAAATCAGGAGAATCAAGAGGTCAAGAATCACAGGATATCCTTAAAGTCCCCGCTTGTACAGAAGACCTTTGGGTCAAGCTGTAAGGGCAAAACAATAAAGTCCCCGCTTGTACAGAAGACCTTTGGGTCAAGCTGTAAGGGCAAAACATTAAAATCCCGCGCAGTTCAGGTGTACTCCTTGTGAGTTATGCCTGACATGGGTCACGTGTGAGAGGTTACAACTTGGACAACCACCAACAACTAAGTCTAACTGATTGAGTAAAATTATACCCAATCATCATGTCTTAGTTGTATTTAAATGTTTTATTTAATTAATAAATTAAATATTTGACATTTTACTATTATCACTGTCTTTTTGGGAAATCATATATCTATGAGGAACCCAATAAATCGAAGGCATATCAGGTTTCAATATCATGATCTAAATCAGAGGTGTTGGGTAAAAATGCTTAATTATCATTAACAACAGTGTCATATACATGTTAGTATGTGGTGGGATAGAGTCTGGGCTTGACCCTTTCGTGATTCCCTATATATAAGCATACCGATGTGGATATTACATGTGGAGTTAATGAGGTTAGGGTCTTTACCAAAAGAGGTTTTCAAATCATTATCATACCATTTCCAAATCATTTTCAAATACTAAACTATATGAACTCACCAACCATGTGTTGACTTGATCTTTTTGCATGACTTCTCAGGTGACGAACAGGTCAACTAAGGAGTTATTCCTTTTGGATTAGGACTTCAGATAGAAGACTTAACTTTTGGACCTGCATTATTTTTGAAGACATCATTATGCAAATTATTTTGTATATCTTGTGTAAATACAAGATAGAAATATATGATGTTTATGGTAGATTTACATTGTTAAATTATAAACAATACTGATGTAATTTAACTTTGTAATTCTATTATATTTAGCATTTCTCATTTGTATCATGTGCAATGTAAACAATCTGATCATCACGATTATCACTCACGATATCGCGCCCCGGGAACTTTCCGCCCGACGGGACAACCGATCCTATCCCGCCGGCTCGGGGTGTGACAGATTGGTATCAGAGCCATGGTTATAGAGAAATATAGGTCATTTAATTAAACGGTTTGGCCTAGACTATAACCTAGGGACCCTGCATGTAGAGAATCTAAGATTTAAGACTTTGTTGCATTATGTCTTCTGCATTCGATCATTGCACTAACCAATATTATTTTGGTTATGATCAGAATGCCGCCGCGAAGACAGACTCCCTCGTTACCACCTCTAGGCTTGGCTCCACATTCTTCGACACCATCTCCAGCCGATTCACCACCGCCACCTCCTCCACCGCCTCCACCTCCTCCTCCACTAATCACCGAGGCATCAGGTTCGGGAACAACTCCTATACTGGATCCTACCACCATCGCTTTGGTGACACTACTGAGCAGCCAGATGACCAATCAGATGAAAGCGGCGATACCGGAGATGTTCAACCTTCTCCGTAATGAGATCAACAACACTGGCAATTCATCAGGAGAAGCCAGTGGGAATACTGGTGGTACCTCACACTACTCCTACAAGTCATTCGTAGGATGTAAGCCGCCTAGCTTTAGCGGATCTGAAGGAGCCGTTGGATTAATCCAATGGATTGAAAAGATTGAGGCTACTCTGGACCTCTGTAGCTGTCCAGAGCACCATAAAGTCCGCTACTCTGCTGGAACATTCAACAAGCGGGCTCTGACCTGGTGGAATGGTCAGATCAACGCCCGAGGAAGAGAAGAAGCCATGGCCATGCCATGGGAGGATTTCAAGACACTGCTGCGAACGGAGTTCTGCCCCAAGAATGAGTTGCAGAAACTGGAGGTTGAATTATCCAACCATGTGATGAAAGGGGCTGATCATATGGGATATACTACTCGTTACCACGAGTTAGTTGCTTTGGTGCCCGACATGGTACCTACTTTGGAGAAGAGGATTGATAGATATGTGGGTGGACTTCCTGCCTGCATTCAGGGAATGGTTGTTTCAGCCAACCCTACCACTGTTGAATCTGCAGTGAGACTGTCTGGAAAACTCACTGATTTGATGGTTGCCTCTGGAGTTCTGAAGAAAGAGGCTGACACCGGGAAGCACAAGGAAGAATCTTCAAAGAAGCCACAACATCAGCAACACCAAAAGAAGAAGCAGAAATTAATCAAGAACTACACTGTGGCTACTCCCCTGAACCAAGTAGCAGCGGCACAACAAAATGTGCCCAAGAGACAATATACTGGCCCACATCCTTTGTGAACTAAATGCCAGTATCATCATGCTGCAAACAACCAGTGCCGTCAATGCACGGGTTGTGGAAGAAAAGGGCACTGGGTTCAGCAGTGCAGACTGACACCAAATCCAGCAGTTAACAATGCTGCACTAGCTCTCCCTCCACCAGCTAATCAGAACAATGGTGGATGCTTCAACTGTGGCGAACAAGGCCACTTTGCAAAGAACTGCCCGAAGAAGGCTCAACAAGCAGTTCAAGCTCCTCGTGGAAGAGCTTTTGTTATTGGAGCACCAGCTGCACGCCAGGACCCAAATGTGGTCACTGGTACGTTTCTCTTACATGACTTTTATGCATCTGTTCTATTTGACACTGGTGCGGATCAGAGTTTTATCTCTGCCGATTTTGCATGCCAATTAGATTCTATAGAGGAACAGTTAGACTCCCCTTACATCATAGAGGTAGCTAACGGAAAACAGATTACAGTTAGTACAGTTTACAGAAATTGCCCGTTGACACTTAACGGTCATACATTCTCTATCGACTTGATACCGATGGAGTTGGGTAGTTTCGACATCATTGTTGGAATGGATTGGCTTTCCTCTAACCGAGTGGAAGTTGTCTGTTCTGAGAAGCTACTTCGAGTTCCATTGCCCGAAGATCGTGTATTGGAAGTCAGAGGGGACCAAGCAAAACGAAGTGTCAAAATCATTTCTTGCATAAAGGCGCGTAAGTGTTTACAGAAGAAGTGTGTAGCTTTCTTGGCTCATGTAGTGGAAAAAGAGAAAGACAAGAAGAAGATACAAGATGTACCAGTAGTGAAGGAATATCCAGAAGTATTTCCTGAAGACCTACCAGGTTTGCCTCCTGTGCGACCGGTAGAGTTCCGAATTGACTTAGTTCCTGGAGCAACTCCTATTGCTAAATCTCCTTATCGGTTAGCACCTTCGGAGATGCAGGAATTGTCGAACCAGTTGCAGGAATTATTGGACAAAGGATTCATTAGACCGAGCTACTCGCCTTGGGGAGCTCCGGTCTTATTTGTGAAGAAGAAAGACGGATCATTCAGAATGTGCATAGATTACAGAGAGCTGAACAAACTAACCATCAAGAATCGGTATCCATTGCCGAGGATCGATGATTTGTTTGACCAACTGCAAGGAGCTCAGTATTTCTCGAAGATAGATCTACGGTCTGGGTATCATCAGCTCAGAGTTCAAGACGAAGACATACCGAAGACGGCTTTCCGAACCAGATACGGGCATTACGAATTTTTAGTGATGCCTTTCGGACTGACAAATGCACCAGCGGTTTTCATGGATCTCATGAACCGAGTATGCAAGCCGTATTTAGATCAGTTCGTTATCGTCTTCATCGATGACATACTGATTTATTTCAAGAGCAAAGCAGAACATGAACAACACCTCAGGAAGATCTTGGAACTGTTGATGGAACAGAAACTTTATGCCAAGTTCTCTAAGTGTGAATTTTGGTTAAGGGAAGTTCAGTTTCTTGGTCATGTAGTCAACAGTGAGGAAATTCATGTAGACCCTGCCAAGATTGAAGCAATAAAGAACTGGGACACTCCGAAGACACCAACGGAGATACGGTCTTTTCTGGGATTGGCAGGTTATTATAGAAGGTTTATCTCAAACTTTTCTAAGATAGCTTTGCCACTCACTAAATTAACTCAGAAAAGTGAACCGTTTGTCTGGGAACAGAAACAAGAAGATGCCTTTCAGACACTGAAGCAGAAGTTATGTAATGCTCCAATTCTATCACTCCCGGAAGGATGTGATGACTTTGTTGTTTATTGTGATGCATCCCATCAGGGACTTGGGTGCGTACTGATGCAACGGGACAAAGTTATCGCTTATGCATCGAGACAGTTAAAAGTTCATGAGAAGAATTACACTACTCATGATCTTGAGCTGGGAGCAGTGATTTTTGCACTGAAGATCTGGAGACATTATTTGTATGGCACCAAGTGTACTATATTTACTGATCACAAGAGTCTGCAGCACATCTTTGATCAGAAGGAGCTCAACATGCGACAACGCCGTTGGGTTGAACTTCTGAATGATTATGATTGTGTGATCAAGTACCATCCGGGAAAGGCGAATGTTGTAGCTGATGCCTTGAGTCGGAAGGAACGGGTCAAACCCTTACGCGTTAGGGCTATGGGTATGACTGTGCAGACCAGCTTACAAGACAAGATCATTCAAGCTCAACAGGAATCAGTTGATAGAGGAAACTTGAAGAAAGAACTTGATTGCGGAGCAGAGAAACATTTAGAGACCAAGTCGGATGGAATGATCTACTACCAGGATCGTATATGGATTCCGGCGGTAGATGAATTGAGAAGACTTATCTTCGATGAGGCACACAAGACAAAATACTCTGTTCATCCAGGCGCTGATAAAATGTATCAAGACTTGCGTGGATTTTATTGGTGGCCCGGAATGAAGAAAGACATAGCCGAGTACGTCGGTCGGTGTCTGACGTGTGCGAAGGTAAAGGCGGAACACCAGAGACTGTCTGGTTTACTGGAACAGCCTGAGATTCCGCTCTGGAAGTGGGAACAAATAGCTATGGATTTCATTACCAAGCTACCCCGCACTTCCAGTGGTCACGATACGATTTGGGTGATCATTGATCGTTTAACAAAATCTGCTCACTTCTTGCCGATGCGTGAAACCTTCACGATGGATAGACTGGCGAGATTGTACATCAATGAGATAGTGGTACGTCATGGTGTACCATTGTCTATTATTTCTGATCGAGACAGCAGATTCACCTCAAGGTTCTGGCAATCACTGCAGAAATCTCTAGGGACACAGTTAAATCTGAGTACAGCTTACCATCCACAAACGGACGGCCAAAGCGAACGTACAATTCAGACCCTAGAGGATATGTTAAGAACCTGTATTTTGGATTTCGGTGGGAATTGGGATTCTCATTTGCCACTGATTGAGTTCTCCTACAACAACAGTTATCACAGCAGTATCGGATGTGCACCATTCGAGGCTCTCTATGGCCGGAAATGTCGATCACCGATCTGTTGGACTGAAGTTGGAGATAATCGCATAACTGGGCCAGAGCTTATTCAGGAAACCACTGACAAGATTGCTCAGATTCAAAGAAGACTACAAGCTACCAGGAGCAGACAAAAAAGCTACGCTGACAAACGGCGTAAGCCGTTGGAATTCCAAGTGGGAGACCGTATCATGTTGAAGGTATCCCCATGGAAAGGCGTTGTACGTTTTGGAACAAAAGGCAAGCTAGCACCACGATACGTAGGACCGTTCGAAATCATCGAACGTATTGGTCCTGTGGCGTATAGACTGAGATTACCAGATGAACTCAGTGGTGTGCATGACGTGTTTCACGTCTCGAATTTAAAGAAATGTCTTGCTGACGAATCACTCGTCGTTCCACTCGAAGAGATTCAAGTTGATGATCAGTTACATTTCATAGAAGAACCTTTAGAGATTATGGATCGCAAAGTCAAACAACTGAGGCGAAGCCGTATTCCGATTGTAAAGGTTCGTTGGAATTCAAGACGCGGACCCGAGTTTACTTGGGAACGTGAAGATCACATGAGGTTAAAGTATCCCCAGCTGTTTGAAGAGGAAGCCGTACCCGATAACAATTCTTAAATTTCGGGACGAAATTTCTTTAACAAGGGGAGACTGTAACATCAGTGCCGGAACCGTCACCGGAACAGTGATCGTGAACAGTACGTAAACAGTAATCAGGTACAATTATCATGTAATTCTGTATATTTCATATTCATATCAAGTCACAGTATCATTTCATATTATCGAAACAGTGAATTCACAGTCATTTCAGAGAAATCAAACTAGAACAATGGTTCTTGAGTCAGATAATTATCTGGCAACACAGAATCATCATGTGATTTATTTGTTAGGATTTTATTATGTATAAACGTATGTGAGGCCTTACAGGACAAAACAACACGAATATCGTTAAGTGAATGCTAAACCGACAGATTATTCGTATAGGTGACGATCTGTACGAATAAATCTAAAAGTTTAACGTTCTGAATGATATTCGATAATTAGAAAACAATATTGAAAAGTGTAGTTATCGTCGTATTTGATTCGAACAAATACGCGCGATGACCGCGCGATTCGATTTAAACGTTAAATAAATATTTTGTAAATTAAATAATTAAAAGATATTTAGTTAATTTATTAGGAATTACAACCTAAAATAATTTTATAATTTCTAATTTAAAATCGGATCGTTTCGTTACGAAAATGACGCGAAAACAACGTTTTTACGCGAAACCACGCGAAACCGAACGAACCAGAACGAACCCCGTTTAAGTTGAAACATTAATTGTGGCATTTATGGCTACACCAACCACAACCACCAGCCATTTTCATCTTCATCATCACTTTCTCTCTCTATACTCTCTCTCTAGAACCACCACCTCTAACTCCCTCATTTCTTCACCATTTCAAGCCATTTTCGTGTCCAAACGACCACCACATGGTGTAGATCTCGAAAGTACAAGGATCTGAAGCTTTAAATCGTTCGATTTGAGGTAAAAATCGAGTTCTATGTCACGATTTCTAGGGTTTTCTAACCCTAAATCGATTTCATCATTTGGCCGACTAACTCTCTTAAAACCTTTAGGGAAATCACTCACAAACCCTTTAGGATGTGTTAGGAACAAACCATATATCATGAGATGGTCCTAGAATGCGATTTGGGTGAGCTGCGCATCACAGGCCGCGCCTGGCCGAATGACACCAGCAGCAGCTAGGCCGAATGGCCACTGCCGCCGTATGAACCCTTTCGGCCGAATGGCCATCACCTCATTCGACCAGTGTACTGCTTCGATCGGGACCCATTCGACAGATCTCATTCGGCCTGAGACTCATTCGACAAAGCTTTCATTCGGTCCACCTGATTCGGCCTAGGACCATTCGTGAAAACCTATTCGGCAATCCTCCTTCGGCCAGAATCCATGCGGCACTCTTTCGGCCAGCCTTCCTTCTGTCGGCAAAGCCTCATTCGGCCAGTCTCTTTCGGGAATCAAGAGTTCATTCGACCATATACCACATTCGGCCCATTTTACATTGACAATCATAATGGCTCGAGCATGGGGACTAGAACTAACTAGGGTTTAGTTCTTACGGTTGCATGCATGGGAATTGGTTAAATATATGTGTGTGCATGGAGTTAGAATCCTTTTGTGTGAACATAGAATATTAGGGTTTTATACTAAGTAAACAAAGTGGGAATTTCTTTGATTTCAACACTAGTGAATTAAAGTTCCATGATATGCTAATACATTAGAGTAACCAAAGTTCAAACATAGGTTGCTTACATTCTATGAGTTAAACACCCTTGAGAATTCGTTGGAAGTCAACGATTCAATTTCGGGTTACGTAACTAACTTAGATGGTTCAATCAAATTATCTAAGTCAAATTGTTCAAGAAGCTGAACCCTAAATCAATGAGAAAGTCAAAATCGAGTATTGGGCTGAAGTTGGCCCAATGGGTTTAATCTAAGCCCAACATGCTAAGAAAACTTGTTTTCTTTAAAAGAAATTATGTTTTAATTAAAGACATTAAATGGTAAACTATGTTAAAATCAATTAAATGATTTTTCTAAATAAGTGTTACTATCAATGGATTAACTTAAAATGAATAAAATTGAAAAAGTTACTTAAAGTCTTTAACTGATTAATCATGGGAATAGGGTTATTAACGGGTAATAAGTTAGTATAGATGGAAAGAATCCTAGAAATACACTAGTGATCTAGAACACTTAGTTGCACACCGAGACCAAACCCTAGATCCGACGACTACTATATATACTTAACGTATTCGAATTCTTTTAAAATAACTCAGGAACTGAAGATATTTAGGCTACAACAACGAGCGCGCATTTTGTGGTAATTCAGTACAAAGCAACACAGGTGAGTTCATTGCCCCTTTTCTAAACATTTTTGTTTTAAAACGCGGGGCTGAGAAGCATGCGTAAACTGTTTTATTTAAACTGTTTATTTAAATGCTTTTACTTATTATATGTTTTACATATATATGTTTTGTTGATACTCCTAGACTCCTGTCTAGGAAATTATTAAACAAGCTCAAGTTATCAATTGAATTTAAGTACTCTTTTGAGTAATACCTTAAATCTAAAATTCTAAATCAACCCTTAGTCCATCAAGTTCAAATTCAAGAATCTAAACTCAAAGTGAAATCAAAAGAACAAGATCAATAAATCATATTCAAGGGAATCATAACTCAGTGTGTGATCTGAGGCCCAAGAATCATAAATCAACTCAATTATCATTCAAAATCATGGGAACTCAAAGAATCAAGAATCAAGAGACTCAAGAGATCAGAAATCATAAATGTGTGTGACTCATTGAAATAATGAAATCATTATGATCTAATGAACTCATTAATACTCAAGTCAAGGTGGATGTCAGTTGTATATGGAATCAAGACCACGTGTAACACACATATAAAGTCCCTCTCAGGTATAGAAGACTCTTGTAGTCAGGCTATACGGGCAATAACATGAATGATCAAATGAAATCAATATCAAAGTCAAAATCAGGAGAATCAAGAGGTCAAGAATCACAGGATATCCTTAAAGTCCCCGCTTGTACAGAAGACCTTTGGGTCAAGCTGTAAGGGCAAAACAATAAAGTCCCCGCTTGTACAGAAGACCTTTGGGTCAAGCTGTAAGGGCAAAACATTAAAATCCCGCGCAGTTCAGGTGTACTCCTTGTGAGTTATGCCTGACATGGGTCACGTGTGAGAGGTTACAACTTGGACAACCACCAACAACTAAGTCTAACTGATTGAGTAAAATTATACCCAATCATCATGTCTTAGTTGTATTTAAATGTTTTATTTAATTAATAAATTAAATATTTGACATTTTACTATTATCACTGTCTTTTTGGAAATCATATATCTATGAGGAACCCAATAAATCGAAGGCATATCAGGTTTCAATATCATGATCTAAATCAGAGGTGTTGGGTAAAAATGCTTAATTATCATTAACAACAGTGTCATATACATGTTAGTATGTGGTGGGATAGAGTCTGGGCTTGACCCTTTCGTGATTCCCTATATATAAGCATACCGATGTGGATATTACATGTGGAGTTAATGAGGTTAGGGTCTTTACCAAAAGAGGTTTTCAAATCATTATCATACCATTTCCAAATCATTTTCAAATACTAAACTATATGAACTCACCAACCATGTGTTGACTTGATCTTTTTGCATGACTTCTCAGGTGACGAACAGGTCAACTAAGGAGTTATTCCTTTTGGATTAGGACTTCAGATAGAAGACTTAACTTTTGGACCTGCATTATTTTTGAAGACATCATTATGCAAATTATTTTGTATATCTTGTGTAAATACAAGATAGAAATATATGATGTTTATGGTAGATTTACATTGTTAAATTATAAACAATACTGATGTAATTTAACTTTGTAATTCTATTATATTTAGCATTTCTCATTTGTATCATGTGCAATGTAAACAATCTGATCATCACGATTATCACTCACGATATCGCGCCCCGGGAACTTTCCGCCCGACGGGACAACCGATCCTATCCCGCCGGCTCGGGGTGTGACAGATTGGTATCAGAGCCATGGTTATAGAGAAATATAGGTCATTTAATTAAACGGTTTGGCCTAGACTATAACCTAGGGACCCTGCATGTAGAGAATCTAAGATTTAAGACTTTGTTGCATTATGTCTTCTGCATTCGATCATTGCACTAACCAATATTATTTTGGTTATGATCAGAATGCCGCCGCGAAGACAGACTCCCTCGTTACCACCTCTAGGCTTGGCTCCACATTCTTCGACACCATCTCCAGCCGATTCACCACCGCCACCTCCTCCACCGCCTCCACCTCCTCCTCCACTAATCACCGAGGCATCAGGTTCGGGAACAACTCCTATACTGGATCCTACCACCATCGCTTTGGTGACACTACTGAGCAGCCAGATGACCAATCAGATGAAAGCGGCGATACCGGAGATGTTCAACCTTCTCCGTAATGAGATCAACAACACTGGCAATTCATCAGGAGAAGCCAGTGGGAATACTGGTGGTACCTCACACTACTCCTACAAGTCATTCGTAGGATGTAAGCCGCCTAGCTTTAGCGGATCTGAAGGAGCCGTTGGATTAATCCAATGGATTGAAAAGATTGAGGCTACTCTGGACCTCTGTAGCTGTCCAGAGCACCATAAAGTCCGCTACTCTGCTGGAACATTCAACAAGCGGGCTCTGACCTGGTGGAATGGTCAGATCAACGCCCGAGGAAGAGAAGAAGCCATGGCCATGCCATGGGAGGATTTCAAGACACTGCTGCGAACGGAGTTCTGCCCCAAGAATGAGTTGCAGAAACTGGAGGTTGAATTATCCAACCATGTGATGAAAGGGGCTGATCATATGGGATATACTACTCGTTACCACGAGTTAGTTGCTTTGGTGCCCGACATGGTACCTACTTTGGAGAAGAGGATTGATAGATATGTGGGTGGACTTCCTGCCTGCATTCAGGGAATGGTTGTTTCAGCCAACCCTACCACTGTTGAATCTGCAGTGAGACTGTCTGGAAAACTCACTGATTTGATGGTTGCCTCTGGAGTTCTGAAGAAAGAGGCTGACACCGGGAAGCACAAGGAAGAATCTTCAAAGAAGCCACAACATCAGCAACACCAAAAGAAGAAGCAGAAATTAATCAAGAACTACACTGTGGCTACTCCCCTGAACCAAGTAGCAGCGGCACAACAAAATGTGCCCAAGAGACAATATACTGGCCCACATCCTTTGTGAACTAAATGCCAGTATCATCATGCTGCAAACAACCAGTGCCGTCAATGCACGGGTTGTGGAAGAAAAGGGCACTGGGTTCAGCAGTGCAGACTGACACCAAATCCAGCAGTTAACAATGCTGCACTAGCTCTCCCTCCACCAGCTAATCAGAACAATGGTGGATGCTTCAACTGTGGCGAACAAGGCCACTTTGCAAAGAACTGCCCGAAGAAGGCTCAACAAGCAGTTCAAGCTCCTCGTGGAAGAGCTTTTGTTATTGGAGCACCAGCTGCACGCCAGGACCCAAATGTGGTCACTGGTACGTTTCTCTTACAAGACTTTTATGCATCTGTTCTATTTGACACTGGTGCGGATCAGAGTTTTATCTCTGCCGATTTTGCATGCCAATTAGATTCTATAGAGGAACAGTTAGACTCCCCTTACATCATAGAGGTAGCTAACGGAAAACAGATCACAGTTAGTACAGTTTACAGAAATTGCCCGTTGACACTTAACGGTCATACATTCTCTATCGACTTGATACCGATGGAGTTGGGTAGTTTCGACATCATTGTTGGAATGGATTGGCTTTCCTCTAACCGAGTGGAAGTTGTCTGTTCTGAGAAGCTACTTCGAGTTCCATTGCCCGAAGATCGTGTATTGGAAGTCAGAGGGGACCAAGCAAAACGAAGTGTCAAAATCATTTCTTGCATAAAGGCGCGTAAGTGTTTACAGAAGAAGTGTGTAGCTTTCTTGGCTCATGTAGTGGAAAAAGAGAAAGACAAGAAGAAGATACAAGATGTACCAGTAGTGAAGGAATATCCAGAAGTATTTCCTGAAGACCTACCAGGTTTGCCTCCTGTGCGACCGGTAGAGTTCCGAATTGACTTAGTTCCTGGAGCAACTCCTGTTGCTAAATCTCCTTATCGGTTAGCACCTTCGGAGATGCAGGAATTGTCGAACCAGTTGCAGGAATTATTGGACAAAGGATTCATTAGACCGAGCTACTCGCCTTGGGGAGCTCCGGTCTTATTTGTGAAGAAGAAAGACGGATCATTCAGAATGTGCATAGATTACAGAGAGCTGAACAAACTAACCATCAAGAATCGGTATCCATTGCCGAGGATCGATGATTTGTTTGACCAACTGCAAGGAGCTCAGTATTTCTCGAAGATAGATCTACGGTCCGGGTATCATCAGCTCAGAGTTCAAGACGAAGACATACCGAAGACGGCTTTCCGAACCAGATACGGGCATTACGAATTTTTAGTGATGCCTTTCGGACTGACAAATGCACCAGCGGTTTTCATGGATCTCATGAACCGAGTATGCAAGCCGTATTTAGATCAGTTCGTTATCGTCTTCATCGATGACATACTGATTTATTTCAAGAGCAAAGCAGAACATGAACAACACCTCAGGAAGATCTTGGAACTGTTGATGGAACAGAAACTTTATGCCAAGTTCTCTAAGTGTGAATTTTGGTTAAGGGAAGTTCAGTTTCTTGGTCATGTAGTCAACAGTGAGGGAATTCATGTAGACCCTGCCAAGATTGAAGCAATAAAGAACTGGGACACTCCGAAGACACCAACGGAGATACGGTCTTTTCTGGGATTGGCAGGTTATTATAGAAGGTTTATCTCAAACTTTTCTAAGATAGCTTTGCCACTCACTAAATTAACTCAGAAAAGTGAACCGTTTGTCTGGGAACAGAAACAAGAAGATGCCTTTCAGACACTGAAGCAGAAGTTATGTAATGCTCCAATTCTATCACTCCCGGAAGGATGTGATGACTTTGTTGTTTATTGTGATGCATCCCATCAGGGACTTGGGTGCGTACTGATGCAACGGGACAAAGTTATCGCTTATGCATCGAGACAGTTAAAAGTTCATGAGAAGAATTACACTACTCATGATCTTGAGCTGGGAGCAGTGATTTTTGCACTGAAGATCTGGAGACATTATTTGTATGGCACCAAGTGTACTATATTTATTGATCACAAGAGTCTGCAGCACATCTTTGATCAGAAGGAGCTCAACATGCGACAACGCCGTTGGGTTGAACTTCTGAATGATTATGATTGTGTGATCAAGTACCATCCGGGAAAGGCGAATGTTGTAGCTGATGCCTTGAGTCGGAAGGAACGGGTCAAACCCTTACGCGTTAGGGCTATGGGTATGACTGTGCAGACCAGCTTACAAGACAAGATCATTCAAGCTCAACAGGAATCAGTTGATAGAGGAAACTTGAAGAAAGAACTTGATTGCGGAGCAGAGAAACATTTAGAGACCAAGTCGGATGGAATGATCTACTACCAGGATCGTATATGGATTCCGGCGGTAGATGAATTGAGAAGACTTATCTTCGATGAGGCACACAAGACAAAATACTCTGTTCATCCAGGCGCTGATAAAATGTATCAAGACTTGCGTGGATTTTATTGGTGGCCCGGAATGAAGAAAGACATAGCCGAGTACGTCGGTCGGTGTCTGACGTGTGCGAAGGTAAAGGCGGAACACCAGAGACCGTCTGGTTTACTGGAACAGCCTGAGATTCCGCTCTGGAAGTGGGAACAAATAGCTATGGATTTCATTACCAAGCTACCCCGCACTTCCAGTGGTCACGATACGATTTGGGTGATCATTGATCGTTTAACAAAATCTGCTCACTTCTTGCCGATGCGTGAAACCTTCACGATGGATAGACTGGCGAGATTGTACATCAATGAGATAGTGGTACGTCATGGTGTACCATTGTCTATTATTTCTGATCGAGACAGCAGATTCACCTCAAGGTTCTGGCAATCACTGCAGAAATCTCTAGGGACACAGTTAAATCTGAGTACAGCTTACCATCCACAAACGGACGGCCAAAGCGAACGTACAATTCAGACCCTAGAGGATATGTTAAGAACCTGTATTTTGGATTTCGGTGGGAATTGGGATTCTCATTTGCCACTGATTGAGTTCTCCTACAACAACAGTTATCACAGCAGTATCGGATGTGCACCATTCGAGGCTCTCTATGGCCAGAAATGTCGATCACCGATCTGTTGGACTGAAGTTGGAGATAATCGCATAACTGGGCCAGAGCTTATTCAGGAAACCACTGACAAGATTGCTCAGATTCAAAGAAGACTACAAGCTACCAGGAGCAGACAAAAAAGCTACGCTGACAAACGGCGTAAGCCGTTGGAATTCCAAGTGGGAGACCGTATCATGTTGAAGGTATCCCCATGGAAAGGCGTTGTACGTTTTGGAACAAAAGGCAAGCTAGCACCACGATACGTAGGACCGTTCGAAATCATCGAACGTATTGGTCCTGTGGCGTATAGACTGAGATTACCAGATGAACTCAGTGGTGTGCATGACGTGTTTCACGTCTCGAATTTAAAGAAATGTCTTGCTGACGAATCACTCGTCGTTCCACTCGAAGAGATTCAAGTTGATGATCAGTTACATTTCATAGAAGAACCTTTAGAGATTATGGATCGCAAAGTCAAGCAACTGAGGCGAAGCCGTATTCCGATTGTAAAGGTTCGTTGGAATTCAAGACGCGGACCCGAGTTTACTTGGGAACGTGAAGATCACATGAGGTTAAAGTATCCCCAGCTGTTTGAAGAGGAAGCCGTACCCGATAACAATTCTTAAATTTCGGGACGAAATTTCTTTAACAAGGGGAGACTGTAACATCAGTGCCGGAACCGTCACCGGAACAGTGATCGTGAACAGTACGTAAACAGTAATCAGGTACAATTATCATGTAATTCTGTATATTTCATATTCATATCAAGTCACAGTATCATTTCATATTATCGAAACAGTGAATTCACAGTCATTTCAGAGAAATCAAACTAGAACAATGGTTCTTGAGTCAGATAATTATCTGGCAACACAGAATCATCATGTGATTTATTTGTTAGGATTTTATTATGTATAAACGTATGTGAGGCCTTACAGGACAAAACAACACGAATATCGTTAAGTGAATGCTAAACCGACAGATTATTCGTATAGGTGACGATCTGTACGAATAAATCTAAAAGTTTAACGTTCTGAATGATATTCGATAATTAGAAAACAATATTGAAAAGTGTAGTTATCGTCGTATTTGATTCGAACAAATACGCGCGATGACCGCGCGATTCGATTTAAACGTTAAATAAATATTTTGTAAATTAAATAATTAAAAGATATTTAGTTAATTTATTAGGAATTACAACCTAAAATAATTTTATAATTTCTAATTTAAAATCGGATCGTTTCGTTACGAAAATGACGCGAAAACAACGTTTTTACGCGAAACCACGCGAAACCGAACGAACCAGAACGAACCCCGTTTAAGTTGAAACATTAATTGTGGCATTTATGGCCACACCAACCACAACCACCAGCCATTTTCATCTTCATCGTCACTTTCTCTCTCTATACTCTCTCTCTAGAACCACCACCTCTAACTCCCTCATTTCTTCACCATTTCAAGCCATTTTCGTGTCCAAACGACCACCACATGGTGTAGATCTCGAAAGTACAAGGATCTGAAGCTTTAAATCGTTCGATTTGAGGTAAAAATCGAGTTCTATGTCACGATTTCTAGGGTTTTCTAACCCTAAATCGATTTCATCATTTGGCCGACTAACTCTCTTAAAACCCTTTGGGAAATCACTCACAAACCCTTTAGGATGTGTTAGGAACAAACCATATATCATGAGATGGTCCTAGAATGCGGTTTGGGTGAGCTGCGCATCACAGGCCGCGCCTGGCCGAATGACACCAGCAGCAGCTAGGCCGAATGGCCACTGCCGCCGTATGAACCCTTTCGGCCGAATGGCCATCACCTCATTCGACCAGTGTACTGCTTCGATCGGGACCCATTCGACAGATCTCATTCGGCCTGAGACTCATTCGACAAAGCTTTCATTCGGTCCACCTGATTCGGCCTAGGACCATTCGTGAAAACCTATTCGGCAATCCTCCTTCGGCCAGAATCCATGCGGCACTCTTTCGGCCAGCCTTCCTTCTGTCGGCAAAGCCTCATTCGGCCAGTCTCTTTCGGGAATCAAGAGTTCATTCGACCATATACCACATTCGGCCCATTTTACATTGACAATCATAATGGCTCGAGCATGGGGACTAGAACTAACTAGGGTTTAGTTCTTACGGTTGCATGCATGGGAATTGGTTAAATATATGTGTGTGCATGGAGTTAGAATCCTTTTGTGTGAACATAGAATATTAGGGTTTTATACTAAGTAAACAAAGTGGGAATTTCTTTGATTTCAACACTAGTGAATTAAAGTTCCATGATATGCTAATACATTAGAGTAACCAAAGTTCAAACATAGGTTGCTTACATTCTATGAGTTAAACACCCTTGAGAATTCGTTGGAAGTCAACGATTCAATTTCGGGTTACGTAACTAACTTAGATGGTTCAATCAAATTATCTAAGTCAAATTGTTCAAGAAGCTTAACCCTAAATCAATGAGAAAGTCAAAATCGAGTATTGGGCTGAAGTTGGCCCAATGGGTTTAATCTAAGCCCAACATGCTAAGAAAACTTGTTTTCTTTAAAAGAAATTATGTTTTAATTAAAGACATTAAATGGTAAACTATGTTAAAATCAATTAAATGATTTTTCTAAATAAGTGTTACTATCAATGGATTAACTTAAAATGAATAAAATTGAAAAAGTTACTTAAAGTCTTTAACTGATTAATCATGGGAATAGGGTTATTAACGGGTAATAAGTTAGTATAGATGGAAAGAATCCTAGAAATACACTAGTGATCTAGAACACTTAGTTGCACACCGAGACCAAACCCTAGATCCGACGACTACTATATATACTTAACGTATTCGAATTCTTTTAAAATAACTCAGGAACTGAAGATATTTAGGCTACAACAACGAGCGCGCATTTTGTGGTAATTCAGTACAAAGCAACACAGGTGAGTTCATTGCCCCTTTTCTAAACATTTTTGTTTTAAAACGCGGGGCTGAGAAGCATGCGTAAACTGTTTTATTTAAACTATTTATTTAAATGCTTTTACTTATTATATGTTTTACATATATATGTTTTGTTGATACTCCTAGACTCCTGTCTACGAAATTATTAAACAAGCTCAAGTTATCAATTGAATTTAAGTACTCTTTTGAGTAATACCTTAAATCTAAAATTCTAAATCAACCCTTAGTCCATCAAGTTCAAATTCAAGAATCTAAACTCAAAGTGAAATCAAAAGAACAAGATCAATAAATCATATTCAAGGGAATCATAACTCAGTGTGTGATCTGAGGCCCAAGAATCATAAATCAACTCAATTATCATTCAAAATCATGGGAACTCAAAGAATCAAGAATCAAGAGACTCAAGAGATCAGAAATCATAAATGTGTGTGACTCATTGAAATAATGAAATCATTATGATCTAATGAACTCATTAATACTCAAGTCAAGGTGGATGTCAGTTGTATATGGAATCAAGACCACGTGTAACACACATATAAAGTCCCTCTCAGGTATAGAAGACTCTTGTAGTCAGGCTATACGGGCAATAACATGAATGATCAAATGAAATCAATATCAAAGTCAAAATCAGGAGAATCAAGAGGTCAAGAATCACAGGATATCCTTAAAGTCCCCGCTTGTACAGAAGACCTTTGGGTCAAGCTGTAAGGGCAAAACAATAAAGTCCCCGCTTGTACAGAAGACCTTTGGGTCAAGCTGTAAGGGCAAAACATTAAAATCCCGCGCAGTTCAGGTGTACTCCTTGTGAGTTATGCCTGACATGGGTCACGTGTGAGAGGTTACAACTTGGACAACCACCAACAACTAAGTCTAACTGATTGAGTAAAATTATACCCAATCATCATGTCTTAGTTGTATTTAAATGTTTTATTTAATTAATAAATTAAATATTTGACATTTTACTATTATCACTGTCTTTTTGGGAAATCATATATCTATGAGGAACCCAATAAATCGAAGGCATATCAGGTTTCAATATCATGATCTAAATCAGAGGTGTTGGGTAAAAATGCTTAATTATCATTAACAACAGTGTCATATACATGTTAGTATGTGGTGGGATAGAGTCTGGGCTTGACCCTTTCGTGATTCCCTATATATAAGCATACCGATGTGGATATTACATGTGGAGTTAATGAGGTTAGGGTCTTTACCAAAAGAGGTTTTCAAATCATTATCATACCATTTCCAAATCATTTTCAAATACTAAACTATATGAACTCACCAACCATGTGTTGACTTGATCTTTTTGCATGACTTCTCAGGTGACGAACAGGTCAACTAAGGAGTTATTCCTTTTGGATTAGGACTTCAGATAGAAGACTTAACTTTTGGACCTGCATTATTTTTGAAGACATCATTATGCAAATTATTTTGTATATCTTGTGTAAATACAAGATAGAAATATATGATGTTTATGGTAGATTTACATTGTTAAATTATAAACAATACTGATGTAATTTAACTTTGTAATTCTATTATATTTAGCATTTCTCATTTGTATCATGTGCAATGTAAACAATCTGATCATCACGATTATCACTCACGATATCGCGCCCCGGGAACTTTCCGCCCGACGGGACAACCGATCCTATCCCGCCGGCTCGGGGTGTGACAATAAATATACATTTTGGAGAAATTTTTCAAAATAAATGTGAAAGATCCATTTTCATTTCCAACACAAGTGAACCCTCTACTTATCATTTAATTGCTATCGTGAATTGTCGAGATTTGTGTGGAGCAAACTGCCTTTCAACATCCTGGGATAGTAGTGGTAAACTGATTCAAATAGGGGTATTAGAAAAATGTAACCCATAGTCCCGGAGTTGTTGTTGGATCCAGATGATCTGTGAACAGCAACTAGCAGCAGCAATATATTCAGCTTCACAGGTTGAAGTAGACACCGACGTCTGCTTCTTGCACTGCCAGGTAACTAATCGGGTTCCAAAGAACTGACATCCCGCAGACGTTGATTTGTAATCTCTCTTGCATCCGCCATAATCAGAGTCACTGTATGCTGTAAGATCAAAGTTATAATCATTAGGATACCATAAGCCAAGATCCGGTGTACCATTCAGATAACGCAAAATGTAACATCAGTGCCGGAACCGATGCCGGAACAGTGATCGCAACAGTAACATGAACAGTAATCAGGTACAACTGTTATACGTTTCAGTGTAAATTCATATTCATATTATATACTGTTATCATTTCATGTACCAAACGGTGAATTCCAAACCATTTCAGAGAAACTAAACTCAGTAAACATGGTTCATTAGTCAGATAATTGTCTGGCAACACAGAACCATCATGTGACTTTGTGTTAGGGTTTATTATGTATAAACGTATGTGAGGTTTTATAGAACAAAACAACACGGATATCGTTACATGAATGCTAAAGTGACGGGTTATTCGTATAGGTGACGATTTGTACGAATAATTCTGAAAGTTTAACGTTATGAGTGCTATCCGATAATTAGAAAACAATATTGGAAAGTATAGTTATTTCCGTGTTCGTACGGGTGACGATTCGAACGAATACGCGCGATAACCGTACGATCCGATTTTAAACAGTAAAATTTATAAATTCTTAAAATAAATAAAAGATATTAGTTAATTTACTAGGAATAACCACTTAAAATAAATATATATCTTATTTTATAAACCGCGTCGTTTCGTGACGAAAACCACGAGAAACGGTGTTGTACGCGAAACCGAACGAGACCGAGCAACCGGGTATGTTTTAGACATTAATAGGGCATTTAATTTCCCCATCCACCACCACCAACCCTTCTCATTCTCCTCATTTTCGTTTATGCAACTCTCTCTCTAGAATACCCTATCAAGCTTCTCACTGCGATTACTTGCTCGAATTTGCACGGGTTTAAGCGTTTCTAGAGCCAAAACGACCATCTTGTTACGTAGATCAAGGAAGTACAGAAATTTTAAGCTTTCATCCATCAAATTAGAGGTAAATCTTCACCTTATTTTCGGTTTTAAGTTGTAGTCTGAACCCTTATAGTTACATTTGATTTAACCAATGAGAACACACTAAAACACTTGGATGAACTAAGATTATCGATTAGAAAACACTAGGGACTAACATGTAGCAGGATTGGATCGAGGGGGAAGACAAAAATACAGGTTCGTGAAGGGCCAGCAGATGGCCGAACCCACTTGACACAGCCGAACCCTCTCTCTGCAACGAATCTGTAAAGTTTCTGACTCACGAACCTGTAGTCACCAGATACAAACATGCAACGAACCCTGCTTCACATGCAACGAACCCTGTGAACCCTTCTGGCTAGCCGAACCCTGAGCGGCTGACACCTCCACCCACGAACCCTTGCATGGCGAACCTCATCTCGGTAACCTTGGATCATGAACCTAGGAGACTCACGAACCCTTATGAGACGAACCCAATGACGTGCGAACCTATCGCAGGAAAGGACGAACCTAGCTGACCACCAACTATTGGAGCAACGAACCTAGGCTTAATTTCATGTATAGCGAACCTTAGGTCAAATGCATGCATGCGGCCGAACCTTTAAGGTTCGTTCGAGTTAAAAGATAGCCGAACCTCCCATTAAACTTAGCCGAACCTTGGTTTACATTCATAGGTTCGCTGCCCTGGGGGATGTCGAATCTAGATGGACTCTATGATCCTTAGTTTTCATGGTACATAGGGCTTGTGTACATGTGCATGCATGAGCTAAATCATGTGTATGTGCATGGGAATGTTATAGGGTATTTAAGTTCATGCAAACTTACGCTTATTATTAATTACGGTATATTGTCTTTGATTGATAAGAAGGGTATTAGTTGAGACATTATAACAATTCAATAGGAGTTGTTCATATCTAATGAGTTAAACTGGCATCTTAGAAGTTACTATTAAATCATGAAGATCTTAACACAAGCCTAATAGGTTGGAGTGAGATTTTTCTAAACTCAAATGATATAAATGGATTATTTAGGCTAAAGCTTTCAAGGTTCATGATCAATAATCATGGGGTAATCAAAGGTCATTAATTTGGGCCTAAGTGGGCCCAATGGGCTTGATTAAGGCCCATCACGTGGCAATTGTTACGTAATTCAAGTAATGAAATTTTTAATAAAATAAAATGTTTTATGAACTTATTAAATTAAAATTAAATGATTTCTTAAAATAATGTTCTAATTTAAAACTGAAGTTTAATAAACATAGTAATCAAAGACTTGTTGTAACTAATTATGGGCTATGGGTCACCAACGGGTAATTAAGTTGGATTAATTAGATTAGATCATAGAAGCACTTAGTACATTAGGGCACTTAGTTACACACACCGAGACCAAGCCTTAGATACGACGACTAATACGCGTACTTATAGTATCCGAATTATTTTAAAACAACTCAGGAACCGAAGATACTTAAGCTACAACTAAAGAGCGCTCATTTTGTGATTATACAGTACGGAGCAACACATGTGAGTTCATTGCCCCTTTCCTAACATTTTCTTTTAAAACGCGGGGCTGAGAAGCATGCGTAAACTGTTTTTATTTAAGTTGTTTACTTAAATGCTTTTACTTAACATATGTTTTATATGTGAAATGCTATCCTAGATCATGTCTAGGTAAATTTTATGCAGGTTTTACTAAGCTTATCTACTTATGATATAAGTGGATAATTGAGTTAAACTAAACATTTCAACGAATCAAACGAAACTATTTTGACGAAACAAGTGTATGATTTCAACGAATCAAACGAAACTATTTTGACGAAACAAGTGTGTGATTTCAACGAATCAAACGAAACTATTTTGACGAAACAAGTGCGTGAGTTCAACGAATCAAACGAATCAACAAATCATTTTCAGGGGAAAGTCTGGGAAATATCAAAGATAACATATGCCAACGAAACAAAACGAATCAAGTACGAAGCAGAAACCCTACATTTCAAGAAGTCCTAGCTAGACCGTTTGATTTGTAGGTTATATGTCTGATGATATTTACAAAATCCCCTAACTACAAAGAACCTTGATTGATAGACTAGTCTACTCGAGTTGACCAAGGCCAAATCATTAGGACTTATATTTTATTAAATGTTTATTTATTTATATAATTAAGCATTTATGATTGTTTCTACAATTACTGTGGTTGATCATTATTGTGATGAACTTAAGGAATCAACATAGATTCCAAATTGTTGTATTTACAGGAATAAAGAACTGAAGAATCATTGGGTTAATGGTAGGGGTAAAAATGCTTAATTTTCATTAACACCAATGTCCTATGTGGATTAGTATGTGGTGGGACGGCGTCTGGGCGGTTCGTAGGCTCGACTCAGGGGTATGCCCTATATATAAGCATACCGATCTGGATGATACATGTGATGTTAATGAGATTAAGGTTGTTACCCGAGGGTTTAACAAAAGTTTTGAGTGTACATTTGAACTATTGTGAATGGAAGTGTGTTAGGTAAAAATGCTTAATTATCATTAACAACAGTGTCATATGCGTATTAGTATGAGGTGGGACGGCGTCTGGGCAGGTGGTAGGCTCGACACAGGGGTATGCCCTATATATAAGCATACCGATGTGGATATTACATGTGATGTTAATGAGGTTAGGGTCTTTACCGAAAGAGGTTTACAAATCATTTTAAATTACTAAACTATATGAACTCACCAACCATGTATTGATTTATTTTTGCATGACTTCTCAGGTGACGAACAGGTCAATTAAGAAGTTTGTGCTTTTGGACTAGGACTTCAGATAGAAGACTTAGTATTTTTGGACCTGCATACTTTTGGAACATCATTATACAATTATTTTGTATATCTTGTGCAGTTACAAGATAGAAATCTTATAATGTTTATGATAGATTTACATTGTTAAATTATGAACGTTACGGATGTAATTTAACTTTGTAATTCTATTCTATTTAGCATTTCTCATTTATATCATGTGCAATGTAAACAATCTGATCATTTCGATTATCCCTCTCGATATCACGCCCCGGGAACCTTCCGCCCGACGAGGGAATCGATCAAACCCCGCCGGCTCGTGGTGTGACAGATTGGTATCAGAGCCACGGTGATAGAGAAATATAGGTCACTTATTTAAACTGTTTGGCTTAGACTATAACCTAGGGACCCTGCATGTAGAGCACATAGGACTTAAGACTTACTTGCATATTCTCTTCTGTATTCGATCATTACACTAACCGATAACTTTATTGGTTATGATCAGAAAGCCGCCGAGAAGACAGACTCCCTCGTTACCTCCACCACCACAAGACTTGGCTCCACATTCGTCTACACCATCACCGTCTGACTCACCTCCTACAATGCCTCCATTGCCTCCACCTCCTCCTCCTCCATTTATTCCTCCTCTACTCAACCCACCACCAGGCCCGAGTACAACTCCGATGCTGGACCCTGCTACTATCGCCCTGGTGACTCTACTGAGCAGTCAGATGACTAATCAGATGAAGGAGGCGATACCGGAGATGTTCAACCGTCTCCGTAATGAAATCAACAACACTGGTAACTCGTCCGGAGAAGCCAGTGGGAATACTGGTAGTTCATCACACTACTCCTACAAGTCATTTGTAGGATGTTAGCCACCCAGTTTTAGTGGGTTTGAAGGAGCCGTTGGATTAATTCAATGGATAGAGAAGATTGAAGCTACTCTGGACCTTTGCAGCTGTCCAGAGCACCACAAGGTTCGTTATTCTGCTGGAACTTTCAACAAACGTGCCTTGACTTGGTGGAATCGTCAAATCAATGCAAGAGGTCGGGAAGAAGCTATGTCAATGACCTGGGAAGACTTCAAGACTCTGCTACGAACAGAATTCTGCCCAAAGAACGAACTGCAGAAGTTGGAGGTTGAACTATCAAACCATGTGATGAAGGGGGCTGATTACATGGGGTACACGACTCGTTATCACGAGTTAGTTGATTTGGTGCTAGACATGGTACCAATTTAAGAGAAGAGGATTGATCGTTACGTAGGTGGACTTCCCGCCTGCATACAGGGTTTAGTTGTTGCAGCAAACCCTGTTACTGTGGAGTCTGCTGTGAGTTTATCTGGGAAACTCACTGATCTTATGGTAGCCTCGGGAGTACTGAAGAAAGAGGCCGACTCCAGCAAGAACAAATCTGAGTCGTCAAAGAAACCCCACCACCACCAGAAGAAGAAACAAAAGGTCATCAAGAACTACACGGTGGCCACACCTCTCCAACAAGTAGCAGCAGCACCACAAAACCCTAACAAAAGACCCTACACTGGCACGTTTCCTCTGTGTGCTAAGTGTCAATACCATCATACTGCTAACACTCCCTGCAAGCAATGCACGGGATGTGGGCGAAAGGGCCATTGGGTCCAACACTGCCGGATGACACCTAACCAAGCAGTCAACAATGCTGCTTTGGCTCTCCGTCCACTAGCAAATCAGAACAGCGGTGGATGCTTCAGCTGTGGCGAACAAGGCCACTTTGCAAAGAACTGCCCAAAAAAGGCTCAACAGGCAGTTCAAGCACCACGTGGAAGAGCCTTCGTCATCGGAGCACCAGCTGCATGCCAGGACCCGAATGTGGTCACTGGTACGTTTCTTTTACATGAATTTTATGCATCTGTTCTAATTGACACTGGTGCGGATCAGAGTTTTATCTCTACCGATTTTGCATGCCAACTAGATTCTATAGAGAAACGGTTAGATTCCCCTTACATCATAGAAGTAGCTAACGGGAAACAGATCACGGTTAGTACAGTTTATAGGAATTGCCCATTGACACTTAATGGCCATACATTCACCATCGATTTGATACCGATGGAGTTGGGTAGTTTCGATATCATTGTCGGAATGGATTGGCTTTCCTCTAATCGAGTGGAAGTCATCTGTTCTGAAAAGCTGCTTCGAATTCCATTGCCGAGTGATCGTGTATTGGAAGTAAAAGGGGATCATGCAAAACGAAGTGTCAAAATCATCTCTTGCATAAAGGTGCGTAAGTGTCTGCAGAAGCGGTGCGTGGCTTTCTTGGCTCATGTGGTGGAAAAGGAGAAGGATAAGAAAAAGATTTCAGACGTACCAGTTGTGAAAGAATATCCGGAAGTATTTCCTGAAGACCTACCAGGTTTGCCTCCTGCGCGACCGGTAGAGTTTCGTATTGACTTAATTCCTGGAGCAACTCCTGTTGCTAAATCTCCTTACAGGTTAGCACCTTCAGAGATGCAGGAATTGTCTAATCAGTTACAGGAGTTACTTGACAAGGGTTTCATTAGACCGAGCCACTCACCTTGGGGATCTCTGGTCTTGTTCGTGAAGCAGAAAGACGGATCGTTTCGAATGTGCATCGATTATCGAGAGCTTAACAAGTTGACTATGAAGAATCGGTATCCATTGCCGAGGATTGATGATTTGTTCGATCAATTACAAGGTGCTCAGTATTTCTTGAAGATAGATCTACGATCCGGGTATCATCAACTTAGAGTTCAAGACGAAGACATACCGAAAACCGTATTCCGAACCAGATACGGGTATTACGAATTCATGGTGATGCCTTTCAGATTGACGAATGCACCGGCGGTTTTCATGGACCTCATGAACCGAGTGTGCAAGCCGTATTTAGATCAGTTTTTCATTGCCTTTATCGACGACATCCTGATTTATTTGAAGAGTAAAGTTGAACAGGAAGAACATCTCAGGAAAATCTTGGAGCTGTTGAAGGAGCAGAAACTTTATGCCAAATTTTCTAAGTGTGAATTCTGGCTAAGAGAAGTCCAATTTCTGGGCCATGTAGTCAACAGCGAGGGAATACATGTAGATCCCGCCAAGATTGAAACGATAAAGAACTGGGACACTCCGAAGACACCGACGGAGATACGGTCTTTTCTGGGACTGGCAGGTTATTACAGAAGGTTTGTTTCATACTTTTCTAAAATAGCTTTGCCTATCACTAAGTAAACCCAGAGGAGTGAACCGTTTATCTGGGAGCAGAAACAAGAAGATGCCTTCCAGACATTGAAACAGAAATTATGTAATGCTCCAATTCTATCTCTCCCAGAGGGCTGTGATGAGTTTGTTGTATACTGTGATGCTTCCCATCAGGGACCTGGTTGCGTACTGATGCAGCGGGACAAAGTTATTGCGTATGCATTAGGACAGTTGGAAGTTCATGAGAAGAACTACACTACTCATGATCTTGAACTGGGAGCTGTAATCTTCGCACTGAAGAGTTGGAGACATTACTTATATGGCACCAAGTGTACCATATTTACTGATCACAAGAGTCTGCAGCATATCTTTGATTAGAAGGAACTCAATATGCGACAACGCCGTTGGGTTGAACTTTTGAATGATTACGACTGTGTGATCAAGTACCATCCGGGAAAGGCGAACGTTGTAGCTGACACCTTGAACCGGAAGGAACGGGTCAAACCCTTGCGCGTTAGAGCAATGGGAATGACTGTGCATACCAGTTTAAGAGACAAGATTATTCAAGCACAACAAGAATCACTTGATCGAGGAAATATAAAGAAAGAACATGACTGCAGAGCAGAGAAACAGTTTGACACTAAACCCGATGGAATGATATACTACCAGGATCGCATATGGATTCCGGTGGTAGACGAGTTGAGAAAACTTATCTTCGATGAAGCACACAAGACCAGATACTCCGTTCATCCAGGCGGCGATAAAATGTACCAAGACTTGCGGGGATTTTATTGGTGGCCAGGAATGAAGAAAGACATAGCCGAGTACGTCGGCCAATGTCTCACATGTGCGAAGGTAAAGGCGGAACACCAGAGACCGTCTGGTTTACTGGAACAACCTGAGATTCTGCTTTGGAAGTGGGAACAAATAGCTATGGATTTCATTACCAAGCTACCCCGCACTTCCAGTGGTCATGATACGATTTGGGTGAACATTGACCGTTTAACAAAATCTGCTCACTTCTTGCCGATACGTGAGACTTTCACGATGGATAAACTGGCAAGACTGTACATCAATGAGATAGTGGTTCACCATGGTGTGCCATTGTCTATTATTTCTGATAGAGACAGCAAATTCACATCAAGGTTCTGGCAATCATTACAAAAATCTCTAGGGACACAATTAAATCTGAGTACAACTTACCATCCACAAACGGACGGTCAAAGGGAACGTTCGATTCAAACCCTAGAGGACATGTTAAGAACCTGTGTATTGGACTTTGGTGGGAATTGGGATTCCCATTCGCCACTGATCGAGTTCTCCTACAACAACAGTTACCACAGCAGTATCGGATGTGATCCATTCGAGGCTCTTTATTGCCGGAAATGTCGCTCACCGATCTGTTGGACTGAAGTTGGAGACAATCGAATAACTGGGCGAGAGCTTATTTAGGAAACCACTGACAAGATTGCTCAGATTCAAAGAAGATTACAAGCAACAAGGAGCAGACAAAAGAGCTACGCCGACAAACAGCGCAAACCGTTGGAATTTCAAGTGGGAGACCATGTCATGTTGAAAGTATCCCCTTGGAAAGGTGTAGTATGGTTTGGGAAGAAAGGCAAACTAGCACCACGTTACGTGGGACCGTTCAAGGTCATCGAACATATTGGTCCTGTCACGTATCGACTGAGATTACCAGATGAGCTCAGTGGTGTGCATGACATGTTTCACTTCTCGAACTTAACGAAATGCCTTGCTGACGAGTCTCTCGTCATCCCGATCGAGGAAATTCAAGTGGATGAACAGTTACACTTCATTGAAGAACCTTTGGAGATTATGGATCGTAAGGTTAAGCAACTGAGGCGAAGCCGTATCCCGATTGTAAATGTTCGATAGAATTCAAGGCGTGGGCCTGAGTTCACTTGGGAACGTGAAGATCACATGAAGTCAAAGTATCCCCAACTATTTGAAGAGGAAACAGTACCCGATAACAACTCTTAAATTTTGGGACGAAATTTCTCTAACAAGGGGAGACTGAAACATCAGTGCTGGAACCGATGCCGGAACAGTGATCGCAACAGTAACATGAACAGTAATCAGGTGCAACTGTTATGCATTTCAGTGTAAATACATATTCATATCATATACTGTTATCATTTCATGTAACAAACGGTGAATTCAAAAACATTTTAGAGAAACCAATTATCGAGAGCTACTCACCTTGGGGAGCTCCGGTCTTGTTCGTGAAGCAGAAAGACGGATCGTATCGAATGTGCATCAATTATCGAGAGCTGAACAAGTTGACTATCTAGAATCGGTATCCATTGTCGAGGATTGATGATTTGTTCGATCAGTTGCAAGGAGCTCAGTATTTCTCGAAGATAGATCTACGATCCGGGTATCATCAACTTAGAGTTCAAGACGAAGACATACCGATGACGGCATTCCGAACCAGATACGGGCATTACGAATTCATGGTGATGCCTTTCGGATTGACGAATGCACCGGCGGTTTTCATGGACCTCATGAACCGAGTGTGCAAGCCGTATTTAGATCAGTTTGTCATTGTCTTTATCGACGACATCCTGATTTACTCGAAGAGTAAAGTTGAACACGAAGAACATCTTAGGAAAATCTTGGAGCAGTTGAAGGAGTAGAAACTTTATGCCAAATTCTCTAAGTGTGAATTCTGGCTAAGAGAAGTCCAATTTCTGGGCCATGTAGTCCACAGCGAGGGAATACATGTAGATCCCGCCAAGATTGAAGCGATAAAGAACTGGGACACTCCGAAGACACCAACGGAGATACGGTCTTTTTTGGGACTGGCAGGTTATTACAGAAGGTTTATTTCAAACTTTTCTAAAATAGCTTTGCCTCTCCCTAAGTTAACCCAGAGGAGTGAACCGTTTATCTGGGAGCAGAAACAAGAAGATGCCTTCTAGACTTTGAAACAGAAATTATGTAATGCTCCAATTCTATCTCTCCCAGAGGGCTGTGATGACTTTGTTGTATACTGTGATGCTTCCCATCAGGGACTTGGTTGCGTACTGATGC
Organism: Mikania micrantha; assembly: GCA_009363875.1. Lineage (NCBI taxonomy): Eukaryota > Viridiplantae > Streptophyta > Magnoliopsida > Asterales > Asteraceae > Mikania > Mikania micrantha. The sequence continues at coordinate 41,793,501 of CM018696.1, forward strand.
AGCGGGACAAAGTTATTGCGTATGCATCAAGACAGTTAAAAGTTCATTAGAAGAACTACACTACTCATGATCTAGAACTGGGAGCTGTAATCTTCGCACTGAAGATTTGGAGACATTACTTATATGGCACCAAGTGAACCATATTTACTGATCACAAGAGTCTGCAGCATATCTTTGATCAAAAGGAACTCAATATGTGACAACGCCGTTGGGTTGAACTTCTGAATGATTACGACTGTGTGATCAAGTACCATCCGGGAAAGGCAAACGTTGTAGCTGACACCTTGAGCCGGAAGGAACGGGTCAAACCCTTGCGCGTTAGAGCAATGGGAATGACTGTGCAGACCAGTTTAAGAGACAAGATTATTCAAGCACAGCAAGAATCACTTAATCGAGGAAATCTAAAGAAAGAAGTTGACTGCGGAGCAGAGAAACAGTTTGACACTAAACCCGATGGAATGATCTACTACCAGGATCGCATATGGATTCCGGCGGTAGACGAGTTGAGAAAACTTTTCTTCGATGAAGCACACAAGACCAGATACTCTGTTCATCCAGGCGCCGATAAAATGTACCAAGACTTGCGGGGATTTTATTGGTGGCCAGGAATGAAGAAAGACATAGCCGGGTACGTCGGCCAATGTCTCACGTGTGCGAAGGTAAAGGCGGAACAACAGAGACCGTCTGGTTTACTGGAACAACCTGAGATTCCACTTTGGAAGTGGGAACAAATAGCTATGGATTTCATTACCAAGCTACCCCGCACTTCCAGGGGTCATGATACGATTTGGATGATCATTGACCGTTTAACAAAATCTGCTCACTTCTTGCCGATGCGTGAGACTTTCACGATGGATAAACTGGAAAGACTGTACATCAATGAGATAGTACTACGCCATGGTGTGCCATTGTCTAATATTTCTGATAGAGACAGTAGATTCACATCAAGGTTCTGGCAATCATTACAGAAATCTCTAGGGACGCAGTTAAATCTGAGTACAGCTTACCATCCACAAACGGACGGTCAAAGCGAACGTACGATTCAAACCCTAGAGGACATGTTAAGAACCCGTGTATTGGACTTTGGTGGGAATTGGGATTCCCATTTGCCACTGATCGAGTTCTCCTACAACAACAGTTACCACAGCAGTATCGGATGTGCACCATTCGAGGCTCTTTATTTCCAGTTTTGTCGCTCACCGACCTGTTGGACTGAAGTTGGAGACAATCGAATAACTGGGCCAGAGCTTATTCAGGAAACCACTGACAAGATTGCTCAGATTCAAAGAAAACTACAAGCAACAAGGAGCAGACAAAAGAGCTACGCCGACAAACGGCGCAAACCGTTGGAATTTCAAGCGGGAAACCATGTCATGTTGAAAGTATCCCCTAGGAAAGGTATAGTACGTTTTGGGAAGAAAGGCAAACTAGCACCACGTTACGTGGGGCCGTTCGAGATCATCGAACGTATTGGTCCTGTAGCTTATCGACTGAGATTACCAGATGAGCTCCGTGGTGTGCATGACGTGTTTCACGTCTCGAACTTAAAGAAATGCCTTGCTGACGAGTCTCTGGTCATCCCGATCGAGGAAATTCAAGTGGATGAACAGTTACATTTCATTGAAGAACCTTTGGAGATTATGGATCGCAAGGTTAAGCAACTGAGGCGAAGCCGTATCCCAATTGTAAAGGTTCGATGGAATTCAAGGCGCGGGCCCGAGTTCACTTTGGAACGTGAAGATCACATGAAGTCAAAGTATCCCCAACTGTTTGGAGAGGAAGCAGTACCCGATAACAACTCTTAAATTTCGGGACGAAATTTCTCTAACAAGGGGAGACTGTAACATCAGTGCCGGAACCGATGCCGGAACAGTGATCGCAACAGTAACATGAACAGTAATCAGGTACAACTGTTATACGTTTCAGTGTAAATTCATATTCATATCATATACTGTTATCATTTCATGTAACAAACGGTGAATTCAAAACCATTTCAGAGAAACCAAACTCAGTAAACATGGTTCATCAGTCAGATAATTGTCTGGCAACACAGAACCATCATGTGACTATGTGTTAGGGTTTATTATGTATAAACGTATGTGAGGTTTTATAGAACAAAACAACATGGATATCGTTACATGAATGCTGAAGTGACGGGTTATTCGTATAGGTGACGATTCGTACGAATAATTCTGAAATTTTAACGTTCTGAGTGATATCCGATAATTAGAAAACAATATTGGAAAGTATAGTTATTTCCGTGTTCGTACGGGTGACGATTCGAACGAATACGTGCGATAACCGTACGATCCGATTTTAAACAGTAAAATTTATAAATTCTTAAAATAAATAAAAAATATTAGTTACTTTTTAAGGAATAACCACTTAAAATAAATATATCTATCTTATTTTATAAATCGTGTCGTTTCGTGATGAAAACCACGAGAAACGGTATTGTACGCGAAACCGAACGAGACCAAGCAACCGGGTATGTTTTAGACATTAATGGGGCATTTAATTTCCCCATCCACCACCACCAACCCTTCTCATTCTCCTCGTTTTCGTTTATGCAACTCTCTCTCTAGAACACCCTACAAGCTTCTCATTATGATTACTTGCTCGAATTTGCACGAGTTTAAGCGTTTCTGGAGCCAAAACGACCATCTTGTTACGTAGATCAAGGAAGTACAGAAATTTTAAGCATTCATCCATCAAATTTGAGGTAAATCTCCATCTTATTTTCGGTTTTAAGTTGTAGTCCGAACCCTTATAGGTACATTTGATTTAACCAATGAGAACACACTAAAACACTTGGATGAACTGTGATTATCGATTAGAAAACATTAGGGACTAACATGTAGCATGATTGGATCGAGGAGGAAGACGAAAATACAGGTTCGTGAAGGGCCAGCAGCCGGCCGAACCCCCTTGACACAGTCGAACCCTCTCTCTTCAATGAACCTGTAAAGTTTCTGACTCAGGAACCTGTAGTCACCAGATACAAACCTGCAACGAACCCTGCTTCACATGCAACGAACCCTATGAACCCTTATGGCTAGCCGAACCCGGAGTGGCTGACACCTCCACCCACGAACCCTTGCATGGCGAACCTCATCTCGGCAACCTTGGATCACGAACCTAGGTGACTCACGAACCCTTATGAGACGAACCCAATGACGTGCGAACCTATGGGAGGAAAGGGACGAACCTAGCTGACCACGAACCAATGGAGCAACGAACCTAGGTTTAATTTCATGTCTAGCGAACCTTAGGTCAAATACATGCATGCGGCCGAACCTTTAAGGTTTGTTGGAGTTAAAAGATTGCCGAACCTCCCATTAAACTTAGCCTAACCTTGGTTTGCATTCATAGGTTCGCTGCCCTGGGGGATGTCGAATCTAGATTGACTCAATGATCCTTAGTTTTCATGCTACATAGGGCTTGTGTACATGTGCATGCATGAGCTAAATCATGTGTGTGTGCATGGGAATGATATAGGGTATTTAAGTTTATGCAAACTTACCCTTATTATTAGTTAAGGTATATTGTCTTTGATTGATAAGAAGGGTATTAGTTGAGACATTATAACAATTTAATAGGAGTTGTTCATATCTAATGAGTTAAACTGGCACCTTAGAAGTTACTATTAAATCATGAAGATATTAACACTAGCCTATTAGGTTGGAGTGAGATTTTTCTAAACTCAAATGATATAAATTGATTACTTAGGCTAAAGCTTTCAAGGTTCATGATCAATAATCATGGGGTAATCAAAGGTAAATAATTTGGGCCTAAGTGGGCCCAATAGGCTTGATTAAGGCCCATCACGTGGCAAATGTTACGTAATTCAAGTAATGAAATTTTTAATAAAATAAAATGTTTTATGAACTTATTAAATTAGAATTAAATGATTTCTTAAAATAATGTTCTAATTTAAAACTGAAGTTTAATAAACATAGTAATCAAAGACTTGTTGTAACTAATTATGGGCTATAGGTCACCAACGGGTAATTAAGTTAGATGAATTAGATTAGATCATAGAAGCACTTAGTACATTAGGGCACTTAGTTACACACACCGAGACCAAGCCTTAGATACGACGACTAATACGCGTACTTATAGTATCCGAATTATTTTAAAACAACTCAGGAACTGAAGATACTTAAGCTACAACTAAAGAGCGCGCATTTTGTGATAGTATAGTACGGAGCAACACAGGTGAGTTCATTGCCCCTTTTCTAACATTTTGTTTTAAAACGCGGGGCTGAGAAGCATGCGTAAACTGTTTTTATTTAAGTTGTTTCGTTAAATGCTTTTACTTAACATATGTTTTATATGTGAAATGTTATCCTAGATCATGTCTAGGTAAATTTTATGCATGTTTTACTAAGCTTTTCTACTTATGATATAAGTGGATAATTGAGTTAAACTAAACATATCAACAAATCAAACGAAACTATTTCGACGAAACAAGTGTATGATTTCAACGAATCAAACGAAACTATTTTGACGAAACAAGTGTGTGATTTCAATGAATCAAACGAAACTATTTTGACGAAACAAGTGCGTGAGTTCAACGAATCAAACGAATCAACAAATCATTTTCAGGGGAAAGTCTGGGAAATATCAAAGATAACATATGCAAACGAAACAAAACGAATCAAGTATGAAACAGAAACCCTACATTTCAAGAAGTCCTAGCTAGAGCGTTTGATTTGTAGGTCATATGTTTGATGATATTTACCGAATCCCCTAACTACTAAGAACCTTGATTGATAGACTAGTCTACTCGAGTTGACCAAGGCCAAATCATTAGGACTTAGATTTTATTAAGTGTTTATTTATTTATATAATTAAGTATTTATGACTGTTTCTACAATTACTGTGGTTGATCATTATTGTGATGAACTTAAGTAATCAACATAGATTCCAAATTTTTGTATTTACAGGAACAAAAAACTGAAGAATCATTGGGTTAATGGTAGGGGTAAAAATGCTTAATTTTCATTAACACCAATGTCCTATGTGGATTAGTATGTGGTGGGATGGCGTCTGGGCGGGTCGTAGGATCGACTCAGGGGTATGCCCTATATATAAGCATACCGATCTGGATGATACATGTGATGTTAATGAGATTAAGGTTGTTACCCGAGGGTTTAACAAAAGTTTTGAGTGTACATTTGAACTATTGTGAACGGAAGTGTGTTAGGTAAAAATGCTTAATTATCATTAACAACAGTGTCATATGCGTATTAGTATGTGGTGGGACGGCGTGTGGGCGGGTGGTAGGCTCGACTCAGGGGTATGCCCTATATATAAGCATACCGATGTGGATATTACATGTGATGTTAATGAGGTTAGGGTCTTTTCCGAAAGAGGTTTACAAATCATTTTAAATTACTAAACTATATGAACTCACCAACCATGTGTTGATTTTATTTTTGCATGACTTCTCAGGTGACGAACAGGTTAATTAAGAAGTTTTTGCTTTTGGACTAGGACTTCAGATAGAAGACTTAGTATTTTTGGACCTGCATACTTTTGGAACATCATTATACAATTATTTTGTATATCTTGTGCAGTTACAAGATAGATATCTTATGATGTTTATGATAGATTTACATTGTTAAATTATGAACATTACGGATGTAATTTAACTTTGTAATTATATTCTATTTAGCATTTCTCATTTATTTCATGTGCAATGTAAACAATCTGATCATTTCGATTATCACTCTCGATATCGCGCCCCGGGAACCTTCCGCCCGACGTGGAAATCGATCCAACCCCGCCGGCTCGTAGTGTGACACAAAATCCGCTTCACAGCAATCAGATGTGACACTCTTGGTTTTGATTGATAACGAGTGCACAAGCATGTGGCGAACATGATGTCTAGCCGAGAAGCAGTTAGATACATCAGAGAGCCAATTATTCCTCGATACAGAGTGGCATCGATTAACTCCCCCTTTTCATCTGGTGTAATCCCTTGATTAACAGCCAGTGGGGTACCAGCAGGTTTCGCATCTGACATACTGAACCGGCTCTGTATGTCACCAACATATTTGGTTGGATGAATGAAAATTCCTGCCTCAGACTGATCCACCTGTAATCTCAGAAAAAATTTCATCCCTCCCATTGAGCTCATCTCGAACTTTTCCATCATAATTTTCTCAAATTCCTTGCACAGACTATCATTCGTAGAACCAAATATGATATCGTCCACATAAACTTCTACCAAGAGTATATCACTATCCTTTTCTCTCGAATAAACAGTGTACAGTCAATGACACCTCTTCTGAACCCGTTGCTCAGAAGGTGAGTGGAAAGTGTCTCATACCATGCTCGCGATGCTTGATGTAATCCATATAAGGCCTTATCTAGCTTGTAGACTTGGTCACGATGCAATGGATCCTCAAACCTGGGAGGTTGACTGACATACACTGTTTCACTGATCATACCATGAAGGAATGCACTCTTGACGTCCATTTGATAGACTTTAAACTTTTTGAATGATGCATATGCCAAGAAACTACGAATTGCTTCAAGTCGAGCAACTGGTGCAAACACTTCATTATAATCCAACCCTTCAATCTGTCTGAACCCTTGAACCACCAGACGTGCCTTGTTTCTAACAATGATCCCGTGATCATCCTTTTTGCACCGAAGAACTCATCTGGTGCCTATGACTTTTGCACCTTTTGGTGTGTCAACAAGTTTCTAGACTCCTAATTTCTTGAATTGTAGGAGTTCTTCTTGCATAGCATCAACCTATGATTCTTCCTTTAAAGCTTCAGTGACGTTTCGCGGTTCAACTTGGGAGATGAAACAAAAATGAGCACAAAAGCTTACATCTGCAAAATCAAGAATGTCTGCAAGCCCCCATGAAGAAAGCTGGTTTCTAGTCTTAACCCCATCTAATTGACTTCCAATGATGTTCTCTTGAGGATGAATACGATTAATTCTTCCAACAGGATCAGCTGGAACTTCAAACTGAGGATCAAGATTGTTTAGATTTAAGTCCTCAAGACCTGGCACAAGATTGTCAACATTTGGTTCGGGTGCACCCGGCTGACCGGAATTGTCGTCTGTGTATGAGCTGTCATCATTTGTCTGTACTATGGGAATTGAAGTAGATGAAGGTTGCACTGGTTCATCAGGTGCATTTTGTGCATCAAACATCATTTGGACATCAACATCTTCATCTGAGTACATGGGAGGCATATTGAGTGAGTCAAAAAACTAGAATAGTCAATCATCCAGTTCGGACCTTTCCCAGGTGGGGGGCATAGAATGTCTCTGAACATCAACATGGAACCACTACTCCACGTTCTAAGTTGATCTGTTGTAAACTCTTTCATTAAGAGTGTTGTACCCAAGAAAATACCCTTCTTCCACCTTCTCATTGAACTTGTCCTGCTCCTGTTTCTTAAGCATTGTGCATGGCACACCAAAAGGTTCAAGATACTTAAGATTAGGTTTTCTGTTGTGGAGCAGTTCAAAGCAGGTCTTCCCATGTCTTTTCACTATTAAAACCCGGTTCAGTGTGTAGCAAGCATTAGCTACATCTTCATTCTAGAACTGAACTGGAAGAGATGAATAAGCAAGCATCGTTCTAGCAGCCTCAATCAATGTCCTGTTTTTCCTCTCAACAACAACGTTCATTTAAGGGACATATGGAGCACTAAATTGTTGAACAATGCCCCGTGCATTACAAAAGTTCTCCATGTTGTGGTTCTTAACTCCGTCCCATTGTCAGTTCTGAGCATTCGAATTTTGAGCTTGTAAAGTGACTCAAGTTTGGTAACCAACACTTGAATGCACTCAAACATTTCAGATTTCTCCTTTATAAAGAATACCCAAGAGCATCTTGAATATTCATCAGTGATGACTAAACAGTATTGATCTCCAGCTATACTCTTGCGGTTTACCGGACCAAATAAATCCGTATGAAGAAGCTCAAGAGGAACATTGATTGAATGAAACTTCTTCAGTTTGTGAGGTTGCTTGGTTTGTTTTCCTTTCTTGCATGATACACAGACATCAGACAATTTAAAATTTTTCAAACTGACCCCCTCAACCAAATTGTTGTGCACCAAATGGTTCATCTTGCGTAGAATCAAATGACCCATCCTCTTATGCCAAAGAATAGAATCTTTCTCAGTTGCCTTTGACATAAAACATGAAGCTGTGGAGGATGTTGTTGAAGCTGTGGCCATGTTGAGTACATACAAGTTCGGCTTTCTGGGAGCTAACATTAAAATCCAATCTTCAGGGATAATCATGCCTTGCTTGAGTATGTAGCAGTTGGTGCCATCAAATAGAACTTTGTATTGCTTGTCACAGATCTGTGACACTAACAGAAGATTATTCTCCAACTGCTTCACATATCTGACTTTGTCAAATGAAACTTGGCCATTTGACATAATACCTTCTCCTATTATGAACCCGCCTTTGTTACCAGCAAATGATACATAACCACCTCGAACAGAATTAACGTTGGTGAGCAGCGAAATACCACCAGTCATGTGCCTGGAAGCCCCATTATCAATGATCCAAGAGCTGTTAAAAGCAGCTGTTGAGGCAACATGCACAACCACAAACGATTAGTTTGTTTTGGAAACCCAAGCCTTTACAGTCTTGGGTTGACCCAAAGAGTCACGGATCCAAACATCGATCCATTTACCATCAGGGATAGCCTTATCTGGAATAGGTGAAACAGAAGTCTCAGAAGACTTGACTCTCCAGATAGTGTTTTTGTTGAATGAGTTTTTCAGGTAAATGGATGATGACTTTGCATGATTGACATTAACCACTTTGGGAACATTCAAGTTCATCAGTTTCCCTTTACCCTTGTCCAAAGATTTAACCTGTTTTGGTTGTTTGGGTTTTGCTTGAGTTAATTTAGATTCAGATTTGACAGCTTTTGTGAACATCTGATTTAATTTCCTGGGTGGTGCAACCGTCGGTCTAATCAACTGTGGACACAATCTAACTATGTGTCCAGGAGCACCACACTCAAAACAAACTCTGTCACCCTTTTTATGAAAATGTTTTAATTCAGAGAAAGACTGCCTTTTTGGTTTGAAAACATTTGTTTTAGGCTTGTTCTGATTAAAACCCAATCCCATTTTCCCATTAGTCACAAGATTGTAAATCTTGTTATATGCACAAGGTTCATTTTCTTTTGAAGCTTTCACAAAGTGAAAAGCATGATAAATTTTAGAAGATGAGATTGGGTCACCTTTCATGACTACAGGTGTGTGATTCTGAGCAACAACACAGTTAGATGAATTGTCATATTCATCCTCAGAATCTGAGACCCAATCTTCAACAATTCCTTCCACAAAAGATTCATCTAACAAGGAGGAACCCTCATCAGTAATCATTCCAATTGGATCAATTACTAATGGAGTTTTAACTTAGAAATCTTTAACATCTTTGTCATATGGGGAATTGACAAAGCCGTTTAAGATTGGTGGAGGACATAGTTGATAGCTCACCTTTCCCTTACCCTTTTGATCAGTCTCTTTACTGATCATGTGCTCAATGATATAAGAAGAGCTTTCATAGCTCTTGATTTTTTGACCTAAAGTCTCATAGTCACACTCGACTATCGCTAACGTCTTCTTTATCTCATTGATGGTATTGAGATAAGAGGTAATAGCATCTTGCTAATTCAGAATAGCAATCTCAGCCTCATGAAGTTGTCTGTTTAAAAGTTCAATTTTAGCTTGAAAATCTTTTTGATTTGATTTCAAAACTTTGTTTGCCTCAATACACTGGTTGAGATCGCTAATCAAAGCAGAATTGTGATTCTGATAAGCAAGGACCTTGTTGTCAAGGTCAACACAATTAAAACATCTAGAATTAGATGAAGAACATTCATTAGATACCTGATCAAATTGAGAAGATGCATTAGGAATAGCAGATGAATTCACCATCAAAGCAAATTGAGTACTGGATCCTCAATATTAGCATCAGAATCAGATTGAGTGTCTGAGTCTGATAAACTTTCTAACTCTGAACCCGATGTTTCTTCTCCATAGATCTGTGTTTTTCCAGAAGTACTCTCTTCAATTGAATTATCATTCTCCAGGATTTCAGCAATGCATGCTTTATCCTGTTCCGTCTGATCATGATTAAATCTGAAGTCCCAATTTTCACCTTCATCTTGTTGAACCATCAAGGCCTTGCTTGAATTTGAAGAACCAGTCTGAGCAGGAGAGTCAATAGGAACTAGTCTCCTCTCTGGATTTGCAGTTGAAGACTTCTGATTCTGAAATGGATTCTTGTTTCTAGCATTCCATGGTTGTTTGCATTGTCTTGCAAAATGACCTTTCTCCCCACAATTGTAGCAAGTAACAGAAGCCATGTCAAATCCAAACTTAGACTCTTTGTTCAAGTTGATGTCTTTTCCTGTTCTTCTCACAAACTCCTTGGCTCTCCTAACAGCACTGACCAAAGCCCACATAATGTCAATCCTTTCCATGTCATCTGGATCTATTTGAGAGTAGTCATCATTTGAGAGCTGGATGAAGAAGATGACTGGCTGAAATGAATCTGATGAGAAGATAGAGCATCAGTAGTCTGAGAAACAAATGTTGTTTTCAATGGAGCATGAGAAGGTGATTTCTCAACAGTAGGAGTAGACTAATACAATGATGGATCTTGGACTTGAGCAACTCTCTTAGCCTTCCACTTGTTCTCTATTTCTTGCTCTTTCAGCTTCTGGATGAAATCATTGATGTCCATGTTGGCCATCATCTCATTCTGCTTAAGTACCATCAAGAATGACTCCCACTTAGGAGGTAAAGCATCTGCCAAACGTTGAATCTTCTCCTGAGTTGTAGTTTTAACTTGATGATTGAATAACTCGCTCAAAAGATGATAAAATCTAGCAATCAGATCATTTAAAGATTCATTTCCAACATACATGAAGCTGTTGAATTCCTTCCTCAAGGCTTTTCACTTTATATTCTACAAAGCATTATTGCCCTCATATCTCTGCTGCAAAGCATCCCACAGATATTTAAAAGATGTAAAGTGTCTGAACTGGTGGAAGATATCAGTAGCAATGGATTGAGACAAAATAGTACAAGCTTTCTTCTCATAATCATAAATCTTTCTCTGAGGCTCAATCATCCGTGTGACTAGCATAGGTGTTCCATCTTCATTCAGAGGCCTCAGATAACCTCCTTCAATCATCATCCATAAGTTAGTATCAACTCCATTGATGTGAATCTCAAATCTGTACTTCCAGTGTGGATAGTCATCTAAAGATAACAACTTGAGAGCTTTATTGGAGTTTCCTGTCTCAGTCTCTGTCAACAGTAACGTCTGAATACGATGATTCTGGTTCGCCATCAATGCTAAATCCTCCATAAAATCAAGAATAACAAGATTCAACACTTAGAAAAATTTTCAAACTGTTGGCCGAATGAAGAAGACTATGGCGAATGTCGGGGACCGAATGTAACAAAACTGGCGAATGAGAAGATGAGTATGAAAATTTGGCGAATGTACCTATTCGGCGAATGAAAAGATCGAATGACGCTATTCGCCGAATGAGTATGCAGAATGAAGCTATTCGCCGAATGAGTATGCCGAATGGAGCTATTCGCCGAATGAGTATGTCGAATGGAGCTATTCGGCGAATGGGAGTGATTCGGCCAAACTTATTCGGCCGCCATGCTCATTCGGCTGATCTGAGGTTTTCAGCAACTAAAATCGCTATAACTTTGGATTTTGATCAAATCTATGCACAAAATTTGGTACAGAATATCATGAAATGATTACCAACCAATTGGAATAAAGGTTTTGACAAAAACACTACAAAACCCACGGATTTTGAATGGAACAATAGCTTGGAGGGCAAGAAACTTAGGGTTTTGACAAATTTCGAATAACCAATCTCAGATTTAGTGATTTGGAGTGGAAATCGAGCAGAATCAAGAGCCAAAGCTCTAATACCACTTTGTAGGACCTATTTGGAGTTCGGAAACAATCTGATTCCAATGGATATCTGCTCGACAGCCTCTGGAATAGTGTCGAATCCTATTCCAGGGTTTTCCAATCGAAACCAATAGCAACCTTGGTGATCCGAAGGTGTAGGAAGGACGTTTGAGTGTGAATCGAACACCACGGGTTGAGAATCTAACTTGGACGATCAATGGCCGCTCAGATCTTCTAGGGGTTGACACTAGGTGCTCTGGGAAGAAGGAGGGCTCTCAGAAGTTAGGTTTAAAATAATTTGATCTTGTATTTATAGACTGTAGTCATTCGGACGAATGAGTGGCCTAAGCAGCTCCTTCGGCGATTGACCATGTCGAATGGACAAGTCAGTCGAATGAGTCATTAGGCGAATGACTCATTCGCTTGATTTAGTCATTCGCTAGGGCGTTCATTCAGCGAATGACTTCATTTGTGGAGTCATTCGCCCGAATGGGTCTTTAACCATACTCAAACATCAATAAGTCTAATCAAACACATATACTCAATAATAAACATTAAGAATCAATATAGAAAGACAACTTCCATTAAAAACATAAACTTTACATAATGAACAAAACAAAATAGAACTAGGGACATTTAGTGCATCTACATAATGAAATACAGGGTGTGAGCTTGTTCAAATGTGTAAACCTTTTACAAAACCTAATTATTTTAAAACCCGCGTGAACTCACCAACCTAGTGTTAACAAATTTTACATGTTCTCAGGTGACGAACATGTGTGAGTATTATGCCTGTTAGAGAGAGAAAGATTGGATCCATTAAAGGACCTTACAACTCCTACATAAGATCTTACAAGGCCTCAAAGGCCACAAGATTCAAGACTTGCTCTTTTACAAGCAATTTTGTGAAACATCTTGGTCACGTCCAAAATGTCCGAGTCATGTTGTAAAAAAAAATTATTAAGTCAGCTGTAATTTAACTTTATATTATTAATGCAAATTAGTGTTATCATAATATCATGTGCAATGTTGTGAAACATCTTGGTCATGTCCAACCCACCGACCTGAGGTGGGACAACTGGTACAACCACAACTATTTTTGATTTACCACAACATGAGTATACTTACAATTACTTTGCTTCCTGCAACCCACCTACTTTTATTGGCAATGAAGGAGAAGTAGGACTGCTAAAGTAAATCGAGCAAATGGAAACAAATCTCAAAATCAACCAATGTTTGGCAGAGCATAAGGTGTCTTATGATGCTTGTTCAATGAAGGACTCAGCTTTTACCTGGTGGAATACCAAGGCGAAAATGTTGGGTTCAGCTGCAGGTGATGCTATGCACTGGAACGATTTTAAAACTATGATTACCTCAGAGTACTGCCCAATCACTGAAATCTAGAAATTATAGAGGAATTATGGATTCTTTATATGATCGGTAATCACAGTTTAAAGTATACCGATCGAATAGAAGGGATACATAGATAAATGTTATCTAATACTGTAATTGTTTGATAAGTAAAGAGTTAGTTAAACTTAGTAACTTTAGTCGACTTAAGAAGTCGTACCTTGCTAAGGGCAGCATGATAAAACTAGGTGTCCAACACTGTTTACGTTGAAATGCTTGGTCGATGAATCGCCCAAGTTGGAGTGTGTTGGATGTTGGATGTCCTATTATCAATAAATTCAATATTACTATGGAGGTATGATCCAAAGGGTTACACTTTGAAGAGCAACAACTTATATATTTAATTGTTAAACGTATCTACGATCACGTACAAAAGATTTTAAAGAATTGGCTATTATTATTATTCTTGAAATAATAATTTGGTGCAAATTAATTATTGAGATAATTAATTGATTAAACAAATAAATTTTTGAACTTTATTATAAGAGATTGTTAATTAAATATTAATTAAAAATGTATGATTAATGAATTAAATAAATAATGTTTAAATTAGTTAAATATTGATTATTTAATATAATTTGATAAGTTAATTGAAAATTAGTTAAAAAGGATTTAAAGTAATTAAACAAGTTAATTACTTAAGGGTTCATTATATAAATGTTAAATGGATCAAAGTGTAAATACTTTTTTTTATAAATAATAGTATTTACATCATAATTGAGATCCAAGTGAGAAAGTCGAAAACCCTAATCTTCCTCTCCCTTTTTCTCTCTTGGTCGTCGCACACCCCTCCTCTTGGAGTTCTCATTGTCCTTGACTAACCATCACCACTAAGCCACGAAGCCGAGTAAAGGTTCAGCCGACCGAGCCACCCCTAAGCCTCAGGCCATGAGGAGCCAAGCCGCAGGCGGTGTGGGACGTGGAGTTGAACCATGGGCTTTGCCAGGAGTGGAGCTGAGTCGCGGGCTATGCCGATCCAAACCGAGTGTTGTCCCAAGAGCCAAGCTATGCCGGATTCAAATTTGAGTTCCTTTTGTGATTCTAGGACGAGAACGGGGATCCGGGTGATCGTAATCAGTCATCTAGCAAGACCGTTGCCTGATCCATTGTGTGGATTTGGATTCTGCTTACAAAGGTCAATTTTTAAACACCCTATGGTTGTGTTGTAATGTGTTTGTTAGTTAAATTGTTTGTAAATGGATCCTAATATGGGAATACTTTTGATTATGAATCAAAAGAGTTTTTGTAGTATAATTGCTTTCATTGTGTCAGATCTGATATGATTGAGTAATCAGAATGTTAACAAACTGACCATTAATAATTAATATTATTAATTAACTCTGATTTCACTTAAAAGGTTACTAAAATTCTCAACAGCTAAAATTCTTACTCCCTTTTTTACTTTTTGTAAAACTTTTGGGATGTTATATATGCCTTATACAAAAACATATTCATTGAGTCAAAACACATATTCATTGAGTCAAAAACATATTCATGATGCGAACTCTTAAGTTTAGTAGACATGTTTTAGATGCTATATGAACGTATGTACTAAATGTTATGTGGAAATTAGGTTATAATTCGTTTCATACATCAAACATATATTAGTACATAATAGCCTAAGAATGTGGTTACATTCTTCACAATAACTTATGTGTAATGTCAAAAAGGTGAATTGTGCATAAGCATAGACATTATGATTTTCATTGATTAAGTCAAAGACCTAGCTAGTCTAAATTTGAGTTGTGTAATATCACTTGTTTAAATTCTTGCTTTGTGTTTCAACATGATACTTGAAGCTTACATATACATTTAGATGTAGTTCTATTAAGTTTAAAAATTTTTGTTGGATTGGGTTATGTAACTTACACAGCACTTTCACAAGTTATCTTCTACGAAGTTGATAAATGCGGAAATTCTGTCAACTTGACTAGCAAAACAGATTGAAACAAAATACAGAAAGCAATTATAAATTTAAGGTCAAAGTATATTGCATTCAACTGTTGAGTTTACAAGTCTTCGCTCAAGCACACACTTCTTCCTTGCTAACTTACAAGTGAAGGATTATATACTAAGACTACAGCTGTATCCTCGTAGGGATACACGGCTGGACAAAACACTATAAACAAACGTATGCTAAATCTAGTATCTGTTATGGTCTTGACAGGTTAAGTCATTTTAATTACAGTTAATACAAAGGACTCCATTGACTTTTACAATAAATACCTAAACAATAAAACGCATTAACTACTTCGTATCTTTGTAGTTATCACAAATCTTCTTCGTTGTCGACTAACACCGGAACGTATTCTTTGTTGATCTGAGGGTGAGAAAGCAGCCCTGATTATTTCTATAAGTTTACAGAATCTTTTTCAGAGAAATTCTTCGGAAGTCTTTGTCTTGGGAACCACTGATGATTGGAACCGCTGATGATCGATCGGAAGCACAGATAGATTTGAACTTCTAGGTACTGAAGAGGGATCCGGAAGCTTTCAATGGAAGAGAATAATCCTTCGGAAGAAATGGTTCTTCCGAAGGTTAATTCTTATCTTCCTACGGTTGTTTGTCTTCCGAAAGTCCAAGTCTTGATCTAGAGATGTTTTCGTGCGCATCAGACTTAATGGTCCTTACAGTCTCTCCCTAGGCTGATGCTACCAAAACTTATGTCATTGATTTATTAAGTTTTCAGCTCTTCGCTGGACAAGTATTGTCGCAAACCCTCCTTCAAAATCATTATCTGGATTGAGTAGAGGCAGGTTTGCTTGATCAAAGATGTTTGAAGCAAGAAGACCACAGAGCTGATAATCTTGGAGTTTCAGTATGTTTCCATCGCATAATTTTAAAACAAACATCTTCTCCATGGGTAAGTAGCTCCATTCAACAATAGGAAAGTACACACTTTTGGCTAATTCCTCATGTCTTTTTCTTCTTGCCACAGTCTTTTTCCTTCTGAAACGACCACGCCTTCTAAAAGGAACTATCTGACCTGAGGGTGTACTCCCTTTTTCTTGTTCCTCCTACTCTCTATCATCATCCTCAGTTTCAGTGGAAGCCATTTCAGCTTTAGTGGAAGCTATTTCAGCTTCAGTGGAGTTCTTTCAGCTTTAGTGGAAGCTATTGTAGCTTCAGTGGAAGACTTTTCTTCCGTGGAACCCACTGCAGCTTCAGTGGAAGCCAATGCTTCCTCTTCTCCTACCATCCTTGATTGTTTCTCAGGATCAGTGGTTTGTTGCTTTGTTTGACTTCTTTTGATTTTGATCACTGAGGAAATTTGCATGTTATCATACGATGAACCGAATGGTGGAGAGGGAGTCTCTTGCTTAGGGAAGAATGCATTCTTTGAGGCGTCATACATATCTTCCAAACTCTCTTTGAATGCTGCATTAGAGAGAGGTTTTTCAATTATTCTTACCTGGAAGATTCCTGGGAGGCTTAGGTTTAAGGCCACCTGTTGTGCCTGGATCTGCTCCACTGAAAGTAATTCTCCCCTGGCTAGCTTGCTTTTGATTTCTCTTACATGTAGATCAAAGGTAGAGTTCTTCATAGGAGCAAGCTGCCTCTTTGAGAAGTTGTAGTTCAAAAGGAACTTCTTCATCTTCACTCGATAGGCATCTTCCTTCTGTTTCTTCTTGGAAGATGCCGCAGCTTTGGATGCAGCAGCAGCCTGCTCAAGCTGCTGCACCCCGTCCAGTCAGCAGCTATCAGAGGTACCGACCAGAGTACTACTTCATCAACATCATACCCTTCTCTTGGAGAAGACCAGCAAGTCTCAGAATGTCTCCATCTATAGAAGTATCTGGTCTGCCATTCTTCTGTGGTGGCCTCCTATCCTCTTGTGCAGCTTCCTCCTCTAGAGTCAATTTCATTTTCCCTTTATGCATTGTATTTGACTCAGAGGAGATGGATTTTGTGGCTCACCAGCTGGTTCATCGACCAAAAGTTCATCTCAGGAGGATACCTCAACTATGACTCGGCCCTTAGAAACAGTTGCAGCTTAGGAGTTAACCTTGGCATTCATTGTCTCCTCTAGTTGACCAACCACATCGATCAGTTCCTTAGTGGTGCCCTCAGAGAGCTCAGGATCTGAGGAGTGATCCTCATCGATAGCTATTGTCTCAAGAGTAGACATTTGTTTATCAGCTGTTGTCTCAAGAAGAGACATATGCTCATCGGCTGCTATCTCAAGACGAGACTTAGGTTCCATGGAGTTACAAATTGTGACTTGATTGGGGTCCTCCATGGTAACCTTGGTTGTGGTACCAGGACTTTCGGGTTTCAATAGGGGATTTGGGCTCCATGGATACATGCTCTTGTTCATTCTCCAAGGATGCCCTTGCAGCATTAGAAGAGGAGGAGGATGAGGAAGAGCCGGAGTTGTGAAAGTAAGTGCTCAAGAACTCATCCCATTCCCTATCCAAGTTAGTTAGGAATGGAGTGGGTTCATGAGTTACTTCCACATATCCTTCCGTTTGAGATGGATCAGCTTCCTCCTCTCCTTCTGCTGGAGATGGTGTTTCCATAGCTGATGGTGATGGTGATCCCATAGTTTCTTCCTTCTCCCCCTTTTTGGTAGCATCAGGGGAAAGATAGGACACCTGGCTAGGATCAGGATGAAATGGTTGAAGGATGACCGGGGGCGGCGCTGGAGGTCCAAGATGATAGCATCCTTATCTTGGACCTGCTGCCTCAGGTGAGCACCCTCAGCTTCCAGGTGGGCTATCCTCGCTTCTAATGAGGAGATAGTGGCCGTCAATTCCTGAATGGTTGTGCCCTCATCCACCGAAGTGGAATCATGGAGCGATAGAGTCTTGAGCCTAGCTCCTATACCTCCATCACCAGTTGTGGTTTCTTGGCACCCTGGATTCCTCTCATTGAGAATGACATCAAAGAATTCATTAGCAATATGAGTTGCCACAGAGGAGGCCCTATTGCCGTTATCACTATCCTAATGAACTTGAGATGCTTCATCAGTAGTGGCAGCCTCCACAGTATTAACCCCTTCACCACTGCTAGGGTCAACCTTTGATGTTCTAAGCTCTAGGTTGGGGAACCTCTTTTTCAACTCTATTACCACCATCAAAAGAGTTTGGGAAGTGGGAGAACGTGGTTTATACAGAGTTGCCAAGGAGGTACTCTGAGCTTGGGTATCTGGATGAGTGGGGGGATGTGATGGTGTAGACAAACCTATGGACCTGATAGACAGTCCTTGTTCTAGAGGATCTACTTCCGAAGAAGCAAGCTCCTGAGTAATGGTTTTCCTTTGGATATTCTCAGGTATGTATGGTGACATACACTGAAGGCTAGTGGATGGGTGAAAGGCAACCATTGGATCCAGAGGAAGATCCAACGGTAAGACAACATGTGTGGTTTGCACCTTAGGCAGAACTGGGCCCTTGCTGGATTTCTTAGCCTTTTTCTTTGTGGGTTCGAAGGAAAGAACCTGAACAGTTGTAGATAACTTTTTAGGGTGTCTTTTAGTTTGTAGGTGACTTTGATGGAGGGGGCTGTTTGAGTGGAAGGTGTGGGTTTAGCATCTGTTGGGTGGACAGAGCTGTCACCTTCAGGAGTAGGTTGCTCCATGGACGAAAGAAGAAGAGTGAAAGTTCCAGAGAACTGTGCACTCGTCTTCTTTAGTTGAACAAACGCTTGGCAGCAACCAAAGGCACTTTATAAATGTTCCCAGTTAGTGAGAGCGAAAACAGCAACTCACCATTAAAAATTTGTTACAAAAATCTAGGATACACAGAAAATTTCTTTGGTGATGACACATTGTCCACCATGTTATTAAAAACAAAAGATAAAACGTTAAACAGATGATTAGAGATCAATACGTGAATAGCTAAAGCCAAGTCAGACGAAATTTGATCCCAACCACCGGTTTTATTTGACAGACAATGCAAAACTCATGTAGGAGGTACTTGTAATTATAGGGCACTCTTCCCTTCAAATAGGTAGTTGAAGGGAGAGGACCTTCATACCCCCATTGACCTAAAGCTCATTGCTACCTCATCCCTTGTGAAAGAAACACTTCCTTCAACATCATTGAGATTCAGATGTGTACGGACGGTTTCCACAAAAATGGAAATTGGATGAGTGTCAATGGTAGTAGAAAGTGTCTACCAGTTGGGGAATCAGCAACAAAACACGAACCCAAAAATTGCAGATGATGAGATTCATACACCACGGGGTTAATAGTTAATGCCGTAAAGTACCTTCTCCATCGGAGAAATGAGATAATCGGAGCGATGTCGGCATCGTGATCAGCAGATAGTTCGGCAACAAGGTTGTGTGCATGTTTGAAAGCAAAGAGAGCCATTTTTGAGACTAGCAGTTAGGGTTTAGTTCAAGAAGAAACTGTCGATTGAAGAAACTGGAAGTGGGAATTTGAATGGATGGGAGACCTTTTATACCTTCGGATGTCAGCATTTAATAAATGACACATTAAATATTTGAGATCCGGAGGTATAGGAGAGAAAAAGGTCATCCATGACAGCTGTGTAGCACATAGAGCTTCAGAAGATGAAAGAGATTCTTCCGAGAAACACAAAAAATTTGTCGTGTAGTATCGGAAGAGAATAAACCTATGCATTAAAGAAATGTATGCTTCATAAGACATTGGCTTCTGATAAAGGATAGTAATCAGAAGGAAGTGTATTCGGAAGCAAAGGATTTATATCGGAAGATAAATACTTTCATAAAAATAAATATCTTAAAAAGTGTGACTTTTTCCGAATAAAGGATGAAATAACACATCGGAAGACTTAACATATCTTCTGATGAGTAAATACTACTCAGAAAATAAGTTAAGTTTATCTTCCAAAGGATCATTTAAGCCTTCACATAAATTCATTTATCGAAAATTGATCATACCAATAGCTGTGATTAAGTACCTGAATCTTCCTTCATCAAACGTCTTGGTGAACAGATCGGCAAGATTATGTTCAGTGTCAACTTTGACTAGATGAATTTGTTTCTTCTCTGCACAATCTCTTATGAAAACTTATCAATGTGCTTGGTCTTGGAATGTTTGACAGGATTATTTGTAATGGAGATTGCGCTAGAGTTGTCTATCTGGATGGGATTATTGGACAACTCTACTCCATAGTCTTTCATTTGATTTTGAATCCAGATTACTTGTGCACAGCAACTGGAGGCAGTAATGTATTCAGCTTATGTAGTAGAAGTTGAGACACATGTTTGCTTCTTACATTGCCATGACACTATTCTGGACCTAAGGAAGTGGCATCCTCTAGATGTGGACTTCTTGCTGACGTTGCAACCTCCATAATCACTGTCAGTGTAGGCCATTAACTGAAAGTCGTCATTCCTATGATACCACAATCCTAGCCTTGGTTCTTCTTTGAGATATCTAAATATTCTTTTCACAACAAGCATGTGTGAATTTTTGGGATTGGCCTAAAATCTTGCACACAAACAAGTTGCAAACATGATGTCGGGCCTGCTTGCTGTGACATACACCAAGGAGCCAATTATTGCTCTATACTGGTGCTGATCAACATCCTCCCCCTCAAGATCAGGGCCTAAAGATGTTGGTTTGGACATTGGGGTGCCAAGAGCTTTACAGTCTGTGAAGTTAAATCTTTCATGAATATCCTTGATATACTTAGATTGATTAATAAAAATCCCTGTAAGAGTTTGCTTCACTTGTAGTCCAAGAATGAAAGTGAGTTCTCCCATTGAACTCATTTTGAATTTGGACTTCATTAGGGCTTCAAAGTCCTTGCAGAGAGACTAATCAGTAGAACCAAAGATAATATCGTAAACATATATCTGGACAAGCATAATATGTTGATCGAATTTCTTGAAAAATAGAGTCTTGTCAATTGTCCCTCTCTTGAAGTTGTTTGACAATAGAAAGGAGAACAAAGTTTCATACCATTTTCTAGGAGCCTGATGCAGCACATATAGAGCTTTATCAAGCTTGCAGAAATGGTTAGGAAACTTAGTATCCTCAAATCCAGGTGGCTGACAAACATATACGTCTTCATCGATTTTGCCATAGAGGAAGGCACTGTTGACATCCATTTTAAATACTTTGAAGTTTTTGGCAGCTGCAAACGCTAGAAATATTCTGATGGCTTCGATTCTGGCAACTGGAGCAAAAACTTCATCGTAATCAATTCACTCCTCCTGGGTGTATCCCTGCACCTCTAATCTTGCTTTGTTCTTTATGACTACACCCTTATCGTCCTTCTTGTTTCGGAACACCCACTTGGTTCTGATTGCATATTTTCCCTTAGGTAAAGGGAAAACCTTCCACACTCCTTGCCTTTCAAATTGGAGAAGTTCCTCCTGCATTGCTTCTACCCAGCTACTATCTTTCAATGCCTCAGCCACTTTCTTGGGTTCGATCTGGGATAGAAAACAAGAAAACAAACAAATGTTTGCTCCATGCATGGAACTCCTTGTTCTTACTCCATCTTCAACACTCCCAATGATATTCTCAGCTGGATGAGTGTTATGAATGTGGGTTCTTGGAATCACATCCAGCTGGGAACTTAAATCCAAGTTTGATTGGCTTAAGGTTTGAAAGTACGACCTCAAGCTAGATTTCTGGTAGATCTTGGAGTCTCTGATGTTGGACCGTTGTGGGTTGATTTTCTCTGGGAAGAGAGGTTCCCAGAGGGTTTGCTTCGACAGAAGGGCTCCCAACTTCTTCTTAACTCTGTGGAGCAGAAGTAGAGTCACTTAGAGGAACAACCTGAGAGGTGTTGGTTGTCTCAGACTGTGAGACTGCTTGATGTGTTGAAGTGGATTCTGCCAAGGTTTGTCTAGATGCTATTGGCAGTTCAACACGAAAATCTTCTTCTCTTGTGTGCTGAGTGGAGCTCAAGGTAGTTGTCTGCAGTTCTGGAACATACTCTTTCAAAAGATTAAATGCAGATGTGAATTTATTAAGATCAAACAACCAATCAGGACCTATTTCAGGTTTATTGATAGTATGTTCATTAAATTGAACATTTTCACATTCTTCAATAATCCTGGAATCTTTGATGTATACTCTATATGTCTTAGCCTGTTAAGAGTACCTAACAAAGTAGCCCTTTGCTGATTTCTCAGCAAACGTGGCTAGATGATGTTTGGTATTCAAAATGGTGCATTGACATCCAAATGGTTTAAGAAACCCAATAAATGGTTTTCTCTTCTGCCAAATTTCATAAGGAGCCATACCATGTGATTTAACTACCAATATTCATTTTTGGACATAACAGGCAGTGTTGACTACTTCTGCCCTATAAGTTATTAGAAGCTTGGCATCAGATAACATGGTCCTAGCAGCCTCAATCAGTGTCTTATTCCTTCTCTCAGCAACACCATCTTGTTGTGGAGCCCAAGGAGCACTGAATTGTGTTGTAATACTCTGAGATTTACAAAAGGAGTTTAAAGTATGATTTTTGAATTCTGCTCATTGATCAGACCTTATGATTTTTATATGATGGTCACTTTCATTCTCAACCTTGAGAATAAATGATTTCAAGATCTTAACAGTTTCGTCCGTGGTGCTCAAGAAGAATACCCAGGTATATCTTGAGAAATCATCAGTGACCACCAAGCAGTATGACTTTCTACCAACACTTTTCACACTTACAGGGCCAAACAAGTCCTTGTGTAACAAATGTAAGACTATTGTTATTGAATTTATCTCTTTGGCATGATGAGATGATTTGTGTTGCTTCCCTTTTAGGCAGGCAACACATAGATGAATTCTTTTTTTGGTAAACCTGTAACTAGGTTATTTTTGACAAGTTTAATCATGTTTTTCAGGTTTACATGACAAAGTCTCCTACGCCAAAGAGTGATTCATCAAGTTAGGCTTTTGAGACAAAACAATTAAAATTGCTGAGTGGTGTAGCTGTGCTCATGTCCAGCATATACAAGTTGTTTCTTCTGGGAGCTCTGAGCAGAATTTTGTCATTTGGAACAACAAATCCTGGTTTCAGGACAATACATTCATGCTCAGTAAACAACATGTTATGCATTTGGTCACACACTTGTGATACACTCAGCAAATTATAGTTCAATTCTTTCACATAATGCACATTCTCAAAACTTATTTTACCATTTGTGATTGTGCCTCTACATGTGATTTATCCACCCACTGGATCACTTCCAAAGGCAACAGACCCTCTAAAGAATGTTACATATTTGTGTAGGTGGGTCTTGTTACCTGTCATGTGCCGGGAGCAACCACTATCAACAATCCACAAGTTGCCTTTTGAGTCTTGCTGTCCCTTCACATGAACAGAAGTGAATTAGGTCCTGATGGGACCCCAAGCCCATGTGGTCTTGGGTTTTCCATTTCCATCATTATAAGAAAATTTCTTTGAAATCAACTTTGGTGGAAAAGATGATGAGCATGCTGATGGAGCAATTGGTTGAACTGTTAGTTCAGGGGCTTCCTTCTTCTTCCAAACTTTCTTGACCTTTGGAACTGTTGGAGGAATTTTCTTTTTCTGACTGCCATCGGAAACAACTTTTGCCTTCTCTTCCAATGGTTTTGATTATGTTTTTCTTCTTCCGAAGCAGTGTGACTTCTTGGTTTTGTCGGAAGCACTTTTGACATGTGCTTCCGTTGTTCCCTTTGCTTCGGAAAGCTTCCTACTCTTTCTTTTTATGTTGTCGGAAGTGCCTGCTTTCGATGGCTTCCTGTGCTGGTTGACTAATCTTTTTCTTTCGAAAGCAGATTTTTCTTCCGAAGAAAAGAATGATTTGCTCCATGATTTCTTGATGTTTTCTGTTGTTTTTTGTAACATCAGTGCCTAAATCGTAACCGGAACAGTAACTTGCATAGTAATTCAGGTACAAACTATGTGTATTACATTTATACTATTATCATTTGATGTTTGTGTGACACCCCGTAATTTCCAGGTCAGCATCTTATCTATTTAAATGATTATTTAAATGCATTATGTACACGTGGCACTAGAATTAGATTAATTTAGTGTGACACGTGGCACGACAGTACGAACACTGGTATACGACAAGATAATTAGTGGAATTATCGGCAAACAGCACACACGTGTCAAAACACACGAACGTTGGTGAACACCACAACACTTAAGCACCGAAACACTGTCACAAGTCAATTATGGCTAACACTTGACCGATAGAGTCCAAACGACGCTCGAATGATGTTTTACAGTCGAGAAACGGGCAAGAATGGGCCAGAACAACAAAACAAGCTTAGTGGGCTTGAAATTCAGGCCAGGCGGTACGCCTGACCCGACACACCCACGACAGGCGATGCGCGCGGGTGAAAAATGGGCGCCTCATCCGGCTGCATCCGCGCGTAACGACAGACGAGGTTCGCCCACTCCAGGCGTTACGCCTGGGGCGCCAGAATCGCCAAACAGCTTTTTAAGCCCCCAAGATCATCATAACCTCTACTATCATCATTTCTCTCGACCACACACGCCACCATTCGACCATAACCGATCCAGGAGCTCTGCCACACTCTTCTTCAACCTGTAGGAGACCATTGGAAGCCATTGAAGCCACCTTGAAGCTTAGAGAGCTTGAGGAGAGGAGTTGGAGTCCACACCATCACCATCACCATCGTCTTGCTGCGATTTCTTGCTGTCTAGGAGACCCAGAGGCTGTTCATCATCATCTTAGTGCTTCCTAGAACCTTAGAAGGTAATCTATGCATCCCTTATTGCTTAAAATCACCACAAAACCCACATGCAAGACTTGAATCACACATGCAAGCACTTTGAATGCACATGCACGAGATTTTGATCTGGGTTTGTTGATTTAGATATGTTTTATGATGATCTAAGGTGTTTAGATGATGATCTATGATGATCTATGATGATTTATGATGATGGGTATGGGTCTTGATGCTTAAAATGATGTTTTGTAAAGATATATGGACATGCATGTATGATCTAAGGCATTTTAGATAGTTTTGTTGATGTTGAGATGATTCTTGATAATGTATAAGTGTCCTTGTAAGATTAGATTGTGATTATAATGGTCAAAATGTGATTTGGAGCCAAACTTGCTATTTATACTAACTTTTTAGTTACAAGTGATGATTTGAAATAAATGATGAACATGCATGTACATAGAATTGTTGCTAGAATGATAACATGATGATTTGATGTGTTAGAAAGTGGTCTTGATAATGTTTACGGGCATATTTAGTGTTGTTACTATTTTTAGTAACTTTTTGGGGCAAAATGTTGATAGATGATAATTTGGGAAGAGATGACATGATTAAATGGTGTTAAGTGGTTTATTATGATGATTGGTGGTATAAAAATTGGTTTAGAGATGTTAAATGGTCATTTCTATGCAAAATTAGGAAGTTACTATATTTAGTAACTTTATTTTTACAAAAACCAACTTATGAACGTTTTGAATGATTTGAACTTCCTAAATGGCTTAATATGTTATAACATGATGATTAGATACTAAGTTAGATGGTTTCCGATGTCACGTATACTAAAAATGGAAACTTTCCATTTTAGGAAACTTTTGTGCACTAACATGTTGTAAACGACTTATGTGAACCCGCATGATGATGTGCTATATGTTAACATGACCCCGTAGGACTATTGAACATGCTAGAACTCTAAAACCGTTATGCTTTGTGAACTTTCCATAAATGGAAACTTACTATAAATAGTAAGTTGTCCATAGACGCGACTTGCGCATTTTGCACACGACAAACACTTACACAATTGCTACACGAGTCACAAACCCTCACACGGTTCACCAACGGGTCGTTGACTTGACACGGTCAACTTTGGTCAAACACGGTCAAACACGGTCAAACATGGTCAAACACGGTCAATGTGGACCAACACGAGCAAACACGGTCATTGTGGACCGACACGGACAAACACGAACAACCAAGGGTTGTTGGACACAAACATGAGCACTAACACGAACACTAGCACGGTCACTTACACCAACTCACGTACGGTATACGATATAGGTTGCCGGTGACCGACACGCATTTCGACGCAGGAGCTTACGCTTACTTATCGCTTTATTCACTAAGGTGAGTTTACGGCCCCTCTTTACTCTTTTTCAAATGCTTTTAAATAGGGGGAGAATACTAGTTGCATCGAGTCAAACATTATTACTATACAAACACTATTGTGTATGCTGGTTTATTGGACAAACATTAAGTGTTGAACTCGTTACAAGCCCTCACAAAGTCTTACCGTTAATGTACGAACAACGTGGTAGGTTTGGATGGATCCATTAGGGAATGACTAACCCCACGGGGCACCATGTTGACTGAGTGTCATAACCCGTGCAAATTCTGACCTAACTTGCTATGCATACGAGGCATAGCGGAGGCAAGGACAAACAAGTCTAGTTCGGTAGTGACGCACTGACACTTTGGGCCTAGGGCTCGGTACTAACATTTGATAAACAGCATGACACACTTTTATTACTATATGTATATCAAAACCTGAGAACTCACCAACCATTGTGTTGACACTTTTCTAACTTGTATTCTCAGGTAACTAGCAGGCTATGGATGCCAGGAATGCACGTAGGGGATCGAGCATAGGACCTGCATGCATTTATCTATGTGTTCATACAAACACTGTTTATTATGAATATGTATCTTTATCAAACATCGTAGTGTTTAACAACTTTTGATTTCCGCTGCATATGTCAAACATTTGAATATTCCGCTGCTATATGATGAAATACTTTTTTCCGCTGCAAACTATTTTAATTGTGTATGTGTCAAACATTGGATTTGTAAACGCATATAGAGGTGTTCTATATGACCTTGAGCTGTGATTCTGGACACGTCACATCCACGTGGACATTTGCCACAAGTGGGAATTTGGGGGTGTGACAGTTTGACACAAAACTATTACACATTCATTTCCGAAAAATGATTCAAATCCACTGTTTAACAGTCAGAATTTCATCTGACAACACAGAACTATTACATGATTGTTAGTTACGACTTTATTATGTATAGACGTATGCAAGGTTGTGCAGAACAAAATAACGACGGATGTCGTTACGTGAATGCTAAATTGACAGATTATTCGTATAGGTGACGATCTGTACGAATGTATCTGAAAGTTTAACGTTCAGAATGATATCCAATAATTAGAAAATCATATCGAAAAGTGTAGTTATCGTCGTGTTCGTACGGGTGAGGATCCAACGAATACACGCGACAACTGTACGATTTGATTTAAACAGTTAAATTTAACGTTTTCAGGAAATTAAAATAAACGAAAGATATTAGTTAATTTACTAGGAATTACCACATAAATAAAATTAATAAACTTCATTCTTAAAACTGTAACGTTTCGTTACGGAAACGAACGAAAAACGACGCTTCTACGCGAAACCGAGTGAGTCCGAACGAACCCAATTGCAACCGATCGGTTAAGATGGTTTGGTGACATTGAATGCCCATAACTGCCACTCACCTACCACCCATCTCTCTCCCAACCGTCACTTTCTCTCTCTAAATTCTCTCTCTAAAACCACAAACCCTAGATCTCTCAAAAGTCCACCAAATTCGTTGATTTTGGAGTCAAAACAACCACAACAACTTGTAGATCTTGAAAGTACAAGAAATCCAATCTTCAAACCATAGGAATCGAGTTAAAATCAAGTTATAGGTCACGATTTTAAGGTTTTTCCACATCCTCTCGGTTCATTATGCTTGAGCCGATATCCAACCCTTAAAACCCCAAGGCATGGCACGAAAAAGAGTTAGGAACTTGGGAAACACCTTGTGTTAGTCTAAAACTTGAGATTGGTAGCATGGAAGTGCCTGGATTCGAACCAGGCGAAGGAACCGATTCAGCTAGGCCGAATGGCCATGGTTCGAATGGTCACAGATCGAATAACTCGACCACATGGCCGAATGAGTACTCAGTTGCACAGGCAACCATTCGCATGAGCCTTTGACATCTGCATTAACTCCCATTCGGTCGACCACCTCCATTCGCATGCATCCTACCTTCGGTTCGCATGACCCAGTCGCATGGCAACCTTGGTTCGGCTGATTTCCTCCATTTGCATGACCATTACACGACCTCTACATTCGCATGACCACTTTGCATACACAGGAGCCACAATACCGAATAGAATGCCAATCACATAGCAACTATAGTCGTGTCTTAGTTGCTTCGCGTGACTAGTTGCATGCATGGGGAACCCATTAGGGTTTCGAGGGTTGTTAACATGTTTTGAAATCAATGGTGTTAAGAAATTTCAAGACCAAAAATTACTACATCACTTCAACATATAAACTTGGTCTAAACAGTAGAGCCCACTACACGATGAAGAATTACATAAGTCAAACGTTGGAAGAGTTAAAGTCCAGATTTTTGTGATTTTCGTGTACATGTATTTCGAGTACATCATGTATTTGTGTACTCGAAATATTTTGTAATAGATTTCGAGTACCCCTAGACTTAGTATAAATAGACATATTTTGTACAGGTTTAGGTTGGCATCCCGAGGCATTTGCTCTCTAGACGTATTGAGGCACTTGTACTCGAACTTTCAGTATTTATACAAAGATTACATTTTTCTACTTGCTTTCTTGATTCTAGCTTGGATTCCGCACTCGTTAGAGTCTACTGATGATGATTCAGAAGATAAAGTTTAGTTCTTGATCCGGTTTGAGACCTACAAGTGGTATCAGAGCCTGAGTGCTCTTTTCATCATCAAGGTAACAACTTTCTTAAGCAAGATTAGTAATTTATCAGTATATTCTACTCCATCTAGCTACTGTGTGAATTTGGGACTCCAGATCTTAAGAAATATTTTTATAAAATTTTCTTAAGTATTTTCGAGTTCAACTATTTCGAGTACAGAAACAGTGTTCGAAATGGTGTTAGCAGTTCGACTACAAGGACTAGTGTGTTCAGCAACATAGGCTCTTCGATTGCAGCTTTGTTCGACTACAGCCTGTTTTGAGTACACTGTAGAGTTTTGAATACGAGAGGACTTCGATTACTTAGGTGATTTCAATTACAGAGGGGTTTCGAATACACTTAGAACTTCAAGTAAAGGGTTACTTGTTCCACTTGGGTCAGTGTGTGGTGATCTGATCTACAAGGACTTCGTGTACAACACTTATAAATTTTTTTAATCATGGCCTCTAAGAATCTGACTAATCTGTCCAATCTTCTTAATTTGGACAATGAGATCGGCACCGGAACAAAGACACCTAGGCTCGTGTCGGGAGATAACTTCCAAGATTGGAAATTCAGATTTCTATCCTTCATCAAATATACTGATCCAAAACTTTGGAGATCCATTGAAGAGGGGCCTTTTGTTCCCTCATACCAAAGTGAGATAAATGGTCCTCTGGTTCCCAAAGATCCAAAATTGTACGCTGACAACGACATCCTGATGATGGAAAAGGATGAAAAGGATTATGCTTCGTTCACAATGGCTCTATCAACTGATGTAGCTCATGGCTTTAAGGAACATAAGACAGCAAAGGAACTTTGGAATGCCTTGGTTAAAAGGTTTGAAGGAAATGAGGACATGCGAGAGAGTCGCAAGGATATGCTGAGACAGAGGTTCAACATGTTCAATCACATCAAGGGAGAGTCCCTTGAAGCACAGCTCAATATATTCACTCATTTAATGACTGAGATGACAAGTTCTGGGATTGAGATGACTAAAGGAGAAGTGAACAAGAAGCTTCTGAACTCACTGCCTTACACATGGAATTCAAACTGTACAACAATCAAAAGAACAAAGGATATGTACATGACCTCTCTGAGTGAGCTGATCTCGATCATCAATTCCTATGACATGGATGATAAACAGAGAGCACTGAACCATGCCAGTTCAATGGGCATTGCACTCACATCTGAAAACTCTGCTCTTCTATCTGCAATTAATCTTCAAGCCTCAGGGATGCAGCATTATCAGACTCAGTCATCTTAGTCAGTCCCTTTTGAAACTGCGTTCCTATCATCTGGACAAGCCGGATCAGTGTCCAAGATCAATCCAGAGAGTGAAGAAAATCTGCTGCTGTTTAAGGGTTTTATGAACAGCTACAATGCTTTCATAGCAGGAGAGTTAGCACCTACCAACCTTACTCAGGATAATCTAGAGCAGATAAATCCAACAGATGTTGAGGAGATGGATATCTCATGGCAGATGGATATGGCTGTGTTTCGTGCAAAGAAGTTCATCAAACGTTATGGAAGGAACAGCTTTGGAAACAACCTGGGAAAGAAGCTTGGATTTGATAAGTCAAAGCTGCGATGTTACAACTGTGATCAACCGGGTCACTTTGCCAGAGAATGCAAGCAGCCAACGGTGGCTAAGGAAGGAAAGAAGAAGCCTGAAGAGAATACTGTGACTGCTGCTGCTGGAGGAAGTGCTAGCTCATCTAAAGCTCTGGTGACTCAAGATACTGAATCCTAGGATTGGAGTGATCAGGTGCAGGAATTGGAACTAACTCTAAGTCACGCCTTCATGGGCGAGGTAGATGACAAGCAAAAGGAGGTAACTGAAAATCTTTGCTCTACGTCTTGCATAGATAAAGTGTTTAAGTATAGGTCACATAATGAATCACTAATCAAAAAAGTAACCAAACTTCATTACATTAACTCAAAATTTCTTAAAAATGAAGGAATTTCCAAAAGAAAACTTGAGGCCGGGGATGTGGCAAGGCTCAAGGAACTCCTAAGTGATAAAGAGTCCAACTATCGATATGCTAGACGCAAGATCGATGAACTCACCTTAGAGTTGGACCAAGTTAAAACTCAACTTTCTAAAACTACAGTAAAATGTGAAAAAATTGATTATTAAAGCAAACTTTTGGAAGACATGGTAAGCATACGATACAGAGAAAAGAGGGGTAAGGGTCTCGGTTATAAGGAGTGTGAGCCACCTTTTAACCATAATTACTCAATCATGCCCAATATCAACACATCTGTTGATGATCTGTTGTTGAAATCTGACCGAAGGTTTGATTTCAGCACTGGTTCTGACAAAATAGTTCCATCGACACCAGATCACATTGAGACCAATCCCAATATTTCTGATGATTCTGAGATGTGTGCAGATAGTTTAAACAAAGCAGGTGTGAGTGGGAAGACTGAAGAAAGAAGTGCTGAGAAGAGCACAGATTGTTCAACATCTTTTGGAACATCATCTCTTATTTCAAACACTGATTTTGTTGGAAAAGTTGATGAATTTAAAATTAAAACAAATGAGATGTCCAAAAACTTTAAATCAACTTTTGTTAAGAAAAATGTTATTTCGGAAACAATATCTTCGCGTTTACATCATGAGTTCAAGGGTCATTCCACATTCACCAAAGAGGCGGGTTCAAAGTTAAACCCTAACTGTGAACCTTTTGTTCCAACAAGGTCATTGGAACAAGCCTCTGCAAGCGCCTCTTCTAGTCACTGTGACTGTGATGTAAAACCCTTTGACCCTAAGGAATTTCATGAGAAGGTATGTTGTTTTGTTTGTGGTAGACCATGCCACATTGCCAGAAACTGTCTGCACAGACCTACTAAATTCTTTTATGGAAAGAATCAAAAGGTCACACACAAGGCAACACCCTCTATCAAATCAACGAGGACTGACCAATCCTCAAAGCCTAGGGTGCATCCTCAGAAAGAATCTCAAAAGCAATCCACTGCCAAAAAGAAAAATTCGTCCAAACATCATCAATATGGTTTTCATAAACAAAATTCAAACTTTACAAAAGTTAAAAACAGGTCATATTGGAGGCGTGATCCAATTTTAAGTACCCCATTAGAACAAGTCAAACATGGCAGTAGTGCAAGATCAAAGATTGATTAGGGCAAAACAGTTAAATCAAAGGGGGTTCACAAGAAAGAACCCATTGTTTCTCCTATGCCTAAACCTGTTATGGTTTGGGTGCCTATCTCTCATTGATTGTGTGTAAAATGCAGGGACGGCCAAATAAACTCAAACATGTTTGGTATGTGGACAGCGGCTGCTCCCGGCATATGACTGGGGATTTCTCTCAGTTACATGAAGTTACACCATTCAACGGAGGATATGTATCATTTGCGGGAGACAAAGGATGAAGGATATGCATGAAGGGCACGGTCACCAATGTAACTCTTAGTTTTGAAGACGTGTACTATGTTGAAGAACTCAATCACAGTCTATTAAGTGTTTCTCATATTTGTGACAGGAGCTTTTCTACACACTTCAAAAACAAGGAGTGTCTTATTCTGAAGCCTGCCTTTGTAGTGCCTAAGAAGTGGATTCTGATGAGAACTCCATGGATTAACATTGCCTACATTATCAACATGAACTCAGATTCATTCACAGAGAACACTTGTTTGTTCTCAAAGGCATCGGAGCATGATTGTCTGTTATGGCATAGCCGATT
Organism: Mikania micrantha; assembly: GCA_009363875.1. Taxonomy (NCBI): domain Eukaryota; kingdom Viridiplantae; phylum Streptophyta; class Magnoliopsida; order Asterales; family Asteraceae; genus Mikania; species Mikania micrantha. The sequence continues at coordinate 41,826,232 of CM018696.1, forward strand.
GGGTCACGTAAATCTGTTATGGCTTGCCCTCTAAAGACTTCTCCACTATTGAGAAGTGCATCGCTTGTGCCAAGGGGAAGCAACACAAGAAACCCCACAAGCCTAAATTGTTCAATTCTATCCCTTCAGTTCTTCAGCTTCTTCATATGGATCTCTTCGGACCAGTCAATGTAATGAGCATCGGGAAGACGTCATATTGTCTTGTTGTGACGGATGATTATTCCATATTCACTTGGGTGTTCTTTCGGGCCAAGAAGGATGAAACACTAGAGATTCTGAAGAAGTTCATTACCTTGATCGAAAATCAGAAGAATCTAAAGGTTAAGGTGATTAAAACTGATAATGGCACTGAATTTAGAAATCAGACTCTTATAGATTTCTGCGATGAGAAAGGGATTGCTAGGCAGTATAGTGCAGCCAGAACACCTCAGCAAAATGGAGTTGCTAAAAGGAGGAACAGAACGCTTATAGAGGCTGCACGAACCATGCTATCAGAATCATAGCTGCCAATCTTCTTCTGGGCCGAAGATGTTAATACAGCTTGTTATGTTCAAAATCGAGCATTCCTTAACAAGCGCCATCAGAAGACTCCCTATGAAATTCTTTTCAATAAAAAGCCTAAAGTTGGTCACTTCAACTCTTTTGGATTTCCTTGCACTCTTCTTCATATAGAGCCAAACCACAAGTTTGATGATAAGGCAGATGAGTGTTACTTTGTGGGTTATTCATCCGAGAAGGCAGCCTACAGAGTTTACGACAAGAAAACTCTGATGATCGTGGAGTCGTATTATATTGATTAGCAAGAAAGGAACTCTACTGATGCCGGTTCTGGTCCAAACTGGCTATTTGAGTGTGATTCTACTTTTAGGCCTTTCAACTCTACATCCAAGAGTGTAGGATCATCTGAGCAAGCTGCTGATTTCTACAAAGGTGATGATGCTGACTATAGGGTCGACTATGTTCCCTGTGATCCCAAACTTTTGTCAGTTGACCCTCCAGGCATGTACAATAATGCTCCTCCAAATCAGCCAACTCTGATACATGAAGTTCTCCCTTCATATTTAGACACTTCTCAGTCTATTCATCCACTTCCAGAAACAGATCAAGTTTCATCTTCCTCCCACCACATCTTTGATTATCCACTATTCTCAGATAACATCCCTGAGGAACATTGCATGGATCATGAAGTTGAATTAAGTGAAACTGTTCCTGTCGACAACATTTCTTCCTCCAATGAAGACCAAGTGAACAACATCAGCAACCTGCTAGGCAATCTAGCTGTGGAGGAAGTGCCAACACTCAACATAAACAAGAATCATCCAGCTGAAAATATTATTGGACCTCTCTCGGAAGACGTTCTCACTCGGAGCCGATCCATTACAGCTCAGAACCTCTTGCCTGAAGAGATAACTACCAGTGGTCAATCAGGTCCGATTAATTCTTGTTTATATTCCTGTTTTATTTCGCAGGTCGAGCCCAAGAATGTAAAAATGGCTCTCAAAGAGTCCAGCTGGGTCGAGGCAATGCAGGAAGAGCTGATGCAGTTTCAGAAACTCAAGGTGTGGAATCTTGTTCCCCTACCCAAAGGAAAGCTGCCTATAGGAACTAGATGGGTTTTCAGGAACAAAAGAGATGACTCAGGAGTCATTATCAGGAGCAAGGCACGGTTGGTAGTTCAGGGTTTCTACCAACAGGAGGGGATAGATTATGATGAAGTCTTTGCACCAGTCACAAGACTTGAAGCCATACGGATTTTCTTGGCCTATGCCTCCAACATGAACTTCATGGTGTATCAGATGGATGTGAAGACCGCTTTCTTGTATGGAAAGGTAAAGGAAGAAATCTATGTGCGCCAGCCCCTAGGTTTTGAAGATTCTCAGTATCCAGACCATGTCTACAAGTTAGAAAAAGCTCTTTATGGTCTTCATCAAGCACCGCGAGCGTGGTACACCACGCTTACTGATCACTTGCTTGCAAATGGATATACCCGTGGAGCCATCGATCAGACTTTGTTTGTTCGCAAGGATTAGGATTTAATTCTCGTCCAAATCTATGTGGATGACATTATTTTTGGCTCCACAAGCTCGGCGTTGTGCAAGGAATTTGAAGGGGTAATGAAGAAGAAGTTTGAGATGAGTGTGATGGGAGAAATGACCTTCTTTCCGGGTCTTCTGGTGAAGCAAGATTCGAAGGGTGTGCTAATTCATCAAGGAAAGTATGTCACAGATATTTTAACCAAGTTCAAAATGATGGAATCAAAGCCTGCATCTACCCCCATGGCTGCACGTCCAGTCTTAACTTCGGATTCTGATGGTGAAGATGTTGATCAACACCTATATCGCTCGATGATTGGTTCCTTGATGTACTTGACCGCTAGCCGAACATACATCATGTTCTCTGTATGTCAATGCGCCAGATATCAAGCAAATCCGAAGGCTTCTCACCAGATTGCTGTCAAGAGGATCTCTCGGTACCTTGTCGGGAAACCTCGTCTCGGTTTATGGTATCCTAAGAACTCTGAATTTCGTTTGCATGCTTATTCATACAGTGATTTTGGTGGTTGTAACTTAGACAAGAAGTCTACCACGGGAGGATGCCAATACTTAGTAGATCGCCTTGTCTCATGGCAGTGCAAGAAACAAACAACCGTATCCACATCTACTGGGGAAGCTGAGTATGTTGCTGCCTCTAGTTGCTGCTCTCAGGTTATATGGATGCAACAACAGCTCATCGATTACGGTTTGAACTTTCCTGACTCTCCTATTTATTGTGACAATGAAGCCGCCTTACAGATCGTCAAGAACCCGGTGCAACACTCCAAAACTAAACATATTGACATCCGGATTCAATTCATCAGTGACTGTTTCGAACAATAACTAATTCATCTTGAAAAGGTCCATACAGATGACAATCTGGCGGATCTTTTCACAAAACCGTTCGATACAACATGCTTTCGTCACTTGCTTGCCTCCCTCAAATTAATAAGCTTTAACTAAAAGCATTTTGTTAAATATGTTAAAATTTTTGTTTTGTTTACTTTATTTTAATTTTAGATCACAAATTTAGGGGGAGAAAATTTATAAAAACAACAAAAGGATTTTGCTTTTTGAGTCAGTCTAAGATGATCTACACATTTAGGGGGAGTTGAGTTTTTGAAAAACTAAGAAAAGGAGATCCTGCCTATCATTATTCAAGAAAATTCCAAAAAGATTTTATCTTTTCAAAACTTAAGAAAATACAAAACGAGTTTATTTGGACAAGAGAAGTAAATCGGTCAAATAGGGAAGTGAAATAATTTCTGAGGATCAAAATTTCACTATCTTAATAAAAATTTCTTAAAGAATAACAACTTTGAATATTTATTATGCACTAAGAAGTTAAAACAAGTTTTCCAAATGATAGAATCAGACTTGATCAATTAAAATATGCATATATAAATAAATAAGTGCGAAGTTGTGATCATTAGATAACTAGAAGCGTGTAACAACTATTTGACTTTTTGTTCAAATCCTTGAGTCAAAACAAGATTGCGTGTTAATAAACTTGAAATCGTTTTGAAAAAGTCGGGTATTTCCTATGTTTTGTGTAAACAAAGAGCGGGAAATATCTACTGAAGCATCATTTGTTTTGCATATGCAAAGACCTGGATGTGTGAAGTTAAGGCCAATGTGTCTGCAGATCAGTAAATAAAAGATGCCAATGAGCACAACATGATAGAACCCCTTCTTGTTCTTGATTCTATCATAATAGATCTGTTCTTTTCTTTTCTCACCTCAAACTCTGCCAAAACATTTTAAGTTCGTTAAAACGCAATCAAAGTTTGAGACAAAAGATTTCACAAAACTAATAGGTTGCATGTTAATCTAGTTTTACAGTCTGTTTGCTCACAAACTTCCCATAAGATATTTTCAGAAAACGTTGATCATATGTCTTATTTCTAAGTCATGGATTAACGAGTGGAAATCATTGGTGGGGTATAGCTGTTTAAAAGTTGTGCTTCGTTAAGAAATTACTTAAGCCAGTAAAATTTTGACAACAGATTTGATCCCACGAATTTAACCCGACTAAACCTTAAACCTGTTCAAAGCTTCCAATTCTATTTTATTTTATTTTATTTTATTTTATTTTATTTTATTTTATTTTATTTTATTTTATTTTATTTTATTTTATTTTATTTTATTTTATTTTATTTTATTTTATTTTTATTTTTATTTTATTTTATTTTCAAGAAAAGTTAGAATTTAATCGAAATAAAATTTTGTGTGTGTACTCGAAATGGAGTACACGAGGGCTGTGTACTCGAAGCTCATCTATAAATACGTCGGTCAACATTAAATTTCTAGTACCAGTCCTTGACCAGTGATTCGAGTACATATTTTGTATCCATAAGGCGATCTCATTTTCTATACCCGATTTAGAAAATCCACTCAGACAGTCTTGTAGATCATCTATAGGGGACCCTAGGTATAAGTTTTCATCAAGTTTCGACCACAAATTTGAAAGTTATGGATCAAAATCGATTTCGAGTACAAGATGTTCTTTTACAGAATGTTGTCTTGCAAATTAACCTAGAAAAACTTGAAATGAAATGGCGATTTTTGATTATGATGGTCGCCTATGATTTCCGAGCACTTTAAATCTGATTAGAAGTTCTAAGGAGTAATGTTGGTGAACTTATAAGTATTTTCGTGTTCTCGAAATTGAAATTTCGAATACAGGAAAATATTTCGAATACACTGATGATGTGACGAATTTCGAATACAGCTTGTAGTTCGTGTACAGCCTGTAGTTCGTGTACAACATATATTTCGTGTACACCATTCTTTCGAATACACCTGTTATTTCGAGAACACATATACCCCTTAAGACTTAAACACATACTCCTTAGGACTTAAAATTTTCTTTCATGTATGTCTAATCTCGAGTACACACGAACGAACCTAGAGAATTTTCAGCATCTCGTGTTTCTCGATCGTGAACTAAATTAGTCTGTTTTTGTTTTCAGATGGCTGACTTACGCTTCGTGCCGGATCACAACATGACAGCATATCTTGGAAATCCACCGGAAAGGCATTCTGAGTTCAAGATCCTTGTTGAAGGATTGATCTTGTCACCAGTCAATTACGCCGTTATGGAACATCCCACGATTGTGTCTGATTTTATTCAGGATTTCTGGAGCATAGTCGAAGAACATACTGATGCACACGTAGTGATTAACATGGTGGGAAAAGTTCAGGGTCAACCTATTACTATCTCAGAGCTAGTACTCCGGGACTGTTTTCAATTTGGAGACAAGGAGTCTGACCCGGTAGAGCTGGATCAGGAGCTGATAAACAGGACAGTGTATCAGATGGGACACGAGGGCGTTTATCCTCCTACCGAGAAGAAATTGCTACATCCTTACTGGAGATACTTGGCACACGTGGTTACTCAGTGCCTTTCCGGAAGGAAAGGAGGATATGATGTTCTTAACCAGACTTTGAGCTCTTGCCTGGTAGCCCTAGCACTCGGTGTCGACTTCAACTTCTCAAGGATTATTTTCCTTGACATGCACGTGAACATCAAAGGGCGGAGGAAGGAGCGTTTTCTTGCTTTCCCTCGGTTTCTGCAAATCGTCATCAACAAAAGATACTCTTCTCTGACTCCCACACTTGGTACTTTGGTGATCAAGAGGATGAGAGACGACATTTTTGGTTATATGAAGATGAACAAGCGTGGGAAGAAGCAATACACAAGTTTGGACGATTTGCAGGAGATGAAGATGTGATAGAGGGTCAAGGAACTCCTGTTGCCATTGTTGCTGAAGAACATTGCATTCCTGACTTGGGTACCCAGACAGACCCAACTGTTGAAGGCCACATCTCCGAGGGACACATCTCCGAGACATCCTCATCATCAAGTGAAGACTTCATTGCTGAAAAGCCTCCACCAACGAGGGAAGAAAGGGAGGAAGCACAAGATGCTGACTACACTCCCACACCCGAATCATCACCAAAGAGAAAGAGACTGAAGACAATGTCCAAGAGGACTAGAGATCCCAGACTGTAGAAGATGGTTTCTAACTTATCATTCTCCTCTGCTGCATCGATCCTACCACGTGCACAACCCAAGCCACCTACTCAACCCAAGCCACCCACACAACCCAAGCCACCCACTCAACCCAAGCAACCCACAAAACCCAAGCCACCCGCACAACCCAAGCCACCCGCACAACCCAAGCCACCCACAAAAACCCAAACCACCTTCAAAACCAAAACCACCTTCTCAACCAGCCAAACCCAATCTAGTCATCAAAATTCCTGCCCGTTCCCCACTTTCATCTTCCACCACTCCTATCTCCCACACTGAGACTCCACCATCTCCACCTCATTCACAGAGTGATAAGGGAAAATCTCCCTTACACGTAGATTCACCTTATGAGCCGAAAGGGGTGCGTGTAGACCTTGAGAGTTTGCAAGACAGAGTCTTCCTGCTAGAAAAGGAATCCGCAGAAAAGGATGAGACTATTCGGGTGATGCAGGAAGGAATGCTAAAAATCTGTGACAAGCTTGATGAGTTTCAAGGACAGATCAAAGCTCACCGAAAGTTCATCAGATTTCTCTCCCTAGAGAATTATGATATGCACAAGGAGATCAAGAGACTAAAAGGAGAAGAAGTCCCAGAATCTAATGATGATGACCATGAAGATGATGATATTGATGATAGTAGTGATGATGATGATGGAGACAAGAAAGAAAAAGATTCAGAGAAAAGGGACGACAAGGATGATGCTGATGGTGAAGAAAAGAAAGATAAAGACTCCTCTAACAAAAGGAATCAAGAGCCTCCAAATGATAAAGATCAAGGAGGAGACACCGAAAACCTTCTTTGTCAGGAAAGCCTACTGGTGACTATGATGATCTTTTTGGAGATATTCCAGATGATGTCCTTTTTGGAGACTGAGTTCAACCTGATGAAGTCGGAGGAGCTGGACTTGATAACTTCTTCGATAACTTGCCCGAGAATTTTGATTATGAGTGGCCCGGTGACGAGGTTAAGGACGGACCACAGAACGTGGTTATAGCAGATATTGCCAAGGATCCTTATGTCGATTACTTGTACGCACACAAGTATATCAGTTCAGATGGCAAGGAGATTGCACCACTGGAAACAGTTATTAATAGCTGGTTTGAGAAACAAAGAGATTGGACCCCAGCACCTCCGGAAGTTAAAGCTACTTGGGTAGGAGAGATGAGCGAGGAACTTACCGAGCACACTTTCATTTCAGATGACCGATCATTGTTTGTTGTACGCAATGATAGGTCAAATATTTGCTGCTGGCTTTTTAATAAAGAAAGAAATCTCTACCTGGTTAAGAGGATGAATGACAAAGTGGAGTATTATAGGAGGCCTCAGGATTTCTGCACTATGCCTAAGGTTGATCTGCGAAGCATCAACAGTGCCATGTTCTTCAACCCCTCAAAGGAAAATCAAGCCTTTTTGTTTACCAAATTTTTGAAGGATTAGTGCGAGAAAGATTTTCCAGTGATGAGAACTGCCAAGGGAAGGCGTTTTAAGTCTAAGTGCATTATAGATCCGAAGACAAAGAAATATTGGGTGTACTACAAGTACCCTCCTCCACTTGTTGAAGAAGTTGTTCCTGTGTCTCCAAGGGCTCCTAACAACTCCCTTGCGAACTTCCTGTCTTGGTATTTTGATGAAAAGACTCTATCCGCCGTCATTATGAGAAACAAGGACGACATCAACGATATAGATATGATTTTGGATCTGATGGATTTGCTGAAGTTTGGAAAAGAAGATATGATGCTCCTGCACGAGTCTCCCATCAAAGTATATCGCAGATGAGATGAAGAGGCTAAACCCTATACTCGCACTGTCGTATATGCTATCGAGCTGAAGCTTTAAGCAGGAGCTGGACCACATAAGGTCACTCTTCCTATTGGATGACTTCGCCAGTCTAGGGGGAGTTTGTAGAGCCCACTACACGATGAAGACTAACAAAGTCAAACGTTGGAAGAGTTAAAGTCCAGATTTTTGTGATTTTCGTGTACATGTATTTCGAGTACATCATGTATTCGTGTACTCGAAATATTTTGTATTAGATTTTGAGTACACCTAGACTTAGTATAAATAGACGTATTTTGTACAGGTTTAGGTTGGAATCCCGAGGCATTTGCTCTCTAGACGTATTGAGGCACTTGTACTCGAACTTTCAGTATTTATACAAAGACTACATTTTTCTACTTGCTTTCTTGATTCTAGCTTGGATTTTGCACTCGTTAGAGTCTATTGATGATGATTCAGAAGATAAAGTTTAGTTCTTGATCCGGTTTGAAACCTACATAAACCATCAATGGGGTTAAAACATTCGAGTTTTCTCATACGAAACTATGAATAAGGTTGTTGACGAATACTAATTTAAGATCAAGATATAAACTAAGTATTTGAGTGTCGACTACATTGTTAACCCCCAATACTTCGAAATTTTATGCAAACTTTTACAACTACATTAGATAGTTCCATTGAACTTTCTAATGCAAGTTATACATCAAGATGATCAAAGGACTACGAATAACAAGAATTAAAGAAGGACTTAGACTTAATCAAGTGAGATTAATCTAAGTCTAACATGTTAAATTATATTTTCTTAAAATAACTTAAGTTTTAATTAAAAAAAAGGAAATGATTTATAAGATTCGTTAATTAAAATTTTTTAAAATAAATGATATGATTCATAACTAAAGATTTCAACTTAAAATGGATTTTATAGATGATTTATCAACTAAAATGTCACACCCCGAGCCGGCGGGGTAGGATCGGGTTTCCCCTTTGAATATGATCTTTTGTTTTAGTTCCTTTGATTTCACTTTGAATTTAGATTCTTGAATTTGAGCTTGATGGACTAAGGGTTTATTTAGAGTTTAAATTTAAAGTATTACTCATAAGAGTACTTTAATTAACTTGATAATTTGATTTGTTTAATAATTACCTAGACAAGAATCTAGGAGTATCAACAACATATATATATGTAAAACATATAATAAATAAAAGCATTTAAATAAACAATTTAAATAAAACAGTTTACGCATGCTTCTCAGCCCCGCGTTTTAAAACAAAAATGTTTAGAAAAGGGGCAATGAACTCACCTGTGCTGCTATGTAAATGATCTAACACAAAATGTGCGCTCTTGCTATAGCTTAGGTTCCTTCAGTTCCTGAGTTATTTTATAAGAATTCGAATATAATAAGTACGCGTAAAAGCCGTCGTATCTAGGCCTTTGTCTCGGTGTGTGTAACTAAGTGTCCTAATTCACTAAGTGTATCTATGATCTAATCCAACTTAGTTACCCTTTCATGAACCCAATTCCCATGTTTAATTACAACACTTAAGATAAATTTTACAAAAATTTGGGCAGGGTCTCCTTTGTATTTAGTTCAATTCCAGACAATGATATTGTCTATTTTACAATAAAATTCCAATAAATAATATTACAACTAACTTTTATAACTAAATAAACTTAAAAGAAACCAATGACATTTATAAATTTCATTTCAATTTAAACAAGATTTTAGAACATTATTAAATTTTATTTAAATAAATTCACAATGCCTTCATTTTTATCAAAATATCATTACTTGAGTTTAAGTAATCATTTAATGTATGATGGGCTTAATTAAGCCCCATTGGGCCCACTTAGGCCCAATGACAACCTTTGATCTCACTTGATTATAAGATTTGCATCTTTGATTCTCATGAATATTCCATCCCTTTCTTAGATGTTAAACTAACTTAGACCCTATCATTATTCATTAATTTGATTCCATGCACACACCTACAACTCATAACATATTACAGGCATATAAGTATCCTTAAGTTCCTATGCATTAAACCACACCAAACCCCAACATCTTTGTTGTTAGACAATGGTGCCTTGGTTCATTCTAAAACAAGATTACATGAAATTTACTCCTCTTGATCATTCTCATGCACACACATGACTTGTATCATGCAGGTACAAGTTCATAACTTCCCATGCAAGATAGAAACTAGGGGTTTTTGATAATCCTCACCTTGATGTTCACATTAGGCAGCAAACCTATTGCCTAAACCAATAGGTTCGGCTGACACTTCTACACCCACGAACCCTCAAGGTTCGGTTATGTTGAATTTAGCTAATTCCAGGTTCGTCAAACTAATAGTTCGGCTAGAAGGTTCGCTCCTCATTAGGTTTGTGTGAGATTCAGCTATAGTGTTGAAGGGTTCGTGACTAAGATGGTTCGCTAAATCAATGTGAAGGTTCGGCTGAAAACCACCTTAGGTTCGTGAACTAAGGTTCGGTTCTAGGCGAGAGGTTCGGGATCTCTAGAGCTTCGGCTAGGGTTTGCCATGCAAGGTTCGTTGCAGGTTTAAAGTAGGTTCGTTGCAGGTTTAACACAGGTTCGTTGCAGGTATGACCCAGGTTCGTTGCAGGAAGTAATAGGTTCGGTGCAGGCGGTGCTTACAGGTTCGTGGTACTTGAGCTTCATGGCAAAAGGTTCGGCCGACCACATTTACTCACGAACCTGCAATAAACTTCATGTTCGTATCTTTCGAATCCTAACCTGTTGCAGATCATTCCTAGGACTTCCTAATGATTCACATGCATTCATATAAGCGTTTCTAAGTGCTATGTGAGATTAAAACAACAAAAATAAAAAGGGTCGTGACATCCCTACTAAAACCGAATGTAAACTCAAATCTTACCTCTCAATCGATGGATGGAAGCTTGAATGACTTGTACTTTGGTAATCTACACGATGAGATGAACGTTTTGATGCCTAGCTTGCTTGAATCCAATGAAAAACCACCAAGAAGTTCTAGAGAGAAGATGGAGAACGATTTTCTAGAGAGAGAGTGAAAAACCACCAATGAAAAACCCGGTTGTTCGGTCTCGTTTGGTTTCGCGTAAAGTGTCGAAACGTAAGGTCGTCGCGCGTATTCGTTCGAATCATCACTCGTACGAACACGGCGATAACTATACTTTCCAGTCTTGTTTTCTAATTATAGAATATCATTCAGAACGTTAAACTTTCAGATATATTCATACAGATCGTCACCTATACGAATAACCCGTCAGTTTAGCATTCACATAACGATATTCATGTTGTTTTGTTCTGTAAAGCCTCACATACGTTTATACATAATAAATCCTAACAGTTAAATCCATGATGGTTCTGTATTGTCAAATAATTATCTGACTCAAGAACCCTATTTCTGAACTTTGTTTTCTGAATTGAATCTGAACTGTGCTTTGATAACATGTAATGAGAATGATATACAATTGATAACTGAAATATGTACCTGATTTACTGTTCATGTACTGTAGAGATCACTGTTCCGGTGACGGTTCCGGCACTGGTGTTACAGTCTCCCCTTGTTAGAGAAATTTCGTCCCGAAATTTAAGAGTTGTTATCGGGTACAGCTTCCTCTTCAAACAGTTGGGGATACTTTAACTTCATATGATCTTCACGTTCCCAAGTAAACTCGAGTCATCGTCTTGAGTTCCATCGCACCTTTACAATCAGAATACGAGCCTGAGTTGTTTAACCTTGCGATCCATAATCTCCAAGGTTCCTCAATGAATTGTAATTGTTCATCCACTTGAATTTCTTCAATCGGAATGACGAGAGACTCGTCAGCAAGGCATTTCTTTAGGTTTGAGACGTGAAACACGTCATGCACACCACTGAGTTCATCCGGTAATCTCAGTTTATACGCCACAGGACCAATACGTTCAATAATCTCGAACGGTCCCACGTATCGTGATGCTAATTTGCCTTTCGTTCCAAAGCGTACAACGCCTTTCCATGGGGATAGGTTCAACATTACTCGGTCTCCCACTTGAAATTCCAACGGCTTGCACTGTTTGTCAGCGTAGCTCTTTTGTCTGCTTCTTGAAGCTTGTAGTCTTCTCTGAATCTGCGCAATCTTATCAGTGGTTTCTTGAATAAGTTCTGGCCCAGTTATTCGATTGTCTCCAACTTCAGTCCAACAGATCGGTGATCGCATTTCCGGCCATAAAGAGCTTCGAATGGTGCACATCCGATACTGCTGTGATAACTGTTATTGTAGGAGAACTCGATCAGTGGCAAATGGGAATCCAGTTCCCACCGAAGTCCAATACACTAGTTCTTAACATGTCCTCTAGGGTTTGAATGGTACGTTCGCTTTGACCATCCGTTTGTGGGTGGTAAGTTGTACTCAGATTTAACTGTGTCCCCAAAGATTTCTGCAGTGATTGCCAGAACCTTGATGTAAATCTGCTGTCTCGATCAGAAATAATAGACAATGGCACACCGTGGCGTACCACTATCTCATTGATGTATAATCTTGCCAGTTTATCCATGGTGAAGTTCTCACGCATGGGCAAGAAATGAACAGATTTTGTTAAACGATCAATGATTACCCAAATTGTATCATGACCACTGGAAGTGCGGGGTAGCTTGGTAATGAAATCCATAGCTATTTGTTCCCACTTCCAGAGCGGAATCTCGGGCTATTCCGGTAGACCAGACGGTCTCTGGTGTTCCGCCATTACCTTCGCACACGTTAGACATTGACCTACATATTCGGCTATGTCTTTCTTCATTCCAGGCCACCAATAAAATCCACGCAAGTCTTGGTACATTTTATCAGCACCTGGATGAACAGAGTATTTAGTCTTGTGTGCTTCATCGAAGATAAGTTTTCTCAAATCATCTACCGCCGGTATCCGTACACGTTCCCGGTAGTAGATCATTCCAACAGGCTTCGTGTCGAACTGTTTCTCTGCTCCGCAATCAAGTTTCTTTTTCAGATTACCTCGGTCAAGTGCTTCTTGTTGTGCTTGAATAATCTTGACACTTAAACTGGTCTGCACAGTTATCCCCATTGCTCTAACACGTAAGGGTTTGATCCGTTCCTTCCGGCTCAAGACATCAGCTACAACGTTCGCCTTTCCCGGATGGTATTTGATCACGCAATCGTAATCATTCAGAAGTTCAACCCAACGGCGCTGTCGCATGTTGAGCTCCTTCTGATCAAAGATGTGCTCCAAATCTTCAATGCGAAGATTACAGCTCCCAGTTCAAGATCATGAGTTGTGTAGTTCTTCTCATGAACTTTTAACTGTCTTGAGGCATAGGCAATAAATTTGTCCCGTTGCATTAATACACAACCAAGTCCCTGATGAGAGGCATCACAGTATACAACAAAGTCATCGCATCCTTCTGGGAGAGATAAAATTGGAGCATTACACAATTTCTGTTTCAGGGTCTGGAAAGCATCCTCTTGTTTCTGCTCCCACACAAACGGTTCACTTTTCTGAGTTAGCTTGGTGAATAGCAAGGCTATCTTGGAAAAGCTTGAGATAAACCTTCTGTAGTAACCTGCCAATCCCAGAAAAAACCGTATCTCCGTCGGTGTCTTCGGAGTGTCCCAACTCTTTATCGCCTCGATCTTGGCAGAGTCTACGTGTATTCCCTTGCTGTTGACCACATGACCTAGAAATTGAACTTCTCTAAGCCTGAATTCACATTTGGAGAATTTAGCATAGAGTTGTTCTTTCTTCAACAGCTCCAAGATCTTTCTAAGGTGTTTTTCATGATCTGCTTTGCTCTTAGAATAAATCAGGATGTCATCAATAAAAACAATGACAAACTGATCCAGATACGGCTTGCACACTCGGTTCATGAGATCCACGAAAACCGCTGGTGCATTTGTCAATCTGAAAGGCATCACCATGAATTCATAATGCCCGTATCTGGTTCGGAAGGCCGTTTTCGGTATATCTTCGTCTTGAACTCTAAGCTGATGATATCCAGACCGCAAGTCAATCTTTGAGAAGTATTGAGCTCCTTGCAATTGGTCAAACAAATCATCAATCCTCGGTAACGGATACCGATTCTTGATGGTTAGTTTGTTCAGCTCACGGTAATCTATGCACATTCTGAATGATCCGTCTTTCTTCTTCACGAACAAGACCGGAGCTCCCCAACGTGAGTAGCTCGGTCTAATGAAATCTTTATCAAGTAGCTCCTGTAACTGATTAGACAATTCCTGCATCTCTGATGGTGCTAACCTGTAAGGAGATTTAGCAACAGGGGTTGCTCCAGGAATTAAGTCAATACGAAACTCTACCGGTCGCGCAGGAGGCAAACCAAATAGGTCTTCAGGAAACACTTCAGGATATTCTTTCACCACAGGTACATCTTGAATCTTTTTCTTGTCCTTTTCCTTTTCTACCACATGAGCCAAGAATGCAATGCACCGCTTCTGTAGACACTTACTCGCTTTTATACATGAGATGATTTTGACACTGCGTTTTGCTTGATCTCCTTTAACTTCAAGTACGCGATCACTCGACAATGGAACACGAAGTAGCTTTTCAGAACAGATGACTTCCACTCGATTAGAGGAAAGCCAATCCATTCCTACAATGATGTCGAAACTACCCAACTCCATCGGTATCAAATCAATGGTGAATGTATGACCGTTAAGGGTCAATGGGCAATTCCTATAAACTGTACTAACTGTGATCTGTTTCCCGTTAGCTACCTCTATGATTTAAGGGGAATCTAATTGTTCCTCTATAGAATCTAATTGGCATGCAAACTCGGTAGAGATAAAACTCTGATCCGCACCAGTGTCAAATAGAACAGATGCATAAAACTCATGTAAGAGAAACGTACCAGTGACCACATTCGGGTCCTGGCGAGCTGCGGGTACTCCAATAACAAAGACTCTTCCCCGTGGAGCTTGGACTGCCGGCTGTGCCTTCTTCGGGCAGTTCTTTGCAAAGTGGCCTTGTTCGCCACAACTAAAGCATCCACCGTTGTTTTCGTTGGCTAGTGGAGGGAGAGCTAGAGCAGCATTGTTGACTGCTGGATTTGATGTAAATCTGCACTGTTGGACCTAGTGCCCTTTTCTTCCACAACCTGTGCATTGACGGCACTGGTTGCTTTCAGCATGGTGGTACTGGCACTTAGTACACAAAGGATGTGGGCCAGTATACTGTTTCTTGAGCACGTTTTGTTGTGCCACGGCTACTTGGTTGAGGGGAGTAGCCATAGTGTAGTTCTTGATGAATTTATGTTTCTTCTTCGGGTGTTGTTGGTGATGTGGCTTCTTTGAAGACTCTTCCTTGCATTTGCCGGAGTCTGCCTCTTTATTTAAAACTCCTAAGGCTATCATCAGATCAGTGAGTTTTCCAGCCAATCTCACTGCAGACTCGACAGTGGTAGGGTTGGCTGAAACAACCATGCCCTGAATGCAGGCGGGAAGTCCACCCACATATCTGTCTATCCTTTTCTCCAAAGTTGGTACCATGTCTGGCACCAAAGCAACTAACTCGTGGTAACGAGTAGTGTAACCCATGTGATCAGCCCCTTTCATCACATGGTTGGATAATTCAACCTCCAATTTCTGCAACTCGTTCTTGGGGCAGAATTCTGTTCTTAGAAGCGTCTTGAAGTCTTCCCATGGCATGGCCATAGCTTCCTCTCTTCCTCGGGAGTTGATCTGACCGTTCCACCAGGTCAGAGCCCGTTTGTTGAATGTTCCAGCTGAGTAACGAACCTTGTGATGTTCGGGACAGCTGCAGAGATCCAAGGTTGCCTCAATCTTCTCAATCCATTGGATTAATCCAACGGCTCCTTCAGACCCGCTAAAGCTGGGTGGTTTACATCCTACAAATGACTTGTGAGAGTAATGGGATGAACCTCCAGTATTTCCACTGGCTTCTCCTGTTGAGTTGCCAGTGTTGTTGATCTCGTTGCGGAGGCAAAGGAACGTCTCCGGTGTTGCCTCTTTCATCTGATTTGTCATCTGGCTACTCAGTAACGTCACCAGAGCGATAGTTGCAGGATCCAGAGTCGGTGTTGTGCCCGAACCAGATGGTTGAGTAATCAAAGGAGGAGGGGGAGGAGGTGGTAGTGGTGAATCATTTGGTGACGGTGTAGAGGAGTGTGGAGCCAAGTATCGTTGTGGTAGCAGTATCAAGGGAGGCTGTCTCCTCGGCAGCATTCTGATCATAACCAATAAAGTTATTGGTTAGTGCAATGATCAAATATAGAAGACTGTATGCAAGAAAATTCCCAAGTCCTGTTTTCTCTATATGCATGGTCCCTAGGTTATAGTCTAAGCCAAACCAATTAAATAAGTGACCTATATTTCTCTATAACCATGGCTCTGATACCAATCTGTCACACCCCGAGCCGGCGGGGTAGGATCGGGTTTCCCCGACGGGCGGAAGGTTCCCGGGGCGCGATATCGAGAGTGATAATCGAAATGATCAGATTGTTTACATTGCACATGATATATAAATGAGAAACTTGCTTAAATAAAATAAAATAGAATTACAAAGTTAAATTACATCAGTTAAGTTAATAATTTAACAATGTAAATCTACTATCACATCATAAATCTTCTATTTTGTATATCTTGTGCAGATACAAGATAGAAGATTTATGATGTGATAGTAGATTTACATTGTTAAATTATTAACTTAACTGATGTAATTTAACTTTGTAATTCTATTTTATTTTAGCAAGTTTCTCATTTATATATCATGTGCAATGTAAACAATCTGATCATTTCGATTATCACTCTCGATATCGCGCCACATGATCCTTCCGCCCGTCGGGGAAACCCGATCCTACCCCGCCGGCTCGGGGTGTGACATAAAAGATCTAGAATAAGTGTAATGTAGAAGATACATTAGTAAGGTTTAAATATGAATATCTATGGGATAATGGGTTATAAGGGATAATTAGTGTAGACTAGTTAGAGGGACTTAGAAACACACTAGTAAAGTCTAGGACTTAGTCGCACACCGAGACCAAAACCCTATGTACATTATCTCTCGACACTTATCGGATTCAATTCATAATCAATCAACCCAGGTACTGAAGATACTTAATCTACAAATAACGAGCGCACATATCTGTTGGATTCATTACTTAGCAACACAGGTGAGTTCATTGCCCCTTTTCTTAACATTTTGTTTTATAAACGCGGGGCTGAGAAGCATTCGTAATTTATTTTCCTTGGATTATATTTACTTAAATGCTTTTACATAGTATATGTTTTTTAATATATAACTGTTATCCTATATTTCTTCCTAGGTAAACTATTTGCAGGATTTCAAAATGAGTTATTCATTCATCACGAGTAGATAACTATTTCAAATCAAAGGATTATTTTCACAGGTTCATTTTCAAAGAACTAAAGCTCTAAAACAACGAAATATTTTCAAAAATCTATATTCAAAGAACTAACAGTCTAATCAAAGAACTATTTCCAGTGGAGTGTTTCATAGAACTAATGAGCTAAACAAAAAACAATTCTAGGTGGCTGTCAGTCGTATGCCGATCAAGACCTTCTGTAAAACAACTGAAAGTCCCGACACATATAGTAGACTTTCATAGTCATGCTAACATGGGCACAAATCAAACAATCAAACAAACTACAAGAAAACAGAGGTGAACAATGATCTAAGGATATCCTAAACTCCTGACATATACAGTAGATCTGGAAGGTGGTTGTTGATGAGGTTAAGGTTGTCATTTCGAGTGATCAGTGTTAACAGATTTTCATGTTATTCAAACGTTGTAAATCAAAGGTATGGGATGAAACGCTTAATTATCACCAGGAAAAATATATCATGTGGGTTGGTATGTGGTGGGCTGATGGCTGGGCTGGCGGTAAGCTTGACCCTACATATGCCCTGTATATAAGCATACTGAATCAGATGGTATAGGTGGTTAATGGTGAGGTTAAGGTTGTCATTCGGACAGGTTTTATTCAAATTCATTTTCAAATAAAACTATATGAACTCACCAACCATGTGTTGACTTGATCTTTTTGCATGACTTCTCAGATGACGAACAGGTCTGAGTAAGATGTTTATGCTTTTGACTAGGATACAAGATAGAGGACTTAGTATTTTGGGACGTGCATATTTTTTAGCATCATTTTACTGATTATTTTGTATATCTTGTGCAGATACAAGATAGAAGAATTATGATGTTGATAGTAGATTTGCATTGTTAAATTATGAACAAAACTGATGTAATTTAACTTTGTAATTCTATTTTATTTAGAATTTCACATTATATATCATGTGCAATGTAAACAAACTGATCATCATGATTATCATTCCCGATATCGCGCCCCGGGATCTTTCCGCCTGATGGGACACACGATCCGACCCGCCGGCTCGGGGTGTGACAGATTGGTATCAGAGCCATGGTTATAGAGAAATATAGGCCATTTATTTAAACGGTTTGGCCTAGACTATAACCTAGGGATCCTTCATGTAGAGAACACAGGATTTAGGAATTTACTTGCATAGTGTCTTCTGCATTCGATCCTTGCACTAACTGATATTCTATTGGTTGTGATCAGAATGCTGCCAAGAAGACCACCTCTTCTTATGCCTCCACCACAACCGCCACCTCCTCCTCCACCTCCTCCTCCCCCACACACTCCACCTCCTGACCCGAACACGAACCCGAATCTGGATCCTGCTATTGTTGCATTGGCAACTCTAATGATCAGTCAGCTGACTAACCAGCTGAAAGAGGTGATCCCGGATATGATCAACCATATTCAGAACAACAGCAACAACTCCGGGCATTCATCGGGAGAAGCCAGTGGGAATACTGGCAATGCTTCTAACTACTCCTACAAGTCATTTGTGGGATGTAAGCCGCCTAGTTTCAGCGGCACTAAGGGAGCCGTTGGCTTAATCCAATGGATAGAGAAGATCGAGACTACTCTGGACATTAGCAGTTGTTCAGAGCACCACAAGGTTCGCTACTTTGTAGGATCATTCAACAAGCAAGCCTTAACTTGGTGGAACTCACAGATCAAGGCTTGAGGAAGAGAAGAAGCAATGGCGATGCCATGGGAATATTTCAAAACTTTACTGAGGAATGAATTATGTCCCAAGAATGAACTACAAAGGATGGAGACTGAACTATCAAACCATGTGATGAAAGGAGCTGATCACTTGGGGTATACTACTCCTATCATGAGTTGGTAGCATTTGTTCCAGACATGGTACCAACTCTGGAGAAAAGGATTGACAGATATGTAGGGGGACTCCCCGCCTACATATAGGGTCTGGTCATTTCAGCAAACCCTGTCACCTTGGAGTCAGTTGTTAGTCTGTCAGGGAAACTCACTGATTTGATGGTAGCCTCTTGAACTCTAAAGAAGGAGGTTGAATCAGACAAGAATAAGGAAGAGTCATCGAAGAAACCCCACCATCATCCCAAGAAGAAACAGAAAGTCATCAAGAACTACAGGATGGCTACTCCACTCAACCAAGTAGTTGTTGCACCACAGAACTTCCACAAGAAACCCTACACCGGCACGCATCCTCTATGTGCCAAATGTTAGTACCATCATGCTGCTAATACTTCCTGCCGACACTGCACTGGATGTGGAAGAAAGGGCCATTGGGTCCAACAATGCAGGATGGCACCTACTCAGGTAATAAACAACGCTGCTTTAGCTCTCCCTCCACCCAATAATCAGAACCAGAACAATGGTGGATGCTATAGCTGTGGTGAAATTGGCCACTTTTCAAAGAGCTGGCCAAAGAAAGTACAACCGACAGTCCAAGCACCACGGAAGAGCTTTTGCTATAGGAGCTCCAGCTGCTCGTCAAGACCCAAATGTGGTCACTGGTACATTTATCTTACATAACTTTTATGCATGTATTCTATTTTAAACTTGTGCGGATCAGAGTTTTATCTCGACCGACTTTGCATGCCAACTTAACCAGGTTGAGGAACTTTTAGATTCCCCTAACATTATAGAAGTAGTGAAAGGGAAACAAATTACAGTTAGTACAGTATATAGAAACTGCCCATTAACACTTAACGGTCAAACATTCACCATCGATTTGATACTGATGGCATTGGGTGGTTTCGACATCATTGTCGGGATGGATTGTCTATCTCTTAATAGAATGGAAGTCATATGTTCTAAAAAGCTGCGTCGAATTCCGTTGACGAACGATAATGTGTTGGAAGTTCAAGGGGATCAAGCAAAACGTAGTGTCAAAATCATATCTTGCATAAAGGCGCGTAAGTGCTTACAGAAGTAGTGTGTAGTTTTTCTGGCTCATGTGGTGGAAAAAGAGAAAGACAAGATCAAGATTCAAAAGATCTACCAGGTTTACCACCCGCACGACCGGTAGAGTACTGTATTGACTTAGTTCCTGGAGCAACTTCTGTTCTAAATCTCCTCATAGGTTAGCACCTTCCTGTTGGGAATTGTAGTAACCTTTTATAGTTTTTAATTAACCATACTAATTATAAAATCAGATTTTACGATAGCGGAAGCGTTTAGGTTACACATTTTGTTACATAAACAAAATTCCCAAAACCAGGAATCCAGTTACATACGAATAAACAAAAACAACCACAGGTGTTTAGAATTGACCTCAATGAAGAACCTCCAAACACACACCTTGGATTCGATAGATGCCTCGCTAGATGACTTGAATCACGAACCACGATCTCTATCGTGTGTCATTGCAACAATCGCGTGCTCCAAAACCACCCTTGGTGGTTCGACTATGGTGTTGGTGGCTTGATGATGCTTGGTCGAGACCCTAGAGGAGAAGGGAGGTTGGCCGTGAGGTAGAGAGAAAGAGTGGGAGAAATTATGATCCAAAAATGTGGAGGTTAGATCTTGGTTTAATAGTCAACCTATGATCCATAATTTTAGGATCTTAGAATTTACCAATTCAAAATTGGAATTCCCACCCTTTTGTTTTTCACATTTAATTTAAGTTAAACTCTTTTAATTTAATTACACCAATTTAGTAATTAAACCATTTAATTACTACTCTCCATATTAGTAACTAACAACAAGTTAGCAACGTTTAATTAAATGTCTAAAGTTTAACTAATTAAACTTTATCAATTTAATTATAATTAATTATCACAATAATTAATTCCTCCAAATATTATTATTATTTCACAAATAATAATAACACACCATTTTATATATAATTCGTGAAATTGAATATGTCTAAAACAAATTTTAGACATAATCACATTACTATCTTCCAAAGTGTAACTCTTTGGATCGTACCCAGATAGCAACGTTAATATTATCGATGATCGGACATCACATATCCAACAGACTCCCACTTGGACGATTCATCGCATAATTCATTCAACGTAGACAGTGTTGGGCACCTAGCTGCATCGCGCTGCCCCTAGCAGGTTATGACTTCTAAAGTCAAGTAAATTTTTAGTTCAAGTAACCCTTTACTTAACTAAAATTATAGCCATGGTAACCTTTATATATTTATCCTTTCTAAGTGATATTCTTTGAACATGATACATGGATCACATTTCATTCTCATATGTTGTTCAAACATTCTGATTCTCGTTCTCGAATTTAAAATGGTCTAACAAACTACTCTTAGTTTGAGCACGGCCATGCATTTACAACAGTTTAAATTAACGAGGGTGCCAGAATATCATCTCTTAATTATATAAGAGTATAGAATCCCTTTGGCAGCATACAACTCCCACTTAGTTTCAGATTCATTCCCAATCAAATATCCTTATTACTGCCTATTTTCAGAACAATGTTAGATAAGATCAAAGAACAACCTTAGACTAATGTCAGTTCTAATATGCTCCTTAGGTCTAAGGATATATATAGATCATACCATATTCAAAACTTCTTATGACAATGATCCATGAAGAAAGTTTTTGAAACGAGTTACGTCCGACATCATTCTCTAATGTATGTCTATGAATCTTGGTCCTCAACCCTTTGAGGTTTATCTTATAAACTAACCAAGCATTCAAGTAGTCTTAATTCAGATTGATTCCCATGAATCTGATCGACTACAGACATTTAGAATACCATATTCAAGGATTCTAAATCGTACAAAATATCGAATAAATAAACAATATTTATTATGCATTTAACCATTAAATCAAAATAAATATTCAATGTAACTTTAATTCGAAAGCACCCAAATATTAAATACAGATCAAATCCAATCACTAGCAAACCTAAGACCTATCTTCTTAACATGCTCCTCGTGTTTAGACATAGGCATAGGCTTAGTAAATGGATCCGCTAGATTTTGATCTGTGTGAATTTTGTCTATCTTGATGTCTCCTCTTTCCACTACTTCCCTAATGTAGTGAAACTTTCTGAGTATGTGCTTTGACCTATGATGTGACCTTGGTTCCTTTGCTTGAGCAATAGCACCAGTGTTGTCACATAATATCTCTATTGGTTTCCTAATACCAGGAACCACACCGAGATCAGTCATGAATTTCTTCATCCAAGCAGCTTCTTTTGTAGCTTCCGAAGCAGCAATGTATTCAGACTCTGTCGTGGATTGAGCAACAACACTTTGTTTCGAGCTCCTTCAAGTGATAGCTCCACCATTGAGGTTAAACACATACCCCGATTGTGATCGAGAACCATCTTGATCTATTTGGAAGCTAGCGTCTGTGTAACACCTTACAGTCAGCTCTTCTTCCATTCCTCCATAGATCAAGAACATATCTTTAGTTCTTCGTAAGTACTTTAATATATTCTTCACAACAGCCCAATGACTTTCACCAGGATTTTGCTGGTATCTACTTGTTATGCTCAAAGCGAATGATACATCAGGTCTAGTACATAACATGGCATACATAATTGAACCAATTGCAGAAGCATATAGAACTCTTTCAATTTTCTTCTTCTCCTCATTAGTTTTAGGAGATTGGATACTACTAAGTATTGTACCATGTGCCATGGGTAAGGTTACTCTCTTGGAATCTTGCATTGAAAAACGTTTAAGAACTTTATCAATGTATGTACTTTGACTTAACCCAATGAGTCGTCTAGATCTATCTCTATAGATCTTTATTCCCAGAATATAAGCGGCATCGCCAAGATCTTTCATTGCGAGACATTTACTTAACCAAGATTTTACATCTTTTAGCATAGGTATATTGTTTCCAATGATCATTATGTCATCCACATACAAGATCAGAAAGGTAACATAGCTCCCACTAGCCTTCTTGTAAACACAAGGTTCGTCTTCGTTCTTAATAAAACCAAACTCTTTGATTTTCTGATCAAAACGAATATTCCAACTCCGAGATGCTTGTTTTAGTCCATAAATGGATCTATTCAACTTACAAACCTTATTAGAATTATTTGGATCCACAAAACCTTCAGGTTGTACCATATAGACATCTTCAGTAAGATGTCCATTTAGAAATGCGGTTTTGACATCCATTTGACATATTTCACAGTCATAATATGCAACTATTGCTAATAAGATTCTAATTGATTTAAGCATGGCTACTGGTGAAAAGGTTTCTTCAAAATCGACACCTTGAGTTTGTGTGAAGACTTTTGCTACCAGCCTAGCTTCGTAGGTTTGTACATTTCCATCCATGTCGGTCTTCTTCTTGAAGATCCATTTACATCCTACAGTCCGACAATCAGGAGGAAGTTCAACCAAGTCCCATACATGGTTTTCATACTTGGATTGCATCTCTGCATTCATAGCATCCTTCCATTTTGCGGATTCCGAATCCATAATGGCATCTTTATAAGAAGTAGGTTCAGCTTGATCAACAACCAAGCTGTCGACATTTTCATGAAGAGTCTCATGTCGATCCCTAGCACTTCTACGGATGCTTGGAGTTATATCCATCTCTTGAGTCCTTTCAGATTCAAGTTCAACATCACTATGTTGTCTGGATGAATTAGCTAGTGTATCGGTTATTTGAGATTCACGGATTTCATCTAAATCCACATTATTTTCTCCAATGCCTCTAGCTAATAGTTCATTTTCCAAAAAGGTAGCTCTCCTCTTAATGAAAACACGATTTTCATTGGGATTGTAGAAATAATAACCGATTGTCTTAAGGTATCTGCCAAAAACAACTTTATCGCCTCAGGGATCTAGTTTGTCTTGAGACTCTCGTGTAACATACGCGTTACATCCCCATACCTTAAGATAAGACACATTGGGTTTATTCCCATGCAATATCTCATATGGTGTCTTTTCAACTTTCTTTGTTGGAGCTAAGTTAACAATTTGTGCGGCGGTTTCAAGAGCAAAACTCAAAAAGGAGTGAGGTAAGTTTGTACGACACATCATTGATCGAACCATATCCAATAGAGTTCGATTTCTCCTTTCAGACACACCGTTTAATTGTGGTGTTCCAGGGGGAGTAAGTTGTGAAACAATTCCACAATTTGTCAGATGTTCATCAAATTCTTGACTAAGATATTCACCTCCTCGATCCGATCGAAGTATCTTAATCGTTCTACTCAACTGATTTTGTACTTCGTTTTTGTATCGCTTGAACATTTCAAATGTTTCATGTTTATGCTTCACGAGATAAACATACCCATATCTACTGAAATCATCAGTAAATGTAACAAAGTATCTCTCTCCATTTCTGGCAGTGGTTCTGAATGGACCACACACATCTGAATGTATTACCTTAAGCAGGTCCTTGGCTTTTTGACCATTCCCTTTAAAGGGTTGTTTAGTCAACTTTCCACTTAAACATGATTCGCATTCATCAAAAGATTCCGAACCAGTTGAATCTAATATTCCTGAGGTTTGGAGTTTCTTCATGCGATTCTTCTTAATGTGTTCAAGCCTACAATGCCATAAGTACGTATCATTGAAATCCAATTTCATACGTTTATTGGAGATATTGTATATTTCATTATTAACATGGATATCTATCTCATAGATTCCATTATGAGGCTTTGCATCAAAATAAAACACACCATTCAAATATGCAGAAAAATAGCCATTGTCATTAAAAGCATACTTAAAGCCATGTTCACACAAAGCTGAAACTGAAACAATATTCCTAGTCAAACTAGGAATAGAACAAACATTGTTTAAAACAAGTTCTAAACCATTAGGTAGCAAAAGAACGTATTCTCCTACTGCCTTGACTGCAACATTTTGTCCATTTCCCACATGGAGTTCCAGGTCGCCTGTTTTCAGCTTCCTAACCTTCCTTAGTCCCTCCAAATCATTGCATTTGTGAGAACCACATCCGGTGTCAAACACCCAAGATTTGCTAGAAAAAGAGAAGATTTCCATAACGAATATACCTGCGGTGTTTGCAGTAGAACCCTTCTTCTGTTTTATCTCAGTTAGGTATTTTGGGCAGTTTCTCCTCCAATGCCCAGTCTCATCACAATGAAAGCATTTGGCATCCTTTAGAGGTTTGGTCTTGGCAACAACCTTGCCTTTGCCCTTGCCCTTACCTTTCACCCTCTTCTTGCCCTTACCTTTGGATTTCTAATCTCAACCCCCTTTGGACATTAGCACTGAACCAGCTTTATTAGAGCCTGGTATGTTCATCTCAGCAGTTTTAAGCATCATATGCAACTCTGGGATAGTCTTGTTCCAAGCATTCATATTATAGTTCAAAGTGAACCGGTCATATGACTTTAGCAATGAATTGAGGATTATATCCCCATCTAATTCACTTGTCAGTGGACACTCAAGACGTGCTAGATGATCAATGAAACCCTTCATCTTTAGTACATGAGTACTATCCGAAGAACCTTCTTGCATGTGACAACCTAAGAGTGATCTTATCACTTCAAAACGTTCATGTCGGATGTGTTGCTGAAACATTTCCAACAGATGCTGAATCATTTCATATGCCTTCATGTGTTCCAGACTCTTTTGGGGTTCTGAAATCATGGAAGCAAGCATCAAGCAAAAAACCTTGACAGAATCATCTACATGTTTGTCATAGGCTTTAAGGGCTGCACCCGTAGCATTCACAGGTTCTTCTGGGATTGGTGTCTCAAGGACATACAACTCGTTGTCAGCCCTGAGAACAATTCTCAGGTTACGATACCAATCCATGAAGTTGGAGTTGTTGAGCTTATCCTTCTCAAGGATAGACTTAAGAGTAAACGAGGAATTAGTGGAGTTTGCGTTAGCAGACATCTACAAATTTCAACATTATCGAATTTAGTATTTTCATGCTTGTCCTAATTATATTTTGACCCATGCATAAATATTTTATTAGGAATGAGATCCTACTTCCTTATAACAAATGAATGGCTTTAGCACTCTCCATTGTTATGACTAGACAGATAGGTAACGATTACTAATTGTGTCTCCACACAACTCTCGGTTTTGGGGCTGGTTGACGGGTATAGTCGACCATTTGTACGTTTAACCCTAATTGCACCTACTTAACTCTTTAAGTGATATTCCTCCTTAATTTGTAACTGAAAAACCGGCCTAACTAACTTAGGAATCGCGATTTTTCCTTTTACCAAAACCGTAGGTCCGGATGCAGGGTAAATCTCTAACACCGAGGGTTCGGATAAATTGTTTAAAGTGTTACTCATTAAGGATGGTGCAGAATATCCATTTTTAATAATTGGGATTTCTTTTATGTTTATTTACCATTCGGGTCAAAAACATATTGGACAACTTGTAGCATGAAACAAGTCGTGCAATTTCTTTTAGTAAAATCCAATTTTACATGTGGCTTGCGTTTGTTTGAAACTCCTTTCAAACACTCGACTCGATTAATTTTATATACCCTATTT
The DNA here is from genome assembly GCA_009363875.1 of Mikania micrantha. NCBI lineage: Eukaryota > Viridiplantae > Streptophyta > Magnoliopsida > Asterales > Asteraceae > Mikania > Mikania micrantha. Next base: position 41,852,852 of record CM018696.1, read on the forward strand.
TAATCTAAGTCGGTAGTTTACGCGAACCGATTTTAAACTAAAAAGTTTAAAATATTATTATAAAATAAACACTTTTACTTTATAATATGTTTTATCGTTTAAATAAAACAACCTTTTATTTAATTGCCTTTATAGTAATTATAAAACTCCTTTTATATTTACTATTGTTTTTAAAATAGTGACAAATATTTTGTTTTTGTTAGTTTCATATTTCCTAAATATTCACAACCACAAACAACAAAATATATAACTATGATTTGAGCCATAATCTAATTTATTCGGTTTCGTTCGAGCCATTAAACGTAAACCGAATTCGGTCTAGGGTTTACAAATCAACGCCTTGATTGTAATCTCCCACTTGATCCAAGATCTCTATCTTAATGCTTCTTGAATGTCTTCATTTTGGTCTTCAAATCCATTTGATCGGTTACATAAATAAATTCTATCTATTTACAAAAAAATTGAAATCTAATCTATTACATCAGGTCCAAATACCCGTAAAAAAATACATCCAATCAAAATGAAAAACCAAAACATTGCAATCATTCAAATGGGTCAAACCTAGGGCTCAAATCATCATAGTCAAAATCAAACAATCAAAGGCTCGATCTTTTGTCAAACAAAACGTTTTTGACAAACAAAACACAAGATCAATTAACAAAATGTTTATTAGCATGTAAAAGCGGCTCTGATGCCACTGTTGGGAATTGTAGTAACCTTTTAAAGTTTTTAATTAATCATACTAATTATAAAATCAGATTTTACGATAGCGGAAGCGTTTAGGTTACACATTTTGTTTCATAAACAAAATTCCCAAAACCAGGAATCCAGTTACATACGAATAAACAAAAACAACCATAGGGTGTTTAGAATTGACCTCAATGAAGAACCTCCAAACACACACCTTGGATTCGATAGATGTCTCGCTAGATGACTTGAATCACGAACCACGATCTCTATCGTGTGTCACCGCAACAACCGCGTGCTCCAAAACCATCCTTGGTGGTTCGACTATGGTGTTGGTGGCTTGATGATGCTTGGCTGAAACTCTAGAGGAGAGGGGAGGTTGGCCGTGAGGTAGAGAGAAAGAGTGGGAGAAATTATGATCCAAAAATGTGGAGGTTAGATCTTGGTTTAATAGTCAACCTATGATCCACAATTTTAGGATCTTAGAATTTACCAATTCAAAATTGGAATTCCCACCCTTTTGTTTTTCACATTTAATTTAAATTAAACTCTTTTAATTTAATTAAACCAATTTAGTAATTAAACCATTTAATTACTACTCTCCATATTACTAACTAACAACAAGTTAGCAACATTTAATTAAATGTCTAAAGTTTAACTAATTAAACTTTATCAATTTAATTATAATTAATTATCACAATAATTAATTCCTCCAAATACTATTATTATTTCACAAATAATAATAACACACCATTTTATATATAATGTGTGAAATTGAATATGTCTAAAACAAATTTTGGACATAATCACATTACTATCTTCCAAAGTGTAACTCTTTGGATCGGACATAATCACATTACTATCGATGATCGGACATCACGTTGATATTTCGGATGTGTATATACTATAGAGAGCTGAACAAATTGACCATAAAGAATCGGTATCCATTGCCGAGTATTGATGATCTATTTGACCAACTACAAGGAGCACAGTACTTCTCGAAGATTGATTTGTGGTCCGGATATCATCAACTTAGATTTCAAGAAGAAGACATACCCAAGATGGCTTTCCGAACCAGATATGGGCGTTACGAGTTTATGGTGATGCCTTTCGAATTGACAAATGCACCTTCGGTTTTCATGGACCTCATAAACCGAGTGTGCAAGCTGTATCTGGATCAGTTTGTTATTGTCTTTATTAATGGCATACTGATTTATTTCAAGAGCAAAGCAGAACATGAGCAACATCTCAGGAAGATCTTGGAGATGTTGAAGAAAGAGTAACTCTATGCTAAATTCTCTAAGTGTGAATTTTGGCTAAAGGAAGTTCAGTTTTTGTGTCAAGTAGTCAACAGTGAAGGAATACACGTAGAACTTGCCAAGATCGAGGCGATCAAGAACTGGGATACTCCGAAGACACCGACGGAGATACGGTATTTTCTGGGATTAAGGAAGTTCAGTTTTTGGGTCAAGTAGTCAACAGTATCGTGTGTCACCGCAACAACCGCGTGCTCCAAAACCACCCTTGGTGGTTCGACTATGGTGTTAGTGGCTTGATGATGCTTGGCTGAAACCCTAGAGGAGAGGGGAGGTTGGCCGTGAGGTAGAGAGAAAGAGTGAGAGAAATTATGATCAAAAAATGTGGAGGTTAGATCTTGGTTTAATAGTCAACCTATGATCCACAATTTTAGGATCTTAGAATTTACCAGTTCAAAATTGGAATTCCTACCCTTTTGTTTTTCACATTTATTTTAAATTAAACTCTTTTAATTTAATTAAACCAATTTAGTAATTAAACCATTTAATTACTACTCTCCATATTACTAACTAACAACTAGTTAGCAACATTTAATTAAATGTCTAAAGTTTAACTAATTAAACTTTATCAATTTAATTATAATTAATTATCGCAATAATTAATTCCTCCAAATATTATTATTATTTCACAAATAATAATAACACACCATTTTATATATAATTCGTGATATTGAATATGTCTAAAACAAATTTGAGACATAATCACATTACTATCTTCCAAAGTGTAACTCTTTGGATCGGACATAATCACATTACTATCGATGATCGGACATCACGTTGATATTTCGGATGTGTATATACTATATAGAGCTGAACAAATTGACCATAAAGAATCGGTATCCATTGCCGAGTATTGATGATCTATTTGACCAACTACAAGGAGCACAGTACTTCACGAAGATTGATTTGCGGTCCGGATATCATCAACTTAGATTTCAAGAAGAAGACATACCAAAGACGGCTTTCCGAACCAGATATGGGCATTACGAGTTTATGGTGATGCCTTTCGGATTGACAAATGCGCCTGCGGTTTTCATGGACCTCATAAACCGAGTGTGCAAGACGTATCTGGATCAGTTTGTTATTGTCTTTATTGATGACATACTGATTTATTCCAAGAGCAAATCAGAACATGAGCAACGTCTCAGGAAGATCTTGGAGATGTTGAAGAAAGAGCAACTCTATGATAAATTCTCTAAGTGTGAATTTTGGCTAAAGGTAGTTCAGTTTTTTGGGTCAAGTAGTCAACAGTGAAGGAATACACGTAGACCTTGCCAAGATCGAGGCGATCAAGAACTGGGATACTCCAAAGACACCGACGGAGATACAGTATTTTCAGGGATTAGCAGGTTATTATAGAAGGTTTATTTCAAACTTTTCTAAGATAACCTTGCCTCTCACCAAGTTAACTGAGAAAAGCGAGCTATTTGTTTGGAAGCAGAAACAAGAAGACGCTTTCCAGACATTGAAACAGAAATTATGTGATGCTCCAATCTTATCTCTCCCAGAGGGTACAAACAACTTTGTAGTGTATTGTGACGCTTCCCACCAGGGACTCGGTTGCGTACTAATGAAGCGAGACAAGGTTATCGCGTATGAATCGAGACAGTTGAAGATTCATGAGAAGAACTACATGACTCATGATCTAGAACTGGGAGCAGTAGTCTTCGCACTGAAGATTTGGAGACATTACCTGTATGGCACCAAATGTACCATCTTCACTGATCACAAAAGTCTACAGAACATTTTTGATCAAAAGGAACTCAACATGCGTCGTTGGGTTGAACTGCTGAACGATTACGACTGTGTGATTAATTACCATCTGGGTAAGGCAAATGTTGTAGCAGATGCTTTAAGCCGGAAGGAACGAGTCAAACCCCTACGTGTAAGAGCCATGAGAATGATCGTGCAGACGAGTTTACGTGACAAGATTTTACAAGCTCAACAGAAATCAGTGGAACAGGGAAATCTGAAGAAAGAACTTGATTGTGGAGAAGAGAGACAATTTGAAACAAAAGCTAACGAGATTATCTACTACCAGGATCGTGTATGGATTCCTGCGGTAGAGGAATTGAGGAAACTCATCTTTGATGAAGCACACAAAACCAGGTACTTAGTGCATCCAGGCGCCAATAAAATGTACCAAGATTTACGGCGTTTTATTGGTGACCAGGAATGAAGAAGGACATAGCAGAGTACATCGGCCGATGCCTTACGTGTGCAAAAGTAAAGGGGAACATCAGAAACCGTCAGGTTTACTGGAACAACCGAGATTCCGTTATGGAAGAGCTATGGATTTCATTACCAAGCTACCCAGAACTTCTAGTGGTCATGATATAATTTGGGTTATCATCGATCGATTAACCAAATCTGCTCACTTCTTGCCAATGCGTGAAACCATCACGATGGATAAACTGGCAAGATTATATATCAACGAGATAGTGGTACGTCACGGTGTACCATTGTCTATCATTTCAGATCGAGACAGCATATTCACATTAAGGTTCTGGAAATCATTGCAGAGATCTCTAGGGACGCACTTAAACCTGAGTACAACTTACCATCCACAAACGGACGGTCAAAGTGAACGTACGATACAGACCCTAGAGGACATGTTGAGAACATGTGTTTTGGATTTCGTTGGGAATTGGGACTCTCATTTTCCACTGATCGAGTTCTCCTATAATAACAGTTACCAAAGTAGCATCGGATGCCCACCATTCGAGGCTTTGTATGGTCGAAGATGTCGGTCACCGATCTGTTGGACTGAAGTTGGAGATAATCAAATAACTGGGCCAGAGCTTATTCAGGAAACTACCGATAAGATCGCTCAAATTCAACAAAGGTTACAAGCAACCAGAGGCAGACAAAAGAGCTACGCCGACAAACGGCGCAAGCCGTTGGAATTTCAGGTGGGAGACAGTGTCATGTTAAAGGGATCCCCATGGAAAGGCATAGTCCGTTTCAGAAAGAAAGGAAAGTTAGCACCACGATACGTGGGACCGTTCGAGATCGTTGAACGAATTGGTCCTGTGGCGTATAGACTGAGATTACCAGATGAACTCAGTGGTGTGCATGACGTGTTCCACGTCTCAAACCTAAAGAAATGCCTTACGGACGAATCACTTGTCATACCAGTTGAGGAAATTCAAGTGGATGAACAATTACATTTTATCGAAGAACCTTTAGAGATTATGGATCGCGAAGTTAAACAACTAAAGCGAAGCCGTATTCTGATTGTCAGGGTTCGATGGAATTCAAAGCGCGGGCCCGAGTTTACTTGGGAAAGCGAGGATCACATGAAGTACAAGTATCCCCATCTGTTTACAGAGGAAGCCGTACCTGATTGCGATTCTTAAATTTCGGGACGAAATTTCTCTAACAAGGGGAGACTGTAACATCAGTGCCGGAATCGTAACCGGAACAGTTTCTTGCACAGTAACTCAGGTACGAACTACGAGTATTACATGTATACTATTATCATTTGATGTTTGACACAAAGCTATTACACATTCATTTCCGAAAAATGATTCAAATCCACGGTTTAACAGTCAGAATTTCATCTGACAACACAGAACTATTACATGATTGTTAGTTAAGACTTTATTATGTATAGATGTATGCGAGGTTGTACAGAACAAAATAACAACGGATGTCGTTAAGTGAATGTTAAAATGGCGGATTATTCGTATAGGTAATGATCTGTACAAATATATCTGAAAGTTTAATGTTCTGAATGATATCCAATAATTAGAAAATCATATCGAAAAGTGTAGTGATCGTCATGTTCGTATGGGTGACGATCCGAACGAATACGCTCGAGGACTGTACGATTCGATTTAAACAGTTAAATTTAGCGTTGTCAGGAAATTAAAATAAACGAAAGATATACGTTCATTTACTAGGAATTACCACCTAAATAAAATTAATAAACTCCATACTAAAACAATAACGTTTCGTTACGGAAACGAACGAAAACCAACGCTTCTACGCGAAACCGAGCGAGACCGAACGAACTCGAACGCAACCGATCGGTTAAGATGGTTTAATGACATTGAATGCCCATATCTACCACTCACCTACCACCCATCTCTCTCCCAAACCGTCACTTTCTCTCTCTAAATTCTCTCTCGAAAACCACAAACCCTAGATCTCTCAAAACTCCACCAAATTCGTTGATTTTGGTGTCAAAACAACCACAACAACTTGTAGATCTTGAAAGTACAAGAAATCTGACCTTGGAACCACATGAATCGAGGTAAAATCAAGTTATAAGTCACGATTTTAGGGTTTTCCCCCCTCCTCTCGGCTAATTATGCTTGAGCCGATATCCAACCCTTAAAACCCCTAGGCATGGCACGGAAAAGAATTAGGAACTTGGGAAAGACCTTGTGTTAGTCTAAAACCTGAGATTGGAAGTGCCCAGCTTCGAACCAGGCGAAGGAACCGATTCAGCTAGGCCTAATGGCCATGGATCGAATGGTCACAGATCGAATGACTTGACCACATGGCCGAATGAGTACTCAGTCGCACGGGCAACCATTCGCATGAGCCTTTGACATCTGCATGTATCCTACATTAGATTCTCATGACCCAGTCGCATGGCAACCTTGGTTCGGCTGATTTCCTCCATTCGCCTGACCATTACACGATCTCTACATTCGCATGACCACTTTGCATACACGGGAACTCCAATACCGAATAGAGTGCCAATCACATAGCAACTGTAGTCGTGTCTTAGTTGCTTCGCGTGACTACTTGCATGCATGGGGAACCATTAGGGTTTCGAGGGTTGTTAACCGGTTTTGAAATGAATAGTGTTAAGAAATTTCAAGACCAAAACTTTCTACATCACTTCAACATATAAACTTTGACTAAACCATCAATGGGGTTTAAAACATTCGAGTTTTATCATACGAAACCATGAATAAGGTTGTTGACGAATAGTAATTCAAGATCAAGATATAAACTAAGTATTTAAGTGTTGACTACATTGTTAACCCCCAATACTTAGAAATTTTATGCAAACATTTATAACTACTTTAGATAGTTCCATTGAACTTTCTAATGCCAGTTATACATCAAGATGATCAAAGGACTACGAATAACAAGAACTAAACAAGGACTTAGACTTAATCAAGTGAGATTAATCTAAGTCTAACATGTTAAATTATATTTTGTTAAAATAACTTAAGTTTTAATTAAAAAAAGGAAATGATTTATAAGATTCTCTAATTAAAATATTTTAAAATAAATGATATGAGTTCTAACTAAAGATTTCAACATAAAATGGATTTTATTGATGATTTATCAACTAAAAGATCTAGAATAAGTGTAATGTAGATCTTACATAAGTAAGGTTTAAATATGAATATCTATGGGATAATGTGTTATAAGGGATAATTAGTGTAGACTAGTTAGAGGGACTTAGAAACACACTAGTAAAGTCTAGGACACTTAGTCACATACCGAGACCAAAACCCTATATACATTATCTCTCGACACTTATCGGATTCAATTCATAATAAATAAAACCTAGGTACTGAAGATACTTAATCTACAAATAACGAGCGCGCATATCTGTTGTGATTCATTACTTAGCAATATAGGTGAGTTCATTACTCCTTTTCTAAACATTTTGTTTTATAAACGCGGGGCTGAGAAGAATGCGTAACTTATTTTCCTTGGATTATATTTACTTAAATGCTTTTACATAATATATGTTTTTTCATATATAACTGTTATCCTAGATTTCTGCCTAGGTAAACTATTTGCGGGATTTCAAGATGAGTTATTCATTCATCACGAGTAGATAACTATTTCAAATCAAAGGACTATTTTCACAGGTTCATTTTCAAAGAACTAAAGCTCTAAAAGAACGAACTATTTTCAAAGATCTATATTCAAAGAACTAACAGTTTAATCAAAGAACTATTTCCAGTGGTGTGTTTCAAAGAACTACTAAGCTAAACAAAGAACAATTCTAGTTGGCTGTCAGTCGTATGCCGATCAAGACCACGTGTAAAACAACTGAAAATCCCGACACATATAGTAGACTTTCATAGTCATGCTAAGATGGGCACAAATCAAACAATCAAACGAACTACAAGAAAACAGAGCTGAACAATGATCTAAGGATATCCTAAAGTCCTCACATATACAGTAGATCTGGAAGGTCACACTGATATGGGCACATCATAAATTCCCGACACTTACATGTAGACTCCTTTGGGTTAAGCTTGATATGGGCCACGTGTGAGATGATACAGACTGGACTCCACCAATAAACTAAGAACAGCTGCTTGAGTTGACCAAGGCCCAATCATTATGTCTTAGATTGTATTAAATGTTTACTTATTCATTTATTTAAGCATTTAATATTATGTTTCTACAAATACTATGGTTGATCATGATTGTGTGATGAACATAAGAAATCAATAGAATTGCTATTTTTGTTCAACTACAAGAACATAGATCTAAAGAACTATTGTGTCGATGGTGTGGAATGAAACGCTTGATTATCATTAACAACAATATGTTATGCAGTTCGGTATGTGGTGGGCTGGTGGCTGGGCTGGCGGTAAGCTTGACCCTACATATGCCCTATATATAAGTATATTTGATTGGATAACATCGGTGGTTGTTGATGAGGTTAAGGTTGTCATTTCGGGTGAACAGTGTTAACAGATTTTCATTTTATTCAAACGCTGTAAATCAAAGGTATGGGATGAAATGCTTAATTATCACCAGGAACAATATATCATGTGGTTTGGTATGTGGTGGGTTGGTGGCTGGGCTGGCTGTAAGCTTGACCCTACATATGCCCTATATATAAGCATACTGAATCAGATAGTATGGGTGGTTAATGGTGAGGTTAAGGTTATCATTCGAACAGGTTTATTCATATTCATTTTCAAATAAAACTATATGAACTCACCAACCATGTGTTGACTTGATCTTTTTGCATGACTTCTCTGGTGACGAATAGGTCTGAGTAAGAAGTTTATGCTTTTGACTAGGATACAAGATAGAGGACCTAGTATTTTGGGATATGCATATTTTTAGCATTATTATACAGATTATTTTGTATATCTTGTGCATATATAAGATAGAAGAATTATAATGTTGATAGTAGATTTACATTGTTAAATTATGAACAAAACTGATGTAATTTAACTTTGTAATTCTATTTTATTTAGCATTTCGCATTATATATCATGTGCAATGTAAACAATCTGATCATCACGATTATCATTCCTTATATCACGCCCCGGGACCTTTCCGCCCGACGGGACACATGATCCGGCCCGCCGGCTCGGGGTGTGACGTTTTTGGTCTTTAAAGATTTCTGCTTCTAGGATTGAAGAAGTAATCGGCAGCAAAATGACTTGTATCCCCACGCATAAGATAAACTGTTTGAACTTGGTTTGATTTCTAAAACTTCTCTCTTTTGGTGAAAGCTGAGCTGTGCTTCACAGAACCTGACTAGTCTGACTTAGGAGTTCCAACTGGGCTCTTGTTTGGATGGTTTACCTGAACTTTGGATACACTAGCTTTTCTATCTTTTGATTTAGCCCTATGTGACTTGTCAGATGGACAAGTGACATAGTCATCTGAAGATGTACTCCCGGTTTGTACGTATTTAGCCTTCACAGAAGATGGTGTGGTTTTCTTGTTTCTTTTCTTTTGTTTAGTAACCGATTTTGATTTTTCAAAATTTTCAGGAGTGTCATATTCAGATGAATAAGTTGATTGAGTAGGCTAAATTCAGGCAAATCATTTTCTTGTTGAATTTTGTGTGTATCCAAAATTTCATCATACACAAGGCTAGATTCCGGTTTGCATCGAACCTCCACCATTGGAGTATAGGCAGATGGAGGTTCCATTTTGTTGTAACCCACCCCAGTACCCTTCTTCTTAACCAACTCAGGTATCTCACTCATTTTGAGAAGTTTCTCAAAGTTCTCACCTTGACTGAGAAACTTGTCTTTGTAAGCCACAGCCAATACAAGTTCAGTTTTGGCGGTTGTTAATCTTTCTAAAAGATTGTTTATTTGACACTGCTTATTAGTGTCTACATGTTTTAAACTGGAGATAGTCTTTTCTAACTACTCAATCTTTTCTTTGTAATTTCTTTCACCTTTAAAGAAATTTGCCTTAACAACATGTATTGGCTCAAGCTCATCACAGACTTGAGCATTAAAACGTTTGTAAGCATTTAATTTTTCTAAGCATTCAGGGGTACACATGTCATCAGTTACCTTGAATGTAGAAGTAGAGTCATTGGCCATCAAAGCATTGTTTGAGGTGGATACTTGCTCAGCTTGAAAGCTCAAGTCTGAAAAATCGTGTTGTTCTGCAATGTTTGCGCTGTTGGAGGAGCTTGGTGCTTTGTGGTTTGGCTGACCATAATTTGATGGCTGAGAACTTGGAGATTTGCACTCTCTCGCAAAATGTCCCAACTGTTGACAGTTAAAGCATTTGAGTTTAGACTTATCCAGACCAAACCCAGTTTTCATGTTATGCTTTTAGAACTGTCTCCTAGTTCTCTAATAAAACTTCTTTGCTCTGTATGAGATCATGGCCATCTGATAGTTGTTGTCCATTTCTTCTAGGTCATCTGCAGGGATCCCGTCTAGATCCTCCTGACACAAGTGAAAATAATTTGTTTCTTCGGCCATGATTGCTCCCTGACTAGATGAGAGTGAAGTTGAGATTGCAAATGGGTTTGAATGAGAAGTTGATGGAGTTGGTGTTTCTGGGAAGGTGATAATGGGTGTGGAGTTTGAATGGTAGATGGGCTGATAGTTTTGAAATGGAGGATTGTGGATGGGGGCATACAAAGCGGCTGAACCTGAGGGAATAGAGGTAGGTTTAGGTTCTTGGGCATCAATCTCCATTTGGTATGCACTAAGTATAGCAAATAACTCTCTCAGCTTCAAAGTTCTAAGATTTTCTGTTCTACGAATAGCAACAAAATAAATATTCCAGGCATGTGGAAGTGATCTTAGAAACTTTCTGACGACATCTTGATTCTCCATCTTCACTCCTGCAGTAGTCAACTCATCAAGTAATTGAACATATCTTAAATACTGAGAAGCCATTTTCTCGTTGTTTTCTTGGCAAAAGTTCTCAAACTTTTGCTTTAGCATGTCCTTCTTATTATCCTTCACATCTTCTGACCCTTCATACATCTGTTGCAAAGAGTTCCACGGCTCTTTGGCAGACTTGCATTTCTTGAATGCATGTATGATAGAGTTTGGGATTCCCATCTGAATCAGCCATAGTGCCTTAGAGTCCACCTCCATCTTTTTGTAATCCTCATCTGAGTACAAAGATGGGTCTTTTGGCACGGGTGCTCCATCAGTACCTATAGCAACAACGGTTAGAATGAATGGTCCCTCAAGAATTGACTTCCAGAGTTTGAAGTCCTGGTTCCTGATGAAACCCTCCATCCTAACCTTCCATGTATCATAGTCATCCGGCGTGAACATGGGAGGTTTGATGAGAGTACTATTCTCAGTGGTGTGTTTGCTGATGGTTGTCATTTTGACTTAGAGGTAGCTTGAAAAACAAAGAGTAATAGAAGATAAACAACAGGTAACTTAAGAATGGTTAGTTGCTTAAGTTAGAGAGCCAAAGCTCTGATACCACTTGTTGGATCGGGTTTTGTAGCTTACACAACATTTTCACAAGTTATCTTCTATGAAGTTTATAGATGCTGAAATTCTATCAACTTGATTTGCAAAAACAGATTGAAACAAAATACCGAAAGCAATTATAAATTCAAGGTCAAAGTATATTGCATTCAACTATTGAGTTTACAAGTCTTCGCTCAAGCACACACTCGTGCCTTGCTAACTTACAAGTGAAGGATTATATACTAAGACCTATAGTTGCATCCTCGTAGGGATACACGGCTGGACAAAACACTAGAAACAAACGTATGCTAAATCTAGTATTTGTTATGGTCTTGACAGGCCAAGCCATATTAATTACAATTATTACAAAGGACTCCATTGACTTTTACAATAAAAACCTAAACAACAAAACGCATTAACCGCTTCGTATCTTTGTAGTTCTGACGAATCTTCTTTGTTGCTGACTAACACCGGAATGTCTTCTTTGTTGATCTAAGGGTGAGAAAGCAGCTCTGATTATTTTTATAAGTTTACAGAATCTTTGTCAGAGAAAGTCTTTGGAAGTCTTTGTCTTTGGAACTACAGATGATCGGAACTGCTGATGATTGATCGGAAGCACTAATCGATCGGAACCTCTAAGTACTAAAGAGGGATCCGAAAGCTTTCAGTGGTTGAGAATTATCCTTCGTAAGAAATGGTTCTTCCGAAGGTTAATTCTTATCTCCCTGCGGTTGTTTGTCTTCCGAAAGTCCAAGACTTGATCCAGAGATATTTTGGTGCGCGTCAGACTTAGTGGTCCTTACCGTTTTGCATCCTTTTATGTATAATATTAAACATTTTTGAATTGCTCACCAACTATGCAAATAGATCACCTTTATTTTGCATATGTTAAATGATAACGTAAAAATGATGGTGAAGGCTTAGTATAGGTTTAGAGGACCTAGATAAAATCTGAAAACATTGTTTCATTGTTTCCTTTGTATTTGAATTTTAGAATTCTTGTATTTTGATTTTATGATTGAATGAATGGGTGTTTGATTTTGCTTAATATGGATGCTTAAATTATTTAAACTTTAACATAGCATAATGAGCTTTTGAGCATATACAGTCGCGTCCCGATATATTCTACCGTCAGTCGGGTTGTGACAAGTCGCGCCCCTTGTGGTGTTCAGGGCAAAGCCCTGAAACTTAGACGAAATTTAGGAAGAAATATTGATTTCAAAAAGTGATTTTAACATGATCATATAGAAATCCAAGCACTGATAAACGAGAACTTTTTAACAAAGATAATTTACCCATTCAAGTTGGCAATCTTGGCAATCTGATGAGGAAAATTACATTAAGGATTCACCTTTAAAATATTAATGGATTCACATTTTGTTTTTAGCTTTTCGAAAACAAAAAATTCCTACTGCATTTTCAAAACGCGGTAGGTTACGGTAAACCCACCGGATTATACTTAGATCCGTCCATGCACATAAGTAAAACTGAAACTGAAACTAATGGATACTGGTGGTTTCAGTTTCCCAGAGGAATCAAAACCGAAACCGGTTTCATCCTTAATCCGCAAATAAGCGGAACCAAATCAGCCAAAAACCGGCAAAAATCGGTCAAAACACGTCAAAAATCTGAACCTAGTTAACCAAAATCGGTTCCATCTCTATATGGTTCTTGAATTTTGACCAAAATCGAAATCGAAATCGATTTCAGTAAAAAAAGAAAAAGAACGAATCAGGTTTGTGCATATCTATAAGTTCTAGTATTTGTTTATCATTGAAGTATTCAACATATGACCTTGGAATATATATGTTAATATTTCTTCGTTTCTTTAACTTGTGTTACTTCTTTTGTTGATGTTTAATATATCTTTGCTCCAACATGTTTCACATAAAACATAATTAGAATACTAGTGTATGACGAAAAGTTCGTAAAATGAATATAAAAACAATTTTAGCAACCAAAACAAACAATGGACTTTTTTAAACAAATTTCAAATCTTTCGGAAGAACTTGTTTGTTTTCTAAATTATAACAAATAAAGCGCTTAGTAATATTCACCAACCTGTATCAAAAATTTTATATAAATTAAAAACGCCACATGTAGTTTGTATGTTATCAAATAATATTACTAGATATATAACTGACATTACAAATCACCTGCATTGAAAGTTTGTGCATAACATGCCACGTGCATAATCTATGTCGACTATTGATAAACGTCTCTACTATTGCCTTTTTCATAGCTGGGTCTTGATCCGTATCAACCACTTTTGGTTCATAACCAAAACCTTTCAGAAAACACCTCAATAACCACTTATAGGTATCAGCAGTTTCCGAACCCAATAACGCGGCACCAAACGAAACATTGTTGTAATGATTGTCAATACAAGTGAACGGTACAAACACCATAGAATACTTGTGTAATTAAATAAATATGTAATTACTATAAAAAAATTACCAAACTAAATATATCTTATACACATACTGTAAAAAACACCATAACATAGAAAAACACCATATACTATAAAAACACCTATTGGAACGATACGTAGCATCGAAAAACATAACATCTCCAAAAGTGAAATAATTCCTCTTTGCATCTTCATCTTCCCAAAACAACCCTTTTAATCGATCTTCATCATCTGTGAAATATTGTGACAACCAGTACCAGATCGTCCGGCAAGTCCGTACGGTATGTGTACTTTTACTATTTACTGTGAGTAAAAAACAATGTGCAAACAGTCGTGTGACAACATGATTAAGAAAACAAATAACAGTTGTATGTGTTTAAATGAAAATTTAAATACAGTAAATGCAACAACTCGTGTGAAACAACAGTGTGAAAACAAATGACAAAAGCTTATCGGTTGCGATCTGATGTCCACAAATAATAGGAATCAGATGGCGACAAAACAGTTATAACCATGTGACAATAGGTAAGTTTAGTTGAGTCCATCAGTGAGGAAATATAATTCAAATAATAACTCTGTATCGTTTACGAATAACAAACTGACAACGTGTTTGCATGGGTGACGATTCACACAAACATATTTGTAAGTTTAACATTCTCAATGATAACTTAAAAGTAGAAAACAAAAATCAGAAAGTGGAAACATCGTAGTGTTCATTCGGGTGACGATTCAAACGAATACGCGCGAAGATGACACCATCTGACGAAACTCTTAAAATAAACGTTTTCGATACAGTAAATTAAGAGAAATAAATTTAAAAGATTTACTAGGAATAACCACTTTCAAGATGTAAAAATAAAGCCATATTTATTAAAATAGTAAAATACACGTTTTACGTTCCGAAAACGTAACGAAAGCAAGAACTGAGCAACCGAACCCGAACATGCTCGGGGTATATAAACCCTAAATGAGGCTTTTCTTCTCATTTATTACACTCATCCTCTCTCTCTCTCTCTAGCTCAAACCCGGTTTTTCTCTCTCTTTGTTACATCACTGTATCTTGGGTCTGTCCGTACATGTTGATTGTACTGTTAAGACCTGATATGATAAATGTTAATGATTATGGGTTAATGAATGTTATTATCACTGGTATACATATTGAGAACACATTATTATAAGCATAAACCATGGGGAGTTTAGTTGAAATACAACTAAACAGAACCAAAGAGTTTATTGCAGTTGAACATATGTTATGGGTTGTTGATTTGGAATGGTAGTGGTATAGGATTCTATAACCAAAGATAGGCAAGTTATATAATCATAATCTATCGAAGAGGTGGTGGGACGGTGGCTGAGGCAGTTGCGACTGACCTCTACATATGCCCTATACATAAGACATCTTCGGTTTATCATGATTATATTAGTGTTAAGGCTTTGGTGAGGAGAATCCGAGGTTTTGGTTTGGAATGGAAAGGAATTAGGAGTTGGTTATTGTTTGGTTACTAAACATAGTCAAGGACACATGGTCATGGTTTATCAAAATAGCGGTGGGACGGTGGATGGATAGGTTGCTATCTACTCCTACATATGCCCTATACATAAGCATTTTTCGGTCTATCATGGATGTGTCAGTGATATGTTTTAGTGGGATTCGGATTCGGAATTTATATATATATATTTAAAGAAAATAAAATAATGAAAACGTTATTGGAAACGATTACGCGTTGGTTAGGTTATAGATATAATTTAAACGCGAATATTATTTCAGAAATATTAACTTAATGATGTATTCGCGTGGATGACAATTCGCACGAATATAATTATTTGGAATAATATTATGAAACGATATTCCATAAATCGTAAATCACATCGAAATACGATACGAACGTCGGATTCGCAAAGGTGACGATCTTTACGAATACGTACGTAAGTAACGCGTTTCGACGAGATGTCAGAATAATATCTAACGATATTAAAATAAGAAAAAGGATTTAAAAACGTTTATTATAAATTACAATCTAAAATGTTTACGGACAAATCTTTTAATTAAATAAATAATTTAATGAAAATAAACGAAATCATTTTACCAAATAACTTAATTAAAAACATTTTATTAAAACGAAACATAATTATTTGAACGTGTTATGTTTAAATATATTTACGGGAAGAACCGAACAATTTAAAGTCTTGTAACGCGAAATAAACGAGACCGAGCACACGGGAACGATACAGGGTATAAGAGATGGGAACTCCACAATTTCTTTCATTTTTCACAAACCTTTTCTCTCACTAAACCCTCATTCCCGAACCTATTTTCTCTCTCTACCTTCTCTCTAGATTATCTTCTTCATTTCTTAACGGTTTTTCAAGATTTTGGTGTCCAAACGACCGTGTGATCGAGGAGAACAAGGACCCACAAAGAAATCTAACACTTGGTCAACATTCTGAGGTAGATCTTGAATTTTCTTTCGGTTTATCACTCTAAACATTAACCAAGTTATATTCGTATGTCTTAGACAAGTTTTACACTTTAAAAACCTTAAATTGCATGGGTGTGAGCATGGGAAGGCCATAGATAAGCCTATAACAACTTAGGATGAGGATGATGAAGTTGCATAGACGAAAACAACAGGTTCATGATGACCATAGCTGATCAGGATATGCAGGGTTCGTGGAGGTGGGTAGTGCCGAACCTGTTGCCAATCGCACACCAGCCAGCCGAACCTAATGCACTTGCGGAACCTGAGCACCTAGCCGAACCACCAGGGTGCAACGAACCCTACAAGGGCGAACCTCCATGTTGCTGCAAAGGTTTAGCCACGAACCTATCACCACCGAACCCTCTCATATTGGCCGAACCCTGGGGCGAAGGAATCATGACAGCGAACCTATGTGCCTAGTGAACCTACCTATTGTCACAAACCAAGAGGACCGAACCCCTTCTTGAACGAACCTAGGTCGAACCTTTGCATGGCCGAACCAATTCATGGGAGAACCTTTAGTATTGGCCGAACCTAGAGGATAACTAAGTCAAAGCTTTGCTGAAACCATGGTTAACAAAACCTAATTGTTGAACTAGGGATTAATGGGGAAACAAAGACCATGGGAAATCATGGATAATTATGCATGCATTAAGAGTTATAAAAACCACCATCTTTTCACTCTCTAAAATAGAAGTGTTAGAATTATGGTGAATTTATATTGAGAATATTTTTATATAAATAACTTAGGTGTAAAATTCTTAAACACAAAGTTTGATTTTAAATAAATTAAATTCAAGGTGGTCAAGATAACTGAATAGGTAAGCATTTATAAGTACGTGTATGATTAAGGACATCACCTTTATCATACCTATCTATGAGTTGTACATAGGACCTAAAGACTTGGTTATCATCATTGGATAAATAAAAGCTAACAAGAGTGAACTACAATGGATGAGCAACTAATTACAAAACCCTGAGTATCTCATTTTAACTTAGGTTAATAAACTAAGTTAACAAAATACTTAGTGATTAAAAGTTAACACTTATAGGCACTTGATTTAATAAAACGCAAATACTTATGATTATGAAACCCACGATAATTACAGGTTGACTGAATTACTTTTGATTTCACATACGTGAGCGCGCATTATACGAACACTGAATCTACAGAATTCAGGTGAGGTAACCTCCTTTTTAAATCATTTTGTTTTAAACTCAAAGGTGGAACATGTATACCAGATTTACATATTGTTTTGATAACACATGGATGACACATGTTTTATCATTATGATATTCATATTATTGGATTATCTCTATTCCATGAGTCGTTGTTGTTGACTTCAGTCATCCGCATTGATTGCATGTATTGTCACTTGGATTATCACAGCTCCATGAGTCGTTGCTGCTAACTTCGGTCATCCGCAATGAGTGCATGTATTGTCACGTGGATTGCCACAACACCATGGGTCGTTGTCATCGACTTCGGTCAATCGCAATGATTGCATGTATTGTCACTTATATTATTTGGAGATATTGATGATTGAGATTGGTTGAATATATATGTGATTGATTATCTATGATTATTTGAAATATGTGACTGTGTGTTTGTGTTTATGTTTGGGTGTTGGATTATCTCGCATGTGCACATGTGGATTTTCTCGGAAAATTCTAAACTTTTATAAACATTTTTGAAATATAAAAACTTATGATTACTCACCAACTACTTCGTAGTTGACACTTGATTTCTACATGTTTCAGGGAATGAAGAGAAGTAGGTAGAGCAGGATAGCTCTACATCTTTCGGGACATCATCACGTAAGGTCTTGGACTTAGCTAAAATAACTGAAATTCTAGAGACTAGAGTTTAGTTAGTTTAGCTAAATCTTTTGTGTAATTGTTGTAACTATCTCATGATGAACATGATTTTTGATGTAATTAATTTGGTTGATTAATTGATATGTGATGATTTAATTAGATGCCCATGAGCTTATGAACAATCTACACATCCCTCGTGGCATCCCGACGTTTCCGCCATCGGTCGGGGTGTTACACTCTCTTTAGATTTTCAACACAAAAACACTTACATCTCCTTCAATTCTTGGCCATATCTTGCAAATAACCTATCAAATCGAAGCTCTCAACATCTCCTCTATGTGAAAGTACAATAGCTCAGAAACAAAATCCACTGAATCGCAGGTAAACAGAGCTGCAAGTCATTGATTTTATGGTTTTCTCTCCCTTTTTGATGCCCACACTTAACATCGGATTTAGATCGTCACTAGTCTTGGGAATGGTACGACAATGGTCTAGGATGAGGTGGGGACTCGTGTGGCTCCATGTTTCATCCAACAACACCAGAAATAGGGTGCCCAAATGGTTCAGCCGCGACGGGCGAAGGGGCCACCGAGCTCGGCCGAAAGGCCATGGGCCGAATGAGGTATTTCTCATGAGCTGGAGTGATCGAAGGAGGCTGCGACCGAATGATTGAAGTGGCTGAATAGGACCCATTTGCATGGATTTCCTTTGTTGGTTCATTCGCATGATTAGCCTAGTTCGCATGGGTTCTCTTCGCATGGCTTGTCCGGTTCGCATGCATGGTTTCTTCGCATGGGTAGCCTTGTTCGGGGGCACCCCATACGTAGGGGCAGTTCCCATGCGTGTTATATTGCATTTGTCCCACATGCCTTAACACAATAGAACCTGTAAACACATCTTGAAATAACACCATTAAACAACATGCGTGGAGTTTAGACGCTAACAAGATTCACTACAAAGTTGGTGAAAGGTTTTGTTAAACCAACTTAGTAACACCTAAAATCTTTTCTTTATAAGGTGTTAAGTAGTAATGCTCATGACTTAAAACATATATTAAAATGTTCAAGAAATGATAACCATTCTCAGTTACTACAAGGGAAACATGCAAAGCTTTAATATATAAACCTAAGGCTTGTACTTAGAGAATAATATGGTTTTCAAACTTGAACATAAGGTTGATAAATGTGATTGAGACCAAACCTCTAGATAAAAAAAATAACATGATATGCTAAGCTTAACCTAATTGGTTAAGTGTTAGTATGTTCCATCACAAGTGAATTAGGACCAAGTGATAACAATGGATAATAAGTGTTACCCAACTTTAGGGCTAACACGCACACATACCCATAACTTATACTTATAAGTTACACGCAATTGAAATCAATACAGGATTGTGAAAACAACCTCAAGAACAATAACAAGTGTGTGCATTCTTTTAACACTTAGTCAACCACATCAATTACCAGCTGAGTTCATATGCCCATTTTCTAATCTTTTGATTTTAAATGCGGGGCTGAGAAACATGCTAAATTCTTTTATTTACTTAAAAGTTTTAGCATAATAGTTCAATCATTCTATGATTTAGATAATATTGAGCTATCTTTATTATCATACTTTATTCAAGATCAATATGTATGCTTGTGTGTGCATAAACAACTATGATAATCAAGGATGTTTCATGATAATATAACTTCATGAATTCATTCAAATATCTAAATAACTTAAGTGAAATAAGATTTGATCTTATAACACTTCGTTATTTACAATGAGATAACAATGTGATAACATGAGACAATTACAGCTGACAACAAGAATGATAATCATGATAACATCATTTCATGATGATAATATCATTCACCACATTTGTTAACATAGTGTAATAAGACAAGTTCTTATAACATATCGTTAACACAATGAGATCATATAACATGGAGAACATGTAACATTGAGACAATAACATTGGAGAAAACAATCAATAATTACTATCAAGACGGTGTGTATTATATCACAACAATCATGTGTTCTTGAGATCATGTCCAGTCGTAAGTCCCTTACAAGAGAATCGTTTACCATGGATTTAGTGTGACTAAACCGACGATAACGTAGTGGTACCATGGGTTTGACAAACCGCCGACGAGTGAGGTCGGTACGTTGATCGTAACATTATCATTGATCGTAACAGGGCGGCATCAGTCAGGTTTGGTAAACGACACATGGTGATATTAATCTACATAAACTAATTGTAATTAAATCCTTCGATTCTATTAGCTGGTAGACTTAGGTCATCCGCAATGACAGCATTTATTGTCACGTG
Source organism: Mikania micrantha (assembly GCA_009363875.1). Taxonomy (NCBI): domain Eukaryota; kingdom Viridiplantae; phylum Streptophyta; class Magnoliopsida; order Asterales; family Asteraceae; genus Mikania; species Mikania micrantha. The sequence goes on from CM018696.1 coordinate 41,873,518, forward strand.
GATTACCACAACTCCATGGGTCGTTATCGTTGACTTCGGTCAATTGCAATGATTGCATGTATTGTCACTTATATTATTTGGAGATATTGATGATTGAGATTGGTTGAATATAAATGTGATTGATTATCTATGATTATTTGAAATATGTAACTGTGTGTTTGTGTTGGTGTTTGGGAGTTGGATTATCTCGCAGGTGCACATGTGGATTTTCTCGGAAAATTATAAACTTTTATAAACATTTTTGAAATATAAAAACTTATGATTACTCACCAACTACTTCGTAGTTGACACTTGATTCCTACATGTTTCAGGGAATGAAGAGAAGTAGGGAGAGCAGGATAGCTCTACATCTTTTGGGACATCATCACGTAAGGTCTTGGACTTAGCTAAAATAACTGAAATTCTGGAGACTAGAGTTTAGTTAGTTTAGCTAAATCTTTTGTGTAATTGTTGTAACTATCTCATGATGAACATGATTTTTGATGTAATTAATTTGGTTGATTAATTGATATGTGATGATTTAATTAGATGCCCACGAGCTTATGAACAATCTACACATCCCTCGTGGCATCCCGACGTTTCCGCCATCGGTCGAGGTGTTACACTCTCTTTAGATTTTCAACACAAAAACCCTTAGATCTCCTTCAATTCTTGGCCAAATCTTGCAAATAACCTATCAAATCGAAGCTCTCAACATCTCCTCTATGTGAAAGTACAATAGATCAGAAGCAAAATCCACTAAATCGCAGGTAAACAGAGCTGCAAGTCATCGATTTTTAGGGTTTTCTCTCCCATTTTGATGCCCACACTTAACACCGGATTTAGATTGTCACAAGTCTTGGGAATGGTACGACAATGGTCTAGGGTGAGGTGGGGAGTCGTGTGGCTCCATGTTTCATCCAATAACACCTGAAATGGGGTGCCCAAATGGTTCAGCCGCGACGGGCGAAGGGGCCACCCAGCTCGGCCGAAAGGCCATGGGCCGATTGAGGAATTTCGAATGAACTGGAGCGATCGAAAGAGGCTGCGACCGAGTGAGTGAATTGCCGAATAGGGCCCATTCGCATGGATTCCCTTTGCATGTTCATTCGCACGATTAGCCTAGTTCACATGGGTTCTCTTCGCATGGCTAGTCTGGTTCGCATGCATGGTTCCTTCGCATGGGTAGCCTTGTTCGGGTGCACCCCATTCGTAGGGGCAGTTCCCATGCGTGTTATATTTCATTCGTCCCGCATGCCTTAACACACTAGAACCTGTAAATCACATCTTGAAATAACACATTAAACAACATGCATGGAGTTTAGATGCTAACAAGATTGAGCTATATGTATGCTTGTGTGTGCATTAACAACTATGACTCAAGGATGTTTCATGGTAATATAACTTCATGAATTCATCCAGATATCTAAATAACTTAAGTGAAATAAGATTTGATCTTATAACACTTCGTTATTTACAATGAAATAACAATGTGATAACATGAGACAATTACAGGTTACAACAAGAATGATAATCATGATAACATCATTTCATGATGATAATATCATTCACCACATTTGTTAACATAGTGTAATAAGACAAGTTCTTATAACATATCGTTAAAACAAGGAGATCATATAACATGGAGAACATGTAACATTGAGACAATAACATTGGAGAAAACAATCAATAATTATTATCAAGACGGTGTGTATTATATCACAACAATCATGTGTTCTTGAGATCATGTCCAGTCGTAAGTCCCTTACAAGAGAATCGTATACCATGGATTTAGTGTGACTAAACCGACGATAACGTAGTGGTACCATAGGTTTGACAAACCGCCGACGAGTGAGGTTGGTACGTTGATCGTAACATTATCGTTGATCGTAACAGGGCGGCATCAGTCAGGTTTGGTAAACGAGACATGGTGATATTAATCTACAGAAACTAATTGTAATTAAATCCTTCGATTCTATTAGCTGTTAGACTTTGGTCATCCACAATGACAGCATGTATTGTCACGTGGATTGTCACAACTCCATGGGTCGTTGTCGTTGACTTCGGTGAATTGCAATGATTGCATGTATTATCATTTATATTATTTGGAGATACTGATGATTGAGATTGGTTGAATATATATGTGATTGATTATCTGCGATTATTTGAAATATGTGACTGTGTGTTTGTGTTGGTGTTTGGGTGTTGGATTATCTCGCTGTTGCACATGTGGATTTTCTCGGAATATTATAAACTTTTATAACATTTTTGAAATATAAAAAATTATGATTACTCACCAACTACTTCGTAGTTGACACTTGATTCCTACATGTTTCAGGGAATGAAGAGAAGTAGGGAGAGCAGGATAGCTCTACATCTTTTGGGACATCATCACGTAAGGTCTTGGACTTAGCTAAAATAACTTAACTTTTGGAGACTAGAGTTTAGTTAGTTTAGCTAAATCTTTTGTGTAATTGTTGTAACTATCTCATCATGAACATGATTTTTGATGTAATTAATTTGGTTGATTAATTGATATGTGATGATTTAATTAGATGCCCACGAGCTTATGAACAATCTACACATCCCTCGTGGCATCCCGACGTTTCCGCCATCGGTCGGGGTGTTACACTCTCTTTAGATTTTCAACACAAAAACCCTTAGATCTCCTTCAATTCTTGGCCAAATCTTGCAAATAACCTATCAAATCGAAGCTCTCAACATCTCCTCTACGTGAAAGTACAACAGATCAGAAGCAAAATCCACTGAATCGCAGGTAAACAGAGCTGCAAGTCATCGATTTTTAGGGTTTTCTCTCCCTTTTTGATGCCCACACTTAACACCGGATTTAGATCGTCACAAGTCTTGGGAATGGTACGACAATGGTCTAGGGTGAGGTGGGGACTCGTGTGGCTCCATGTTTCATCGAATAACACCTGAAATGGGGTGCCCAAATGGTTCTGCCGCGACGGGCGAAGGGGCCACCCAGCTCGGCCGAAAGGCCATGGGCCGATGAGGAATTTCGAATGAGCTGGAGCGATCGAAAGAGGCTGCGATCGAGTGATTGAATTGCCGAATAGGGCCCATTCGCATGGATTCCCTTTGCATGTTCATTCGCACGATTAGCCTAGTTCGCATGGGTTCTCTTCGCATGGCTAGTCCGGTTCGCATACATGGTTCCTTCGCATGGGTAGCCTTGTTCGGGTGCACCCCATTCGTAGGGGCAGTTCCCATGCGTGTTATATTTCACTCATCCCGCATGCCTTAACACACTAGAACCTGTAAATCACATCTTGAAATAACACATTAAACAACATGCATGGAGATTAGATGCTAACAAGATTTACTACAAAGTTGGTGAAAGGTTTTGTTAAACCAACTTAATACCACCTAAAATCTTTTCTTTATAAGGTGTTAAGTAGTAATGCTTATGACTTAAAACATATATTAAAATGTTCAAGAAATGATAACTATTCTCAGTTACTACAAGGGCAACATGCAAAGCTTTAATATATAAACCTAAGGCTTGTACTTAGAGAATAATATTGTTTTCAAACTTGAACATAAGGTTGATAAATGTGATTGACACCAAACCTCTAAATAAAAAAATAGCACGATATGCTAAGCTTAACCTAATTGGTTAAGTGTTAGTATGTTCCATCACAAGTGAATTAGGACCAAGTGATAACAATGGATTACAAGTGTTACCCAACTTTAGGGCTAACACGCACACATACCCATAACTTATACTTATAAGTTACACGCAATTGAAATCAATTCAGGATTGTGAAAACAACTTAAAGAACAACAACGAGTGCATGCATTCTTTTAACACTTAGTCAACCACATCAATTACCAGCTGATTTCATACGCCCCTTTTCTAATCTTTTGATTTTAAATTCGGGGCTGAGAAACATGCTAAATTCTTTTATTTACTTAAAAGTTTTAGCACAATAGTTCATTCATTCTATGATGTAGATAATATTGAGCTATCTTTATTATCATACTTTATTCAAGATCAATATGTATGCTTGTGTGTGCATCAACAACCATGACAATCATGGATGTTTCATGATAATATAACTTCATGAATTCATCCAAATATCTAAATAACTTAAGTGAAATAAGATTTGATCCGATAACTCTTCGTTATTTACAATGAGATAACAATGTGATAACATGAGACAATTACAGCTTACAACAAGAATGATAATCATGATAACATCATTTCATGATGATAATATCATTCACCACATTTGCTAACATAGTGTAATTAGACAAGTTCTTATAACATATCGTTAACACAATGAGATCATATAACATGGAGAACATGTAACATTGAGACAATAACATTGGAGAAAACAATCAATAATTACCATCAAGACGGTGTGTATTATATCACAACAATCATGTGTTCATAAGATCATGTCCAGTCGTAAGTCCCTTACAAGAGAATCGTTTTCCATTGATTTAGTGCGACTAAACCGACGATAACGTAGTGGTACCATAGCTTTGACAAACCGCCGACGAGTGAGGTCGGTACGTTAATCGTAACATTATCGTTGATAGTAACTACAGAAACTAATTGTAATTAAATCCTTCGATTCTATTAGGTGGTAGATTTTGGTCATCCGCAATGACAGCATGTATTGTCACGTGGATTGCCACCACTCCTTGGGTCGTTGTCATTGACTTCGGTCAATTGCAATGATTGCATGTATTGTCACTTATATTATTTGGAGATATTGATGATTGAGATTGGTTGAATATATACGTGATTAATTATCTATGATTATTTGAAATATGTGACTGTGTGTTTGTGTTGGTGTTTGGGTGTTGGATTATCTCGCAGGTGCACATTTGGATTTTCTCTGAAAATTATAAACTTTTATAAGCATTTTTGAAATATAAAAACTTATGATTTCTCACCAACTACTTTGTAGTTGACACTTGATTTCTACATGTTTCAGGGAATGAAGAGAAGTAAGTAGAGCAGGATAGCTCTACATCTTTTGGGACGTCATCACGTAAGGTCTTGGACTTAGCTAAAATAACTGAAATTCTAGAGACTAGAGTTTAGTTAGTTAAGCTAAATCTTTTGTGTAATTGTTGTAACTATCTCATGATGAACATGATTTTTGATGTAATTAATTTGGTTGATTAATTGATATGTGATGATTTAATTTGATGCCCACGAGCTTATGAACAATCTACACATCCCTCGTGGCATCCCGACGTTTCCGCCATCGGTCGGGGTGTTACACTCTCTTTAGATTTTCAACACAAAAACCCTTTGATCTCCTTCAATTCTTGGCCAAATCTTGCAAATAACCTATCAAATCGAAGCTCTCAACATCTCAACATCTCCTCTACGTGAAAGTACAATAGATCAGAAGCAAAATCCACTGAATCGCAGGTAAACAGAGCTGCAAGTCATCGATTTTTAGAGTTTTTTGCGCCTTTAGATGCCCACACTTAACACCGGATTTAGATCGTCACAAGTCTTGGGAATGGTATGACAATGGTCTAGGGTGAGGTGGGGACTCGTGTGGCTCCATGTTTCATCCAATAACACCGGAAATGGGGTGCCCAAATGGTTCAGCCACGACGGGCGAAGGGGCCACCCAGCTCGGTCAAAAGGCCATGGGCCAAATGAGGAATTTCGCATGAGCTGGAGCGACCGAAGGAGGCTACGACCGAATAATTGAATTGGCCGAATAGGGCCCATTCGCATGGATTCCCTTTGCAGGTTCATTCGCCCGATTAGCCTAGTTCGCATGGGTTCTCTTCGCATGGCTAGTCCGGTTCGCATGCATGGTTCCTTTGCATGGGTAGCCTTTTTCGGGTGCACCCCATTTGTAGGGATAGTTCCCATGCGTGTTATATTTCATTCATCCCACATGACTTAACACACTAGAACCTGTAAATCACATCTTGAAATAACACATTAAACAACATGCATGGACTTTAGATGCTAACAAGATTTACTACAAAGTTGGTAAAAGGTTTTGTTAAACCAACTTAATAACACCTAAAATCTTTTCTTTATAAGGTGTTAAGTAGTAATGCTCATGACTTAAAACATATATTAAAATGTTCAAGAAATGATAACCATTCTCAGTTACTACAAGGGCAACATGCAAAGCTTTAATATATAAACCTAAGGCTTGTACTTAGAGAATAATATGGTTTTCAAACTTGAACATAAGGTTGATAAATGTGATTGAGACCAAACCACTAAATAAAAAAAATAACATGATATGCTAAGCTTAACCTAATTGGTTAAGTGTTAGTATGTTCCATCACAAGTAAATTAGGACCAAGTGATAACAAAGGATTACAAGTGTTAGCCAACTTTAGGGCTAACACGCACACATACCCATAACTTATACTTACAAGTTACACGCAATTGAAATCAATAGAGGATTGTGAAAATAACCTCAAGAACAATAACGAGTGCGTGCATTCTTTTAACACTTAGTCAACCACATCAATTACCAGCTGAGTTCATACGCCCCTTTTTCTAATCTTTTGATTTTAAATGCGGGGCTGAGAAACATGCTAAATTCTTTTATTTACTTAAAAAATTTTAGCACAATAGTTCATTCATTCTATGATTTAGATAATATTGAGCTACCTTTACTATCATACTTTATTCAAGATCAATATGTATGCTTGTGTGTGCATTAACAACTATGACAATCAAGGATGTTTCATGATAATATAACTTCATGAATTCATCCAAATATCTAAATAACTTAAGTGAAATAAGATTTGATCTTACAACACTTCGTTATTTACAATGAGATAACATGAGACAACTACAGCTGACAACAAGAATGATAATCATGATAACATCATTTCATGATAATAATATCATTCACCACATTTGTTAACATAGTGTAATAAGACAAGTTCTTATAACTTATCGTTAACATATTGAGATCATATAACATGGAGAACATGTAACATTGAGACAATAACATTGGAGAAAACAATCAATAATTACTATCAAAATTGTGTGTATTATATCATAACAATCATGTGTTCATGAGATCATGTCCAGTCGTAAGTCCCTTACAAGAGAATCGTTTACCATTGATTTAGTGCGACTAAACCGACGATAACGTAGTGGTACCATAGGTTTGACAAACTGCCGACGAGTGAGGTCGGTACATTGATCGTAACATTATCGTTGATCGTAACAGGGCGGCATCAATCAGGTTTGGTAAACGACACATGGTGATATTAATCTACAGAAACTAATTGTAATTAAATCCTTCGATTCTATTAGCTGGTAGACTGAGGAATTTATTTTCTCTCATTTCATATTGCTGGTAATAGTTTCGTTGAAGACACTGAGATTACAAATGGGATAGAGGTAAATTGTATGCATTGTGGGCTGATTACGTGAGGACCACAATGGATTCCATTCAGGCTCTATACATTCAAGGTTGAGAACAATATCAATAAGTTAATTGTCACTTCTATTATTAGATGTTACATCCAGTACCTGATCGTCCGGCAAGTCCGACGGTATGTGTACTTTCATATTTTAGTGTGTAAATACAATTGCATGAACAGTGTTATGATAACAGAATTCAGTAAATACAAGAAACAGTTGTACGTATCTATGTGAAAACTTAAATACTGTAAGTGCAACGAACACGATAAACAATAGTTGTTTGTATCTAGGTGAAAACCTAAGTACAGTTAAGACAACGAATCAAGAAAAACAACAGTGTACAAGTAAACAACAAGACAATGTCGGTTGCAGTCTGATATCCATAGATGACAGGAATCAGATGGCCGATAAATCAGTACGAAAACAATGTGAAAACAGGATGTTTAGTTGAGTCCGTCAGTGAGGAAAACACAATTCAAACATGATTGCAGTGTTGTTTCAGAATAATGAACTGACAGTGTGCTTGCGTGGTGACGATTCACACAAACATATATGTGAGTTTAATGTTCTGAAATGATGACTGACAAGTAGAAAACAAAAGTCAGAAAGCCAAACCCTCATCGTGTTCGTTCGAGTGACGATTCGAACGAATACGTGCGAAGGTGACGCGTTCTGACGAAACGAAAACGAAAGGCGATACGAACGAAAATAATTTAAGAAAATATAATATTTTACGTTTTACAATTTTGAAACTCATCAAAAAGTAATTAAAGAAACTCTTTTATTTAAAATACGTAAAATTACGCGTTACGTTCCTGAAACGCAACGGAGACGCGAAACGAACAACCGAAACAAACCCGAACACGCACGGGGTATATAAAGATCAAATGAATCACATTCTTCATAATTTCCTCTCACCCTCTCTCACTAAAACCCAATTTCCGGATTCCCTCTCTCTCTCTAGATTTCAACTTCAAATCACTATATCTCACTCGTTTGTGGACGAAATCGGAAATTTTTGGTGTCCAAACGAAGCTCTCAACCTCATCTACAAGGAAGTACAATCGATCTGAAGTTTTATCCAGCCAAAAACGAGGTATGGAAGCTTGAAAAACCACAAAAATTAGGGTTTTCATACCCATGTTCGACCCAATACTCTCAACCGGTCTAGGACCTTAACACACTAAGCCAAAACTCTCAACTTAGCTAGTGTGAGTAGAAGAAGGTTGTGGGAACGATCTAGAACAGCTTGGGATTCGAAGTTGATGAGGAAGCATAGTCGAGGTGCAGGGTTCGTGGGTGTCGCATGCTAGCCGAACCTGGAAGATGGAGCAGCGAACCTATGAGCATCCCCGAACCAACCACACCGAACCTCCTCATCATTAACGAACCTAGGTTGGATCAGTCTTCCAGCAGCCGAACCCACCCACCTGGAAAACCTGTTATGGCGAACCATGACCAACCGAACCACTTGGGAAGTCACGAACCTTTCTGGAACGAACCATCACCACAGAATCTTCATTGTTAACGAACCTAAGTGAGCACCGAACCTATGCACAACTACCCTAGCTGAACCTGTCATTATCACACGAACCCTACTGATACGAACCTGCATGAATGCGAACCTTCACCTCACGAACCATGGAGAAGCTGGGACTTTGCATGGGCGAACCTAAGACAACCGAACCTATAGCCTGGACCGAACCTTAACCAAAAGAAGCAATAGGTTCGCTGGAAATTGGAATGGATTAAACTTATGTTCTAGGCCCAACAACCAGATTTGAACCATGGAATCCTTTTGGCCTAAACTCTTTATGTTAACCCATTTATGGTTCGTTCTAGCCCAAGTGACTATTCGACCATCATAGTTCAATCGGCCCAACAGCATATCTTCGGCCCATTACTGATTTAGCCCAATGACTTTCGGCCCCGCCTAGTTGGCCCTGCATATGATGGTTAACTAACCCAACAATCGACTCATTTACACATAAGTTGGCCCAAGGGATTATCCAGCCCAATGGATTCAAGACGTTAACGAAAACACAAACGAACGCCTAAAATCAATGATAAACTCATGCATGGGTTATCACTATAGTTATTGCAAAAGTGGTGATAAGTTTATTAGGCAAAACATGCAAGGACTTAAAGTTTTATTTAGAGGTTATAACTTTTAAACTAAACCTTAAATTGAGAATTTACAAACAATGAAAGAAATTCAATATTACCTTACATAATATAGTGAATTTCGGGCCGGATAATGAACAAGACTCGTGGGTGTTAGCCAAATTAAGGCTAACACAAACACACACACAAACACGTATTTAAGGATTTATACTTATGAACTACATACAACGTGAAATCAATACAGGATCGTGAAATCAACAACAAGTACAATCAAAGAGCATGTGCATTTCTTGTTTAAGCTAAGTCAGCCACTTCAACCGCAAGGTGAGTTCATATGCCCCTTTTCTAATCTTAACTAATTTTAAACTCTCGGGGTTGAGAAACATGCTTAACTTTTATTTATTTAAAAGTTTTAGTTTGACATATTGCTTATACTCTGATTAGATAATATTGCTTGACTTATTATCATTTATCATTGTATGCATGCTTGTATGATCATGATATGACAGGTACAACTAAAATGAATATGATAATATACTTTCATAACTCATCAACATAATAGAATAACATAGTTGTAAGATTATATATTACAACACTTAGTTATTCTTACAAGAACAAACAGGGAGATAATCACAGGTGAACATAATGACAACAACAACAAAACATATGAATGATATGAAGATAATATATCTTCATAATATCATTCAACAACAGAGTTAACTAAGTGTAAGAAGACAAGATCTTATAACACTTAGCTTACAACTCGACACATATTACAAGATAACATGAAACAAGTATCATCCACCACCTGAGTCGACTTAGTGTAATAAGACTAGTTCTTACCACATCTTAGTGACAACAGGGTGACTATATGAAACAACAAAGAATGATAATCATGATAATGTAATTTCATGATAACAACATCATTCACCCAACGATTAACATAATGTAACAAGACCAGTTCTTATTCAACTTAGTTAATAACACTGAGAACAAACAACATTGAGAACAAACAACAACATTGATAAACACAATACAATTGATTACTATTGAACTGTCTACATTATATCATTTCAATCATGTGCCATGTATTCAAGTTGATCGTTGTAAGTCCCTTTCATTAATCGCTGACCAGTTAGTTTGATGTGACTAAACCGACGATAGCATAGTGGTATCATGTTGATCGTACTCAATCATTGGCCGGTAACGTATGACCGGTGACAAGGCTACTCAAGCCAGGGTCTGGTAAGAGACACATGGTGATATTAATCTGTAGTTATAATTGTAATTAATCCATCGTTATCTGTTGACTAGTAGACTGAGGAATTTATTCTCTCAAGTCATAATACTAGTAACCGTTTCGATGAGGTCTAAGGTAATACAAAGTGGTAGAGGTAAATCGGATGCATTATAATCTGATTACGTGAGGATTGCAATGGATTCCTTTTAGGCTCTATGCACTTCAAGTTGAGAACAAATAACAGTTGGTTAACTAACACTCTTAATATTTAAAAGTGATAAACAGTTAACCCCACAAGTAATAGAATAATACAAGGATCAGATTAAATTAATCTAATATCCTTAATGCATAACAGGTTTTATCAATACTTCGGTTTGATAACTAAACCCCTATTATTATTATATTATTCTACACATGATACAACAGGTGATTAACAAACGGGATGAACAGTTGAAATGGAAATGGATATCGATAGTTGTATTGCAAGTAGTGTGGAGTTCTATTAGTTATGTGGTGGGATGTTGGCTTAGGCTTGGTTCCCCTACATATGCCCTATATATAAGCATAACTAATGAGATGAGATATTACTTTTAAATATAACTATAGAGAAGCCATTGGGTGAAAGGGTGGATCTGACAACATACAAGTACCATAAATGACATTGTGATTGTACATGTGAACAAATCAAGGTTTTCAATTATCATTTATGAACTGACCAACCTAGTGTTGACTTTGTTTAAATGCATGTTTTCTCAGGTGACGAACAGGTGTAGTTGCCTAAATTCAATAACTAAGCTAGTGGACTTTTAGAAGACCTAGCATCATTTTGTGATGCATACTTTTGGATGGCAAAACAATGAATCATATTTTGTATATCTTGTACAGATACAAGATATAAACTCATTGATTCTTTTGATTAGATTTACTTAGTTAAATTATGAGGAAACAATGTAATTTAACTTTGTAATTATATTTCATTGTCATGTTAGCATTTCTCATTTATTTATCATGTGCTATGTAAACAATCTGATCATTTCAATTATCAAACGATATCACGCCCTGGGAACCTTCCGCCCGGCGGGAAAGTCGATCCAGCCCGCTGGCTCTGGGTGTCACATTAGAAGCGAATTACAGTTAACCCTACAATTGAGAGGATAATAATAAGGATAAGGTTAATAAATCTGTTTTCCTTGAAACACTGAGGGTTTATCATTACTTCGGTTTTGATAACTTACCCCCCTCATACTCTTTTATTCTATACATATGACACAATGGGTGATGAACACAATTCAAGGGTGAATATCAAATGGGATGAACACATGTGAGATAGCAATGGAAATCCATAGTTGTATTACAAGTGGTGTTGAATTATGTTAAGCATGTGGTGGGATGTCGGCCGGGGCTTGTTCCCCTACGTATGCCCTATCTATAAGCATGCTTGATTGGATGAAATACTATTTGTAAGTATAACTATGGAGAGGACATTGTGTGAGACAAATGAGACAATTATCATTGAGACTTGTTTGAAACATTGTGATTGTGAATGACAATAAATCAATTGCTTTCAATTACTAAATTTATGAACTCACCAACCCAGTGTTGGCTTTGTTTAAATGCATGTTTTCTCATGTGACGAACAAGTTTAGTCATCAAGCATTCAGGACTTGAGCTAGTGTACTTTTAGAAGACCTAGCTTCATTTTGTGTTGTGCATATTTTGAACGACAAAACTTTGGATCATCTTTTGTAAATCTTGTGCAGATACAAGATAGAAACTCAATGATTCCTTTTAGGTAGATTTAATTTGTTAAATTATGAACATGTATTGTGTAATTTAACTTTGTAATTCTATATCAATGTCATGTTAGAAATTTCTCATTAGATCTCATGTGCCATGTGAACAATCTGATCACTATGATTATCAAACGATATTGCGCCTCGATAACCTTCTGCCCGACGGGAAAGTCGATCAAGCCGCTGGCTCGAGGTGTGACAAATATTCACAAGAAAAATTTGGCAAATGGTCCTTCTTCTTCATCAAAAAACTAACAGTCATTTCAGCATCGTATTCACCGATAAACAAATTTAATTCTCTTTTAAAATTCTTGCAATCTTCCTTTGTTACATCAACCTCTTCAAAACCACCAAAAATAGTTCTCATCACATTAAATGCCTTAACAGGTCTAATATTTATTTTAGACATGCTATGAATCACATGTTTTTGTAAATGTGTCAACTGTCTTGATGATGTCAAAAAATGCATATCCTGCTGCTCAAAAAAATAATGATTGTGCTCTTCTACAAATTTGTATATTTTCCATTCATTATCAGTAAACTCCAAACGAATGTGTGTATTACATCTTGTCCTTTTTGAAAAATTTGATCTTGTAACCTTTTGTTTATAAGATTCATCCAATGTATCAACCTTTTTCATTTTATTTATGCCCTCTTTCTAACAAACATAATATTTTAGCTTCTTAACACCTCTTGAATAGCTATATTCAGTACCCTTTCTTACAGCGAAACCCCCGACTGTAGCATATTTCGTGTAAAAAATATATGCATCATCAAGTGTCTTGAAAATCATACCAAACTTTGGTTTAACAGCATCTTCAACATCAGGAATATACAGCTTTTTTCTTGACCTAGGTGATATTCTTTCTATTCCAGTGATATGACAATATTCCAGACCTTGTTACAAAAAAAACAACAAAACGTCCCAATATATTAAACATCATACATTTTAAACACAACGTCTATATTCATCATTATACATCCTCTAGAAAAAATTAAACACCAATAACTACAAGAAATTAAACACCATGCATTTTAAACACCATGTCTATATTCATCGCTATACGTCCTCAATTATTAAAAAAACACCAATCTTTATAAGAAAAAAATCCCCAATCATTAAAAACTCCTTACGTATATATTAAACACCATATATATTCATCTCTATACATCATATTCCCACTACGATTTAATTATCCACTAACTCTGACATAAAACACCAAAACGCAATAACATATAATTTAAAACACCATTACCCCCTATCAACGTTAAAACACTCACAAAAAAAACATCGCAAACGCCATGATTAACATGCATAATAAAAATCAAACAAAAAATTCGCAAAAAACATACCGTCTGCATCGTCTATATTCGAATCATTTAAACTCGATTGATCCATCAAACCTTATTTCTTTGAATAATCGTAATCGTAATATGATCAACTTCGGAACAGTGATAACATCGACAGATCTTGTTTTTTAATCATGTTAATTATGACTACTTTGTTTTGTTGAAATTAAATATGGAATTAATTGTATTTCCGAATCTGATGCGTAAATGGTTACGGTTTTGAATTTTGAATATACCCGCTAATTAATACAAATTATGTAAATGTCCTTTTTGTTTAAATTTAATCTCTTTCACGTGTCATCCTCAGGATCCTTCCTACCCTTTTAAGGTTTTTGACTTTTGTAGCCTAACCCAATACTATATATATATATATATAGGATTCGCATCCTATAATAACCCACCCTTATTAACATAACCTGAATTAACCCATGAAGATGACCCCGAATCTTTTGTTTTTTTATCAAAATCTTTGTTTTACAAGTACAAGAGTATGTTCTTTTATGCGTTTGTGCAAATTCTTTTTCGTTTGAGATCCTACATCACTGTAATAATATTTACAGTGTTTAAGGCAAATTACAGTGATGTAGGATCTCAAACGAAAAAGAATTTGCACAAACACATAAAAGAACATACTCTTGTACTTGTAAAACAAAGATTTTGAAAAAAAAAAAAAAACAAAAGATTCGGGGTCATCTTCATGGGTTAATTCGGGTTATGTCAATAAGGATGGTTAACAACGGATCCTTACCCTATATATATATATATTTGATTGATATTTTATTATGCAAGGACATTAGAGAAAAAATAAATAATTCCGAATGAAATTTATACATCATTTTTTATACGAATAAAGATTTGTTTAAAATAAAATAATTTTTTATCTTCAAAAAAATACGTCGTAAAATCGGCGATATAATAAAACATTCTAGAGATGAATTTTGGCATTATGTATACATATTTTGTAGTAACAATCCCAAAGCGTGGGATCTCAATCCTTAATTTGATGATTGCGAATATATATTTAGTATTTGTGTGCGTATCTTTTTGTTATTTCTAAAAATAGAAAAATGCTGATGTTATGAAATATGTGAAAGTTATATCAACAATTTTAAATTTTACTTCAAGCATAATTTATAAAATAGTTATGTAATTATTACTCTACTTTTGTTTTAGCTTGTACTGTATTATCAAATGACCCGCGTGTGACAATCTTTTCTCTGTAAAATGCCAAAAAAAAAAAAATTCGATGGATCTAACTAGTGTTTAGATAAAACCAAAATCCAAAAAAAGTCTATATTGCGTATGAAACCTAAAAAACCATCCTAATTCTTATTTAGATGTTTGAATAGACTGAATTCGAATAACTAATTATTATTGTGATCAAATGAGATCTGATATACAAATGATAGCTTATTCATATCATAGATCAGAAGTCAACCTCGATAAACTAAAAAAAACTTTTTACTCGAGTTATTCGATTATAAAAATCATGCTTATACGGTTAGATTTGGTTCGGATAAACATATTTTTCTAATTTGGTCGGGTCGAATTTCAGATAGAGTACTAAATATATACGTAACAATACTTGAAACACTAACCCTGAGAAATTATTATTTTCAATGTCGATTACTAGAATTCATTTTATTTTCTTTATAAAAACTTTAATTTTAGAAATTGTCAAATAGCAAGATACACCGGGTTTGTTCCAGTGTCCCTCTAGACCTAAGGAAAGATTTTTAGTGTATAAATATTGATACACAGGTATAATGATAACAACATTTTTTACATTTTTTAATATTAAAAAATATGTATAAGTAAAAATTATGTGTATGTGATGTGATTGATTTGATTTCATTTGAGTATGATTTGTAAAAAAGAGGGTTAATATATGAATATTAGGACTCTTTAATTATGTTAGATTCTCTTTCAATAGTTCTTGGACGTTATTTTAACCCTTGTGTTCAAACAAGTTTAACATTTTTTTTATTATCATTTTTTAATTCTTATTACATCTAACCATATTTCTATAAGAATTTAGTTAAACCCAAATAATTTTACAAATAAGAAAAACAATCATCAATACTTCTTATTCCATATAAGTAAGAATTTAAAGTCAAATAATAAAAAAAAAATTCATCAATACCTTAGACTACAAGATCACAACCACAAACCAACCACGTGTTTGAGAAGGATAATTTTATTTATATGTTTTAGTTGTGAGAAAACTTGGATTTTATTTTATTATAATAATATATATTGCGTACTTAAGAGGAAAAAAATTAATTTAACACTGGCTTTTTAAACTCAACTGACTTTTCAAATTATATATATATATAAATATAAAAGAGGTTCATAAGAAACCACTCAATTATAAGGAAAGCATGAAAATTATTATCAACCAATCAAATAATTAACTTCATTTTTTTTAATTTTAATTTCAAAGGACATTTTGGTAAAATTAACATTAGTTTTTTATGGAATTAATTTAATATTTAATGAATATCCTTTTCTTTTTTCTCACAGTTATTCACAATCCAAATTTTGGGTTTTTTTCCCTTTCCTCATCATCATCATCTCCATATTCACATCACGATCACCAAGTTCTCCACCAGCGACCACGGTATTTGTCTTCTCCAGCGACCTTGACCAACCACTCTACTTGTCTTCTACAACCTGCAATTTTTATTCACAAAAATGTTGTGGCAAAATTATGTCGATGAACATTTGATGTATGACATTGAAGATAAGGAAAGACAAGTTTTTCTTCTTTGTATATGATTGCAAATGTTACATGTACATAAATAGCTAAAAAATGATATACATCTATGCCTTATTCTTTTTGAACTACATGCTTCTTGATGTCTATAGACAAAAGTGCATAAAACGTATCTGATGTTCTCCTACTTGCTTAAATAATAAAAATGGTATAGAGACATCTATCAATGATAACAATGGGTCGGTGATGTCTACATGATCTCAGTAGCAAAGATGTTCACATGATGATGCCGCTAAATGTGACCAAATGATAGAAGCATACCATGTGTTCGATGAAATGACTGAATAAAAGAAAGATGAAATGATAATAATTGCACACAGATTTTCTTGTATGTAATCCCTTGTTATGTTTTTATGGTTTTGTTTTGGGATTTTACATTATATTACATCTATATAAGCAGGTTTACATAACTGCAAACTGGTTCATTGTTCTTTTTATCTGTATGCGTCTGATTGACATGCATGCTTATTGCTTACATACGTGCAAGTTGGTTTAAATGTATGCTTGCATACACATAAGTAGCTTTACATAATTCCAATGCAGTTCACTATTCTATTTCTCCAAACATCCGATATATAGGTATGATTGCATATGCTAAACCATGTTTACATTTTCGTATGAAATTTTAAAAAATCACAATGTTGTTCATTGTACTTCTTCGTCCCAAGCTTCTGTTTTACATGTAAAATGTATACTTTAATCATGTATTCTAATTTTGATTCATGGTTCTTAATTACGTATGTCAAGTTACATGTATTCAATGTTTACATGTATGTTAGAAACTTTGAATATGTAATCATGCATACATATTTAAAAAGTTAGGTTTATTACATATATGTAATCAAACGATTTTTTCTTAAATGCTTATGCATATTTTTTTCTTGAATGCTTATGCAAATTTTTTTTATGGAATCCTTACATAAATGTAATCATCTTTACTTGTATGATTACATATTTGTAAGCATGTGTGACAACCAATACTAGAGTGTGACAATCCGGCATTTCCGGATTAACTCCGTTATTCAAAAACTATCAGAAACGAGACGAAATTTTATGAAATCAAACTAGAAGGATTAAACTTAAACAAAACAACTTTATAAACATCTAAATTAGGAGAATTAATGTTAAAAATAATTAAAATGGTCAAATTTGACCTTTAAAGTCAAAATTCATGTAATAAACAATGAAAAATTCGAAATTGGTGTTTATCTACCATAATTATTCAAATTAATCACTCATAAAACCTGTAGTGATGATGATAAACGATTATCATCAGTTAATGATCTCATAATTGTCGAATTAAACCTAATTAAAACTCATTAGGTCGAAACCGTTACTAGAGTCGATTAAACTCACATAATTTGATTAAATTTCATCCAATTGAACACTAAAACATCCTAGTCGGCACATTTAGAGAGTTCTACATACCTCAATTCAATTCTAGAAGGCACGGGACGAAGAATTCGATCAAGGGGCGGCCGAAAGTCAAGTTAAAAGTTGAACTACTACGATTCAAGATCAAAAACAGGTAAGACCAACTCCTACAGACTCTAAAAACTCCGACTAAGCAAACCCATATGTTAATTTCATGTCTTAACATCGAATTAATGGATTTCGATTTCTAGGGTTCATCATCAAACATGTTTTGGGGGTTTCTATTACATCGTGTTTAAAAACCAAATTAAAACACACAGAAAGTTTCGAAATATAGTACTAAACGAAATACCCATATCAATTTCATATAACAATAACGAATTGGCAAAGTTCAAATTCTAGGGTTCTTGAAACAAACGATTTTGGGGATTTTGATCGAGATGGGTTCAAAAATCAAATTAAATGGTACTATGAGTTTCAAAAAACCCCGAATAAGAGTAATCCTATGTTAATTTGATGTTACAACAACGAATTAAACGATTTTAAAGTTACGCGTACTATTATATATGCAAAATTTTTAACACTCTAACATACATGTGTTGACACATATGTGATTTCAAACACAAAACGACATCCCGAATAACACAACGTTAATGTTAAAACACAGATTCTTCGTAGAGGATTATCTACGCGACTGCACGTGTGGTGATCATTCTGTTTACTATCAAAGGTGCGTACACGGCCCTTTCTTATTTTAACTGTTTTGGGGGAGAAAACATGTGCAACAAACACTTTAGATACATATCACTTGCATGAGTTAGCTGTTTACATTAAGTGCAAACATAGCATTACAAAGCCTTACATTTCGAACCGTTTAGTTTGCCGTAGCGCAAAGCGTGGTAGTTGAAGATAGATCTATTGGGTTTGACAAACCTCACTTGGTAGATGGGATCTACGCAGGTGTTTGACTGACCAAACACACATTACTATTGTTTGTGCTAGACAATAGTGGCAAGGCAAAAACATGCTATAGCATGGCAATCGTCAGTTTCGGTGTCGACCACTTATGTAAATACTAGATATGACTAGCTATCATGACTATGCAACGTGTGATTATGTTATCTGCAAACTTTATATTCAAACTGTGGTTTCGACATTCGTGAATGCTTAAACCTGTGTATGCACCAACCTTTGTGTTGATTTGATTTACATGTTTTCTCAGGACACTAAGGCACAAGCAAGGACAAGCAGGGACTAGGATATTGAATCTCATGCATACATTTCAATTCAAGTGTTTTAGCTTTGATCAATTAAGACATTGAATGTTATTGGATTTGTACTTTACATTTTCAAACCATTACGTTTTGTTATTGGTTTTTAAAATGCTTCCGCAAACATTGAAACTTTGATATTACAGTTTTAGACCAAAGTATGTTTGAATATCATATAGAGGTCTTCGTTATGTCTAATGATCTGAGATCCTGGTTTGTCACGTCCCAAACGGTATGATTCCGTTAGTTGAAAATTGGGGGTGTGACAGATTGGTATCAGAGACGTTGGTTATAGCGAACTAGGTTTGCATTTGTAGACTTAGACTATAACTGTTAGACATTAGACACTTACTTACACGATAGTTTATATGCATTTACATATGCCATTCTGTAACAGACATGGCATCATCATCTACACCTACTCACACTGAGGGACAAGTAGTAGCATTGTCAGACATCATGACAAGGAGGATCGAACCAGTGGATGATACGATCCACTATGGGGAGGAAACACATGTCCAACAAAGGGGGAACAACCAATATTGGCAATGGTTTCCTGATCTCATACGCAGCTGGGTGCGGGAAGAACGAGTGCCACCACCACCAACTGCCAACACTGCTAATAGCCTTTGGACGTTACCTGCTCTTGGATATCCAGTAGAACAGGCATTTGCTGCTTTTATTGCACGCATGGAGCGTGAAATCAGCAACATGCGGGAAGTAGCGGGGATGATCACAGAATTGCTTGAGAATAACAACTGGCTGACACAAATGTGGGATAACCTCACTGAGGAGTTGGTTAGGACTAATGAAGAACAGGAAAATTTGGTGGAAACGATCTGGATGATGCGAGGGACGATCCTCGAACTCACTGCACGACTAGAAACTACTGAGTTACGTGTAGCTGTAGCCGAGGCAAGGGCTGAGGAAGCCAATGCACGGGCTGGTGCAGCGGCGATTGAAGCCAAGATAGTAAGAGATTTGGCTGGGGAGGCCATGACCCTCATCACTGGGCATATGCGTTACCAACATGGTGTAGTGACTGGTCCAGCAGAACTGGAAGATTCATCATCAACTGTTGATCAACCAAACGATGGAATCTAGTTATTTCATTTACTTTCTAATTAACAAACTTATATGAGTGGGTTGTACTCATAAAAGTAGATTTTGTGTTTAGTTGTTTTGCATCTCTTTGACAAACAATTGTAAGCACTAGTTTATCATAAATGATTAAGAATTGTTACCTTAATGGCTATGGTAGTGTGTTACATTTACTTTGTGCATGAGTGATGATTATGCGATGGGTGTAGTGTCATTATGTATATTTGTAAATAGGAGGATCATGGTTGGGGGAAACATTAACATGACCGCAACGGAAGTTGAGGCACTTGTTAACACTCGAATTACCGAGACAATCGCAAACTATACGCAAACATACCAAACAGGACCACATGATCCAACGGGGGAACTGGTAAACCCACAAGTGTGCACGTTCAAGACATTCTTGAACTGTAAACCACGTAATTTCAAAGGATCGGAAGGAGCCATTGGACTTCTTCGATGGATTGAACAGTCAGAATCGGTATTTGAGACGTACAATTGTCCGGAAGAAAACAAGGTCAGATACGCTGTTGGTACTTTGGAGGGTGCAACCTTGACATGGTGGAACTCTATCGTACAGACACTCGGCTTGAATACAGTCAATGCCCTTACTTGGAACGGATTCAAAATCCTGTTGCAGGAGGAGTATTGCCCCTGTAATTAAATGCAAAAACTTGAGGATGAATACAGGCAACTCAAGATGAAAGGTTCTAATATTGAGGAATACACTACTCGATTCCAGCAATTAGCAAGACTCTTACCGCACAGGGCAACCCCGCCTAGCAAGCGGATCAAGAGATACATTGGAGGGCTGGTATCTCAGGTTCGAAAATTGATCATATCTGCAAATCCTACTACCATACAGCAAGTTGTTCGACTGGCACACCAACTGACTGATCAAGTGATGCAAGGGGGAACATTACCCAAACGAACAGTAGAAGCTAAGGTGGGAGACCATAAGAGAAAATGGAATAGCCTTGATTCCAAGAAATTCACTCAGCAGTCATATCAGCATAATCGCAAGCAGGAATCCAACAAGATTCATCACAATCCAAACAATAACCAACAGTCCTCAGGAGGGTATAATGGTAGATGCCCGAAGTGCAACAAATGTGGATTCCATCACTTTGGGAATCAATGCGACAAGTACCGATGTCAAAGATGCAGAAAGATGGGTCACATAGCAAAAGACTGTCGAGGGGAACTGCAGGCAAGCCCACTCGACCGTAGCAACACACAGAAAGGATGTTTTGAGTGTGGCATACCTGGACATTTCAAGAGGAAGTGCCCACAACTCAAGAAAAGAAGGGCTAATGGTATAACTACAAAAGGAAACAGTAACAACAACACAAATGTTGTTAGAACAGGGCTTTTGTGATTGGAGGACGTCAGGCATGGGAAGATCCTAACGTCGTTACGGGTACGTTTCTCTTGAATTATCACTCTGCCTCTATGCTATTTGACACCGGTGCAGATCGGGGTTTGTATCTAGCAAATTTTGTGAATTGCTAAGTATTAGTCCTACTGCTTTAGAAAATCCATACACTATAGAACTAGCTAATGATAAGTTAGTTGTTGTAAACCATATTCCTAAAGAATGTGTTTTTGACTTGACGGGTCAAACACATGACATTGACTTTATGCCTATCTCGTTAGGCAATTTTGACATAGTCATGGACATGGACTGGTTGTTCAAACACCAGGCTGAAATAGTATGCTATCAAAAGATCGTTCTTATACCGCTTTCACATGGAGAGACACTGTATGTACAAGGTGAGGAGAGCAGTACGCCAC
The DNA here is from genome assembly GCA_009363875.1 of Mikania micrantha. Lineage (NCBI taxonomy): Eukaryota > Viridiplantae > Streptophyta > Magnoliopsida > Asterales > Asteraceae > Mikania > Mikania micrantha. The sequence continues at coordinate 41,895,725 of CM018696.1, forward strand.
TGCATCTCATAGCTTGTATGAAAGCACACAAATGTCTGCGTAAAGGTCATACGGCAGTTATAGTACTTATAACTAAGAAGCCGGTAGTTGAGAAGAATATAGAAGACATCCCAGTAGTTTGTGAATTTCCGGAATTATTTCCAGAAGACTTACCGGGATTACCGCCTATCAGACAGGTGGAATTTCGAATCGACCTTACACCAGACGCAGCACCGATAGCTTGGGCGCCTTATCGACTTGCACCGTCAGAGATGCAAGAGTTGTCCACACAACTGTAAGAGTTGTTGGATAAGGGCTTCATACGACCTAGTTTTCCAGCGTGGGGAGCTCCAGTCTTATTTGTCAAGGAAAAAGGACGGGACTGTCCGTATGTGTATCGATTACCGGGAACTTAACAAGGTTACCATCAAAAACCCGTATATGTTACCTAGAATTGATGATCTGTTTGATCAGTTGCAAGTTTCGAATTATTACTCGAAGATTGATCTCAGATCGGGTTACCATCAACTCAGAGTTCAGGAGGAAGATATCCCGAAAACAGCATTCAGGACGCGCTATGGCCATTATGAGTTCTTGGTCATGCCATTTGGGTTGACAAACGCTTCAGCTGTATTCATGGATCTCATGAATCGTGTTTGTAAACCTTACCTTGATAAGTTTGTCATTGTTTTCATTGATGACATTCTCATCTATTCTCAGACTGAAGAGGAGCATGCTGAACATCTTCGATTATTGCTAGAGTTATTGAAACAAGAACAATTGTACGCTAAGTTCTCGAAATATGACTTTTGGATGCGAGAAGTTCAATTCTTGGGTCATATAATCAATGAGAAGGGCATACATGTTGATCCGGCGAAGATTGAAGCGATTAAGAATTGGGAAGCATCAAAGACCCCTACCGAAGTACGACAATTCCTTGGTTTGGCGGGTTATTACCGATGATTCATCGAAGGTTTCTCAAAGATTGCTCAACCACTTACAGCTCTTATGCACAAAGGAACGAAGTATAGCTGGACGGATAAACAGGAAACTGCCTTTCAGTTATTGAAACAAAAACTCTGCAGTGCACCGATTCTGTCATTACCGGAAGGGACAGAAGACTTCGTGGTGTATTGTGATGCATCTGCACAGGGTTTGGGATGTGTGTTGATGCAGCGTGATAAAGTGATTGCTTATGCTTCAAGGCAACTGAGACCACACGAAAAGAATTACACTACTCATGACTTGGAGTTATGAGCAGTGGTTTTTGCTTTGAAAATTTGGACGCATTACCTGTATGGAATTAAGTGTACCATTTACACTGATCATAAGAGTCTACAGCATATTTTTGATCAGAAGGAGCTTAATATGAGACAGCGACGATGGGCCGAGTTGTTGAACGACTACGAATGCGCAATCAAGTACCATCCGGGAAAAGCTATTGTGGTGGCTGACGCTTTAAGCAGAAAAGACACAACAGGAACAAGACGGGTTCGCGCACCCATGATGACGATATATACTGACTTACCTGACAAGGTACGCAGTGCTCAGCTTGAGGCCTTGGAAAATGAAAACTTGGTACAGGAATCCTTACGAGGAATGGAGGAACAATTGGATGTTAAGCCTGATGGAATTCGTTATTTCATTAACCGACTGTGGATACCTTTGCATGGTGGTTTAAGGGAACTAGTGATGGATGAAGCACACAAGTCTAGATATTCAGTCCATCCGGGGTCAGACAAGATGTATCATGACTTGAAGGCACTGTATTGATGGCCTCACATGAAAGCTGACATTGCTAGATACGTTAGCAAATGTTTGACTTGTTCGAAAGTCAAAGTTGAATATCAGAAACCATCTGGTTTGCTGCAACAACCAGAAATACCAATGTGGAAATGGGAACAGATTTCGATGGACTTCATTACTAAGTTACCCCGTACACCGAGTGGTTGTGATACGATATGGGTAATTGTCGATCGATTAACGAAATCTGCACATTTCTTAGCAATTAAGGAAACCGACAAGATGGAGAAACTGACTCGTATTTACATCAAGGAAGTGGTAGCACGACATGGCGTGCCAATTTCCATATATCAGATCGGGATGCTCGATTTACTTCCAACTTTTGGAAATCACTTCATAAGTCATTGGGAACTCGTTTGGATATGAGTACCGCATATCATCCACAGACCGACGGTCAGAGTGAACATACGATTCGGACACTCAAAGATATGTTGAGAAAACCATTTACCGTTGGTGGAATTCTCTTACAAATCCGGAACCGTATGACAGCGGCTCGGGATCGACAAAAGAGTTACGCTGACAAACGCCACAAACTGTTGGAATTTCAAGTAGGAGACATGATTCTTCTAAAAGTGTCATCTTGGAGATGACACAATACATAGGACCTTTTGAGATCCTAAAAAGGATTGGTCCGGTAGCGTATCAACTCAATTACCGAATAAACTCAACGGAGTTCATGATGTATTTGATGTTCTGAACTTGAAGAAATGTCTTTCCGATGAGACATTGGTAGTACCACTTGAAGAAATGCAAGTGGACGAACAGTTACGATTCGTTGAGGAACCAGTTGAAATCATGGACCGAGAGGTCAAACAACTCAAACAAAGCAAGATTTCGATGGTCAAAGTTCGGTGGAATTCAAGAAGTGGTCCTGAATTCACATGAGAAAGGGAAGACCAAATGATGAAAAAGTATCCCCACTTATTCAAAACAACAACAAACATTAAGAATGCACGTTAAATTTCGGGACGAAATTTCCTTCAACAAGGGGATGATGTGATATTTCACTCTCTAACATTTTCAGATTTCAAACTGTAAGCACAAACACATTATACTATTGAAATTAGTAGGAACAATTGTGCTGAACACAAGCGAAGCCTTGCAGAAGGCAAACACAAACATTTCATAATAGTACATACATGATTGATTTCAAACAATGTACTACATTTCAAACATTACATTTGATATCGGTTAAACAATGGTGGGGTTACATATAGAAGGAATCAGAATAATTGTGTAAGGTAAATTGACGAATACAGGGGCCCATGTACTTGTGAATTTACAGGTACACATGAATTTTGGAAGTTTCTATTTTGGCGACTATATCTGAACATTTTCTATGTGAGAGTGTACATAGTACAAGTAGTTGCGAACACTCACTATGTACAAGATTACATAGCACAGTATGATCAAACACAAACATTCACAGTTAGGTGAACTAACTAGTGTACACGCAAACAGTTACATAGAACGATCACACTTAGCTGTGATGTTGCAAACATTGAACCCTGTGTATGAATACACACAAGCACACAGAATGATCAGACATCACACTAGCACGCGCAATTGGAACTCGCAAGTAGTTTTCTAACTACTTCTAACATTTTACAATTTTCGGGACGAAAATTCTTTCAACAAGGGGATGATGTGACAATCCGGCATTTCCGGATTAACTCCGTTATTCAAAAACTATCAAAAAAGAGACGAAATTTTATGAAATCAAACTAGAAGGATTAAACTTAAACAAAACAACTTTATAAACATCTAAATTAGGAGAATTAATGTTAAAAATAATTAAAATGGTCAAATTTGACCTTTAAAGTCAAAATTCATGTAATAAACAATGAAAAATTCGAAATTGGTGTTTATCTACCATAATTATTCAAAATAATCACTCATAAAACCTGTAGTGATGATGATAAACGATTATCATCAGTTAATGATCTCATAATTGTCGAATTAAACCTAATTAAAACTCATTAGGTCGAAACCGTTACTAGAGTCGATTAAACTCACATAATTTGATCAAATTTCATCCAATTGAACACTAAAACATCCTAGTCGGCACATTTAGAGAGTTCTACATACCTCAATTCAATTCTAGAAGGCACGGGACGAAGAATTCGATCAAGGGGCGGCCGAAAGTCAAGTTAAAAGTTGAACTACTACGATTCAAGATCAAAAACAGGTAAGACCAACTTCTACAGACTCTAAAAACTCCGACTAAGCAAACCCATATGTTAATTTCATGTCTTAACATCGAATTAATGGATTTCGATTTCTAGGGTTCATCATCAAACATGTTTTGGGGGTTTCTATTACATCGTGTTTAAAAACCAAATTAAAACACACAGAAAGTTTCGAAATATAGTACTAAACGAAATACCCATATCAATTTCATATAACAATAACGAATTGGCAAAGTTCAAATTCTAGGGTTCTTGAAACAAACGATTTTGGGGATTTTGATCGAGATGGGTTCAAAAATCAAATTAAATGGTACTATGAGTTTCAGAAAACCCCGAATAAGAGTAATCCTATGTTAATTTGATGTTACAACAACGAATTAAACGATTTTAAAGTTACGCGTACTATTATATATGCAAAATTTTAACACTCTAACATACATGTGTTGACACGTATGTGATTTCAAACACAAAACGACATCCCGAATAACACAACGTTAATGTTAAAACACAGATTCTTCGTAGAGGATTATCTACGCGACTGCACGTGTGGTGATCATTCTGTTTACTATCAAAGGTGCGTACACGGCCCCTTTCTTATTTTAACTGTTTTGGGGGAGAAAAGATGTGCAACAAACACTTTAGATACATATCACTTGCATGAGTTAGCTGTTTACACTAAGTGCAAACATAGCATTACAAAGCCTTTGACAAACCTCACTTGGTAGATGGGATCTACGCAGGTGTTTAACTGACCAAACACACATTACTATTGTTTGTGCTAGACAATAGTGGCAAGGCAAAAACATGCTATAGCATGGCAATCGTCAGTTTCGGTGTCGACCACTTATGTAAATACTAGATATGACTAGCTATCATGACTATGCAACGTGTGATTATGTTATCTGCAAACTTTATATTCAAATTGTGGTTTCGACATTTGCGAATGCTTAAACCTGTGTATGCACCAACCTTTGTGTTGACTTGATTTACATGTTTTCTCAGGACACTAAGGCACAAGCAAGGACAAGCAGGGACTAGGATATTGAGTCTCATGCATACATTTCAGTTCAAGTGTTTTAGCTTTGATCAATTAAGACATTGAATGTTATTGGATTTGTACTTTACATTTTCAAACCATTACGTTTTGTTATTGTTTTTTAAAACGCTTCCGCAAACATTGAAACTTTGATATTACAGTTTTAGACCAAAGTATGTTTGAATATCATATAGAGGTCTTCGTTATGTCTAATGATCTGAGATCCTGGTTTGTCACGTCCCAAACGGTATGATTCCGTTAGTTGAAAATTGGGGGTGTGACATAGAGCGTCATGAAACTGTATGGTACATGCATGTATATGACTAGCAATTATATTTACATTTGTGTTTAACTATTTATGTGAAAACTGCTTTGTGAATCCAATGAAAGGATTCATGACAAAAGCAAAACCGAGTGTGAAATAACAAACGATGATTTATGTAAATTACAAAACAATACAGTTGTGCTGAAATCCTCTGAGAATGAGGATCAGACAACTGACAACACAATGGAAAATCAATGAGAACAAGTGCAAAGATATTTCAAAGTATGATCGTCAGTGAGAACAATTAAATGCAAATAACTACCTAATAGCATCTTGGAATATTAAACGGACAGTGTGTTCATGTGGGTGACGATCCGCACAAAATATATATGTTGGTTTAATAATCTGAATGATATCTTATAATTAGAAAACCAAATGGGGATTAAAAGGATGACAAAGAAGATGATCAGGATAACAGTGGGGATGATCAAGGAAATGCCTCATCCAGCAAACCTACTAATGACTATGATGATTATTTATTATCTTGATGGTCTTCCAGATGACATCACTTTTGAGGGATTAGCCGAGGATATGATCAATGAAGGCTTTCCCAATACATTTAAAGACATTAGTATGGAGTCGGTTTATGATGCCATTGTTGACCAAGAACTTGAAGTGCCATCCAGCACCTCCTTGGGAGCATCTAAAGAGGATGAAAACGAAGACATATTGCTTGGGAACGTCTCAATCGATCCATACATAGACTACTTGTATGCTCACAAGGATGTCACAGCTCTGGGAGAAGAGGTAATCGGCTTTGATAACGTGATCGAAAGCTTGTTTGACAAGAAACGAGACTAGAAGCCTCCTCCCACATCAGTTTAAAAGACATGGATCACTCCTGATAAAGACGAAGACATCGAGGATCCTGAATATCTGTACACTGCATGCATACACATAAGTAGCTTTACATAATTCCAATGCAGTTCACTATTCTATTTCTCCAAACATCCGATATATAGGTATGATTGCATATGCTAAACCATGTTTACATTTTCGTATGAAATTTTAAAAAATCACAATGTTGTTCATTGTACTTCTTTGTCCCAAGCTTCTGTTTTACATGTAAAATGTATACTTTAATCATGTATTCTAATTTTGATTCATGGTTCTTAATTACGTATGTCAAGTTACATGTATTCAATGTTTACATGTATGTTAGAAACTTTGAATATGTAATCATGCATACATATTTAAAAAGTTAGGTTTATTACATATATGTAATCAAACGATTTTTTCTTAAATGCTTATGCATATTTTTTTCTTGAATGCTTATGCAAATTTTTTTTATTGAATCCTTACATAAATATAATCATCTTTACTTGTATGATTACATATTTGTAAGCATGTGTGACAACCAATACCAGAGCGTCATGAAACTGTATGGTACGTGCATGTATATGACTAGAAATTATGTTTACGTTTGTGTTTAACTATTTATGTGACAACTGCTTTGTGAATCCAATGAAAGGATTCATGACAAAAGCAAAACCGAGTATGAAATAACAAACGATGATTTATGTAAATTACAAAACAATACAGTTGTGCTGAAATCCTCTGAGAATGAGGATCAGACAACTGGCAACACAATGGAAAATCAATGAGAACAAGTGCAAATATATTTCAAAGTATGATCGTCAGTGAGAACAATTAAATGCAAATAACTACCTAATAGCATCTTGGAATATTAAACGGACAGTGTGTTCATGTGGGTGACGATCCGCACAAAATATATATGTTGGTTTAATGTTCTGAATGATATCTTATAATTAGAAAACCAAATGGGGATTAAAAGGATGACAAAGAAGATGATCAGGATAATAGTGGGGATGATCAAGGAAATGCCTCATCCAGCAAACCTACTAATGGCTATGATGATTATCTTCTTGATGGTCTTCCAGATGACATCACTTTTGAGGGATTAGCCGAGGATATGATCAATGAAGGCTTTCCCAATACATTTAAAGACATTAGTATGGAGTCGGTGTATGATGCCATTGTTGACCAAGAACTTGAAGAGCTTCCCAGAACATCCTTGGGAGCATCTAAAGAGGATGAACATGAAGACATATTGCTTGGGAACGTCTCAATTGATCCATACATAGACTACTTGTATGCTCACAAGGATGTCACAGCTCTGGGAGAAGAGGTAATCGGCTTTGATAACGTGATCGAAAGCTTGTTTGACAAGAAACGAGACTAGAAGCCTCCTCCCACATCAGTTTAAAAGACATGGATCACTCCTAATAAAGACGAAGACATCGAGGATCTTGAATATATGTACACTGCTAGCTCAAAGGACATATTCACTATCCGCAATGATAGATCAAGAGTCGTTTGCTAGATGTATGATAGAGAGAAGGAGTTGTACCTTGTCAAGAGATTCAATGAGAAACAGTTTGATTTTGTTACAACGAGCTTGAAATGTCTTGAAAGAGTTTTTAGATGAGAAGAGAAAGAACGAATAAATTATTTTAGATTATAATAAAAAATAAGAAGGGGTTCTTTCATCTTTATGTACATTAGGCATCTTTTATTTTACCAATCTGCAGACATATCGGTCTTCACGTCACACATCTAGGTCTTTGCTTACGCAAAACAGAAGATGCTTCAGTAAGTATTTTCCGCTCTTTGTTTTCACAAAACATAGAAAATACCCAATTTTTCTCAAAACAATTCCAAGTTTATTAGAACATAATACTATTTTTGTTTAAAGAATTTGCAAAAAGTCAAATAGTTATTGCATATTTATAGTTTATCTGATTTTGACAAAACTTCTCACTTATTCATTTAATCTTTCTGAGTGATCGCATCTAATCTCCTTAGTGGAAAACAAGCATTTATTTTTTAGTGATTTATATTCATCTAAAGTTGTTATTCTTAATTGTTATATTAAGATAATAATTTCTTCTTATCATAAATCATTTCACTTCCTATTGATCCACTTTAATTGAGTTTCCAATAATTGCTTTTTGTATTTTTCTTAAACAAAAAATCTTTTTTGTTTTTTACTTTTAATCAACTCAATACCAAACAAAAATCTTTTTGTATTTTTCTGTGTTTTTCTTCCCCTAAACTTATAAACAGGCTAAACAATTAAAATCTTTTGGTAAAATTTTCCTCCTAAATTTGTGATAAAAATAAAAATAAAACAAAACACAAAATTTTAACGTATTTACAAAAACTGCTTTAATCAAAGCTTATTAGTTTGAGTGAGGCGAGCAAGTGATGGAAGCGATCTTTGTCGAACGATGTAGTGAAAAGATCCACAAGATTGTCATCTGTGTGAACCTTTTCAAGATGACTGAGCTTACGTTCTAAACAATCACGGACAAAGTGAATCCGTATGTCAAATGTGTTTAGTTTTGGAGTGTTGTACTCGATTCTTGACAATCTAAAGGGTTGCTTCATTATCACAATAAATAGAAGAGTCAAGAAAATTAAAACCATAGTCCATAAGATAATGTTGCATCCAAAATGATTTGGGAACATCAACTTGATACAACAACATACCCAGCTTCGATAGTAGATGTGGACACTGTGGTTTGTTTCTTGCATTGGCATGAGACAAGCTGATCTCCTAGATATTGACATCCACCTACGGTCGACTTCTTGACTAGATTACATCCACCAAAATCACTGTCTAAATAAGCATATAGTTTAAACTTAGAAGTTTTAGGATACCACAAACCAAGTCGAGGTTTGCCAACTAGGTAGCAAAAAAGTTCTCTTGACAGCAATCAAGTGAGATGCCTTCGGATTTGCTTGATATCACTGAGAACATAATATCAGGTCTACTTTTTGTGAGGTACATTAGTGAACCAAGCATCGATCTGTAGAGATGCTGATCAACATCTTTTCCATCTAAATCCAAAGTTAAAACAGGTCGAGCAGCCATGGGAGTGGAAGTGGGCTTAGCATCCAACATGTTGAACTTTGTGGGTATGTCAGTCACATACTTTTCTAGATGAATCAGGACCTCCTTCTGATCTTGCTTTACTTGAAGACCCAAAAAGAATATCATTTCCCTCATTGTGCTCATCTCGAACTTTTTCTTCATTACAGCCTCAAATTCCTTACACAACACTGAGCTCGTGGAACCGAAAATGATATCGTCAACCTAGATATGGACGAGAATTAAATAATCCTTATCCTTGCGAACGAACAGTGTCTGATAAATGGCTCCACATGTATATCCATTTTCCAGAAGGTGATCAGTGAGTGTAGCATACCACGCGTGAGGGCTTGATGAAGACCATATTTGTCTTTGTCTAACTTGTAGACATGGTCAGGATGCTGGGAATTCTCAAAGCCAGGAGGCTGGCATACATAATCTCTTCGTTAACCTTTCCATATAGAAAATGATGTCCTCACATCCATTTGGTAAACAGTGAAGTTCATGTACGAAGCATACGCTAAGAAGATATGTATTGCCTCATGTTGTAACACCCCAAACTTTCTATGTAAGTTATTTCAACTTACGAATGGGTAACGGATAATTAACTTGTCGGAAGAAGATGAAAAACTAACTGAATAAAGGATCACGAAGTGGAGTACTCAAAACCCACTTCGTGAACTTCATTTTCATGAACTGACTTCATGAACCTTGCCTATATATGAGTGCCTTGGGAACCGTTCTCACCTTTGGCTGGAAGCACTCTCTCTCAAGTACACGCAGTGGTTGTTCGTGAACTACAAGAAACAGATTTTGATCGATCAAAACGAGGAGGAAACACACGAGAAGCTACAGAAAGGATCATCAAACACCAAGTAAGGGTTTGATTCATACAAGTTATGATTTTTAGGTAAAAAGGAAACTACGTTTAAAGGTCATACCTTATTGCATAAAGTTCGTTCCTTTTTGGTCCAATTCGTTGGTAAGGCCATAGTTAACCTATAACTAGTTCCTCAAGTCTTGGATAGTTTTGTGAGATGTTTTACAATGAAAAGATGAGTATTTGAAATAGTACCTGAAATGGGAGTATCCAAACCTGTTCGTAAACTAGGTTTTGTGACCTTATGATCGTGAACTGGGTTTCGTGTACCTTGACGTTTGTGTAGTCCATAGATTTTGTGTACTCTGGAATTTCGTGAACCTTCTGCATTTCGTGAACCATGTGAGTTCGTGAACTACATGTTTTGAATACTAAGTTAATTTTGAGAAGTTTAGGGTTTTCGGATATTGGAGGCTAGTTAAATGAGCTATGAGGTCTTAGGATGAATTCTATGTCTAGGAATGGAATGTAATGAGATAATGTAACGATGTAGATTCTTGAGTCCTAACCGAGGCATACGAGTCTAGGAAGGATAGAGCCACACTACTGCTAGGTGAGTTCTAGACGTCCTCTTTTATACATGTTATGTGTAAATCCATTTTGGGCTGACATAAATGCAATGATGATGCTATAGGGCGTTATAAGATGTTATGTTAATATGCTACGATGAGGAGCATTGAAGGTGAATGCATAATAATTTGTTGAAATGATAACTGCATGATGACGTATGATAATGAATGCATGAAAATAGATTATGTTGATACGTGACTATAATAAGATGCTAGAAGATCAAGCTAATGATACTATGACGTTATGGTAATATGATTATATGATTCTAGCATAACATGATTAAGATGCTATGATGTTACAATGACATGATGATAAGAAGCGAGAAATAACATTCTAATGATACTAAGATGTTATGGTAAAATGATGATATGATTCTAGCATGACATGATTGCGATGCTATGATGTTATAATGACAAGATAATAAGATGCTAGAAGAACATTATAATGATACTATGATGTTGTGGTAAAATGATGATATTATTCCATGACATGTTAAGGATGATATGATGATAAGATCGATGCTCCCGATTTTGTATGGGGTGAGTATGATGGTGCTCCAGTACTCGTTACGGGATAAGCATGGTGCCGATCAGGGTATAAACATGTAGTCGACCGGACTATAAACTTGGAGCCAGTCGGGCTATAAACATGGAGTCGACCGTACTATAAACATAGAGCCGATCGAGCTATAAACATGGAATCAATCGGGCTATAAACATGGAGTCGATCGTGCTATAAACATGGAGTTGATCGAACTATAAGCATTAAGTCGACCGGACTATAAACATGGAGCCAATCGGGCTATAAACATGGAGTCCATCGAACTATAAACATGGAGACAGTCGGGCTATAAACATAGTGAGAGTCGATCGTACTATAAACATGGAGCCTTGTGCCGACATAAGCCTAATGGTCATGTTTAGTGATAGTGGTTGCATGATTATTATGATGATTTTGATGATTACATGATATGGTTTATGGTTAATGTGAATGAAATGATGTTTTTACGATGATAAGGTTTTTACCTAATTAGATACATACAAAGTTTTCTTAAATTAAAACTATAAATCACCAGCGAAAGCTGTCTTTTTTAGTATGTACGTCAGGTTGAGGGATAGATATGAGGACATGATGGAGCCATGGCACGAGGTTAAAAGATTCGTTGGTTATGGCAATCTGATATGTTTAAACTACAGACAATTACGTTTATTATGTTTTGACAAACAATGTTTAAATTTTCAATACTTATTTATGAAAGTTTCGATTTAATAACTATGTGATGATGATGTAAATCCACCTCTGGGAGGTACCCGGGCTCGGGGCCTCTCACAAGTCTTGCAACGGGAGTGCCACGTCGACCAATATGTAAAGTTTGAGGGTCACTCTTTTGTTGAGGTGGTACTTTAATGGTGGAATACAGTCAAACAAACAAAGGGTGCTACAGACATGGAGACGATGAGTTGGGAAGAGCTGAAGGAGTTGGTCATGAAACATTTATGTCCAAAGAATAAGTTAGACAAGGTGGAAAGGGAGTTTCTGGTTTTGAAAGCAGGAAGTATGAATCACCAACAGTATACGTCTAAGTTCAATGAAATGGCAAGGCTAGCTTGTTCCTCACTTGATTGGTTCATAAGAGCGAAGGGTGAAATTGTATATGGAGGGTTTGCCTCCAAAGGTTTGGATTCATTTGAAGGAAAATACTCCAAAGATGTTTGATTCCATTGTGGAGCTTAGTGGGATAGTATGGGATGCTGTGATGGCTGACGAGCCGGTGAAGGAGGAATTAATGACGAAAGGGTTCCTTGGAACGAAAGGAGGTTGAACAGACAAACGAGGATTTTTTGGCAAGAAGTTGAAGAGAGAAGAGATTGGTTCATGCAGTAAGTGTGGCAAGAGTCACTCGGGGCCATGCCTTGTGGGCACCAATTTATGCCTTCGATGTGGGAAGGTTGGAAACTTTTCATCAAACTGTCCCAGTGCGATCACATGTTTTAATTGCAATGGGATTGGACATCTATCCAAGTATTGCAAACAACCCAGGGTTGATGTTTTAGGTTCTGGAAAGAAAGAGAAAAAGAAGAATTAGAAGCAAAAGGTTAAGGCCCAAGCCTTTACGATGACCAAGGATGATGCTATTTAGGACCCTGACGTGGTTACATGTACCTTTTCTATCAACAATATTCCTGCATCTGTATTGTTTGATTCTAGTGCCAGTATGAGTTTTATATCCTCTACCTTCTGTAATGGTTTTTGTGGGGAGGTTAAGAAGATAGATCGGGTATTTGATGTGGAGACATCTATTGGTAGGATGTCCAAGGTGATGGTGGCTATAGATAACTGTTACATTCAGATAGAAGGTCATAGGTTCCCCGTAAGATTGTTTGTAATAACCTTAGGAGGGTTCGATGTAATTTTTGGTATGGATTGGCTAGCTAAATATGAGGCTAACATATTATGTCGACGTAAGATGATATGTTTACGAGCTTTGGATGGGAGCCCTGTAACGGTTTATGGTGATAAACCGATGTATGGGACGAAGATCATTTTGATGATCAAGGCTGATGTTATGATGAGACGATGGTGTGGAGCTTAATTGGAAAATGTGATTGAGGAACGTATGGATAAGAGGGCGATTGATGATATACCCGTGGTGTGTCACTTCCCTGATGTATTCCCTGAGGAATTGCCTAGATTACCACCCGAACAGGAAATTGAGTTCCATATCGACTTAGTGTCGGGGGCCCAACATGTCGCCATAACACCTTATCGTTTGGCTCTCACCAAAATGAAAGAAATGATGCCCCAGCTAAAAGAACTTCTCGACAAAGGTTTTATACGACCAAGTGTTTCCCCGTGGGGAGCATCGGTGTTGTTTGTAAAGAAGAAAGAGGGAAGCATGAGGATGTGTATCGATTACCGGGAACAGAACAAATTGAACGTAAAGAACATGTATCCTCAACCTAGAATTGATGATTTTTTTGATCAATTGCAAGGTGCAAGCTGGGTCTCCTAGATAGATCTCTGATCCGGTTACCATCAGTTGAAAGTTCGAGATCATGAAATTCCAAAGACTGCTTTCCGAACACGTTATGGACACTACAATTTTTCATTATGTCGTTTGGATTGACGAATGTTCCTGCAACATTTATGGATTTGATTAACATGGTATGTCTACCGATGTTAGACCGACCGTTCATTGTGTTTATTGATTATATTTTGATTTATTCAAAGAACGAAGGAGATCATGCTTGTCACTTATGAGATGTATTGGAGACCCTGAGGAGAAAGAAAGTTTATGCTAAGTTTTCCCAATGCGCCTTCTAGCTACAGGAAGTGCAGTTTCTGGGTCACGTGGTGAACCCAGAAGGCATTATAGCTGATCCAGCTAAAGTGGAAACAGTAATGAAATGGAGCCCTCTGAAGTCGCCGATAGAAGTAAGCAGTTTTCTTGGTTTGGCCGGTTATTATCGGAGATTTATTTAGGACTTCTCCAAGATATCTAGGCCATTGACGAAGCTCACAAAGAAGACGTAAAGTATGAATGGGGCCCAAACCAAGAACAAGTGTTTACAATGCTGAAGGAGAAACTTACCCAAGATCCTATTCTAGCATTGCCAGATGGAAATGATGATTTTGTTGTGTATGCTGATGCATCACGACAAGGGTTGGGATGTGTATTGATACAAAGGGGAAGGGTGATAGCTTATGCTTCGCACCAACTAAAGATTCATGAGGCTACCTACCCAACCCACGATCTTGAGCTAGCGGCAATGGTGTTTGCATTGAAAATATGCACGCACTATCTGTATGAAGTAAAGAGTGCCATCTATACCGATCACAAGATTTTGAAGTATTTCTTCGAACAGAAAGATTTAAACATGAGAAAAAGACGAGGGCTTGAGCTGCTAAAAGATTATGACTATGGTGTTTTGTATCACCCGGGGAAGGCCAATGTGGTGGCCGATGCCTTAAGTGGTAAGACCGAGCATCCTGCCGCATGGGTTAAATCGTATAGTTTGGTGATAATACCAAACTTCCTAAATGAGCTCAAGCAGACGCAACAGAAAGGGTTAGAGCCAGGCAATGTGGGCTTTGAACGTGTCTTTGGACAAGTGAAGAACTTGGAAGACAATGACTATGGTTTCAAGGTACGATTCGGTCGAATGTGGATACCCAAAAATGGTGACATTCGCTCAAGAATCTTTAGATGAAGCCCACAATTCGTGTTATTCGGTGCATCCCGGTACGACAAAGATGTATCAAGATCTACGAAAAGATTATGGGTGGCGAGGGATGAAGTTTAACGTGATGCAGTATGTGAATAGGTGCCTTACTTGTGCAGAAGCCAAGGTCGAACATCAGAAGCCCTACGGATATGTGCAACCTCTGGATGTACCGGAATGGAAATGGTAACACATCACCATGGATTTTATCACCAAGCCACCGAAAACAGCTAAGTGGAATGATACCATATGGGTGATTATGGACCGTTTGACGAAGGGTCCACACTTCCTCCCAATCAAGGAAGCATATGCGTCCGAAACGTTATCTGAGTTGTTCGTGAAGGAAATGGTGACCCGACATGGAGTTCATGTATCCATTGTGTTGGATAGAGATAAAAGGTAAGGAGTTTCATTATATGATGGGAACGAGATTGAACATTAGAACCGCCTATCACCTTTAGATGGATGGACAGTCAGAAAGGACTATCCAAACTCTAGAAGATATGCTTAGGACGTGAATTATCGATTTTGGAGGGAGCTGGGATTACTACTTGCCATTGGTGGAGTTTTCTTAAAATAACAGCTACCACACCGGTATCGGAATGCACCCTTATCGGAATCACCATTGTCAAATTCCAGAACCTAATAACCATATTTAAACAATTCAAAAACAAACTAATTATCGAAACACCAAAACTCTGTATACATATCCCAACAATCTCCCCCTAGTTTTGTGTTTCATCTGCTTCCCTTTCTTTTGTAGAATGATCAGAATCACCACACTTTATCATTATCGTAGAAGAATCTCCTTTGCCATCCGACCAAGTTCATTCTTCACAATAACCCTAACATACACAACGAACTCCAGTGCATCTTCCAAATGATCCTGATCCACTTTCATCTCTTGATTATTCAGAAACTTGATATCTTTCTCGCTAAAACACATCAAATCAATAGGATCATAAAAGGTGTAATCGACATCCCCACAGTTAATGATTACCCCATATGTCTGTTCATCAAAAGCCTAAAACTTGAAATCATCTAAAGTTCCTTCAGGAAAATCAGGAAGAATAGGCACTTACTTCATGCAATCGGTAGCTGGCCATCTCACTTCAAAGATATCTATGTCAATTGGATTTACAATAGAGTTTTTCTTCTTCTTTGCTTTGATAGACTAAGCAAGACTCATATCAGAGAATCCTTTCTTTACATGTTGTTGCAATGAAGTGTAAAAGATTTCTCCTCGTTTATTCTTGGTAGGATTGAAAAACCTATCTTGCTAACTCTACCATATCAACCATTGTCAATGACTTGAATGAAGAAGGATGATCATAATACTCAATTTGCTTGGTCAAATTTCTGCGTATCCACCACCTTTCTTTAACTTCATCATAACCCCAGCAGAGAATTCCAGATCTTTCCCCTTCATAGTTGTACCCACTATCTCCCACATGAACAATAAACGTTGTAGGTTTGAACTTTGCTACATCTTTTGCGTCTTGAATGGTTCTGTCGGTGATCATCATAAGCTCCTTGGATTTTGCTATGCTGACCTTGAATCCAGTATCACCAGCAAAATATATTCTTAGCCCTTCCTCACGGCTTCTAGTGAGCTCATCGAAATCAGCTTTACTCATTTCTGATGCAGGTTCAGCAGTATTTGATGGATTTGATTCATCAAGAAACTCCCCTTTGAACTTATCTTGCAATTTTTGCTTCAAATGCAAGACGATAGCTGATAGGTGGCCCATATTTGTTTCAAGGTCTTTGATCTTTTAGTCTTTGAGTTTGTCGTCAGTCTTTAGCTCTTGAATCAAAAGAGTGTGTGATAGGGAGTCTTGTTCTAACCCAAAAACTCAGCTTTGTAACTTCACTATGTCAATTGGTTCATCTTCAGGGCAAAATATTATTTCCTTTATCAACTCGAATCCTGGTTTCTCCAGCCAGAAAGGATTCATAATCAATATCTTCAGTGTGTGAAGACGATCCAGTAGCAGACTCTTTAACTTTTGGTGATGATTCAATTGGTTCAACTGTGATGGTGTGAATCTGAGTTTCTGAAATGGGTTCAGTGTCTGGTTCACTAACAATAACCCCTGGTCTTGGGTCTCTTCTTCTCTTCCTTGGGGCTAAGTCAGCAGCATCATCTAGAGGAGGCTCTTGATCAGCAAAAGAAGGTGCAGAAGGAGGATTTCCTACACTCCTTTTGACTTGCTCAAGCAGAGCCTCAAGATTTTCAGTTGTGAGCAGGTTCACTTGCTCAGGAGGATCATTCTCAATAGTTGTTGTCTCCAATTCAAAATCAAAGTCCATATCAGGTTCATCTCCAGCCACAACATCTTCATATTCTGGCAGCTTCACCACATAAACAAGTTCATCTGATGACCTTGAATTCATAACTTCCGTATCATGTTCCTCCTCAATAAACGCATTTCGAATCTCAGCCGCTTCAACAGCATCACCCTCCTCTATCTCCGCAAACTGACCAAATTTCTTCAACTAGTGTAGACCTTCAAACTTGTATTTTCCACCCCTATTCTGCATTATAAGTGGAAAGGTTGTTACACTCGGGAGTTTCAGATCTCTAGTCACCACACCTCTTTGTAGACTAGGAAATCTCTCGTCAAAGATCATTTGCAGAAATCTGTGATTCATCGTGACCCTTTCTGATTTACTCCCCTTCAAATTTCCCTTCATCTTATTTAGAATGAATTTTGAGAAGCTATACCCCCAGTTCATGGCAAGGGCGACAAAAGCAGATGATTGTTCTTTGTTCAGCATATCGAAGGTCCCCTTATTTCCATTCATACATACCATGAAAACATGAGCTATATATCTACAATATGGAATCAATAATTTCTTCTGCAACATTGGGTAGATTCCCTCATAGCCCATTTCCGACAGCACACCTTCTATGACTCTTTCTCAAATGCTACTGTTTCAGTAGATTTATCAGTAAATGCCATAACTTCCCTAATCACAGCTTCTGAGATCACAACTGCTGTGTCTTGAACTCGAGCAATAATGGTTCCTTTTCCACCATCTCCTTCTTTGTGTATCTTAGCGGACAACCAGAATTCTTCGATAAGGTTCTCATGAATGACTGGGTTCATTCTCAAGGCATGAGAAATTTTGCAAGTGTTGAACCCGTGAATAGCTAATGCAAATTGTTTCTGACTTTCCGGAGGATGAGCTAGTAGCAATGCTAAGTTATGATTGCCTTTCCACGAATTCTGAAGTTGTTGTTATGCCATTATAACCTGCAATTGATCAAAACACGTCAACGAAAGTCATGTTAGAAATAATTTCATCGAGTCACAGTAATCAATCATTTTCAAGTTAGAAGTTATTTCGAGAACAATATTGATTTTTCGAGATCGAACTTTAGCCTCGAGATCGGATATATCAGTTCTCGAGAACAGCTAGTGTTCTCGACTTGCATTTTCCTTTCTCGAGCTTAAAATTAACTTCTCAAATTTAAGTAGTACTTTTATCGAACTTGAATATATTTCATATTGTTCTCGAATACAAATAAGCATTCTCAAGTTTAATGGATGTTCTCGAATCCTCTTTCTTTTCTCAGGTTTAGGGACAATTCATTTTAAAATATCCTTTCTTGAACTTCTAGGCCTTTCTTGAACTTAAGCTCGAGAACCATTCATCTTCTTCAGCGAATTCAAAATCCATACCGGGTGACTCATCTTTCACAAAATTTGTTCAAAACGATTTTAATCAAATACTTATCATGATTCGATCTTAATCATTTAATTCCAACATTTTATTTTGATTCAAACAACCAAAATCAACATCATATAAATTCCAAGAGGGTTTTTCTCTTTCTCTTCGAACCTTCGAACCTGTAACATACCTTAGCAAATGGTGAAGAAGAGAATAGTGATCAACTTTTGCAGAAACTCGAAAACGTGATTGCCGACGTCAAAACCACAAAGAACTCAATTCAAAACTCGAAAACGTGATTGTTAAGTTCGAAAATGTCTGGGGAAAGCTTTTGAGACCCAAATATTTTATTTAAACCCTAATTAGCCCATTCCTTTTAACCGTCCAAGTCCATTAACCTCCCTAGTCCATTAACCGGCCCATAAACTCAAAACGTTCATTTTGAATTAACAGGAGTGTTAAAGTCAAACAAACTCATTTATTTTGGGATCAAATCATTCTCAAGTCAGCCAAAGAACTCCTTGCAGTACCAACCTTTATGAACCAATATCATGATTGCCGATATATTGTCCGTTTAAACCCAAACCTAAAACCTTTTTAGTTTTTCTATTTTTTCATGTTTATCATGTTTTGGTACCTTATGTGTTTTGAGTGAATCACACTAATTCCTAGGTACCTATGGTGCATCCTATTAAGTCAAAGAATTCCTAATTAAAATTCAACATGCATCCGATTCTGATTATATGTCTGAGAATTTTAGAGAGAGAAAGCAAGAATGGATCATAGATTTTAATATACAGGGCTTAATATACAGTGGAGCTTGGGTTTTGGACTCTTGAGGGTATCTTTTAACATGCATTTTGCATGATTGTTCTCTGAGGCATCTTTTATTTGTGTGAGCAGATCCAGATTTCTTAGCTTGTTCTCATGTATGCAAGTAACGTCTCAGGTCTCCGCGTAAACAGAACAAAGAGAATTACACTTCTTAGGTCTCTGCGGAAGTAGAACAGAGAGAAGACATTCATGAGCACTGAAAATTTTTATATACAGACGTAAAGCACTTTCAGATAAAGCATTCGATTTTCGACATTTTCAGAATCTTATGCATATCAAAAGTGTCATAAGATCTCTAAGACAATCAAATAAGTAATGCACTCTTCTAAGTAGTGATATTTTGACAACACAACACACAATTTCTTTAGTTAAGCACAGAATAGATCAACTAATTCAGTCAAGTGAGCCTACCATCATATCATTTCATACCTAGTTCTTTTAGATATAGCACTTTTCAGGAATTTTAACTGTCCATTTATCACAAAAGTTTATATCATTCCCAAAACATGTCTAGACTTAATTTCTTTTGCATATTTCTCCCCCTAAATTTATTCATGGTATGAAAAAAAATTATTTAAAAGAAATTTTTATGAAACTTAAGAATACACCTCCAAAAAAACTCACTTCAAGCACACCAAGTACTCAATCCTCAAAAATAATCATTTTCAGTAAATCCACAAGCACATTGAAGGTTGAAATTCTCACTGGCTTCGTGAACATGTTAGCCATGTTTAATTTTGTGTCAATTTGTTCCATATTAATGAGTTTTTGGTGATAACAATCTCTGATAAAATGGATTTTCATGCCAATGTGCTTGGTTTTAGAGTGTTGAACCGGGTTTTTTTGCAAATTTGGATTGCTGCATCATTATCACAAAAAAAGGAGTGTTATTGACATTCAAACCGTAATCCAGCAGTTGATGTTGCATCCATATCACATGAGAACAACATGTAGAAGTTGCAACATACTCAGCCTCTACAGTGGAGATAGACACAGTTTGTTGCTTCTTGCTTTGCCATGAAATGAGCCTGTCACCCAGAAATTGAAAGCCTGCAGAAGTGGATTTATGATCAATATCACATCCTCCATAGTCACTGTCACTTAAAGCATAAAGATCAAATTCAAAATTTCGAGGATACCACAAACCAAAACGGGGTTTCCCTACAGATAGCGAAAAATCATCTGAACTGCAGTCAGATGGGAACTTCTTGGTGTTGACTAATAGCGTGCACATTTACAAACTTCAAACATAATATCTGGTCGACTAGCAGTGAGATACATCAATGACCCGATCATGGAGCGATAATGAGTTTGATCGACCTTAGAACCTATGTTCATCAGATGTGAGAACAGGACGTTCTTTCATGGGAGTTACCTCGGAGTTACAGTCTTGCATTCCAAATTTGATTAGCATATCCGTCACATACTTGCTTTGATGAATAAGAATTCCCTCAGAATTTTGACGAAAATGTAATCCCAGAAAAGTTTTCATTTCTCCCAATGAACTCATTTCAAATTTCTTCTTCATCACGATTTCAAATTCCTTGCACAACTTCTCGCTTATTGATCCAAAAATGATGTCATCAACATAAATTTGAACCAAAATCATATCATCATCAACTCTTTTGAGAAACAGAGTCTGATGAATTGTTCCCCGTGTATATCCATGACCCAGCATATGTTCTGTCAATGTAGCATACCAGGCCCGTGGAGCCTAATGAAGGCCATATAAAGCTTTATCGAGCCGATAAACATGCTCTGGATTATCCGAGTAAACAAAACCAGGCGGTTGACTAACATATATCTCTTCCCTCACTTTCCCATAGAGAAAAGAAGTTTCAAAATCAATTTGACACACGGTGAATCCCATGTATGAGGCATATGCATGGAATAAATGAATGGCTTCCAATCGAGCAACTGGAGCATAGACTTCATCATAATCAAGTCCATCAACCTGAAGAAAACCTTGAACAACAAGACATGCTTTATTTCTGACAAGGACACCATTGTCATCTTGCTTGTTGCGAAATACCCAACGTGTACGAAGTGCCTTTTCGCCAGCAGGTAAAGGAACAAGTTCCCAAACATTTAATCTATCAAACTGGTTCAACTCATCATGCATGGCTTCAACCCAACTAGGTTCTTCAAGAGCGATGTAAATATTCATTGGCTCTATCTGAGAGATAAAACAAGAATTTAAGCAATTATTGAAAACACCAAACTGGATCCGTGTCTGAACGCCCATGTCAAGTGCTATAATTACATTTTCAATGGGATGATCACGTTGAATGCGGGTAGGAATACCGTTTTGAGAAGCATTGATACCAATTGGTTCGTTTGACACATTTGCAGATGGGACATCTAGAGTATCTGGTTCAGCATTTGAATCAGCACGTGAGGAACTGGCAGTATATTCAACTCCAATTGGTTCAGAAAAGACTTTGGTCTGCTCAATATATGTCTGATATTGGTCAGAATCAGAGTCAATGGATTTGCACACTGAATTGCTTTGCCTTTTTCGGCCAGCTGAGATGCAGATATTTTAGCATGGGGATCAACTGTTCATGAGGTGTTTCAAACAAAATCTGACTCGTCTGTTCTAAAGGTGATACCTGAAACATTAGGTTCATTAGAAGAGACATCAGACGGAATATTGAAAGATCTGAACAAGGTCGAATAATCAAAGACCCAATCCGGTCCAACTCAGGAATTAGTTGCGCTGTACTCAAGCCAACGAACATCATAAGACTCAAAAATTTGCTTAGTGGTTTTGTTATAAACTCGATATGATGTTTTACCATCATTGTTAGGTTTCCATTATGAGATGGTGCCCTGCCAACAATTAACCAATCCTTTTGCAAGCTTCAAGTTCATTAAGTCCATTTAATGATGGCAACATTCTAACTCTCTTTACTTCTGTTTTTCTATCTTATACAGATTTATTTTGATATGCTGATAATTTGAATAAAGTTCAAATCCATATAATATGTTGATGTGTTGACAGGCACAATACAGACAACACATATGGTCCACATCTTTGAACCTTAAACCTTTTTATTTATAAGATCATGATTTGTTAATTGATTCTTATGTTTAAGTGTTTAGTAATTGCAGGATTTGTCAAGGATGTTGTAGTGCTGGCAACCAAAGTAATAATGCTGAAAGCCAACTCATTGAAGATTGAGATGCTGACATTTTCTCAAGGATTCTTCAATGCTGACAGCTTAAGGTTGTAGTGTTGACATTCAAAGTACACTGCTGATGATGTTATCTCAAAGGATATTGCAGTGCTGATAAACAAATCTTGTGATGCTGATGACCAAGTGTGATGCTGATGATATATACTGTAGTGCTGATGATTACAATAACAAGTATTCATCAATGCTGACATTGAACTCTCAATGCTGACATCCAATCCTCAATGCTGACGACCAACTGTTGTGATGCTGATCAAGAAAATCTGCCAAGTACAAGAAAGTAAGTTTGCAATGCTGACATGCAAACTTACTAATGCTGATGTTCAAGATTGTTGTTGCTGATGAAGAATCTACACTTAGATTATGTTGTTTATTTGTTTTTGCTGACATCAGTTATGACATGTATAACTGATGTGACGTTTGTATTGTTATTTTGATAGCAGTTATCCGTTAGGTCAGTTATGTAGGTCTGAAATAGGTCTCTATAAATAGGACCTTTATAGAATCAATCTGTATGCTTTTGGAGAAAACACACGCACTTTTACACACTGCAATTCTCTGAGCAATTTCAGATCTACAATCAATATAACTGCCTTTAATATTCATCATCATCTGTTGTTCTTAATTATTCTTATTAAATATGTCTTGAATATTAATTACTGTGGGTTTTGTTATTTTAGATTGTTACAAAACTTAGATTGATTGCATGTTTCCGCCTTGTTATCAATCGAAATCATAGCTTATTGTTATCATCAGATCTCAGATTAAGATCTGATCCGATCCTGACAATTGGTATCAGAGCCAAGAGCTCGATATTTTGATTTTCCTGAAAATCAAAAGTTGAAGTTATGATTTCTACGATCAAGAGCTGATTCTAGCTTGAAATCGTATAGTTTAGAACAATCAAATTTAAATAGGATCAATTCGTTAAACTAATTTACATGGATTGATTGATTTATTTTACTGTGTGTGTTCTTGGTGAAACTGTGTGTTTTGAGATTTCAGATTCATAGCTTAATATTGTGAAAACAATCAAGCGTATACGATTACGTGTCACTTGTTGATTTGTAATCAATCTGATCGTTGAAATTTGTGAGCCGATTCACAAATTTCCGTCTCAAGCGTCAAGCGTTTATTTCAGGATTTACTGTTTTATTGATTTTCGATTCTTCTCAATAGATCGCAAAACTTTAACAATAGTATTCCTGTTGTTTTTGTTACTTATTTAGAATTGTCTCTGATTATTAATAAATCATTTGAACTAATTGAGTGGACAAATTCGGACTAGGTTATTAGATCCTGAATTAATTTCAACTCATTAGGAATTCTAAGTAAATTTTAACAAAAATGACAGATCAAACAATGGCACAACCGACTGTGTCTGTGTATTCTGAATCAGGTTCATCTGGTGCTAAACCTCCTGTGTTGAAGAATGCAGCTGACTTCCAACAATGGAAGCTTAGGTTTCAAAACCATATCGATAGCACTGATCCAGAGATGTGGTGCTCAATTGTTGACGGCCCATATGTTCCTGCTGATTTGAGTGAAGAAAACAGATTGAAGTACCACAACAAAAGCTTACCTCTCAGAGGAATCAACCTGAGAGATGATGAGAAAAGAATGGTCAAAGTGGATATTAAAGCCTATGGTACACTTAAATCTGCTTTACCAATGGAAGTTTTGGTATGTGTCAAAGATTTTGAAACTGCAAAGAGCTTGTGGGATCAGTTGGAGGTGATGTTTGCTGGAAATGAAGAAATCAAGAGAATGAAGAGGGATAGCCTCAAAATGATGTTTGACAACTTCAAACACATGTCTGGTGAAACAGTCACTCAACAAATCCAACGTTATGTGCAATTGATCAATGAGCTAAAAACCTTTGGAATCAAAGTTGATAATTATGACTTAAATCTTAAGTTATTAAATACACTTCCAGAGAGCTGGACTGAGAAAGTTACATTGATTAAGGAAACCAGAAAGCTTGATGAGGTAAAAATTGAAGAGATGATTGCCAAACTTGAAGCAATTGACATGGATGTCAAAGCACAAGCATCTACTGCTCAATTTGGTCAATACAAATTTGTGAAGACTGCTGGTGTTCAAGGTGGTGTTCAAGCCTTGGTTGTTGAAGAAGGGAGGAGTAATTCTCAGTACTCTCCTAATGAAAATGTTGGATTTGGTGTATATTCAACTCCCACACCATAAGCACCTGCTGCTGCGAATCAATCACAAAATGACTCTCAACAACATTTTTCTCAGCAACAGTTTTCTGTAAACACAAATTCTGTTGAGCAGCAAGAAGCTTGCAAAGCATTTGTTGCAAGCTTTGAATGTTTTGCTGCAAGCTCTCTTGCAAAAGCTCAATTTACTCAACATGATCTTGAAGAAATAGATCCAAAGGATGTTGAAGAAATGGATATCAAATGGCAGATGGCCATGGTTGTCTTGAGGCACAAAAAATTCTGGAAGAAGCATGGTCCCATGAAATTTGAAGCTGATAAAACAAAAGTGGGTATTGATCTTGATAAAGTAAGATGCTACAACTGCAATCTTTATGGTCATTTCTCACGTAATTGCAAAGCTCCCAAAGACACCTCCAGATATCAACCAAATCAGCAATCAAGTCAATCTGCACCTGCTGTTCAAATGAAAGCCAATGAACCACCAAAGCCAAAAGCTCTTGTGGTCACAAACAACTCAGAGGATTTTGATTGGAGCAAGTATGCTGATGAGTATGATCCTGCACAAGCCATGATTGCTGTTGCAAAATATTTTCAAGAAGACACAGATGAACCACTCCTTGCTTTGATGGCACTGGGAAATGAGGTAACCAGACCATGTTCTGATGAGTGTAAAATCAAGCAAGAAGTTTCAAAACAACACATAGCTGATTTGCAAAGAGAGTTAAGCAAATGCAGGTTTGAAGAGAAACAGTGGATAAATGACAAAATAACACATGAAAATAAAATTAATTCTCTTTTAAAAGATAATGAACAACTTAAAACTGAGAAATTAATTTTGCAAAAAGAACATGATGAAAACTTGTCAAAATTAACAAAAGCATTATCTGATTTATCCACTGCAACTCTCAAAGTTGAAAATTTTGAAACTTCTTCCAAACACTTGACTAATTTGCTCAACAGTCAACTTCAAGGAAAATCAAAGGCAGGATTGGGTTTTCATGAGGTTCCACCTCCATACAATGAAAACTATACACCCATGCCTGAGTCAATGACCAGTCCAAAAGTGGTATTCCAAAAATCTGATTCTCAAAATCAGAAAAGTGAAATTGTTGATGATTCACATTCATTCTCTTTTAAGAATTTTGTCTCTACTGAAAATAAAACTTCTGATGCTTTAAAATCATCAATTGAAAATGAATCTGAGAAATTGGTGACAACTGAAAACCAATCAAATTTAAAAATCAAACAAAAGGTCTCTAATTCTACTCAGAATTCAGAGAAATCAAATGGATCTAAGTCATCAAATTCAGATTCATCAACAAAATGCACAATTTGCAACAGTTTGTCTCACACAAGGAAACAATGCACATACAAATCAAAGAATCATTTTAACAAAATGTCTGAATTTGTGGAGAAAAAGAAAAGACTGCAAGGTAAAAACTACTCTTCAGTTTCTGCAAACACTTCAAGGTACTGTTCTATATGTAGAACAAACAATCATGACCTTGTTGATTGTTACTATCATCAGCCTGATTTGGAGTGTATGCAGAACAGTAAAAATGTGGCTTATCCTTTTCCTGATAGTAAAGTTGCCAAAACAAAGGGCAAATCTGGAAACAATGCCTATCATTCCAGAAATTCCAAAGATTCTAGATTCAGACAACATCAATCTGAAAATAGAATGTTTGGGAATCATTATCAGTCACAAATTCACACATCTCAGCCATCAAGAATTTCTTCTCAAAACTATCAGCAATGGCAAACTATGTTTGGTGGTTATCAATATCCCACACATAGTTTTGGTACTCAATAGTACTATAATGATGACAGTTATGGACACAACTTCACCCCACCTAAAATCAGAAAACAGAATTTTCACAAAACAAAAGCATCAAACATTTTTTATGAAAATTCATTTTATGAATCAGATCCAAACAGTCATCATGCTGATCACAAATCAATTTTGAAGAAACCTGTTGATAAATCAAATGGATATGACTCTACTTCCTCTCGCAAGGATGAGAAAGGAAAAATAAATCAAAAGAAAGTTTCCTTTGAATCACAATCCACTCAGAATTGGAAACCAAAAGTTGATTCTGAAAACAAACAAAAGGATGAATCTAATTTGCCAGATTTATCAAAAATGCAGAAAGTTACATTTCAAACTTTTGAAAATGGGAAACCCAAGACCTGGGAGGCTTGGGTTCCATTGTCTATTTAATCTGTTTCATTGATTGCAGGGGCATCCAAGGAGAACTGACAACATCTGGTATGTTGACAGTGGATGTTCCAGGCACATGACAGGTAATGCCAACCTGCTTCATGATTTTCAAAATATCAATGGCATCTCAGTTGCGTTTGGAGGAGATCAGAAGGAAAGATCACTGGTACTGGAGTAGTAAAGTGCAGAAATCTCAGCTTTGATAATGTGAGCTATGTGCAGCAGCTTCAGTATAATCTATTGAGTGTCTCACAGATCTGTGATAAAGACTACTCAGCCTTTTTCACCAAGCAAGAATGTGTGATTGTCAAGCCTGGTTTTCAAATCCCTGATGAATGGGTGGTGATGAGAACCCCAAGAAGGAATCATGTATACACTCTTAATATGGAATCACCACCATCAACATCACAAGAAACATGTTTACTTTCAAAGGCTACTGATGATGAATCAACATTGTGGCACAGAAGACTTGCTCATGCAAACTTCAAATATATGAACAAGTTGGTAACTGGAAATCATGTCATTGGTTTACCACAAAAAGAATTTTTCTGTCTTGACCACTGTGCTGCTTGTTTGAAAGGTAAACAGAAAAGATCTTCCCACAAATCAATTACAGCCAGTGTAATTAACTCCACATTACAGTTAATCCATATGGATTTATTTGGCCCTGTAAATGTGTTGAGTTTGGGAAAGAAACAATATTGCCTTGTGATGGTGGATGACTATTCAAGATATTCTTGGGTGTTCTTCTTGAACAAGAAGAGTGAAACTGCTGATTTAATAATTCAGATGGTGAAAAGAATTGAGAATCAAATGGGAAAATCAGTTAGAGGTTTCAGGAGTGACAATGGTTCTGAATTTAAAAATGAAACAATGGACAATTTTTGTCTTGAAAATGGAATAACAAGACAGTTCAGTGCAGCTAGAACTCCTCAGCAAAATGGTATTGCTGAAAGGAAAAACAGGTCCCTAATTGAAGCTGCAAGATCAATGCTTGCTGATTCAAAGCTTCCTTTATCATTTTGGGCAGAAGCTGTCAACACAGCGTGTTATGTGCAAAACAGAACCTTTATTGTCAAAGATCAAAACAAAACTCCATATGAAATCATGTTCTCCAGAAAACCTCAAATAAAATTTCTCAAAGCTTTTGGATGTCCAGTCTCCATTTTGAACATAACTGACAGATTATCAAAATTTGATTCAAAAGCTGATGAGGGATACTTTGTTGGATATTCCAGTGTGTCAAAAGCTTACAGGGTCTTTAACAAAACTGCATATACTTTGCAAGAAACTGCTGATGTTGTGTTCTTTGAACATAATTTCAAGACAAAGTGTATAGGTCCTGATTGGCTGTTTGACATGGACACTTTTATGAAAAGCTTTGATATTTTCCCATCTGATGATGCAGGCTCAAGTGGAACAAAAGATTATGATACAGAGTTAACAAGTTATGAGGGAGGGTGGATTAAACCACTTGTTTCTGATAATCCACCCATCATTGCTGATACTCCAGATCCTCAGCCATTAGACTCTTCTGCAGAAACATATTCAACTCTTCAGCATTCATCATATGATAATGCTGATGCACAAAATTCCTCTCTGAATAGCAGTTAATCAGCAATACATCCAAATTCCCCAACCCATTCATCTGACACAAATCTCTCTGATGAAAACAATGCTATTGATCTAAATGACACAAATTTAGACATCAATACTTTGGTTCCAACAAGTTCAACATACAGAACAGTTGAAAGAAATCATCCTGCTACAAACATCATTGGCAATTTATCATCAAAGACAACAAGGAGTATGCATGAATATGCAAATGTTTGCCTGTTTTCTTGCTTTCTTTCTCAAGATGAACCCAAAAACATTAAAGATGCCTTAAAAGATAACAGTTGGGCAGAAGCAATGCAGGAAGAATTGCAGCAATTTAGAAAACAAGAAGTTTGGACCCTTGTTGATCTACCTGAAAATCAAGTACCCATTGGCACAAAATGGGTATTCAGGAACAAGAAAGATGATAGAGGGATTGTGATCAAAAACAAAGCAAGGCTTGTAGCACAAGGCTACACTCAGGAAGAAGGTATTGATTATGATGAAGTATTTGCACCAGTTGCAAGAATTGAAGCTATTAGAATCTTTCTAGCTTATGCAGCTGCCTTCAAGTTCACTGTTTATCAACTGGATGTAAAATCTGCCTTCCTGTATGGCAAACTTCACGAAGAGGTCTATGTGGCACAGCCACCAGGTTTTGAACATCCAGATCATCCATACAGAGTGTTCAAATTGGACAAAGCTTTGTATGGGTTGCATCAAGCTCCTAGAGCATGGTATGAAACCTTGTCTTCTTATCTCATTGAAATCATTTTAAAAGAGGAAAGATAGACCAAACACTCTTCTTGAAGCATGTAAATGGTGAACTCTTAGTAGTTCAAGTGTATGTGGATGACATAATATTTGGGTCCACAAACAAGACACTATGTGAGGAATTTGAAGCCTTGATGAAGAAGAAATTTCAAATGAGTGCCATGGGTGAACTCACTTTCTTTCTTGGCCTTCAAGTTAAGCAAATTCCTGATGGAATCTTTATCAGCCAAACAAAGTATGTCAAAGATATCCTCAAAAAGTTTGATCTCACTGATTCAAAGCCAGCTTCAACACCTGCAGACCCAAGAGACAAGCTACATCCAGATCCAACAGGAAAGCCAGTCAATCAAACCCATTACAGATCAATGATTGGTTCTCTCATGTATCTCACTGCAAGCAGGCCTGATATCATGTTTAGTGTATTTTATGTGCCACATATCAAGCTGATCCCAAAGAATCCCATGAAATTGCTGTCAAAAGGATTTTTAGATATCTCAAAGGAAAACCTGATCTTGGACTAATGTATCCAAAAGATGAGGATTTTTATTTAACTGCCTATACTGACAGTGATTTTGGGGGAGATAATTGGGATAGAAAATCAACGTCAGGAGGTTGTCAATACCTTGGTAACAAGCTGGTATCTTGGAAATGCAAAAAGCAAACAAATGTGTCAATATCAACTGCAGAAGCTGAATATATAGCCGCTTCACAGTGTTGCTCTCAAGTTCTCTGGATTCAAAACCAGATGCTTGACTTTGGATTCAACTTTTTGAAAACTCCAATAAAAATAGATAATAAAGCAGCAATTTTCATAACTAAAAATCCAGTACAACACTCAAAAACAAAGCACATAGAAATAAGATATCATTTTCTAAGAGATAACTCTGAAAAAGGATTGATAGAATTAAAGTACATAAATACTGAATTTCAACTTGCAGACTTATTTACCAAAGCGTTAGACCCAAAAAGGTTTGAATTTTTGGTAAAAAGTGTAGGCATGATGAAATATGAAAATTGATTAAATTTTGCTAAGTTACAGTGATAAATAGTTTTAAAAAAATTAGAAAAACAATGAAAAATTCAAAAATATGTGAATTTCAGTATTGTATATATTTTTCTGTATATCTGATATTGATTTCTTGAAAAATGATAGGAATCTGTGATGGAAAATGATATATCTAGAAGCAAAGGTTCAGGGAAGAATATTGAAATCCTCAAAGCTTTGGTAGGCTCAGCTGAAAACGAGTCAATTCTGGAAAATGAGAAACAAGATTAAAATGAAAAGTATGTAAGGCATTTTATCTATCTCATGATAAGGTATTAAATCTTTTTGATTTAGAATATAAGAAGTGAAAGTTGAATTTATGACTATCTCCCACCATTTAAAGTACATATATATTAAAATAAAAGACTACATTATCAACTGCATCATCAACCAAATAAGTGTAGTTATACACAGCAGTCTGTATAATGCAATGTCTCAAAAGAACAAAAACATAGAAAATCTTTCTAATTTGACAGCACACATCAACCAAATAAGTGTTCATAGAACACAGTGCTTGTCATTGATGAAAAGAAAAGAAAAACATATTTTCATTAATATATTTACTTATAAAATGGTAATCAAGTGGAGATCTTACATAAATCCTTAAAATATTCTACAATTCGACTTCAAAAAGTGCCTTTTTATGTGTGTGATAACTTGCTTATTTACATTTAAATGATACCTAAATTGAATAAGTTCTCATTATCTGGTTTATGATTATATCAGCAGGGTTTAAGTGGATAAACAATACCATTGTTTGAATTTTCAATAATATTTCAAAACATTTCTTTTGATACAGAAAGTTCTAAAACAGATATGATTTTAAGAATCAAATTTATATCAGATTTAAGTATGTAAATATTAATTTCAGCCAAATTTTATTTATCACTGTGACTTACCAAAGTTTGAATCAAACCAAACAAAATAGAAAATCAAATTTCAGGAAAAACAACAAAAAATAAATTGGATTAAGAAATTTGCTAATCTTAATAAAAAGGAGTTTCATAAGTTGATTTTCAAACAGTTGAAGCAGGGGATAATGAAAATCTGTTTGTTCTCAAAGTATCCTGCAGTGCTGACATGCATTTTTAAGAATGCTGATAACATATCTTCATTCATCAAGTTTCAGTACTGATAGGTAATATCATCATGTTATCATTTCATTTGATTTCCATCACATCACACTGCTGACAGGTAAGATTCGTTTAAATTTCCAAGTAACTTTCAGTGCTGATATTTAATTCTCTAATGCTGATGAAGTAAGTTTCAGTGCTGACAGTCAATTTTCTAATGCTGATGAAGTAAGTTTCAGTGCTGACAGTCAATTTTCTATTGCTGATGAAGTTTCAATGCCGACAGTCACTTCTCCAATGCTGATAAAGTTTAGTGCTGACAGTTCTCTAATGCTGAAGAATAAGTTTCAGTGCTGACTGCATTCTCTGTTTCAAGTGATGATCTCTTTGCCTTGATTAAGTAACATGACTGCCTAACAAATTGATCCAAGTATTTCTCAGTGTTGATGAATAATATCTCAGTGCTGATGAATAATCTTACAGTGCTGATGAGTAAACTCTCATTACTGCAAGTACTTCTTAGTGCTGATGAGTGAAATCTCATTACTGATGAGAAATTCTCAAATGCTGATGCACAACTTGATCAAGTAGCATGTTGCCTAACAAATTAATCATTGCAGACATTCAAAATCAACAAATCTCAAAATTTGGCCAAGTATAACTCCTGAACAAATGATCAATGCTGATGATCATGAGTTAAAAACTTTACCTTTTTAACACACCAATGCTGATGACAAAAGTTTCAATCACTTAGCAATTTTTGAATAAAATCATCAGAAGAGGGGGAGCACGTGAGAATTTAATGAAATCACGTGAAAAGTTAAAATTTTTCACTTTTTCACCAGATTTCAACCTCATACTCAGCAAAGTTAACCTATAAAAGGAACTTGAAAAGTGAACCCTAACCCTTATCAGCACTCCATTGCACTTGAGCGAAAACCCTTCACTTGAACCTTCAAACCTCAGCAAAAATCGTCATTATACTGCAATCAAATCATCAATACTCTTCATCTTCAAGTTCTCGACCCTCATCGTAGAGATATGGCTCTTTTAGAAATCGCAGACCAACACAACGTGTGCGCTTTCTTGAACGCAGAGCATCCCAAAGCTCATGGGTTTAGGGAAACTCTTCGCTTCATAAACCGATCAAACTTGGTGTTTGCCCTAACCGCAAGACCAACTCTGTACAGACAAATGATAAACGAGTTCTAGGTCACAGCGGTTGAAGAAATACAAAATGATATCCAAACAACTGTTGGAACAGTTGGGGGGCAACAAGTTGTTATTTCTGAACAGACATTAAGGAATGTTTTGCACTTAGGAAATGATGAATGTGATACAACTGAACTTCCAGATGATGATATTTTGAATTTCTTTCAAAATTTTCTTGGTTATACGGGTGGAATGCCCAGAAGACAGATTCTTAAAGGTCAATTGGGACCAAAGTGGAAAATGTTAGCTCACATCTTACAACATTGTATCTCAAATAGGAGATCAGGATGGTTTGAGCTTCCACTTGGAACAACATCTATGATAATGAGTTTGCTGTTGTCAACACCATTCAACTTTACAAGAACCATCTTTAATGGTATGATAACAAATGTAAGTGCAGGAAGTAAAAAATTCTTGATGTATCCAAGATTCATTCAGCTAGTAATCAATCATCAGCACCCAGATATGCAACCATTTGGTGAAAAGATTCATGGGTTGAAGCATCATGATCATCTTACATGTCCATCAATGAACAGGGGAAAATTTGAGGGAGGAGATACAGATTTCCCTCAACTATTCTTTGACTTACAAGATGCATTGATTGAACAGGGGATGATTATAGCTGATGATGAGAATGATGATTCTAGCGCTTCATCATCAGATCACGTTGATTCTGATGCTGATGTGTCTAGTAGTGATAGCAGTAAAGATGAAGATGATGATGATGATGGTGATAATAATGAAAGATTTCAGAACAGAGTTTAACTTCTGCACTTGCAACTTCAGTTGATTCACAGGCAAGACCTGATGATCAAGATTTTATTCAAAATCTTGATCTTACTCCCATTTCATCTCCAATCCAAACAGCAACAGAAATTTTATCAATTCCAAATTCTCCTTTGGAAGTTGATATTACAATACAGCAAGAACAACAACAACTGCAACAAAATGAATCAGTAACAGTGCTTGCTATTGAACAGATTCACTCTGTTATTCAAGATATTGGTGAACCTGAATCTTCTCAACCACATCCTCAAGATCAACCTCAACCATCAGCTGCAGTTAAAATGGTTCCAATTTTGATTCATCATATGGCCTCTCAAATTGAAGCCAAAGAAACTGAAATTTCTCAGCTAACTGCTGAAATTGAGAAAGATTTTGATGAACATATGACTCAATACAACCAGTTTCAAGAAGCTCTTGATGAACAGAATGCTGAAATCACTAGACTCCTGATCGAACTTGAACAGAAAGACAATTATCTGGCGATTCAAGATGCATATATTGAAAGTCAGGATGCACACATCAGAGATCTGAGTGAAGCAGCTGTTCAAGCTCAAACTTATGTCCAAAAGAGTGATGATTATGTTAATCAATTTACAAACACTCTGGATTCACAAGCTGAAGAAATAGCTAATTTAAAGGCCTTTGTAGATGATCTACAAAGTGAGTTAAAATTCTCAATTGCTCAAAGAGAAAGATATATTGAGAAATCTACTGAATTGAGCCAAAAGCTTGTTAGTGCTCAAAATGAAGTAATTTATGCTCAAAAGGCTCAAGGTAAAATGAAGGAGCGTGTAGACATTCTCAAATCTGAAATTTCAATCTCTGAAAAATCAGCTTGCAGCAGCTAGTGGCCTGGTTGATAATGATCAAAAGGCAATTATAGCTGAACTTAAAGACATCATTAATGCAAGAGAACAGAAAATTGCTGAATTAAATGCTCGATGTGATAAAATCACTGAATTAAAAGAACAATTAGAAGAGAGCATGCTGACCTATGAAAAAGAAGTTGAAAAGATGAATCTTCAGTTGAAATCAGTCAAAGCAAAATACAAAGCCTTGCAGAAAGAAATTGATGGTCTAAAACAAACTGATCAGAACAGGATTAATTCTTTGCAAGAGGCTGCAAGAGAAATTACAAGGCTTAATGCCATAATTTCTAAATCAAAGAGAGCAGAGACTTCCTTTGAATCCCTTGAATACACTATTGAAGAGCTTGAAAAAGAAAATAAAATATTAAGGGAAAGAATTGAAGAGCTTGAGGATGAGGTTGAAGACTTTCAGAAATCAAAACAAGGGGTCAGTGGTGATGACATTGACTACAGTTCAGGGGGAGATGATGCTTCCTCCAAGTGGGAGAAGAGGAAGTTTGATCATGACAAAGATGATGATGAATCAATAAAAAGGCTCAAATCTTCCTCACCACCACAATCCCCGGAGAAGTCAAAATCTCCATCTCCCAAAATTCAAAAAGAAGTTACATCAGTCAAGGAATTAGATTCATATTTTAAGGTTGCAATTCTCAATAGATATGGATTTTTTGAACTTATGAATAAAGGAAATGATGATTTGCTAAATTTCAGCATTCCATCTTTTGAAGAATTTTCAAGGGGGATTCCTGGAACTGAGATTGACAGAACCTTAATCAAAAATCACCTTGAGATTCTAAGAAGAAAACAAGATGCTGCCCGGGAAAAGGCAAAGGGAAAAGAAAAGGTTCCTGAAGAATTAAAGCCCATGTCATCTTCAAAGATTGATAAGAAAGAAGTAAAAGCATTGGCTGGGATTCTGGGTGATTTAACTGATGCAGAATTGGCTGCGAATGAAGCTTTAATATCAGAAATCCAAGAATCTAGCAGCATGCACGCACCAACAATCTCCACTGGTCCTCAAACTGAATCTTTATCAGCAAAAATCATTACACAGTTTGAGGAACCAAATGTCTCTTTTAATGAAAGCTTTGCATCACAATTTACGGCAAATGCTATGGCTGACAATCATATGAAGCTGGTACTAAAGCTTGTGGAGTTTGGTGGCATGGATCTTGAAACTATAAATTTGATGTCTTTTGAACAATTGTCAGCAGAGTCTGATAGAATTGACTCTCTTCTTGATTCTCAAAATGAAACTGAGATTGATAAGAAAGAGAGAGAAGAAAAAGAGAAAAGGATAAGAGAACAAGAAAGAGCAGATGCTGAGATTGCTAATAGTATGGTTCAACCAGATCTAAATTCTATGAATGATCAAGCTCTAAGAAATTTTTTACATGACAGAGGAGTTCCTTCTAGAAGCTATAACAGAATGAAGAGGGACACTCTGGTCAGAAGAGTAAAAGAATTTTTGATGGCTGATGAGAAAGCAGGAAAGAAAGCCAATCTTGATAAATCAAATATGCCTGTCATTAGCCGAATAGCCTCATCCAGTCAAACTTTTGAAAAGCCAAAGTCGTTTATTCCACAACATATAACAGCATCACAAGCAAAATCATTCTACACACAATCTTCTGCTCCCAGGCAATCTTCTCATTCCTCCCAATACATGAAAAATATTGGAATGACTTTCCAAGAAACTTTGACGGTTTCAAGATCAAGATTTAATAAAGCAAAAGTCAAAAATCATGGGATGGAAATATGACTGGAGCTGCGATGCTTATCAAATCAAAAGAGAATCAGGAGCAGTGGAAAGCTTTTATCCATTTTTTCAAATATTTAATCTTTCTGATCAAGAGTTAATTGAATTGGCTGGTCTAGATTTAGTAAACAGAAGCAATCATGCTAGACCAGCAGCTTTTCAAGATACTCTAAGAAAATGTGTAAGGCTATACAGATTGCAAGATGGTAGTTTGGATCAAGATAAAGTCTTGAGAGAATTCAAGAAGTATGAAAAGAAATTCAGTGAGCAAAATCTGAAGCTGAAACCTCCTGAAATCAAGAAAAAGAAAATTTTTGGAAATATGAAGGAGTTCCCTATCACTGGATGGGCTTATGATGAAAAATCATGGGAGCTGGTAATTTTCAGAAGAGATCGAGTCTTAAATGCAACTGATATAAGGCTATATGCCTATTCTGAAGTGAGACTTCTTGAAAACTCTTATCTCATTTTTTTGGATAATCTAAAAATTGACAAACCAATTTCCACTTTTGGAAGACGCAATCTCCTTCAATTCTTGAGCCTGATCAGAAGATTAAGAAAAGATTCAGAAGATTTGTTCATTGGCTATGAACTGAGAAGAAATGAGCAAAAGGTGAAAACTTTGAAGAAACCACAAAGAGTTTCTATTAACAATGATGGAAACCTGGTGGTAGAATGTCTTGACAAATCATACATCTTCACTGACAAAGATGACATGTCTGAATTGGATTTCAAATCTTTATCTGCACTAAATCAAATGCCGATTTATTACAAGAGAGAAGATTTGAAAGCTCCAATGACTCAATTTGCTGGCATTATACATCATTTGATGTTATCTTTCAGCATGAGTCAAGTCAAAGATGAAGAGGATGTGTGAAGATGACGAATGCTGATGATGACAAGGCTTTGGATGTGGTTTACTCATTTGAAAGAGGTATTTATGGATTATGGTGGGCTAATTGTAGGAAGCATCATCTCAGGGGGAGATTGTTAGGTTTCCATTATGAGATGGTGCCCTGCCCACAATTAACCAATCCTTCTGCAAGCTTCAAGTTCATTAAGTCCATTTAATGATGGCAACATTCTAACAATCTTTACTTCTGTTTTTCTATCTTATACAGATTTATTTTGATATGCTGATAATTTGAATAAAGTTCAAATCCATATAATATGTTGATGTGTTGACAGGCACAATGGTCCACATCTTTGAACCTTAAACCTTTTTATTTATAAGATCATTATTTGATAATTGATTCTTATGTTTAAGTGTTTAGTAATTGCAAGATTTGTCAAGGATGTTGTAGTGCTGACAACCAAAGTAATAATGCTGAAAGCCAACTCGTTGAAGATTGAGATGCTGACATTTTCACAAGGATTCTTCAATGCTGACAGCTTAAGGTTGTAGTGCTGACATTCAAAGTACACTGCTGATGATGTTATCTCAAAGGATATTGCAGTGCTGATAAACAAATCTTGTGATGCTGATGACCAAGTGTGATGCTGATGATATATACTGTAGTGCAAATGATTACAATAACAAGTATTCATCAATGCTGACATTGAACTCTCAATGCTGACATCCAATCCTCAATGCTGACAACCAACTGTTGTGATGCTAATCAAGAAAATCTGCCAAGTACAAGAAAGTAAGTTTGCAATGCTGACATGCAAACTTACTAATGCTGATGTTCAAGATTGTTGTTGCTGATGAAGAATCTACACTTAGATTCTGTTGTTTATTTGTTTTTGCTGACATCAGTTATGACATGTATAACTGATGTGACGTTTGTATCGTTATTTTGATAGCAGTTATCCGTTAGGTCTGTTATGTAGGTCTGAAATAGGTCTCTATAAATAGGACCTTTATAGAATCAGTCTGTACGCTTTTGGAGAAAACACACACACTTTTACACACTGTAATTCTCTGAGCAATTTCAGATCTACAATCAATATAATTGCCTTTAATATTCATCATCATCTGTTGTTCTTAATTGTTCTTATTAAATATGTCTTGAATATTAATTACTGTGGGTTTTGTTATTTTAGATTGTTACAAAACTTAGATTGATTGCATGTTTCTGCCTTGTTATCAATCGAAATCATAGCTTATTGTTATCATCAGATCTCAGATTAAGATATGATCCGATCCTGACAATCATATCCCGCAAAATAACACGCATCTGCTCGAGCATTGAACTTTGGAATTGCATCCAGGTGCAGTATTGTACAAGGACATCCAAAGATTTTAAAATGCTCAACAGAGGGTTTATGTTTGTAAAGAATTTCGTACAGAGTCATCATGTGTCTTTGTTTAGTAAAACTTGATTTTGAACATAACACGCAGTGTTAATTGCCTCTGCCCAGAAAAATGTAGGCAGATTTGAGTCAATTGGCATTGTTCAGACAGCTTCAATCAATGTTCTGTTTCTCCGTTCAGCAACTTCATTTTGTTTTGGCATTCTGGCTGCACGATATTCCCTAGCAATTCCTTTTCCTGCACAGAATACATTAAGTTTAGCATTCTTAAACTCTATTCCATTGTCACATCAAATTTCCTTGACTCTTTCATTGGTCTGATTATCAATGAAGATGATAAATTGCTTCAGCAGTTCTGTAGTTTCACTTTTATTTGACAAAAAGAACACCCAAGTGAACCGTGAATAGTCATCAGTAATAACCAAACAGTATGATGCACGATTGATGTTGTCACACCCCGGGCCGGCGGGCTGGATCGGAGACCCGTCGGGCGGAATAGTCTCGAGGTGTGATTGTAATCGGAATGATCAGATTGTTACATTGCACATGATGATATGGGAAATACTAAAATACATTAACAGAATAAAATTAAATTACAACTGTTTCATAATTTAATACTATTACAGCTTGACTTGGACATCTGGAAAGAGGACCAGATGTCCCACAAGGTTACTTGCACAGACGCAAGTCTTGAATCTTGTATCCAGGCTAACTGGAGAGATTCCATACAGGAGTTGTACGTTCCTTTAAGGGATCCTATCTTTCTCTCTCTAAATTCATCCTGCTTTCACCAGTTCTTCACCTGAGAACATGTAAAATCTGTCAACACTAGGTTGGTGAGTCACATATGTTTTAAAAAGATTAGGTTTTGTAAAAGGTTTGGTGAAAATCTTTCCATTCAAATCGATTTAAAATATGATGTGTGAATGGTGTTGAAAACACGAATGAACTACACAAGTGCGTCGGTCTGACCATCGTTACTGACACCATCCCAAGTCACTGAAGGTAGTTTCTATATAGGGCATACGTAGGGTCAAGCTTACCGCCTGCCCAGCCGCCAGCCCACCACCCCTTCGATGATCCATGAGGGTTGTCCTTAATGGAAATCGGACCTTGTCACTTGTGTATCTCCACTCTACTCGACACAAAAGATGATTGTAAAATGAAGTTGTGAGAAAGAAGCGTATGCACTGTCTCCTGATATAGGAGACATGTTTTGTTTGTTTCAAATCACACAATTTCAACTCCTTTCTTGTAGTAAAACACTGTTTACTGTGTACACATTTGAAACTCGTCCAAGACCAGGTCATGAACATTTGTTTTGTTTGAAAACTCTTATTGTTTTTGTGTTATCTGTCTGTAATGTCAACTGTGCGATCATTTACCAACCCTAATGGATATGATTGTGTGATTAGTTCCCCTGGAACTAATCCGAGTTGTTCTTCTATGTGTGCTGCGTGTAACGTACCAGCCTCAGCGCTGGAGGTTTGTTAAACCTATGGTACCATCTATATTACCGTCGGTTGACCCGCGTCAACTAATGGTAAATGACTGTGATGTGTGTTGTTCGAAAATTTCTCAGCGAATTCCCGATGTGTTGTTGTGTGGACGCATGTCCTAGTGAATTACCCTAGACAGATACCATACAAAAATGTTGTTTGTTTGATGGGGGATTCCCATGAAAATGGTGGTATTCGATTTTGCACTACACAATTCCACGACTTGTGTCCGTTCACCTCTTGGTTGGGCACAAAGCCTCGAACTGTTGTGGCCAACGGACATCTCCTCGATGATTTGTGTTTTGAATTCTCGAAACTGGTTTGTTGTTGTTGTTTGATGAAAAGTTAAATGGAGCGATGAACGCTCACTAAAAGTAATTGAAAAGACACTTATACGTATAACATTCGTATAAGTGGTTGAGGGTTGATCCTTTTATTGAAATCATTTGAAAATAACTCTTATTTTTCGATCACTCGAATAAGAGGTTTCATGTTCTCAGCCCAAATGATTTGGAAGCAAGAAAATTGAAAACAAGGGTGATGTCTTGGGTCGTCGATGCACTCACTCGGTATGATCTCTCGGTTTGAATCATGTGTTAAATATTAGTTAGTTAGGTGTTAGGTGATTATGTGCTTTGTTTCCTGATGTGATTTTGGAAAATGTGTTTTTATTTTTTTTAGTTTGATTAAATTTAAAATGGAGTCTAAGGTTCGGTTCTATCGATACCAACGGTGTAAGATAGAACTTTCGACACTTAGTCGTTTTTGGGCTGTTCTTGGTGCGAACGAGTGGTTCATGCGAATGGCCCTCATTCACACGAACGGAGTGATGTGAATGCACACTCTCCTTCGTGTTATCCGTTCGTGCGAATGGGTCTTCATTCGTATGGTTGTTCCACACGAATGAACCCATGTCGTTTGTATGATAGCTCGTTCGTTCGGCAGCTCGTTCGTGTGACTCCTCTTCACGAACTCGGCCTCTCGTTCGCACGAATGTGGGTTCGTACGGCTCATTCACCTGCAAGTTCACCAAGAACGGCATTTTTGAAATCGGTGGTTGTTTCTGGTGTTTTTATGGTCGAAATTGATGGTAAAACGTTTTGGAGTGTTTTGGTGCTAAGGATCGGTGCTAATATTTACTATGGAGTTCGTATTTGACCAAAATGAGATGAAAAGGGTGTACATCTTGAAATGGAGGTGTTGGGATTGAAATACACACGATTTGGACGGTTGAATGGTCCGATTTCATGTGAAAATGGCCGAAAATCGAGAGGAACGAAAGAGGGGTTCGGTTGAGAGAGTTTCGTGAAAAATGGGTTTGAAAAACGTAAGTGTTGCTTTTATAGTTGTGCTGTCGCACCAATCAGCCGTTCGTACGAATGGCTCCCATTCGTGGGAACGAACTGTGGCTATAAAGCTTCACGAATTAAGCCGGTTCGTACGAATGAAAGTCCATTCGTACGAATGGTTGTGTGTTTTAAAATTTGATTGTTTATTAAATTGTTTTGGTGGGATTTTATTTAAAATTGTTATTATTTTTACGTGAACGTTAAAGACTCATGCTGACATCTGTATGAATCGTCGCCCATACAAACGCCGCGTTGTATCTAATTGCTTACATTGTTCGATACTGTAAGGATTTCATTTAGGGTATCCAAATCTAACAACATATCCACATGGATCATCATCCATGCCGACATCTCGTTGGATCGATACTCCATATGTTATCCATTGAGGTTTTCTTCATTGTTTTCCTCACATGTTGTTTTCTTTTCTTATGATTCGTGTTCATGTGATTAAGTGGATTTTCCTAACTGTTTTAGGAAAATCCGTGTATTTTTATTGTTGTTTATTATTGTTGTCTTCGCTCTCGTAAAGCTATGTCTTACACTGTGATTGTGTACACTCTTGGATTTCCGACTCATGGTTGCTCGGATGCCGGTTGTCACAGTTTGAAGGAATTTCCTCCAGAAATTTGAAATGTGTTATTGGGCCCTCATTTTCCCTTTGAATGTTCTGGAAGACAACCAGTTATGATTTTGAGTCTCCATGTTCTCCATGTTGTACTGAGGCGTACATGGAAAAACGTTGTCACTGTCTGGTATCAACTTGTTTATACTTCGCTCGAGTCCCATGGGTTGCCGACCGTAGTGTTAGTTTGTGGTTCGGCAGAGATGTACCGAATGCCCACTTGAAGCCTTACAATTCACGATGGAGTGGTCAACTCGGTTTTACACAGATGATTTATACACAATGATGTTACGATACCATCTGTGTCTCTGTGTCCTTTGTTGATCGAGTTGATGGCTGTGGTCTGATTGAAGCATATGTATAACTTGGACCAGTTATTTCTGATGCTTCTCAATTGGGATCGGCTTACGAAATTGGCTCGTATAGATTTTGGGGTTTGCTTAGTGAGTTAGTCTAATCTGTTTAGACTTTTAATTGAAGCAGTGTTTCCACTTTGCGTTTCCAAGAACGTCTACTTCCTCAATCTACTCACTGTTGACAATGCAATATGTTGAACCATGTTCTTTGCATTGTGCTGTTTTCTTGCATTGTTCCAGATGTGGTTACATATGGTTTCCTCCCTTCAAATCCCCAGGTCCACGGTTTGCTCCTGGAGATGTATGGATGTCCCCTCACCTTGAAGTCATGACTACTCTGAGGCTTTGGTGTTGTAATTTGTTCGGGTAGAACAAATTATGGATCGTCCTCTATTGGGTTTTGGAAATTCTGCCCATTGGCGATTGCCTTCCCTTGTCTTATTACCCTGCGATCAGGTACAGATAGGTCAGTTGTGGCATTGCACAATCTGGCAGCATAGTTCTCTCAGAACTATACTAGGTTGTTTCTCTTCCAATCCCATCAAGCTCCTGGAGTAATTCCTACTTTGATTCGCTCGCGGGGTTCCTTCACCAGTGGTTGAGTTGGAAGCCGCATGTAGAGGATGCTTTCTGATGTTGGGTTGTTGAAAGTGATACTCATTTGGGAGGTGAAGATTATCATTTCTTGACATCTTTGTTTGTTCTTTCGCCGTCTTGGACTGAGACTGTCAATGTCCGTCTCTTCACATTCATCCTTGGGATCGACTTCTTATTAGTCTGTTGCAGTTATTGGTAATGCATACACTGAGTTCATTTCCTCCGAAACTTAAGGTTTCAAGAAATGTGTCAATCGGTGAGGACTTTGCCTTGATTGCTTGGATGAATGTTTTGAGTTGTCTTCACAACATGTAAGCCCTCCATGTTGAGTTTCAACTCTTGTCGTTGCTTATGGTCTTCCCAACGAAGGGTGTTGCGTTCACTTCCGCTCCGGTCCCGTTGCAGTTGTACTAGTCTGGGAGATGTAGGCAGACTTTAACTACACTGCCATTTTAGGAATGATGATTCGCAAGAAAATGGCAGAGGATGCCTTGTTTTCAAGATGCTGATGGTGTGCAGTTTCCGCCTCCACCATAACATCACAATTTTGGCGTGTAAGGCCTATGCCTTTTTCCTTGACGCGTTGTACATTAGCACTACCTCATCAAAAGGACTAAAGTCCTTGTGTTTTGGAGAGAGGTAATTGCTATCTCTTCTCACTAGTGTCAACTGCTTGCAGTTGGCCTCCCCACAAATCCTTCGATTTATGACCAAGTCGTATGTCACAGAGCATTGTGGTAGAGAAGTGATCATGGCTGTAGGCGGTCTATGTTCTACTATGCCTTCAAATCCCAAAATTAATAGTCAGGTCTCATCCACGCGAAGATGTTTAGTCGACGAACGATCTTTGAATGTGTACGAAATGACTATTGAAAATCAGGCAGAAGTGGTCAAAAGTATCTCATTTAACCATTTTGACATCCCAATTATTGAATATCCCTTTTGTCATTTCCTTCGTCTGTGTTTTAGTGTTCAGTATTCGTCGACGTAGACTTCGATGGTTCACCCGAAAAAGACCTATAACTTTTAGGGTTAGAAAGCTCAATTGAAGGGATATCGGACTCGCATGAGTTGTCTCGATTCCTGAAATAACTCCTGCTCTCTCAGGAGTACTGGTTTCCTTGTAGTTGCCTAGTGTTCGGGGCCGAGCTTTGGAGTCACATCGGCTCGACATTACTCAAGATGTCCCGAGAAACGCTTTTACGGATCCTCTGTTCGCTGTAGTGAGCTGCCGTCTTCTTTCTCCTGGTTTCCCTCATTAGCTAGTGGTGACTGAGGTTGTCCTTACACCCGTTCCTCTAGTCCTAACCAAAACCCTAAGGTGTGTCTCGCTCGTCGGTCCTTTGGGGTTTCGGGTTGCTAAAAGACTAGGTATGGCAGACACATGGTAATGCATATATTTAAATTATGCACACTATGTCTATGAA
Source organism: Mikania micrantha (assembly GCA_009363875.1). Lineage (NCBI taxonomy): Eukaryota > Viridiplantae > Streptophyta > Magnoliopsida > Asterales > Asteraceae > Mikania > Mikania micrantha. The sequence continues at coordinate 41,939,958 of CM018696.1, forward strand.
GGATGTAGAAGAAGGTACCTGTGTTGGTGCTGTGTTCACGGTGTCTCGGGTGCGCGGGCCCAGTCAACGACTTGCTGTAGTCATCTGTGGTGATTCACACTCTCTTGGGGCACTTCTTAGCTACGTGTCCCGGTTCACCACATGTGTAACACCTCTTGACGTTGCTTGGTGGAAGGTGGGTTGTGGTTACACTGCCTGGACGTTGAGTTGTTGGAGTCCGGCAGTTTTGGCTTTCGTGGCCCATCATCCCGCATTTCCTGCATTGTTTACACGGTTGGCTCGCGACATGATGGTGTTTGCAGCGGGCACACTTAGGAGAGGTTCCTGCGTACTGCTTACGAACTAGGCCCACTGTTGAGTTGCAGTGTCGGGCCCAATGACCCGGCTTCCCACAATTTGGCAACAACTGGCACCTTCGGCTATTAGGGTGGTGACACTGACATTTGGTGCAAAGGGGAAATGTTCCAGCGTAGGATCTACGAGGTTCGCCTTGGTGGCTGGGACCCGCTTGGTCAAGGTTGTCGATACTTCGTCTCTTGGGGAGAGGGTAGCTGGATTCGCCCGTCGATTCCCTTGTAGCAGATTCAGCTTCAGTCTTCGGCACGATCGGGGTGTCTGCTGGGTATCGAGGTCCGCGATTGATTTGATCCATAATGTCGGGGATGGAAGCGATGAGTTTCACGATGATGAGAGTAGCTAGGGCGGTGGTGTCTAGGTTAGCGTGTGGTTGTTCCTTTGGAGGCATTCTGATTACCCCCGAAGTGGAAACGATTAGTACCCGTGATTAAACACAAGTATTATATGCAGTTGTTCCTATCCTAATTTCTCTACACGAGATCCCTAGGTCATAGTCTAGGCCAAAACGTTTAAGTAAATGACCTAATTCTCTATAACCATGGCTCTGATACCAAACTGTCACACCACGGGCATGTAAAATCTGTCAACACTAGGTTAGTGAGTCACATTTGTTTTGAAAAGATTAGGTTTTGTAAAAGGTTTAGTGAAAATCTTTCCATTCACATCGATTTAAAATATGATGTGTGAATGGTGTTGAAAACACGAATGAACTACACAAGTGCGTCGGTCTAACCATCCTTACTAACACCATCCCAAGTCACCGAAGGTAGTTTATATATAGGGCATACGTAGGGTCAAGCTTACCGCCTACCCAGCCGCCAGCCCACCACCCCTTCGATGATCCACGAGGGTGTCCTTAACGGAAATCGTACCTTGTCACTTGTGTATCTCCACTCTACTCGACACGAAACATGATTGTAAAATGAACTCGTGAGAAAGAAGCGTATGCACTGTCTCCTGGTATAGGAGACAGGTTTTGTTTGTTTGAAACCACACAATTTCAGCTCCTTTCTTGTAGTAAAACACTGTTTCATTTCATCACCTTACCTTATTGCAATGACCCTAGTATTTATCCCATGCACCCATGCACACACATACTTAGAGTATTCCATGCAAGCACCTTATGAGATCAATTCTCATGAGAAACTTATGTTGATGGCCAATTACCCATTCCCTAGGTTCCTACTACTAGTTTTGATAGTCCCAAGTCCATTTCTACGTTGATTCAACAATACATGGCTTCGGTTAACACCCAGTTCAGCGAACCTATGGGTAGGTTCGGCCAATGGGTTTTAAAAACCATAGGTTCGGCTGAAAATAAAGAAGAGGTTCGGCTAAGATGGGGAAAGGTTCGGCCTCTAGGGTTCGGCCAAGCATCAGCTCCCACGAACCCTTATGGTTCGTTCAATGAAAGAGGGTTCGTCCTATCCAGCCTAGGTTCATTGCTCAAAGGGTTCGTCATCCTAGGGATCGCTCCTCTTATATGGTTCGGTTACTCTAGCTGGGTTTGCTCGAAGGAACAAGGTTCGGCTAGAGTTCGGCTGTAGCTGGCTGGCCACAGGTTCGGGACAGCTTCCCAGGGTTCGTTGCAGGGTTTTGTTCCAGGTTGACAGGTTCGTAGCTCAGGGTGGCTGTAGGTTCGTTGCAGGGTTCGGCTAGCCATCGAGGGTTCGACACTCCTCTTAATCAACCAAAAAGGTTCGGTCAACTGAAGATAGCCGCGAACCTGTCTCATCATCCTCTACCATCGAGCTCAACCTGTTACAACCCATTCCTAGAGCTTTCTAAACATTCACCATGATTAATCTCAAGAGTTCTAAGTGTTGATGACCGATTTAAAACTACAAAAACCATATAGATTGTGAAACACCCACTAAAACCGAATTTAAAACAAGAATTTACCTCAAAATCAGTGGATGGAAGTTTAAAATCCTTGTACTTTCGTAATCTACGTGACGAGAGGATCGCTTTGACACCTAGAATGCTTGAATCCACCAAGAAATGAGCTCCAAATCTTAGAGAGAAGTGGGTTTCTTGAGAGAGAATTAGAGAGAGAGTGAGGAACGAGATTGAAGAGAGAGAGAGAGTTGGGTGTGGTGGTTGTGGCATTTAATTGCCACATTTAATGTTCCAAACACCCGGTAATTCGACCTCGTTCGGTTTCGCGTAAAACTTCGATTTCTCTTGGTTTTCGTAGCGAAACGACGTGGTTTATAAATTAAGGATTTATAAATTTATTACAGATTGTGATTCCTAATAAATTAACTAATATCTTTTATTTATTTTAAATATTTAAAATATTAATTTACTGTTTAAATTGAATCGTACGGTCGTCGCGCGTATTCGTTCGAATCGTCACCCGTACGAACACGACGATAACTATACTTTTCAATATTGTTTTCTAATTATCGGATATTATTCAGAACGTTAAACTGTCAGGTTAACTCGTACAGATCGTCACCCATACGAATAATCCGTCAATTTAGCATTCACATAACAACATCCGTGTGTTTTGTTCTGTAACTCCTCACATACGTTTATACATAATAAATTCCTAACAGATAATCCCATGATGGTTCTGTATTGTCAGATAATTATCTGACTCAAGAACCATAGTTCTGAACTTTGTTTCTGTTAAATGTTTCTGAACTTGTTGTTTGATAACACAAAATAATATTGACAATTGATTATGAATATGAAATGCACTAAAATGTATATAGTTCATACATGTTTACTGTTCGCGTTACTGTTTAAGATCACTGTTCCGGCACGATTCCGGCACTAATGTTACAGTCATTTTTAAATCCTTGTAAATAATTGTACATGTAAATAATTGTTTTGATTATTTCTTATATGTAATGAGATTGTTTTGTTGAAAAATTTGAATTTTTTATCAAAAATTTCAGATGGTTTGAATTTATTTTTTTGTGTGAAAAGAAAATTGAATGAATTTTTTTTATACAAAGTAAGATAAATGAGAGAAAAGAGTGATTTTAGGAAAATTATTAAATATATGAGAGATAAATTTTATTTTAATATTATACATGTATTATCTTATAATTAAATCATTTAATTACCATATATTGTTTCGATCAATGGTAAAAAAATAGTTTTCTTAGTTTTCTAGAAAATGAGGGTTTTCTTATAAACCGTCCCATATATATAGGGAAGATATCAATTTCTAACCATTCTTTATTGTGATAACTTAATAAATACGTCTTATTACTTTGGGCCCACATTAAAGTACATATGATGATGTATGTTTTTTCTTATTTTTTTAATTAATGTAAATATGGCCCACATAATTACATTAATCAAAAAAGAAAAAAAACACTTAAAAACTTTTGTATTTCTTTAACGTGATACCCAAAGTAATAAGATCTAGTTATTCGGTAATCGTAATAAGGAAGGGTTAACAATTTATCGTTCCGCTATACATATATATAGGGGATGGAATTTTTAATAACTTATAAAACTTGTTACAACCAAATAACTATTATCTAATGGTTAATTTCAAAAGCAAGTGTATAGGATCGTGACACGTGTCACTATTATTTTTTTAATATAGGAGGGCATTTTAGACATTTTGTTACCACTCAAAAAGCTGGAATTAATATCGTAGTGACAAGTGTCACCATGTAAGATATTTTAATAAATCTAATATATACTCTCTAATATATATACTCTCTAATAAAAGAGTAAATATTTTGCCACATGTCAATTTATTAGGCTATTATTGACATATGTCATTTTTTCAAAAAATTATTGTCACGTGTCATTTTTTAATTTTTACAATCATTCTCTCTCATATTAAATGATAATTATAATTATATTATTTAATTTATTAAAGAATTTTAAATCTAATGACTAATGACTTTATATACCTTATTTCATATTAAAAAATAGTTCTAACAAATAAAAAATGAACTCTTTTTTTTTATTATTAAAAAGCACACTTAAACAAGGTTTACAAATTATGAAAACTTTCTAAAAATATTTTTTTTTAAAAAATAAGAATTATTTTAAATTTGTAGTTTTAGGAAAAATAAAAATTCTGTAAAAACAGGTTTTTTAAAACAAGTTTTTTTACAAAGTATATAACATTTCAGTTTTCAACCCGTGTAATACACGGGATTTTACCTACTTTTTAATATAAAGTTTACTCCTCTCTTTTTTAAACATTAATAACTTTTTATACTATATAATTTTTTAAAAAGATTGCACATTTATATTCGTCTTATTTTCCTTTTTAATTCCGTTATAGTCTCGACTATTTTTTTTTTACTTTTTTTAAATGTATATTTACATCATTGTAATGTACTTAAAAATAAAAAATTTATTTGAATTTTTTTCTAACAATGATAAATTACAGTGATGTAATTTACATTGATATATATATATATATATATATATGATTGAGATCAAATAATAACTCACTCTTAAAGCAAGAACCCAGATAATTTTGCCAAGTTAAAGCCAAACACATTTAGAACACTATGTTCTTTTATGAGTTTGCGAAAATCTGTAAATTAAAAACTTACAACGATGATATCTCTTAAACGGTGATAATTTTTCGCAAACTCATAAAAGAACATAGTGTTCTAAATGTGTTACAATAGTGTTCAAAAAAAATCCAAGATTTGACTTCATCTTGGCAAAGTTATCTGGGTTATTGCTTTTTTAGTGGGTTATTATTTGAAAACTTCCATATATATATATATGGTTAGGCTAAATAGAAGAAAAAACTTTAAAAAGTGTAAGAAGAGATTTCGGCCATTGATTTTTAAGATGGATGATTGTAAATATCATTTGAGAGAGTTAAGAGGAAACTGAAATGGCTGGAGGAGTATAATGGATATTGTGATTGTTGACTTTTTTAACAACTTCTCTTTTTTTTCTAAACATTTATAACTTTTTTATATGTTATTATTGTTTAAAAAATTACACCATAAAATCGAGCATTTTTATCTTTTCAACGAGTATAATATTGTTATAAAAAAACCGGCCTGAATTATTGTATATGAATTGGCTGAACTCTAAAAACACCATAAATTGTCCAGTTTAAGTTTCATGAATATCCGAACACTATTAACACCATAAAATGTTTACACTATAACTTGGAAAAACACCATAAAACGTATGGATGCGAAAAAAAAAAAAACTATAAAAGTGTTTATGGTGTTTTTAGTGTTTAAAAACACTACAAAATGCCATGTTTTAGTTTAATTAGTACCTAAACACAATAAATACTATAAAATAACTCAAAAAACATCATAAAGCGTGAACAACATAAAACGTAAACGTCACAAAACGTAAAGATGTGTCACAAAATTAAATGTTTATAGTGTTTTTAGTGTTTAATATGTTTCTTCGTGAACGCCATTAAATAAGTTTGAAAAACACCATGCATAAACTTAAATGTTTATAGTGTTTTTCGTGTTCAAAAACATCATAAAATGACTTGTGGTGTTTTATGTTCAGTTAGTATTCAAAAACATCATAAAATAACAAAAACATCATAAAAACACAAGTTTCATGAACACCTGTTATTTGTTTTTAATATAGCAATATTATACTCGTTTGAAAGGTAAAAAACGCTTGATTTTATGGTATAATTTTTTAAAAAAATGCTAATGTATAAAATAGTTATAAACGTTTTAAAAAAACGGTGGAAGTTGCATGTGACTTGCATGCGCAACCTACTTTTTTGTTATAATATATAGACCATTTAACCTAATGTACACGTGTCTTTTTCTTGTTGTTTCTTACACTTTCTAAGATTTTCATCATTTGTAAAATATCCCTTCCCTGTGTGTGTATAATGATAATAATGATAATAATTAAATCGTGTAATTGATAGGTGTGGGCTCAAAGTTGATTAGTAACATATATCCGTGTCCATTACCTCATAGTTAACTCGTGATATCAACGATTTTAGTCCTTACCGATCGGACAAACTCTACCTGTTCAGTTTATAAGTTTTATTAAAAACTTTTGTAAAGAAGACAACGTGATTTTCTCGTAATCAAAGATTAGTAAATGAATTATAAGGATTTGATGAAAGAACGCCATCATTGTCATCGTCATCGTTATCGTAATCTTCGTCATCGTCGTCCTCCTCCTCCTCATTTCGTCATCCTCATCTTCGTCGTCACCATAATATTATTATTAATATTACTACTACCGGTTTAATAATTTTGTGAGTGAATTACCGACATGTTCCTTATGGCTTGCTATTATTTTACTCTTTGTTCTTATGTTTCATAAATTACTAATATAATCCTAATTATTTAAAAAATTATAACACATATAGTCGTTATGATAATGGTTAGTCTTGCAAACTAAGGATTATATTTGCTATAAATTTTTAAAAGTTTGAGACTCTAAGTAATATTTATAAAACCTAAAGACAAGTAAAATATTAGCATATCATATAAATTATCTCGACAATCTATTTTTTTTAAGTCTTATAATTCAGAAATAATGCCTATCTATTAAAATCATAACCTAGAAGGCACGATAACAACATTTTACTATTCATAGGAAGTTTCGAGTGGATTGTTACTTTTTTCAATCTACTTTTTTTTTCGTGTGAATTATAAAGGGTCCTAATATTCATACATCACCCCCTCTTTTATATAACAGACTCAAATCAAATCAATTATATCATACTGATATAATTTTTACTTATACATATTTTTTTAATATTTTTTACTATTAAAAAAATGCAAAATGTGTTGTTATCAATACACCGGTGTACCAATATCCATACCCATTATAAAATATAAAGATATCGGATGGGTCTCACATGCATTATTAGTATTTTAAATCGGCTTGAGAATTTAAAATTTATATTAATTATGCTTATTGGTACAAGGCTACAAGTTGAAAGATATAATCAAACATGTACATATATAAATGACTGTTTTTTAAAATTTTATATATATATATAGGGGATTAATAAAATGAAAACCTTGTTTTAGTGAGAAAACCATGAAAACTCATGTAAAACGAACGTATTTTTTTTGAAATTTTTTTTACAGGCTTGTAACATTATTTGGCACATTTTTATAAAAAAAAATCAAAAAAGCGCCGAAGAAATATTTTTTAAAAAAAATATTTTATAAGTTTTTTTTACGTTGTAAAACATACGTAACACTGAGTCAGATCTGACGTAATTTTTGTACGTTTTTACGTATGTTTTACAAATTTTCTTTTTTTAGTTGTGTTACGTATGTTTTACACAGCGGTTTGCTGGGTTTTCACAATAAAAAGTGGTTTTCAAATTATCCCTACCCTATATATATATATATATATATGTGTGTGTGTGTGTGTGTATGTATTATAATAGGAATAAGAGTTAATTACACAAATGGTCCATGTGGTTTATCGGGATTCCCAGGTTTGGGTACTAACTTTTTTTTATAACATTATGGGTCCTTAAATTCCTCAAAACGTTTCACCACTGGGTATTAGGGTAATCTGCCGTTTAAAATTAACGGTTTTAGCCCCACATGCCTGACACATGAGGGCATTATCGTCCTTTCCACTTCCCTTCTGATTTTAAATGAAGGAACTAGAAAGTCCAGGGGCTGAAAGTGCAAATCCCCACTTCTTCCTTCATCTCCTTCCCAACACAGACCCCCCCCCCGATCGAACCTCTCTTGCCGGCTCACATTGGGTGACCAAGAAATCGCGTAAGAAAATTCAAAATTTGAACTCGTATACATTCCTAATCAAAAACCGAATCAATCTATGATTTTGATTCCTCAAATAAACACCAAATCACGCGGCATTCGGTTCCAAAAATATCCTAATCAATTCAAAGTTAAACCCAATAAATTCCAGTGTAAAACTTGAATCAAATACATTCTAAACCCTCATTAGCTCTGGGCGAAACCTTCTGTGTGAGCAAAAAACAATCACAAAGCCGTTGAATCGAGAATCCAGACCAAACCGAAGCCGCGACCAACCTTTACTCGAGCACCATCAAAATCGAACCATACCAGGTAACCACCTATACCATTACACTCGGTTTTAGTCACTGATCATTAGCCCTATGGTTAATGATTCCTAGATTCAACAGATAGATCGAATTGAATCGAAGGAACATTTAGGGTTCATACGAATTTGATGCAAATCTAAAAATCATTATAAGAGTAAAGTGAAACCAAACTCACCAACAAATCTGGGCGTAGCTAACTGGTTACAGCCGGTGGAAAGGACGATAATGCCCTCATGTGTCAGGCACGTGGGGCTAAAACCGTTAATTTTAAACGGCAGGTTACCCTAATACCCAGTGGTGAAACGTTTTAAGGAATTTAATGACCCATAATGTTATAAAAAAAAGTTAGTACCCAAACCTGGGAATCCCGATAAACCACAGGGACCATTTGTGTAATTAACTCTAGGAATAACTTGACATAAATGTTTAGATTTAATTTATTATAACTCTTGTTAATTAATATGGATAATATATTAGTCTATTGAAGGACACTTTCACCAATGCTACGTAAAACTCGAGTCTAACCATTCAGCTTTGAATGCTTAGCAGGTTATAGTGAATGACCGGATTCGTTGTTAGAAAAGAGATAGTTGAAACAGATACTGGAGTAAACAGAATTCCATACTTGATATCATAAATACATATATTTACTATACGGAATTTGATGAATCTATATGAAAAATTGGGTCCCCGCGATGGTGGCCTAGTGGTCAGGGGTGAGAATTTATAATGGAGGTATAGGGTTCAATGTCCGGCATCATCTAATTTTCCTTGGGTCACGCGATTTACCTCCCTCATGTTAACCATGGGACCGGTCGGTGAGGGGCGCTTAATGGTGACGTTCACCATTTTTTATATGAAAAATTGGACCGTGGTTAAATATGATTGTTCTTAAATATTGGAGGGGGAAATCTAGGTTGAGCATGCTTCATCCGCCTGCCAGTTATTATTTCAATTTGTTGACTTATAAAAACGACTAATGGTTAGATTGAATTTTCCAACGCCTTTTTTACTTGTTTTTTACTTTTTTATGTAATATTTTAAAAATCATATTTACTAGTTCAAAACATAGAGTAATCTTTTATTTTCTTTCTACAAACATGCATATAAATACTTCATAGATTCCAGTTTTAGACACTCGTTTCATTCTCAACTCTTCATACATGGATGCGATATGCTACCTTTAGCTAAGAGCCATTTTTCTTCTACTAATTGAAAACATGTTCGGTTTACATGTGTTAAGCATAGCAATTTAACTATTATCTAGTCCTTTAATGAGAGAACCTCATGAACCGGATCATCAAGTTCCCATTTCTTCTAGATATCACTTCATTTTTTTATGAATGTTTTAAAAACTGGCAATATATGTGCACCGGATTTGGCTAAACAATTCATTCAAAAAGTTTTCAAACCGGACACACTAATTAACCATAGAATTTTATAGAATTGCAACTTATACTCAAATAAGTTTTCAAAAATTATACAAATTCATTCAAAAACAATTCAAAAGGTACTCAAATTCTTTCAAAACAATCTAAAAGTACTCAAATTCTAATAAATTTTTAAAAAATAAAAGTGCATAATAGAATTATGGCATTGGCATGTCAAACGCATCAAGTTCACGATCACTTAAAAGCGTAAATTTTGTGTTTTTTTGAAACCGGAAATACCGGTAAAACCGGATTAAACCGTCGGCACGATCGATCGAAGGAATCTGCATAATACCGGAGGGTTTCGTACCGGATTAGTAAGCGACAAGCAGTTGAACCGGTTTTTAAAGCATTGTTTTTTATTCTTTAAAGTATCATCTTAACAAATGAATTGAAAATGAATATATAACATTATGCTAAGCAGGATCTAGAAAAATTTTTTATGGAATCACTATCTTCCGTTGATCGGATTTGCACAAGTAACATTAGAATTTACGGGTTAGTTCGGGTGGATTCATGTCTAAATAAAGACCGCGATGCAATTTGTTCGACTGCTTGCATTTTACTGAAAGAAATCATCATATCATATAGAACCTCTAGAATTGGCACATTTAAAGGGATGAAAGAGATACATAATTAGAATTTAAAAAAGAGAAAGAAAAAAAAAACCTAAAACAAGCTTAAAATGTCTTGAATATATGACCTTTCATACTAAAATATATGACTTTTACCGTTAGGCTTCAATCACTTTCTTTTTGTTTTCTTGATTTTTTTTTTAATGTCAATTTTGTTTAGTATTGGGTGATCATTCAAAATTTTATGAGATCTATCACAGCTAGTTAGGTGCGCCAGATATTTTATCATAGTGTGTTTTAGGATGTGGGTTTTCTCTGATGGGTAGGTCGAGTCACCAGTATGCCTGGCAAAATGGACGGGTTGGGTCGGGTTGGGTAACGGGTCAGAACGGGTTCGGGTCATGATGAGTGCGGGTCAGAACGGGTTTTAAGCAAAACAATTTCGAGTCTAAATGGATTGTTTTTAAAAAAACATCAATTTAATTTAACTTTAGATGTGTTATAAGTACACAAATAATCTATTTGGATAATTTTTATTTATTTTTTCATCAAATATGTTATTAATCATTCTTAAATGTTGAATCTATTGCATTTACCTACTTTTTTGGTTACCCGTCTTGACCCGCATTGTGTTTAAGTGCTACCCATCTCAACACATTAAATATTATGATGTTACCCATTTCAACCCATTATACTACAATTGTTTACCCAAACCAACCCATTTCTTTTAACATGGTTAAAAATT